>VWYH01007506.1:0-633962 GCA_013399365.1 Pampusana beccarii
GGCAGCTGGGACAAGACAGCACCATCAAAACTGCCTGGAAAACTGCATTCCTATAACAAAAAATTGCTTTGCAGTCTGTCCTAGACACAGGAGGTCCAGCTCTAGCTGCTTGCTCAGCCTTCTTTCTAAACTCAAGTGCAAACACCCCTAAAATACACATTTTCTTAAGAAACGTGGGCCTTTAATATACCTTTGGTAAACCAAGAGGGAATCAAATAGGACAGTATCCATGAAGATAGCCAAGAAAAAAACAGAAAACTGAGAGAGGAAAGAGATCGTCAGTTTGTGAAGATGATTTACAGCTTCCATGAAGGCAGGATATCTCATTGGTTTATCCCAGTTAAAGATCTGACCCCATTTTTGAGAAGTATTTTAAGCAGTAATACATTTATGTATAGGTGTGGAACACTCAGCTGAGCATGAAAAAGCTAAGTTAGTTCCTCCTCTGTACACCTGTTAAGATTAGGGTTTACATGACACTTTACACACCATAAATAACACCAATTTTGTAATACATAAAACACACGTTGAGTGTGCAAATCTGTTTTCCTATTTTTATGGTGCTGGATGCACCTTAAACTGGCTTTTAATCAAATGCAGCCTACTTTCACACACATTAGTGATTTTATTTTCTTTCGGGAACAGAAATAAGTGCTACAAATACTAGTACCATTTTCACCATCCGGGGCCTTGCATTTCCTTTTAGCCTTTCAATTTTTGAGAAGGACTCAAATACCCCACGTTTTGACGGGTTAGATTTATAGACCTGAAGGGCACTTCAGCATCACCAGAGCGGTATAAGGTGAGCACCAGCCAAGGGCTCTGTGTGAATTCATAAGGCTCAGCACTGGTGATAACACACACCAGAGAGCTGCTCTGGAGCAGGATTAGCGAAATCTTGGCTGGTTTAATCACCTTGCAACAAGGTCCCGTCTTCTGAGGTTGTCCTGCACCGATGCAATGGGACACACGGAAGGATTAATACCATTACGGGCCACCTGTGTGTCCCCTGTGCTGAAGGGGGTAGAAGCTCATCCCTCTGTTCGCCCCGGTGCCCCATGGCAGGGACATGGTGGTCAGCGTGGAGAGGATGGCTGCTGGCACAGCAGATCCAGGGGCAATGCAAACCCACACAAGGTTGTAGAATTCCTCAAAACTGTAAATTACACACCCCCATGCTAAAATTGTAACTTCTTCCGACATGCAGAGCAGCCATCGGCATCTACTGAGAAGGGATTTGTCACAGGTTTGGCACGGCATGGGCTACTGCTTTTTGTAAAGAACACCTGGGACAGGCAGGAAAAGCACCGCAAGATGTTTGCATGAATGGAAATAAAGATATTCCGAATTGGTTTTGTTCCCAGAGGCACAGCTTTCAGTGCACGCTGACCGTCAAACCAGCAGCATGCTCGGAGCTGGCGTGGAGACAGCAAACCACGTTCACTGCATTTCGGGAAATATCTGTTTCTGTTTAAAGAGATCTCGTTTCTGCCAGAAGTTACTTGCACCAAACCAAACCACTTTCAGTCGACTCCCTCCGCTCCTCCCCTTCTCTGGCTTTCAGAGTTGTTTGGATCACACCAGATACACACTTTTCCAAACCATTTCTGAGGTTCGTTTTCCCCTGTTCACCTTCCATTCCGCCTTTGCAAACATCCATGCATCTTCCCAAAACATGCCTTGAACAGAGGATTTTATTTTTCAAATACTAGTTGCTTAGATTTTCTGCCCGCAGTAGTTTTGTCCATTGTACATTGAGCACAAGTTAACAGTAGAATGCTTAGCTTCAGGTCTGACCTGGCTGTCAAAAGATACAATTGATATGAAATTCTCCCTTTATCGCACATGGAGCTGCAAGGTAAGTTTAAGCAAGTGAACAAACTGACACAAACTCATATAGAATGTGAAGATGTAAGTGTCCTACTGTGTCACCTCACCTTCAGTCACAGTCTTCTGTATTGAACCCATTTTCCCTAACTTTCACAACACAAGGCTGCTAAGCAGCTTGTTCAGTTTAGTTCAAAAAGAGCAGCAGGCAGCATTTGCTTATAGAGCAGAGGGCCACTTACCAGTTTTCTTTCATTTGCGTTTTCCAAACACACTAGAAACAAGCACATCCTCTTCCTCGCAGGTTCTGTCTTCAAAAAGGAGTCCTGATCCGTGGCTCCTCCTCACCTGGAGTGAGGCGCAAAGCCAGCCGAGTCACAGTGTGCTCCCAGCATTTCCTAGAAAGCTCACTACCCCCAGGTGACACCATGCCAAACCTGGTGACTGCAGGCAGCTCCCTTCCCAGGACACCAGCTGTTACATCCACATCCCCACTAGCTCTTTCCCACTTTCATCCCCCCCTATAATGTCCCTGTGGCACATTGTTTCAGGAGCATTTGCTAGGATCTAAAATATATATGACCACGCACACAAAAATTATCTGCTCCAAAATGAAGCCTGGTGCTTCTGCACTGTGCCATGTATCATCACCCAAAGCAAGTGAACATGTTTCCCTGCAAGGCAGGTGCAATTCACCAGTGAAAACAAATACCCACAGGGCTGGACAAGAGCATCAGGCTTCATCAGGTACACAGCAGAGAATAAGCCATCCTGCTTGTGCCAGCACCTTTAGTTGGGTGCACACAGAGAATAAAAAGAACAGCTGGCTGGGGTGGCTTGTGTTTTCCCTACGAAGCACCAGCATGTACCATTTTAACCATCGCTGCTGATAGACTAGTGCCTTGGCAGATCTAGTTCCCTCTCAACTACTCTATTCTTCTCAGGGAGGTGAGGAAGGGTGTGTTGACTCAGGTGCATACAACTTGAATTTCTGGGACTTCAGTGAAAGCAGAACAAACTACGGGCAGTTTTGTCAGCCCAGACAATGAAAGCTCTCCTTTGGAGACAATGAGGTCCAGTGTTCCTCTGCCAGTAACATTGAATCATACAATTGTTTGGGTTGGAAAGGACTTTTAAAGCTCATCTAGTCCAACTCCCCTACAATGACCAGGCACATAGTCAGCTGTCATTGCTTTTACATTGCCCAAACATTTCCTCATGCAACCATAAGACCCTGACAGCTGGACTTGCCGCCTCTGGGCTTTAGCCTCACCAAATAACCTCTCTGCACCTACAGCCCTTGCTCTCCAGTGCATGAAAAGGCCAAAGGGCAGAAACAGTTTCTAGCTGGAGTGCCAGATCAAGATAAATCTTTGCTCCATTTCACACATTAATACATCTAAGACTAGACTCTTTCGTAAGATGGGTGTGTTTATAGTGTGGGGAAAAAAACTGTTTCACCTCCTACTATCTCAACATCACAAATCAGGTTCTATTGCCTTGTCTAAATAAATGTTAATATTTGATTATCACAAGTCTTATAAAAGGTTGAGATTTCCTCCAGAAACTGTCTTCGGTTTGGGAATTCTAGGTCTTTAAAGCCGTTTTTAAAATCTGGATCAGCTAGGTTTTCAAAATGGCAAGCAAGGTCTGAGATGTGCTCCCAGGAGCCCACACTTAGAAACAAGATATCTTGACAGTGTTTATCTACCAATCCACTGTCATACTAAAAATATACTTTTTGCCAGCTAATCAGCACAGATGAAGAAATAGATGGAATACTGGATAATGCAAATTTTAAACTTGAAGTCAGGACCATTCGAGGGTGATCTCTCTGAAATTAAGGTAGAGTTCTCATCAGCTCCCAGTATTTCCCTCTCATTCCCTTTCTTTTCGGCACCC
This sequence comes from Pampusana beccarii, assembly GCA_013399365.1. Classification (NCBI taxonomy): domain Eukaryota; kingdom Metazoa; phylum Chordata; class Aves; order Columbiformes; family Columbidae; genus Pampusana; species Pampusana beccarii. The sequence goes on from VWYH01007506.1 coordinate 3,730, forward strand.
CAAAGACTGCAGCTTCTGTGAGTGCTTTAGATTAGTTTGTCTTGCAGGGAGGAGTTACGAAGTTACAGCTAAGGAAGAGTAATTCTAAGCAATATTCAGAAATAGAAGTAACAGCACAATCAAGGGGAGAGATCTCTCCTACATCAAAACCTAAAATAATTCCTTCATTCTCCTCCTCCCCAGACTTGCTGACCTTCCCCCACACCCTTCCATTATCATTATGGAGCGTTTTTCCCAGTACTCAGCCCTTCAGTGGCTTACTGGAAAGGGCCGTGTTGTTCTCTTCCCACTTTCCACATGGAGAGAAAGCTGTTCACACTCTGGAAATGGTTAGAGACTGCGGGAGGGACGAGGCTTTTGTTACAGTCTGGCTATGACTGCCCACTAACTTAAAACTTGGCTCTTCTAAATACCAGACTTGTCATTATTTGCAATTTACGTTTGATTCAGATCTATGCAGCCAAAAAGAGAAAAAAAAAAGGATGGCTAACACTGGCCTATTTTAAGCTCTGTCATAATTCCTGTAAAGCCCTGTTTAGATTGTAAATGAATCACATGCTGGATCTAGCTAAAACTGTTAGCATCATGCTTGATATTTCATGCCCAGTGCAACACTGTTGTCCATCAGTAACTGAGGACTCTGGAAGACCCTGGGAAGCCTGTTGATGTTTTTTGTTCTTGCAGGAGCACTGTAGAGGAGATGGTTTGGGGGACCCCCAGGTGAAGAGCAGGCGGGCTGTGCTGGCTGTACTGCAGCAAGGTGCCAGCCAGCCATCAGGGGCCCAGGCTGAGGAGGGTGCTGGTCCAGTCACCCAGCGGGGGAAAATAACATTGTGAGAAACAACAAACGAGACAGCCCAGGAAAAAAGGCAGAAGCTATATGAATCCAAACTAAACACTTAGTAAGGTGGCAAACGGCTGTGGCAGACAACCGCTTGATCCAAGGGGCAGAGGCAGGACTGTCACAAACTAAGAGTGGAGATGGAGAGAGGCTCGCTATGGCTCCCCCAACCAACCTCTGCTGGCTTTTCCACGGTAAGCTCTCCTTCCCTACCACTGAAAATGAACGCTTACCAAGACACCACTGCTCATGGCCTTCATGGCATTCTTGTCCTAGTGCCCCTGAGCAGTCGCGTAAAGACTTGAGGTTTTTCACATTTCTACATAACACAATATACAATTTGTAACCACTGGCAGACCCAATGCGTCCCAACAAATGGGTGTGCAGAAATCCACCTCCGAGCTGGAGGAACTGCTCCCCAGCAGCCCCCTCACCCAGACTGGGCAAGAGCCGCAGGCTTACAGGAACGAGGAGGGGAGCAGCTGCCCTCCCGGCTCTGCCGGCGCTGCTGCAAGGCTGGTACACGTTCCAGGGGCCACGGAGCAATGACATTTACACTGGTTTCACCAAGGCAAGAACCGGCCAATGACTTCACAGGATTTATTCAAAACAGGAGAAGAAAAAGCTTTCTTTACTGACATCATGAAACACACCAGTGTGGAAGAGGACAGGGAAGGTGTTCTTACAGACAGACAGAGATTGCAGAGCTACCGCTTCTACCACACTGCTATGGGAAGAGTCCCCTCGAGCAGGGGAAAGCTGCCCTCCCCAGTTCTGCCCGTTTCAGCACGAGAAACAGAGCACACCCCCCCTCCCCACCACTTGTGAAGCGCGGGGGCAATGCACCCACTCCCCACCTATTCCAAAAGCACACAGCAACCAGGAGGTCACCTCAGTCAGCTTGCAGGGACCTGCAAGTCACCTCACCAGCAGCTATGTGGCATTTCTTTTACCAGAGACGAGGCAGCATGTAATTTGCCAATAATTGCAAAGAGCAGCAGAGAGCTGGGAAGAAGTACCGACTGCCAGTGAGTTCTTCCATTTGTGCCTCAGAGCATCTTCCCCAAACTGTTTCTGAAATAAGGCTGCTTCTGTACCAAGCGCAGCATTGTATCAGAGAAGTAAATGTTTGCTAAAATGTTTTAAGAGATTAAAAAACCATAAAAAGATTAAAAAGTCTTGCAAGAATCACTGAATTGTGAATTGCCTCCCTCTTCCTTTGCCAAAAATGCCACCTGAATGAATTCAGAAGTCTTACAAGTTGAAAGGAAGTTCTCATGGTTATTTTACAAACTGTTTATAAAATCAAATGTCTTGGACTAAAAGTTTAGCTTATCAGTACACAGCTTTGACAGTATTTCCATAAATCCAAAGAGCTCCTAGGACTATGGGAAGAAGTGTTAAAATTGTTTTTCTTGTTTCACAATGGACCAGGTTTTTGGCTGTCATAACCCCTTTGAAGTAAACTGAACTATATTCAGCATTTGATCCTGACTTGTGCAATTTCTGCTTAGAAAGTATCTCCTGCGCCTCCTATATACCATCATCGGTTGAGATGAAGACAGAGATGTCCACCTGCTGCATGAGCCAGGCTCCATCAGGAGTATATTTATTGCAGTGGCTCATGCAGATACCCTGTGGATGTACCATAATGTGTTAACACCGCCTTACAGCTAGAAGAAATTAGGTAACAAAGTCCTAAGAGCAAGTGTTGTAACATGGAAGAGCCATCAAAACACACCAGTGCTTAGACCTAACAAAACTGACAACCCTGATTTTTAAAAAAGTGCTTTGACAGTCAAGAAAAATTCCTAAACACACTAAAAACTGATCTGCTAGCAATGCACATTTCGGAAGCCGGGCAAAGTAACTTTCCCATGCGTATAGATGTCCTCATCTGTGCCCTGGTTTATGTGCTTCACCAAGTTTTTCTCAAACAGGAGGGGGTGGTAAGCTCCCATGGTACAGGCACGGTCGTGAAACTTCTGGTAATAGTGGCAAATGTCCGTCTGCCGTTTGGAAGGGAGAAATTCGTACACGTGCACTTCGTCACAGAGCGTCATCATGATCACGATGCCTAGGGAGGGAGAGAAAGCAGACATCCCCATGTCAAACCAGGGAACCGATTAAACATCCCAGCGAGACAGGCGGTCAGCAAGGAGCACCCAGCCCAAAGGGGAAGGGCTGCTTTTTGGAATGCGCAGACAAGAGGGGGAGAAAACAAGTCTGCCCAGACAGGGCTGTTTTCCGAAGCCCTCTCTTGCAAAGCAGATGATCGAATGCTTTAGCATCTAGCCCAACCCACCTTCTTTATAGCAGGTGGATTGGACTAGATGATCTCCAGAGGTCCCTTCCAACCCCAACCATTCTGTGACTCTGTGACTTGATTGCACCACTGTTTACAGTGACAGCCATGCCAAAAAGCCAGCTTTTAAGAGAGCAACCGTTATCCGCGACCTTCATGGAAACTTGGGTGTTTGCCAACCACGCACTACAATTAGCTGATCCAAACAGCCCATCTCAAATCTGCCTGCGTAAACAGCAATGAGACCTTCACCTTCTCCCCACCTTCCTCTTGTGAATGCAGGAGCTACAGAAGTGACTGTGCTTGGGGACGCTCACCCAGACCGAGCAGACTCCGCTCCTCAGGACCCCCAGCTGCCCCACAGCAGAGCAGCACATAATGTGTACCACAGAAAATTCATGCAGTATCTTGAGACATCAGGGACCGTGCATGATCAGAGGAACACAACTTACAAAACACTAGAAGAACCCATCCATGAAAACACTTATTTAACCAAGGTGCATTTAAAACACATTTTCATCCACCTTTCCAAATGACAATTTTCGTTCACATTTAGGCCTCCAAGGAAACCCAGACCTGCAAATTGGAACTTGTCTGTGCCCCTGAGCCTGGCAAGGTAACGTCTTTTACAAAGCAAGTAACTTGTCCGAAAGTTAAGCCACAGAGGAATTTGCTGCCTGCCATGGCCTGGTGCCTGCTTTCAAGCCCTGAACTCCAGCTAACAATAATTTTGCTGCTGGAGTCATTGACTACGCTGTTACGCAGTTGTTCTGCACGTACCCCAGTAATGATGTAACAGGTGCTGGGCAAGAGCAAGGCTGTGGCAGGAAAGTAGATGCTGGAGTGGCAAAAATAAGAATTGACTCTGTTTGCATGGACATAGAAGGGCAGCTGTGCTCCAGCAGCAATGGGAGCAGAGGACGGGATAAAGCACAGCAGCTGGACATCCACATGGCAAACAAAGCCATACGTCCATGCTGCGACTTCAAATACAGAGGTTCACTCCTTTTTATTCAGCTGATCACGAGATCTGCTCTCCAATAAGAAGGAAAAGCTTTGCAACAGCAGAATGAAACACGAGCCCCTTTGCGGAGAGGCTGGATTTAGCATGCTGACAAACAAGACATCAGCATGCTGAATAAGGGGGAATACAACTGAACTTTTCAGGACAGCTATTCCTCCTGACCATCCCCAACCAATAACTCTTTAGCTATATGTGTTTTTCCATATATCTATATTGCCATATTTATATATTTTAAATATATATACATACATATGTTAAAAATAGGCAAGCACTGAGATTTCATCTCCAGTAACCAGATTTATTTGCCTGACAAGGTCTGAGCCTGCAGGAGCCTTATCCTTCCTCTCGCACCCCATGGGAACTGCTCTGGCGCTAGAAGTGAGAAATCCTAGAGAACATCTCGATGTTGCAATCTGCTCTCCTGTTTCCACGTGGAACCAGGCCATGCTTATAACTGCTGTTTCAGAGGGGTGCTGCAAACCACTTACTTTAACACAACCGAGCTGCTGCTTTCAAGACAGGAAGCTTGAATTTTGGCATAAGATACACTCTGTAGAAGCTACTCTTATAATCACTAATAATCTGTCTTGGAAAAAAGGCATCCTGGAGAGTTCCTGCAAACTGAATGGGAAGTTTAGAGGGCAATTTTCTTACCAAGCATTCCTGATGATGGTGGATTAGGCTGAATAGGCTCCAGTGAATTCTCCTGCAGAATATCCCAGAGTTGCCACTGCATTTTTGGATTCAGGATATAGAAGGGCTGCGCTGGATGTGTACTACGATACAATTTATAGCTTTCAAAAAAGTCATAGTCTGGTTTTCTGTACCACTGGAAAACAGAAACAAGAAGTCAGACTTTTTATTTCTACCCACTCTTTCCCAAACCCATCGGGAAAAGATGACAAGTCAACCTGCTTCTGTCAGGGGCCAAAGGTCCTGCTATACCTACACACACCCACCCTCCGTCCCCCACAACCGCATCTGCCCTTTGGGTCACCGTGGTGACTTGACTCAGCGAACTGAGCAGGAATAAAAAACAAATCTCCTCTCTTTGGCAGTGAAGGACCATTAAATGAGATCAGCCATCTTGTATAATTTCATTCTGCACTCCCCAATAGCAGACAATGTTGAGAAGTCTGCCTGAAACGTTACAGACCCTGAGCCCTCTGTGTGCTGGAGTACAAAGCATTCTATTCTGCAGGCAGGTGTCCTCAGCACAGCCTCCTAAAACAGGCTGGGCTGATTTGCATCCCAAAACTTCCCCTCCCAGTAAAAACACTGATGAAAGGTTTATGACTCCTTAACTTAATTTTGAGATTTTTTTTTCCTATGCTTAAAATATCTCTGGCTTTACTGACACTTGAGCATGCTGTACATCCACCCTCGTGTGTCCTGGAGGTGTGGGGCTAGCCACAAGAATAAACATCAGTGAGAAAACAGGAAATGCAGTCCAGAGAAAGGAACGCAAAGACCTCTCAGTTACAGAGCTTAAAATAAAAGAATGGACTATTCACTCCTACCTGCTTTCACCCTGAGCCTCCAAAGCTTATCACTTATCAAATAACACCCTTTTGTACTCAATGTGAAAAGTGAATGCTAGAGGGATTGCAACACCCACAAGTGAAAGTCCAGCTGACAGAGAGGAAACGTTTGCTAAGATCTTCAGAGGGTTTCCCAATCCGTTCATCATGCATTGAGTATATCTCACATCTGACTGATGCTTGCAATATCCAAGCATCAACCATCTGCAAATCTTACAGCAGCTGTCAGGAAGAGGAGATTGTCCTCTGAAGAGATGACAACTGCTGCAGCCAGCAGTGACCTCCCTGCAGCATCAGCCCCAGGGACAGCAAAGGTGGTGACCCCTTACACTTGGCCTGGGGCTCTTCACAGGGATTGGGAACAGGCAAGTGTTTCTCTAGGAGCACACATGCATGAGCGCTCAGAGGTACACAACAATACATCCATGATAACAAAGAGGTAATCAAGAATGGCCTTAAAATGAGTGACTGCTCACATTAGGAGGAAGCAGGTTAACAGATGCACTTCAAATCATATAAATCTAATTTTATTTACAGAAAACTCAGCCTTACCTCATGAATTTCTGCATGATATGGTGCTGGATCCCAGACAATTAAGATTCCAGTGTTATATAGCTCTTCTCTCAGGAACTGCTGCTCCTCAACAGTTATAAGCTTGAATATCAACAACAAATACAATAACATACAACACGCTGTCAGAATCAGCAGGCAGCCAGACAGTAAAACATACCCGAACACAGCCACCCCAGTGCTGGTTACTGAGCACGCCCTACCTGCACGCAGGCAAGGACACAGCTCCCAGTGATGTCCTTCCAACACCCATCCCAGTCCTATCTAGCAGCGCAGGATTTTGCGGAGAGCGCAGTGGGATGCACCTCCGCACAGGGAGGCTGGAGTCTTGTGAAGGAAAGCAGCACAACAGCAAAGCACATGGGCTAGAGACAGTATCAGCAGAGAGAGACTGCTCCACCAGACGCTTCCCCAAACGAACCAAACCAGGTGGTTCAACCACAGAAGTTGGCCTCTACAGTCTGCACACAACTGTCTCAGCTCGTGACACCCAAGGGCAACCCGGGTCTGCAGCAAGAAGCCACCAGCCAGAATCAAATGAGACAGGGACTGACCTCCTGTCCTCCCCACCCAAAGGCATAACCCGTATAGACACAGCTTGTAAACACCTGCTGAAGAAAAGCACCATCATAAAAAGCAGCTCCCATTTGTGCTGATCTTCCCCATGGATCTAATTAAGAGCCAGCCAGTTTATCCCCAAGTACCCCAGCAGCAGGCTGACCTCCCGGCTGTCCCCGCACCAGAGCACAAGGACACTCTTGCCAGCCCAGATGTGAGTTACTCCAAAAGCAACAGGGGCTTCCTCGCATCTGTTCTTAACTCTGTGGGATTAGGCTTTGGCCTTGACCACTGTGCCTGCCTAGGTTGCACTTCCTTACAGTAGCTAAAACATCTGGGCCACTTGTGAGCTGGAGCATGCAAGGCCGCAGGCGTGAGCGTCTGCTCGCTCCCCGGACAGCAGAGCAAGGAGAGGACACGGCAGGTGGCAGCAGCCACCCCCTGCCAGGTACGGTGGGACAGAGCACCCCAACGGGACAGGAACGGGGCAAGGAACACTGGCAATTTATTCTCATTCCACTGTTTCTATTTAAAGGCTAGAAATCTTTCAGGAACTTTTCTGATGGGAAACATGTGAAAGGGGGATTTGAGAGAGATTGAGCATCAGGGAATGCAAAGGTCAGCCAAGCAAAGCCATGTGAGTTGGCAGAGGTTCACAAACCCTAGAGAGCTGTGATGACAGGCACAAAAACAAAGGGACAAGAAAACAGGTGGGGAGCACCCCCACAACCACAATGTGCTCCCTATTTCCTTCCCCACACCACAGAGCTGGGTCCTGGCACTACTAGTTATCCATTGCTCACATAACCTGCTTGCTGGAGGAACCTGGCTCCCCAGATACCTTTAGTGACTATTTGTTCTGTTTAACAGCAACCGATTCTTTCCAAGTAGTTAAATTCATGTAAATTGTTACATAACTTATTTGTCTTGCCCAGCTTTTTGATCCTAATTAGTTAACTGATCCATTGATTTCCTAGTTAATTTGCTCTTTAGCCAATTTGCCGTTTAACAAGTATCTTGCTAATACAGCTCTTACCCTCCTGGTATGTTTATTGACCTTATCAAAATAAGTTTATTCTCTCCAACTACCGCAGCCAATTCCCTGTAATCTAAATGTGCTCCCCTTTCCCATCACAATCTCACTCCATTCCACTGATGTGCTAACTCCTTTCTCTTCCTCCCTGCAGACTCATTAGTGCCAATAACAGCAAACACAGCCAAAGCAGAGAGGGCTCTCCATGACAGCGAGAAGCCAGCCAAGGAGAACCAGAAACAAGGGCTGGGAGGAACGAGGTATTCTGGTCCTCTGTCAGCTCTGCAGAAAGGAGCTGTGTCCTACAGAACCACATTGGCACTCCCTGCGCACACTCATCAGTCCTTATTTTTGCAAGATGCAAGCGCTTTCCCAGGGCAAATCAATGTCTTGTATAAGACTGCAGGAAAAAATGCCATTAAAGGATGTGGTACTGATGAACCAGTGAAGGTTTAAGAAAATAAGCAAGGCAATGTTAAAGAATATCTTGCTTTAGAACAACTACCAAGCTTGTGGACCTACAAGCCTACCCTCACATTTCTCCCCCTCTGCCAGTATCAATCTACTAATCTTTTCTTGTGCACACAGAACTACAAGATACCCCACTCTACTGTTAAAACCACCCACCCCCTGTATATGTGCTAGAGACTGGTCAGCAAATTACAGAAAAATATCTTAAAATAGTTATTAAGGAACTTAGGGCCACTGGCCACACATGCCAAAGGGACACCACTCAACACAGACTAGTTCTGACAGATTAGATTCAGGAGATCCCATTTCCTTCATTTTGGGAATAGACGGAGGATTGATCAACAGTAAGAACCAAAACAAGAGCAGTTAAGCCACAATCCCATCCTTGTTCCAAGTGACCACTTAGCACATATGAAAAGCCAAACCAAGAACAAGAACAAACTACGGCTTGTCCGGCCAGCGCCTGATACCTGCAAGCAGCAGAAAACAAAATGCCACGAGGCAACCCCACTAACAAGAGGGTTAAGATAATGTCACCGTGACTAGAACAGCACCGAAGCATTACATGTGCATATAAAAACACAGAAGAAAACCAGGCTCCCAGTCCAGTTATCCTTGAAGGTAACAGGGACTGCAATTAGAGCTGTTCATTTTACAAACTCCAGAAGAGAGACTCCTGCACTGTTCACAGGGAGAGAATCTTTTGCTCCATTTAGCAGCCAGATCAACACTGCATTTTAGCCTCAAAAACTACAATAATTTTGTTCTCTCTGTAACTGAAATTAGTAAGCTGGTCTCCATTCAGAGGAGATGGCAGCAGATGAAAAGTGTCACCCACAGCTGCAGGCTAATCTGCATGGAGAACAGAAGTGCTATGAAGGTACACTTAATCCAAAATAAGAGCATCCACACAGAAAGTCATTACTGCTGTACTACAGCTGTACAATCACAAAGTTACCCTCCTCCCTGTGCAGATAACACTGGTACCACACAGGTCATGTACACAGTTTTGCTGGTAAATGACTTCATATCACAGTAAGTTTGGCAATGAGCACATCCTCCAGAAAAAGTTTTCTTAAGTGATAACACCTATCTGACATCATAAAAATACATACAGAAGAAAAAGATTAAAAAATAGAGAGGTCAAACAGGGCAGAGGAAGGAGGATGTCAGCAGCCAGATATGTCTGCTAAAACCAGATTGGTTCAGAAAGAAGAAACTGTCCCATATGTGACTGGTGGTTTAAGGTAGGGGAATTAAGATGCAGCAAGCAGCACAACAGAGCACAGCAGCAAGGAGAAAAGGCGAGACCCAAGAGCAGAAAGAGGCAGCAATAGCATTTTCTCAAGAAGCAAGAACACTCTTCAAAAGACATGCAGAATGAACTAGGGAAAGCTAGCTCCACATCTTGCCTTTGAAGAGAACAGCCAAGCTCCTGCTGCTGCTTTGAGAAGCTCCAAAGAAAATTAGCAGAAGGACAGCCTCATACCTAGAAAGAGCTCTCAAAGATTCAGGGAAAATTTAACTAGGTAAACAATGTATTTTATTAAAGGTACTTTCTGCCACGCTCTGCAATGAGGTTCTGGACCCTCTGACTCACCCACCAGAGTCCGTGCCCTCTCCTGGCTGCGTGCAGGCTACAGCTTTAAAGCTGGCTCCTTTGATAATGGTCTTCAGGCATTTAACAGTCCTGGTTACTGTGTTATCTACAGTGTTATCTACAGCATTGCTGGGCAGAAAAGTACTGTTCTTTTATCAGAAGCCAAATAAACTCCCTTCATTCTTCATACCCACCTCTGGGGCAGGCACAACTCATCTCTTGGCACAGCTTGGTTTGCTAAGCAGCATTTTAAAGACCTCCCAGCAGCAGATGAAGCCAGAAGCTCTGCTCGCAGGCAGTATGGGGAGGTTCACAGCTCTGCTATGCTTGGTCCATTTGGCACATATTCATCAGACCTACCTGGGAGTTCACAAGACGAATCGTTGTCTTTTGCCCCACATCTTCCTGAAACCCCTTGATAGGAGCCCCGTTGAAACGCAAGACGGCATCGTGACTGTCTGAAAGCAAAACAGAGTAAAAACCTATGAGCTAACAACTGGTTTTGGAGTGATAGAAGAAATGTGTAGTAAGTTATTCCCCTCCATTTCTAATACACTCTGGCTAGCCTGTGGCTTTCCATGTAACAACTACAAGTATGAAGCCAGATTCTATGGAAGTCATCAGCCTAACTTCATGATCAATAAACTTTCAAAAATCCACTTTTTTATACCACAACGCACTGCAAGCTGAGAGTGCAGCCCTAGCATTTGCCCTGCACAGAGGAATGCTGCATCTCCCTCCCTTTTCCTCTTCTTCCTTCCAAACACTTTACCAGGAGACAGACCGATATACAATTCATTTACCATGTGGCTGGCTGCAAACTAAGGAACTAGGAAATAACAGTGAGCCAGCATCCTCTCTTGCAGTCTGGAGGCTGACCAGCCTGAGAAACATGTATAATAACCACAGTGGAAAACAAAGCTGGCTTCAGCCTGCCAGTCTGCCTCCCACAGTACAGAAATAAAACCACCGCTGTGCATTTAACAGGCACAGCTTGTTACACGCCTTGGGATTCACTGCATTTTCCTCTGCTGGCATCATCTCTGAAGATAGCACAGCATTCCTCCAGCATCCTCCTCTGCCTCTGCACGGCCGGCCATGCTGCTGTAACAGCACAGAGCCAGGCCACTGCTGTGGCATGTATGCCTGGCACCCTGGCTTCTCCATACCTACCGGCCAGATTTGCATAGGAAACCTGCTATGGGACCAGAGGTGTTCAGCTGCTGAGTTCCCAGCCAGGGGAGAAGGGCTCACCTGGTCTAGAACTGGGACTTTTTGAGATCATTTTCTTGAAAAGAGGGGTGTTCTCACAAGCAATGCTGGAAGATCAGTGATCACTGGAGGCAAAGACTAGCTTCTCAGCTACTTTATTCTCATAGACATGTGGGTCTTGTTTAGAGCCCTTCTAAAGCAACACACAAAACCCAGAAAGGTGATGTTTCCAAAATAAAAAAAAAAAGGTGTTCATGCTGAGAAGCAGTTCTGTAGTTACCACTACAAACCCTTAACTCCACATCAAGGGAGTACAGGGTTATGATTTCCACATATAACTTCAGCCAGCCACCAAGCATAATTATGCCCCAAATTTGCATTTTAAATGGGTGTTTAATGACTGCCCAGGCAGAGTAGCTGGCTCTCTGAAGCACCCTGTCTCCAGGTGGTTGTGCTGCACTCATTATTTCCCAGATCAGATTTTTCGCTGGCAATTCATAACCTCCAATAACACCAAGAGCCTAGTACGAGAGGAGCTGCCTGTTTACAAACCTCTCCCTGCTCTGCTCTGCCAGCCTCCCTCACATTGACTAATTGCTCATTTGATATCTTAACATGATTACACAGAACAAATACTCCCTGGCCATTTAAGGAATAATAATTCAGCAGTCCATCATGTTCATCCATGCAAATGCCTCATTTTAAGCCTGTCAGATGCAGTACCTTTTTGGCACCCTCCTCCAAGACAACCATGACTTTTCCTACAAGGCAATACGTCAGGTCAAAACTAGGAAGAAAACATGCATAAATACACTGAATACTTCAACGATATCCACCCTGCCCAGCTCAAGGCTGCAAGTGCCCATAACTCTGCAGAATCACTAGCAGAGATGACTGCTTGAGCAGAAAGGTTAAAGTCTGGGACCCAGGCGTGAGGAACGCAAGCCAGGGATGCCAGCAGGGGTTAACGGCACTAATTACCAAGTGACCTTTTCAGCTTCCATCCCTTGTGGTCTGGAACAAACCGGTGCTTCAGGGCTCAGAGACTGGCTGTAGGAACAATGACGTCCTCTCAGCTGTGCCGCGGCTGGAGCAAAGCCCATCACACTTCTTGGCTGCTCCAATACCAAACCCATGGACTGTGTTATAACTCCCCACAGACACCACCCTCAGCTCTCGAGAGGATCTCTTTATGGAGGAGCGAGTGGTTTTATCAGTGTGCTGGAGCCTAACAAAGACACCCTTGGGCACACGCCAGCTGTTTCAGGGGAGGGTGTTCTACAGAAGGGTCACTTCCGTGGAAACCTTTAGCTACTGAACTTCAGGAGGCACCTGAACAAGCCAAGACAGGTTACTCAGAGGAAAAGTCAGAATTGGCTTAAGTCTTGACCCACTCTGGACTCAAACACTCCTAAAAGGCAGAAACAACTACATCAACCAACTCCCACTGGTAATTTTTACCAGGAGGCAATGTTATTCTAGTTCATACCACCACTATTTTTTTCATCCCATCTTTTATAGCATTTTAATACACTTCGGACTGTCCCACCTCATTCTAGCACATGCCTACCTGCTCTGTGGAGCACAGAGGAGGCTAGGGGAGAACATCTAAACAAGTACTAGAACAAAACCCTGACCCTTTCACGAGCACCCAGGAACTACAATTCTGAAGCCTTTGCCCAAGTTGTCCATGAATAATGTATTAAAAGCTCTCCATCTACTTGTTTCAGAGGATGAAGGCTACATGCAGCTTAGTGCAGGCCAAAGGGATCTGAACCGACAGATAACGTACAAACACACCAAAGTCTCAAAACTATTTCCACCAGAGAGAAACTCCTAGGCTTTAACTTCTTCAGTGAAGTTGCAGGTTAGCAAACTGTGAATCTTAACTGAGCCTCAAACAACAACTAACGAAGAAAGTTGAGAGAACTGCAGGCACATAAGAATTTCCTGCCAGGCACAGAATCCTCAGTTGAAGGCTGGAGAGCTGGTCTGCCCTGCACACTGCTTTCTTAGAGAGACAAAATGCATAAGTTATAAAACAATGTCATTTGACTTCATGCTAATGCAAAGATACCAACCTATCTCTTGTCCCAAATGAGATGATTTCAGAGACCCTGCCGAGGACACGACAGCACAGCGACCCAGGCGGCCCACTGTTTCATTGAGGCTTTTCCCTGGTATGTATTGCTGCCATTCAGAGGTATCAAAAGGACCATCCGATCCCTCTATCATGGTCACGTTCACCCTGTCCCGTAGGTGGCAGAGCAGCTTCTCTGGGCTGAGTTTAGCAGTGTTCCTCTTCCCGTTGTAAGTCACATTGTACTTGTTCATGGATAAGTAATTTATTCTGACCTTCTGGAGCCTGGGTATGAGATTTCTGGATGAGCTGTCCTTATCCCATACCTTCACAGAGTCTGCTGCTTTCTTGGACTTTTCAGCTGTTCCAGAGATGCTGCCTTTTACTTTGTTGTGGTTACCAAGCGATGTTTGGGATATCTGACCCAATTCACTGACTGCTTCACGGAAAAGGCCCTGTGATTTAAGTGAGGTCTGTTTTTCCGAGGTCCTGTGAACCTGCAAATCATCGTTCTCAGTCTTGAAAGGAACATAGTAGCTTCTCTTCGTCTCTCTCCACAGGCACACCGTCAGCGCTACCAGGATCACCACAAGAACACACATCAATTTTTTCAACACATTGATGTGAACCATAGTGTACGGTGCATCCAGATGAGACACTGAACACAGGGCAAGGAGCTGGTCCTGGCGGGGAGGAACACATCTCAGTCAGGGCTGCGTGCACAGAAATGTGTATACACACAGTTATAAACTTCAGTGTGCAGGTAATAGGAGGGGAGAGGGAAAACACAGGAGCAATTTTTAAATCTCAGGCTGTTTAAAGATCTCATTTGAAAGTCCACCACCTTGAACATCATACAGGAAGACGTGAGCTGGCTATTAGCCATCATATGCTATGTAACAGTGATCTGAGGCCACTGCCACTCCAACTTTTTCTCTATTCCCTTCCACAAGTGACAGTCAAGTCTTGTTAGACAGTATCATACCAGTGGCAGGGCAAGTCTCCACTTACCTTCACCTCCCATCCCAGACAGCTGATATACAAATCCCACCACTAGTATTTCCATAACCGAGCTTCTACTTGACCATAGGCATGAAGACTAACAAAGCACATAATGAGGCATATAACTGTTGAAATAAAAGCTGTGAGTGCACAAACAGCAGGAGTTTCACCAGCCTCGTGCCGACACACTTGCTGACTTCCCAGGGAACTCCTGCACGCCTGCGGTGGGCTGAGGGCTCTCCCAATGTGAGGCCTCACTAAACAGCTGCTGGCAGCCAATTAGTCCACGGTAGCATTTGAGGCATGTTTGGGTTCATAAACGGACTTTGATAAACACTACTCAAGGTATGTTACCCCTGGAGAAAGCAAGGCCAGACCCCGTTGTACAGCACTGCCTGTCCTCTTTTGCACTGCCTCATATTAGCAGACCCCTCCAGCTCCCATCTTGTTATATAAGGGGGCAAGTCAACAGGAGGAGTGCCCAAAGGGCAGCTCAACCTAGACAGCACAAGGAGGTGGTGAAGGAAACATACGCTGAGGCATAAACGCCTCGTGAGTGGCACCAGGGGCCAGAGAACTGCTCATGTCCCCACATGGCTGCTCCGGGATGTGACCAAGGACACCAGGTATAGAGATGCAGGTGCCCCAGTGCTCTTCAGGAGACAAACACATGCAGATCACCACCCATCCTAGAGACAGCCTCAGGACAACTCTCTCCCTGGGCAACTTGCCGAAAGCAAGCACTGGTACTGAGAGGTTACTGAGCTACTGACACGCTACCTGACGATACAGCAGCAGCTCTCCAGCTCAGGTCATTCCTAGCTGTTTGCAGATTTTCTTCCAAGGTTTTAAGCAGGACATCTCAAAACGCAATAGTTCTGTGATGCACTGAAGAGTTCAAGAAACACCTGCAAAAACAAAGAGAGAGAAAAAAAAACTATTATGGGAGAACCCTGCAGTTCCAGAAAAGCTGTTACACAGGCATGGAAGGGCCAGCAGCAAACACATGAACACCACATAAGCCCTTTACACACTTAAATACCCACTCAAAACGGGCATCTTCCTTCTTAGTCTGAACTGTACCCTCAGCTAAAGCAGGAACCCATTTGCAGGCTTTGGGCTCTATGCTCTGGCCGGACCGACAGCCTTCTCCGTGGAGAACACTCTGGGCAGTGGATACACCCGTAATATAGCAAAGGAAAAATCCCAGTGCTGATGCTTAACATAATGAAAGGAAAGCTAACTTTTCTTAGGGAAATACCTTATTTTTGGAGCAAGTGAGTCACATGAAAAGTTCTACCTTAACCTACAGGTCTTCACCCTCCAACCACACTTTGTGCAGCTCCCAACCTGTCTTCATTCACACTGTATTTCTTTACACAAGATGAGGGTCTGGTTTCCAGGAAACTCAACCAAGACCTTCTGCACAGGCAGAACAGAACCTCCCCTGAGAGCAAAGTTCTTCACTTCGGGCCCCTCTGCTGAGGGGTTTCCAGGTGCAGGTGACAGCAGGGGCATCTCAGTACCATCAGCTTTTTATCTCCCATGGCTAGGATAATCTGGAGTGGCAGGCTCATTGCGGTAGAACAACCTTGCAGCTCACTGCCAGTTCCTGCTGGGACACTCCTCCCCATGCCGCCAAGCAGAGGATGCTCAACAAGTCGCAACACCTCCCCTCCTCCCCAGGCCACACACAGGAACCTGGACAACCCACCTTCAGCACTCAGCCCAACGTGATCCCCCCCTCTGATGACTGTGCATGCTGCTGCAATGCGAACAGTCACTTTGCTTCGATTTGTAACTTGAGAAAGTAGGTTCTGCAAGTAAGTACATTTTAGCAGAGCCACAACATCTTAAGGTACCTTTTGTTCACCACAGATTCACTGCAGTTCAGTTTATTACTACTACTTCACATGATACGATTTTATGTCATTTGCACAAGTAGTGTCCTAACACCAAGTCTCTACCAAGCATTCTGCCACCAAACCTTTTCGGTGGAGCACAAAGGCAGCTGCCTTTCCTGATAAGGTAGGACAGCCCTCGGTGAGCTCTCTTTCCACACCTTTAATCCATAAGTCATTTGTGTGCACTTCTGTACGGCAGCAGTTAGCACCAACGTGCTCTTCAGAAGGTGATGGAAACTTACCACCTACACACAGCACAAGGTGTCAGCTCCAAATACTTTTAGTATTTAGTATCTTTAGAAAGGACAAAAGAAAAAAAATCCCCCAAACCCACAAAAATACTTAAATAGCTGCAGCCTTCTTGAAACCTAGAGCCAGACATGGCTGTGAGGTGCAGCACCGGCAGGCTGAGCCCATACAGCAAGTCCTCCGGGGATAAATTAATCCTGTGTGGAGAACAAGCAAGCGATGCAGTATCTTCAAGACAGTCAGAGAATTATATAATCTCCGCACACTCTTACACTGAACCTTTGCTGTCCAAGTATCTCATTGGACTCAGGTCTTAATCATCAAAGCACAGAAGAGTGCGAACGTCCTGCCGCCTCCCACACGCCAGGCGCTGCCGTCCACCCCGGAGCTGCAGCCAGCAGTACCTGGGAGAGAACACCAGGCAACCCCCATTCCACAGCCCTCAGCAGATTCACCCTAAAACTGCTAACAACAGTGTCTTCATCTCATTAAACAAAAAGTCTGTCAAGCCCTTACCTGTCTCCTATAGCGACCGACAGTGGATATACAGATAAACCACACAGGTACGGACAAAGGTATGAATATATTTCTCTTCCAGTAAAAGCACACAGCTTCCAAAAAGCTGTGTCATCAGCTGTACCAATGCCCATCCTCTGCACATTTGTTTAAATGCTTCTTGAAACCACTCACATTTCCCAAACAGCCGGAGGCAATGAATTCTGCAATCGCACGCCATACAGAGACAACCCCTCCTCTCCTGGCTTCACACTGGCAAACCTGATTGCACCCACAGTAATCCTTCTGCTGTCACTGTCTGCACATTCCTCGTGGTTGCACCACCTCTCCTAACACTCTGCTTTCCCCACTGGTTGCTTTTCCCAGCTGAATCCTGCTTGTTCCAACTCCTCCTTGCACAGCAGCTTTTCCATACCTCCGACTGCCTCGGTCAGCTTCCCCAGGACCGTTCGAGCCGGTGAAGATCCCTGCAGGCCGGCACACCGGGACACCCCAGCCGCGCTCGCTCAGGCCACGTGGTCTGGCAGCAACACAACAACGGGGCTGCTTTGTTCTCCTTCCAAAAACTTCCTCCACTTCTGCTTCCCTTCCTGACCACTTCTAAGCCCTGAGCTCTAAGCTGTCGGTAATGACTTTGGGATATTTTGCAAGCAGCACTGACTCACTGAGAGTTCACCCAGCACGGGGTGGACGGGCAGGAATAAAATACAACTAAAGAGCATTACCCTACCCCTGCCAGCACAGGCTGCCGTTGCGGTTGTGCTGCCCAGCCACCCAGGATCACCAGACCCCTCTGCAGCTGCTCGGTGTTTTCTCTGGTCCCGGCAGCCCTCTGAAGACAAAGCCAGCCAAGCCCATCACCTAACGCCCTTCCTCCTCCCCGTTGCAGATCCGTTATCGCCGCTCAACGGCGGAGATCTCGGAGAAAACCCCCGTGGGACTTGTGTGATGTTGTGAAACCTGACCGGTTTGCTGCCTACCCGCCAGGCAGTCACTAATCCAGGACAGGAGCTTTCTCAGCCCACAACAGCTTAGGCTTTTTCTGAGGCTCTCAGTGAGCAATCTCACCAAAAACTTGTAAATTCGGGCATACTGGTTTTCCCCTCCGAAGGCTTGCTAGCTTCTGAAGATGAGAGAAGAGGAATTAAGCAGCTAGATCTGAAATGTGACTGTGTTCTGCAAACAGATTAGACTTCTCCATTAATTGTTACGCATTTTACACGTGGTAGTTATTTTTATTCTGCTTGCTGGTCTGAAGCAACAGGCCCAGCAGAGTGAGTCCCTCTGAAATACAGCAAACCCAGCACCGTGTCTGCCTCCTTCTATTTTTCTGGGTCAGGGCCTGAAGTGAACAGGTCCCACACTGCAATAACTCAGGATTTCCAAACCTGACCTCCCTAAAATGGCTGGTGCAGACCAGTTGTCTCCAAAAGGTTTGGCAATCATGTCAAATAACACCTTTAATTTATGTGACGATTTCAGAAATCCAACCCCCAGGGATGGGCACATGCAGGGAGCAGATCCACCTGTTCTACAACACCTTTCCTTGGTCCCTCCATTCATACACCAACATCATTCACCCGCAGTTTTCTTGCCTCTGATGTATGCACAAATGCTTTTTACTGTAGAAAGCTGTTCCTTAGTCGCTTTTTTGGGGGGTAATGTGATAATGATTTCATATTCAAACTTAGAGCATTTTCATTTCTTTCCAGGTTTCCTTCATTTATGCATTTCCATCTGTATCCACAACTGTGCCATGACCTAAATATAACACAAAGCACTAAAGCTTCACTTCTAGCTTTTGCTGGTGTATTTTTGAATGTTTTTATGCTCCCCAATCTGAACATTTTATACTTCAACTACATCTTTTTATTCTTTTTTTGTTCATTTTCTCTCAGTATTAACCCGTCCTTCCAGCCAGCACCCTCTGTAAAGCGCCTGTGAGGAGAGCAGTTTCTGGTAGCAGAGGCAGAATGAGTTCACGTGAAAGTGAGTGAAAAGAGGGTACCTAAAGGGGAAAGACATGGAGGTGTGCAGCAGGAATCCCTCAATTCAAAATAAAATAATATACCCAAGGAAACTGAGGTGGAAAAAAACTGAGATTTGAGAAGTAATCTTGAATTTGCATTCACTCTTAAAATTCCCTATTCCTGTATTGGGAGAAAAAAATTCTCAAGAAACTTCACGATTTTCAATAAACTATGATCATGCCATTTTGCAAATGAAGCACTTTTATTTTTCATATATTCAATACACATCAGATGAAACACAATGATAGATTTATTAAAGCTAAAGATCTGTCCCTCTGGAACTGAGTTTCAGAAGATCTCTCTGGTATTTTATTTAGCCTGGCCTGTTAATTCAACTATGTGTATTTCAATTTCGTAAATATATAAACAGAGAAGACTCACAGCAACTCTTGATTTTCTTTTCTAAAATACCAGTGTGCTGTGATAATAAAACATCTGTTAAGCCATACACTTAAGTACGTACTTCCAATGCCACCAAATAGAACAACAACAAAAAGTGCAGAATGAGGAATTTTTATGTGGAGAATGAGAAAAATAAGTGGTTTCAGTGAGGAAGATGGTTACATTTCCAACAACACACTGAGGAGCAGCTATACAAGTCACTTGCTAATGAAATAAATCATTCCATTAGCCTTGGCTGCATTAAAAAAAGAAAATCTCTGCATGTGCCAGAAAAAATATGCTGCTGTCACAGCTGAAAAAAAACTTCCAGGAAAAGGGGAGAGGCAGATTTAAGGGGGAAGGCACGGATGAAAAAGTTTAAGCATGTGTTTCATTTTGGTTTTGCGTTGTCAACAAACACTGGGATTTAATAAAGGTAGAAGCCTTGATTTCCGGCTGTGTCAGCCCTTTATTCCCCCTCTTTTCTGAGGTCCCATGTTGTTTTTGCAGGGCGGCTCTGCACAGCAGTACACAGCCCTAATTAAAAAGCAGCAATTTTGCTTTTGCTCACCGCAGATGCTCCGCCAGGCACCTGCAGAACCGCAGAGTCACCATCGGCCACCCAGACCCACGGCAGGAGGTGACCCACGCTGTCCTGACTCCCCATCTCCAGCCACCCCGGCACAGCACCAGGGCACGGTCTTAAACAAAGTGCATGTTTGGAGCTGTCTGAGCTCAGCTCTAATAATCCGTTCTACATTAACAAGTATGACATATGCAAGGACAAATCTGCTCCAGGGCACCTGAACCAGGCAGGCCACGCGGTTAATGGCACGCCAGCGGCTCTGGCTGCAGCAAGCAGCAGGACACCCAGCAGCACCCACGGAGCTGAGGAGCAGCTGTCCCAAGGCGTGAGCTTCTGTTTGCTGGTGTGTTCCTGTCCAGGCCAGGAGTGAACACAAAAACACACATACAGGGACCATCTTCAACACCAATGTATAGAGAGAGGAAGGGAGGGCTTCAACAAACAGTGTCACAGCACAGCCACACTGCTTTGATAGCTGGCGACTGTCAAAGGGACGGTCCTCCTGTCCCGCTGCCTGCCCGTCCAGAGACTGGCATCCCCACAGGGATCACCTTCAGCTCCGACAAGTCTATCACATTACCCCCTTTCACTCCAACACTGTCAGGAAAGTGGTGAACACCAAAAAGTGTATCTTCGCCTTCTGCAAATCTAGAAGCTCTCACCATCGCCCTGGACCAGCAGTAAGAGTCCCTGACCCTGCTGGCCCAGGGAGAAACGAGCTGCTGCAGGGTCCTTTGCAGACACATGAAAGTGGAAGGACAATTTAACTCTCGGGATGGGAAAAAACAATTATCAAGGCATGCCATGGTGCAGAAAACCACATACATGTTCCTTGCTTGGTGGGTTACTTATCCAGAGGGATGGCCTGTTTATGAGCTCCAGAACAGGACCAAGCTCTCGGTTGGTGTGACCAGCACCACCCCATCACAAAACCCTGCTTCCTACCTCACAGACAGATACCTGCTGAATATTCCTTGTTAACAGTAACGGACAGCAAAGAGACCCCAGCCGTGTGGGGTGCCAGCGTGCCCCAGGCAAGCCCTGGGCTCCAGCTGCGTGTTCCTGCTCGGATGCGGTCAGCCAGACACCACGGGAGGTTTCAGAACACAGCCCAACACAAAAGCCATTTCATGACAGACACATGCCCATGGGAGCCTCACCAGTAAGATATTTGTAGACCACAAACCTTTTCAATTTCTAAGATTGCCAGTTTCATGTTCAAAAGAGAAAGTGCATCATACCATGCATGAACAGCATCAATTCTCAAAAGCTCTGCTTCTCCTCCCATGCCCAGACCCTCCAGCGTCATGACTTTACAAGTGAGGTTTTCATTATCAGTCAGTTTTATCATAACGGTTTCCACACTGAAGCCAACAGTAAAAATTCCCCCCCCCAGTTTTAAAGACCAGAGCGCGATAACTCATTTTGGACTATTTACTTTACATGGAACATTACACCTTCAGATCAAACAAATCACTTCTTTGTTCCACCCTCAATGATGTGTTTCTCTAGGACGTTTATCTTTTGAAGTGAGAGGGAAGCGCTTCTTTATTTTAAATTAGCAGCATGTGCCAGGTCAACACTTAAAGCCTCTGAAAATATCCCTGCGTGCGGAGACACGTAATTGGTATTCCATGGCCCCAGGACAATAAACACACTTTGTGCCAGCTGCAGCTATGTTACCCCTCAGGATAATATTCTCTGACACCAGCCGTTTGCAGGTGGGCGTGATGTCTTTCCATCTCCTCAAGGACAATGCAATAACTGTTTACGACTTGTTCAGAGAAGAATCTAATTCAATTTGAACTAAGACAGGGAAATAAACCTGCAGGACTGTGCACTGCTGGTTTTGGGTCTGGCAGCACTACTGAGATTCGGTTCTTCTCTTCATACCCAGAGCTCATCCCTGTTGGGGATGGCAGGGCTGGCACCCAACAGCAGCGCTCCATCACACCGACTTCACCGCAGGACTGGCAGAAAACAGGAATTCTGGCCTCTGACTTCAGAAAGCACCAGTCAAACCCCTCTCTGTTAAACAAAACACTTCTTGCATTACATTTAAAATAGACCAGTTTTCCCTGAGAAATCCATACTTTATAACATATGAGAGACATACAGACGTCAAGAATTTTCATCAGAAGGTATCAGGTGCTGAGAAAAAAGGCACATCCCGACAGCAATACAGAGAATTTTAGAATGGACATCTATTAGACCCCATCAAAGCTAAGAACTGTCACAGAAATTGTAAGAAAAAGTATTTAACAGGCACTTCAATTACTTATCTGGCAAAAATCAGAATAGTTCCTTTCTATGCAAGGAACTTGAGGCATGGAAGACAAATGGAAACATCAAAATCACTTCTAACTATTTCGTCAGAAAAGGAGGTGGGAAAAAAACCCCACACGTTACAATAATCACATTTTTCCACAAACAAAAATACTTGCTTTCGCTCTCTGTAGCCACAGTGTTCAGTAAGCTAAATTGATACCACTTCTGCCACACACCATTCGTTCCATTAGTTAAACCGAGACTGAAATTACCAGAGGAAAACCAGGTTTAACTCAGCAGAAGCTTTCAAGGAAGCCCTGGTCCAAGCTCAGTGCCAGGCTGCGGCAGAGCAGCTGAGGCAGCAGATACGCAGGAATCCAAATACCCCAAAGTCTCAGATATCGCTCATTGCTGAGGCAGCAGCCAGGTTCTCAGAAGTCAAAATATTTGCAGTAGCAGATGTCAAACATGCATTTTGCCAAGACACATCAGTGAGTCACGTCCTCACGCAGGGAGCTCATGGCGTGGCCAGACTCCATAGAATCATTTTGGTTGGAAGAGACCCTCAAGATCATCAAGTCCAACCATAAACCTAATTCAAACTAACCTTAACTGTACATTAACCTAACTTCAGGCATTAATAACAGTAAGTGCTGCCCTGACTTTTAAATACAAGTCTGATTTATTTATCTGGTAACACTGTCCCCTTGCAGTATCATTTCACATGTACCTACCATCAATAAGCCCACAAGAGCATCCCCAGGGAAGTGACCTTGCTGGAATGAAATTCAATTTTATTAGTCATAGGCAATATAAAAGTATAGCACAAATCTGGGTGCCTATATATATTAAAAGAGCTTAAGACACTCCCCCTCCCTCAAAGTTTCACATCTGTATTTATAAAAAGCATCCAGGAAACCCTCCCGATAAAGCCTTCCTTTAAAACCTCCTTGCTATTTTCTTCCCTCAGCATCCCCCCCCAGATGCTCAGGAAAGGAAAACAGGTTCAGTGGTTCCTCCTACCCAGAGAATACTTTCCAGGAGCAAACAGGCACTTCTCAAAACAGTGTGCAGTGCCCACTTTTTGGTGGGATGGAGGACCAGGCACAGCCTCGCACCAGCTCCAGCTGCAGGATCCCAAACAGAGCGTGCCATGCATCTGGCAGCTCCATGGTGCCAGGTACAACCTATCCAAAGAATTCCTGTTTTCTTCCCCACCTGCACACTCCATCAGCATCTCGGTGACAGATCTGTGAGGTTATGGGCATGGTATCAAGTGATCTGAACTGCAACAAATCTACACAGTTGCTGGAGGGAGGAAAACACCATGCTTGTGAAATGGAAACACATTTAAAGTTTACTGAAGTTCAAAGAGGCCAAAAAGGCAATAAAGGCCATTTTAGTGTCTCTCCACTCTAACAACTCTAAGTGGTTTTAGCCTGCTTATTCCTCTATCAGAAAACCAGGTGCAAAGCCTGGAAAGCATTACCCAGCTCCTGCCCCAAACACATCACCCGCTTCCTACAGCCGACACTTCAGAAGCAAGCCTGGCAGCAGAGCTTGCAGATGGCAACTAGACGGATCCACCACGGATCTGAACCTCCCCTTGAAGCAGGCTGCTCTCTCCCCTCTGGTATTTAGGGCCACAGAAATTCCACGCACACAGGAGTTTGCACCTCCACTACAAAGTATGCCCGCCCACCCTGCCAGACCCGCGGCACTGCCTTACTGGCACCAGCAGACCCGGGTTACTGGCAGGACAGAGACGGGCTGAGCGTGCAGGGCTTGCTGCACAGCGCCCAACCAGCTGCACGAAACAGGGAACGCACTGGCTGCGAAAGTGGAAAAAAAAGCAAGACATCCAATGAACCTCAGCTCAAATGTGTTTTTCATCAAAGCCAGGTAGCAACTTACAGCACGGAGGAAGAGATCTAGACAGATAATTCCAACAAAAACATAACTTTCTCCCTAAAGCAGTGAAGGAGGCCCCAGACGTTTTTGTATCTCCTCCATTCAGTATTGGCTCTCATACTGCTTTTAGCACAACGTGTTTCAGCAGTCTTAGACAGCTCCTGCATGGCCTAAAAAAGCTCCCTGAGCCTCTCAGAGCAATGAAAAGGCCCTGTCTCCCCACAGGACCAGCCAGCACTTCACTGGAAGAAGGGATGAGATAGGGGAGGAGGGATGAGATAGATAGGGGAGGAGGAGGTTATTGCCAAGAGCTCGTCTCCTGCACGCCAGCATGCAGGTCCACTCAGTGCCACCTGGCCATGAAGACACCAGATGACTTCTTTCGTGAACAAAACTCCCCCAAACATAGAAGTCGGGCATCTGTCATGCCTAGAACAGATGGCTTCAGAAGAGGCCATTCTCAACCACTGATAATTTCCATTACTATTTACAACACTCCGCTCCTCACCTCCCCATCTTGTTTTCTAAACATAACTACTGAAAACGGAGCCATTTCCTAGCACATAAGAGCTGGACAGCCCTGAGATGAGCACACATGTAACAGCATTAACTCGCAGAGTTGACGCCCAAGAGAAACCCAAGTTTATCTGTTCTGCCATTTTGCTTTTCATAACTTCACCAATTGGTTCTACTTAAATATTGAAGCTCAAAAAAGCACATGTAAAAAATCAGGGGGACGGGACACGGTGTTCCTCACAACTTCTGCTGGTGTCCTGCTGCTGGAAAATGCAGTAACCCAAGTAGCTGGTGCAAGCACTAGATGTTAGACTATTATTGGAAAACTTCTTTTTGTTGGGTTTCGGCTGACTCAAACACTCTTCAATAAGAAACTGCTTCCCAGTATGGACAGAAACATGGTACATGTGGGGGCGATCAGGAGGTCAGCTTCGATGGCACAATCCGACCCAAACCGCATCACTGAAGCAGATGCCCTCAGCTTCTATGTTAATCAAATCTACACTGCACTGCTCTCACTCAGGAAGCTTAATCCCCAAATCTACCCAATTCTTTCAAGTACCATCTCAACAGCCCAGATACAGAAGGCCAACGTGCTTTGTTGGGGCTTCCCCCACACCAAAGAAGGAAACTGAGATGCAGCATCAAACACTTGATATTTGGCTGAAACAAACTTTTACAAACCAGGGAGAAGGTGCAGAACACGGCAGAACTTCTCTCAGAGAGGAGGCTGTGCAGCAAACACTATTTACAGTCATCTCTTACAATTATGTGCCTCAATGGACCGCACAGCTCAGTACAAGTACGCAAACGATCCACATCCCAGCAGCAGACAGACTTCTGAGCAGACAAGGAACCTGTCAAAATCCAGCAGAGATGTTCTACATGCATGGCAGTGGCTGACAGCTGCTGGGGTGACGCACAGGATGTGCTGGAGGGGGGGGACACCAAGCCCAACCGCTTTAGAGCAAAAACAGGGTGTTTCCACCCAGCAGAGACCTCATACTCCCTGACATCCCACAGGGTGCTCAGGACTGCAAGGGTGGTCTCGTGCCACCTCCAGCACATGCCCAGTTTACCTGAGACGAGCCATTTCTTCTTGCTGCTCAATATCTGATCCAAGGTCAGAGTAGCAAAGTACTGGGCTTAAAGTTCACTGAACTTTAAACAAGGCTGACTTTTAGTCTGGCTCACATCAAGCTCTAGGTTAAAAGTTACTCATTCATTGCATTTAAACAAATCTGCCTACTTTTACTCCAGTATGCCTTTAAGTCACAAGTTTCCAAGTTTTTTCTATTTGGAAATCACACCGTAGTCTTGTGGAAGCAGATCCTGGGTGACCCTTTGTCTCCACTTTCCTTCCCGTCCTTGCCAAAAGGATCCTTTCCAGCATCTCCCCCTCCAGCTTCCCGGGATGGGAGCTGGGCTGTGACCGCACGACACGTTGAGTTTGCACAGGCACCTGAAGGTACACAGTCCTGGCCATCCTGGGGTCTCCTGCACACCATTTCTTTTCGATCCTCACACCATCATACCAGCAGCCCCTGAGGCAAAACTGGCAGAAAACCCCCAAGGCCTGGGTATGCTGGTTAGAGTATCTCCTCTCATGTAGAAGGAGCTGCAGTGCTCCAATTTCAAAGCGAAGAAAAACAACAGAGAAGCCTTGCAAAGCCCTCTCATGCTACTTTGGGATTATTAACTTGCATTTCATTGGTGGTTTTGCTCTTTTTTTAATTTTCAAGAATCAGGCCAATTCAGCTAAGGTTCTTCTGCTTACACTGAAGTGAGTATCTCCCTACAATATATAATAAATATATATACATTTGTACTTCTATACCTATTTCTACCTGTTTTTAAATTAAGTAATAATGCATCCAGGATACCAATAAGGAATTGATATTGCTGAAATAAAAGCTTTTTTATAAGCTGTCCAACACACATATAGGTCAGAGTTGTATGTTGTCAAGGGAAATTACTTTTACAAGTCATCTTCTCTGAATTTTTCTTCCTCCTTCTGAAGTTATTAAATATAGAAAACACTACTTTTAAAAAATGCATCAGTCTGATGGATATTTTCTGAAGTCTGTTAGGAACAATAATTTTCAATTTTTTTTCCCCAAAGCACAGGGGTAAAAATTATAAGCCTGCAGTGGATTTTAGGTTCCTCTCACTTCGGGTTGTGTAAAAAGCCT
This sequence comes from Pampusana beccarii, assembly GCA_013399365.1. NCBI lineage: Eukaryota > Metazoa > Chordata > Aves > Columbiformes > Columbidae > Pampusana > Pampusana beccarii. The sequence goes on from VWYH01007506.1 coordinate 30,520, forward strand.
TATCTCGTCTGGATCTCCGTAAGGCTTTATCTGTAACCATCTCGAACAAGATGGAGCACCAGCGCTTCAGAAACGAGCACACTTGCAGCTAACGTGTGCGGCTAACCTCCCGTGCCCTTTTTGGGAGGCCTTTAAAAGACAGCCAGACACCAGAGCCCTTTCAGAGACCTCGGCAGGTTACAGCCCAAAGAGGCGACAAACCGTCTGTGTGAGAGCAAGGAAGCTGAGCGGAAATTTCCCACGCGCCTGTTGAGAGGCGCCGGCTCCCTCGAACCCTTTGACTTGGCTGGGTGCTGGGTGCTGGTGCTGCTGCTGGAGATGAAAGCCCCGCACTCTGCACCGTCTGATCAAACCCTCGCACGGCAGCGCTGGTGGTTACCGCCTGGCAAAACCGCTCCTCTGACTGCAGCTGTACTTAAAAGAGCTGGTTTTAACAGATCAAGGATGCGCAGCACAGCATGGAGAGGGGAGGAGGGCTGGAGATGGATATACATGCTACCCATGAGGAACTGGTGCCTTCCTACTGTGTCTGCATCTCCAGGACTCTCCTCTTCCACTTGGGAAATCCTCCCTGTTGCTCTTCACAGCCCCTCCAGCATCAGCACTGCACGAGGGGACGCTCTAGTTTCTGTGGCCTTTCCCCACAGAGTGGTGGCAGGCAGCTGCCTCCTGCCTTGGCAAGATCCATATCCTACCTCCACCCCTCCTCAAACCTTCCTTGTTGGAAGTCCTTTCCTTATCTGCATTTTCTGTCAGCTTTTCTCCCAGATCCCCTGTGTGCAGAGCTGTTCCAGGTTCATGTTCTCTGCTCGCCAAGACGTTTCAGAGCTGATGTCCCACAGGATGCTTCAAGTGCAAAGCAATGTCTGAGATGGGTGTCTTCTTGCCACAAGGTACCGCAGCACGGACTTCATGCATGTAAGACAGCCAAAGCCCTTGAACATACAGAAACAGGCTGACACCAGAGTGGCCACAGAGCCACACATGCCAGCAGCCAACTCCTCATAAAGAAAGCTGCCCCAAACTGATAGCGCTGGTGGGACCACCTCCAAAGCATGTGCAAAACCGCAGCGAAAACAAGCAGATGGGCTGGCACTGCAGTTCAGCATCAAATCTGCAGAATTAATTACTCTGTTAATCTTACACAATACGATTACATACACATCATCCTATTATAATTAAAGGGAATTGTATTTTAGCGTGTGGTCCAAGGTTTTGCTGAGCATGCTCCACTGGTCTGGACCCCCACCTTGGAGAACTGTTGCTAAACCTGGATGCAACACACCAAAACACATTCCTGTCCTTCTCTCCTCCACCTTCAACCATCTAGACCCACCACATCAGCAGTCCCTCTTCTTCAACAGGCAGGCTCTGCTCAGCCACCAGTCCCTTTCTATAGAAGCAGCAGTCAGAAGCTCCCACACAGCTACACGGAGCACTGGAGGGGGGGAAGGGTGTGTGTGTGTGCCTATTTTTGGTTTTACTTCCCTATTTCAGATATGCCCAAAACGCGAAAAGAGAAAAGGTCCTATTGCATTTCAGATAGTAACATATTAAACAGCGTAAATGCTGACAAGAGGGTTGGGCAGACAGAGATACAAATAAATCACTTTGCTGGTTTTCAAATAGTCAACTTCCCCAGCAGCCTTCGCATATTACAAGCCAGGTCTAACCTAGCCTGAAACTGTATTTTGTAACAGGGGATTGGTTTTGGCTGTTCAACAGGAAGGCATCCGAGCATTTCAAAAGAGGCTGAAGATTTTGTCCTGGCACAAATGGAAAGCAACTCTTCAGTTCAGTGTTACCAAAGCACATTAAGAGAAGGAATATCTCTGCACTAAGGGTGGGCCTGTGCTTGAGAGGTTGGCTTGGCCTTGGATTTCAGCTGTCCCAAAGGCTGGCATCCAACCAAGGCCAAAATAACAGTAATCTATCACTGCTGCCTCTCTGTACTTTGAACATGCGCACAGAGCTGTCCCGTGCTCCCACAGCTCCCAGGAGAGGCTCACTCCATGTCTACATGTGATCCTGCTATCCCACCAGCCCACCTGGGGTCACACCACAAGACACGTCCTTGTCCAGTGAGCAGAGGATTTCTATAGAGGAACAAGGAAGAAAAACAAAACTGAAAACAACCTCTGTAAGTTTTACAGGGGTGGAGCTCCATTGCTGACCTGCTTTTTCGATCCTCTCTTCTATACCCAAATCCAGTAACCAGAAGTCAAGCTGTCTCCAGCTTAGTTTCCTTCTTTCCCCCTGAAAAGAGCAGCTGCCAAAGATGCCCAAGGCAACGTATCATACTCTTTCTTTTCTACTCACCTACCTCCAGCCAACACTCCCCAGGCCCCATACTGCTCCATCTTGATATCCATGCAAATTCTGGCTGCTCTCTGCCCACTTTGGGGATGGAAATCCAGCAGCCCCCAGGCAGGCAGGCTGCTGGAGCTCCACCAGCCCAGCCCAAGTGTTCCAGTTTGCAATGCTAAAGGTAATACAACACTGGGAAGGAGAAGTGTTCCTTGGCCAGAAAGGAAGAAAGGGTGGTGCATTTTCCGTATTAAAGATTCAGGTTTTAAGCGGAGAGGCGAGATTAGCATGTTTCCAGCAGAGGAGGAAGTGGGGAGCAACATCTGGCATGCGATGCCAGCAAGTTTAAAGATTTAAAGCAGCAGCTATACATTGAGGTCTTCCCAAACCTTCTTCACACATGAGAACAGGCATAAACCCAGTACTGCCATTTGCAGTCACCTCTAAAAATGCCCCCTGCCAAGTTTGCTTTCCCTTGCACAAGGGAACGGGGGCTCCGGCAGCACCACCTTCCCCAGTCACTGCAATGGCTCAGGCTGCCCAAGAGTCCTGCTTTGCATGATCAAAACCTTATGGTGTACAGTAACTGCATGTCAAAGGGTAGCAACATTCACACAATATTGGACTAACTAGGCCCAAAACCAAAGCATAAAGCTGTAGGAATATTCAATATGTGATACAGATCTTTTGGACTAGCTCGTCATCCCAGGAGGCAGCTGCCAACAGCTCAGTGCTGCATTAAGGGGCAAGACGCTGGCAGAAGAGTGACAGAAAGGAACAGTAGTGGCACCAACAACACAAGCACTTCAGGCATCTTCAGCAGAGGTCAGCTGTGAAAGCAGCTGGCTAATTACTCTAAGCACCACCAGTCATATCCCCAGAGGGTTTCTGGGGAAAGCCCTGAGATGAGCCTCAGCGTACATCTTATATTAATTTTATGCAAGTCAGAATAATCATTGCATCTTAGACACGTACCTCTGGAGCAAAACCAATACATATCAACGTGGGCTCCCACAAGAAGCAGAATAAATGTTTTATTTTGCTCTAAAAGAGAAGTATAGGACAGTTGCAAGGGGAATGGCAGAGAACTCTTCCCACTTTCTTTACCGCCCTCCCAGCAATGCATGCAACACAAAACGGCCCTGGTGCAAACAGCAGTGCCTCTGAATGTGTGTAGCCTCATCACGCTGACAGTAGTCGTGCTCATGCTGCAGGCATGTGAAAAGGAAAAGATGGGCAGGGATCAGAAGAAAAAAGAACCACGGTCATCACCTTCATCTCCAGGTCGCTTCGCAGTCCACAGCAGTTCCTCCTAAACCCTTCCAGGCAGAAGCAGACTGACAGGTAAGATGCATAGGAGATGCCACCATGGGGAACACATCTGTGCTCTGCACACAATCCGTCATGCTCCCATCTCCCTTCTAATCGAATGCTCTAGCCTAGGAAAGAAATTAAGAAGAGGACATTAGACAGCCACAGTGATCAGAAACCAGCAGACTGGGGACTACGACTGCCTGCTGGGACCACAGAGCAGTGACACAGAAACGCCCAGAGCCTGCAGACGCTGCTGCACCCACACCACAGGTCAGGGTGTCCTGGGTAAGACCAACAACCGAGACACCAACACCTTTAAACATTACTTGTGCTTGAGTAAAACAGCACAGAGAGTCTTATTTTGAAGGCTGGTGAAGACGTGCTGTCTGCAGAACTCCCCAGAGCCTAACACTAGGCACCAGGCCAGGGAGAGCTGGCAATGCCGAGATCAGGGCAGAACTCGCCCTCAGCACCGGCGCTCTGGGTCCCTAAGGAGATCTCAGCAATGCAGTCTGTATAAACACATGTGCAAAGCCCCTCTTGCGGATGCCTCCGCCACTGAACCGTTCATAGTAAAACCCACTGCCTGTGCTGATGCAAGGGAGCAGTGATGCTCTGCGCTTATCTGATGACCCTTGCTGGAAACACAAAAGAGCCTTTACAGAGTTTACTTTTCTAACCTCTCCCCTACTTCTAAAGGAAGCTCAGTGTAACTGCAGCACGTGTCCTAAAAATCCTCTTAAATAAGATATTAATCACAAGACTGTTCAGCAAGTGAAAGCATATTCAAAAACGCTGCCTCCCATAATTATCCTGCCCCGGGCAAGTTTCCAGTGTATGTGCATGGTCTGGCATACGTTTCACCCCCAAGTCCAGCAGCTCAGCTTTCTGCTCTCAGCAGGGAACCCAAGTGTTCACAGCTTCAGGAGAGGCCCTAATATGCTGATTTCCCAAATTACTGCCAGCTTGCACCATTCAAGGACCCTAACACACTGCAGCACACCATGGTAGGGGAGGGAATGCAGTGGGGAAAGCTAAGCTTAAGTTTTACAAAGTTTGTGTGATAAGGGTGGAAGACAGAAAAAAGATCACTGAAAAGCAAGAAAGGAGGAAGGTAGAAAAAAGAAGAGGGGTGCAACTCAGTGCAAAGCAACACTGGCACGCAAAGCCTTAGCACGAGCGCTGAGGTCCCACCAGGGTTCTCTCTGGGCAAGAAATAATGAAACTAAAATGACACTTGATGGTTAGGTCAAATGGGAGGAAAACAGAAAGAGCTGGCTGCTACACTGAAAAACAACGTTCTTGGCTTCTCCCCGCCGCAATAGCTCAGTGTGGCTGCCCCTTTGAGAGCCACCTCACCCAGCAAGGGGTGAGCCATCACAGCCAGCAATCAGAGCAGGACGCCCTCCGGGGAGGACATGTGGACAGGCAGACCACAGGACAGCTGCACTGCAGCACAGGAAGGCTGGATGAGTAACAGCGAGCCTGAGCCCCACCACGTTTACATGCCAGGCTAGGAAATCCCCAGCCAGCCAGCTCAGCAGTGTCCTTGCACACCAGGCTTTGTGGCCTGCAGTAAGGGCACATTTAAGCTAGAGAAATTACGCAAACAGGAGAGGAAAGGGATGCAGAGGAGCACAAATTGTTGACCAAGCCCTGCATACTGATTGTCCAGCCACAGAGCACTTCTTCAGGGACACCACTTTTAGAAATGTACGACAATCCACCTCTGGCTCCCCCCTCCCTTCCCAAGCCTGCCTCTGTATGTGACTGACACGTGAACCCAGAGATGCCACCAGAGGTGTGTGGCTTCTGCCACAGCAGCGCCTGGGGCAGCCGCAGAGCTGGGAGAGGGATCACAACAGCAAGGCTGGGAACAAGGGCTCAGCCGTCCACCTGTTGCATCCCACGAAGGGGGCGCACGGTGCTCAGAAATACCCACCAGCATCTCTGAGAGGTAAAAGGATGGAGGAGACATGGGACCCTCACCACAGCAGGACAGTGAGATCGCCTGCTCAGGAGCATCTCTGGCGGCCCAGCTCCTTCCAGATGTGCAGAAAGCCCATGCTGGGAGCCACAAGCTGCAGGATGGGCAGCATCCCTCAGCAGAGCTGGAATCCTCAGCACTTGTCCTACAAGCCATGAGCATGAGAGTGATCAGGCCTCCTTGCCTTCTGGTCAAGCCTGAGTTTGACAAATTAAGCAACACAGCATTTCTACAGGGCAAGCATCTGCACTGCCAGGAAAACCAGTAGAGAATTACTGGAAGAGAAAATACCCTGGAAGATACCAAATAATGACCCAAAATTACCCCCTCACGCACAACAATGTTGTAAAAATTATCATTAATTAATCATTAATTATTCTTTCCTCCTCAGACATAGGATATGCATGGAAAGATACTGGAGGATGCTGAAGGTCTAGTATCAGCCCAGGTAAGTTTATCTGCCTGAAGGAAATTAATTAATACCCTAGTAACATCCAGGCACCAGGATGACAGGTACGTGCACTAACAGTCAGGAATCACGGACGGTAGACAAGGAGGTGGGAGAAGGCTGTAAGCCTCCGCTCTTGTCCAGCACCCCTCCCACGGCAGCTGGCAGAGACATATGGCTTATCTGCTTTCTCTGGATGAGAAATTATTTCTCCACCCACCTTACCCAGCTGCAGCATAACCGATTGCCTGACAGATGCTGTGGCAGAGGAGAACATCCTGCTGTCTGTGTTCTTGTAAAAGAAATGGTATTTGTTTATTGCTTAATTGTTAATGCTGATTCATCCCCAAATTAGAAATCTTGCCACCACAGCTCTTCTACAACATAATAATCAAAACTCTGCCTGTCAGGTTAATTACGGTTAAATAGAAAATCACTGAACCGCTGCAGAGCAGCGTAAAATCCCCGAGTGCCCCCAGGCCGCGTGGTGCAGCAGCTCAGACCAGGGTGGCAGCACCGACACACGCTGCTGCGGGTGTCCTGTTGGGGAGCAGGGACACAAGCACATGCCACCACCAGCAGACAGCTGCACCCACTGCTCACGTCCGTCAGGTGAGGAGATGATGGGAGGAGGAAAGAAGCCTGGGTAGGACAGGTCTACCTGATGCAGGAGAACGGGATGCGAAGCCCAGGCAAGGGCTCAGCCAGGAACAGGAATGAGATGCTGATGAGCTTCAGACCAGGACTGGTCAAGGAGGATGACTAAGGCGAGGAGCGGAAGGTGATCTGGGAACAAGCTGAAGAAGAGGCAACAGCTGGAGCAATTACCTGTCTCTTGGGCCACTGGCAGAGCCCACAGTTCCCCAGGTCTCCAGGCCAGATGGACAACAAATCCTCTCCGCACAACCTATCAGCGAAACATCTTACTCTCCCCACCAATGGTCCATAGAGAAGATTGTGTCATTACTACCATCTGCCGATCACTAGAGTGGCAGAAGTCTGTGTGATGGATGGAGGAGTCCAGCCCCTGGCAGAACAGCCTTCTCTTCTCCCCACATATCACAAAACACCAAAAAAAAAAGACATTATAATCCTGCACCTCATTTTGTCACAGCATACTTCCTTCACACAGCAGAAGCACTCTCTGAATGACTGCACTGAAACAAGGTTCTGCCTGGGGTTTTTTCCAATAAGTTTAAAAATAAAAAGGGAGCTGTTGTAAATAAGGCACAAAGGCCAGACAAAGTACCATGAGAGAGGTAAATCAAAGCTGCCAGAGAGAAGTGATTCCTGCCTTGCTTCTGTTAAAGCTGCTATGAAACCAAACAAACATCTTAAAATAAACTTTTCACATCCCTTATTGCCAGATCCTTGCATAAGGTCAGACCCATGACCAATCTGCACATGAGCTGAGTTCTCAGCACCACAATAGCATTTCAATGGGCGTCAGAAATTTTTAGGAGTGAAGTCTTGGCAAACTCCCAGAAGAACACCCAAAACTGGCTGGGTACCTTGTGCACGCCTCGGGTCCCCATTATACAGAGATGCTTTCCAACAAATGCATTGCAAACTGCAGATGCTCAGGCATTTCTGAGGAGCACCACAGAGAAGCATACTAGAGAACGTGGGTTTCTGTCTTCAGGGCAGGGCTTAAGTGCACAACAAGTAAAGCACAACCTCAAGCAGCAAAAAACCACAACAAAACTAACCCCAAGTACACATTCATTTTGCACAAGAAAGGCAGCATCACACTGGGAAGGAGCCGTGAAATCATGCAATCAGAAGCTGCAGTGCACACACAAGTCAAATTTGGGCTATGTAAGTACCTTAAACACTATTTTGCTTTCTGAGAGCCTGGCTTTGCAACCTTTCCCTCCTGCTATTAAGGCCCAGGTTGAGAGCTTAACAATTCCACAAGGTCACAATAATATTCGATAAACCTGCCATCTCTACAATGTAAACTGTTGCATTTATACATAAATTTTTGGCATGGTTGATGCTACTAGAATACACCTCTGCTACAAAATGGAACTTTCTTATAAATAAATTATAATAAAAAATAAAATCAAAGGCATGGACATAGTCTGAACTATAGGAATTCTATGAGTAACACCAATTTTGATGGGACAAAGCTTCGCTTGGTTTCGAAGCCTTCAGCCTAACAAGCTATCATTGACCTTTACTCAATTAAATTGCTTCACAATACTGCAGGAGAAAGACTTTGGACACCAACTGCTGCTGAAGCTAGAGGAGCAGAAGGCAGCAATTTCCAAGGGAAATGCAAAAGTCCCTCCACTTTCATTAAAGACACATTTACTAAAGGAACTTCTAGGACAAGCCTAGGGCTACTGCTGCAATTAATTTGAGGTACACACAGAAGTTGGCCAGTTTATGCTTAGGCAACGCAACTTGACCCTAGAACAAGAAGTCTTTGTGAACACTGGACAAATTCAATGGCACTGCAGAAGACACAGGAGCCCAAACACCATCCCTTCAGCAGAAGAGGGGTTCAGTGGCCAAGAAAGCAGAGAGCAGTGGAGGCACTAAGGTGACACCTTTAGTGTGGATTTGGGGACGATGCAGCCACCACTGCCAGACCTCAACTTCTGCTACCCAGGATCAGGGTGAGAGCCCTCCAGGGCAGGAACTGAAAACGCAGTCACTGATCACTGTCCTGGCCATACGCCGGGGGAAACACATGCCCAAGCTGTGACATTACCAGGATATGCTGGCAAAGAAATCCCCGGCTGTCACATCGCCTTCCCGTCAACAGAGCTGGAAACTGCTCTGTGGAAAGGCAAGTTCGAGCAGGACTTTCTGCTCCCCACACCTCACCGGGACACAGTGCAGCAGAGACCCAGCCAACCCACACAACAGCCACGGTTCGAGCAGGAGCTACGTCGTGGCCACGAAGAAAGATTAGCTGTGCAAATTAGGGCTAATGCCACCTCTTCCACCCAGCAGCAGCCTCACCCAGGCAATACCCCAGCGGGATCCTTCTTCCACACCTGTCTACCACAAACACTTCCATGTCACACCCATCTTGCTTGAAATAAACTCAGCTTCTTCCATCCTCCTCCCCAGACCAGAGCTGAATAACTGCTCTTCTTCCAGTGAGCAACAACAAAGTAGCTTCTCCCAGGCTTTTTTTAACCGGATAGTTTTTGCAGCTCATCTGCTCTGAACCAGTACACTTTTTGACACAAACGCATAACTAATAGTTTCCTGGTAAGTGGCTGTAAAAATTTTCATTAGAACTACTGATAAAACCAACACCTGAGTTCAGTTTGGGTAAAGACAAGAAATGTAACTACCGAGAAGACAGGCAGAATATATCTGGACATTTGGAGGGGCTTTTGGTTTGGGTGGGTGTTTTTGTTGTTGCGGGGTTTTTTGGTGTTTCTTGGGGTGTTTTTGGGGGGATTTTTGCTTGTTGGTTTGTTTGGGGTTTTTTGTTTTGGTTCGGGGTTTTTTTTCCCCTTTGTTTGTTTTTTCTTCCAATTCCAGAGTTTGTTTTCATGAAATCTAAGAGAACAACAACAAAGGATGTTGGGGGGCTCAAAGATGCTCAAGGACCAGAGAAATCCGAAGTTCTCTGGGAGATGGCTGCTAGGAATCTGGCAGGAGCTGAGAGGGGCTGGAAGGAGCAATAGTGGAAGGAGGAGAAGGTTTCTTGAAGCTTATGGTTAGCCAGGCATTTGGCCATGGAAAAAGTTGTGTGGATTCAATATTCTGGGCACACCTGCAAGGTGCTCTTTAGGCTGCCCACCTAAGAAATGCTTTAAAACAACTGAAAGATTGCAACACAGCATTAAAACATGCAATAGCCGGCAGAGCAATCTCAGACAGGGAGAAGCAGGACGAGATTACCTTCTTGCCCAACCTGCGTGTTTCACTTTAGAAAAGCTGCCAGTGATGGAAAATCTAGCCATGAAAACACCGCCAGCACAGCCTGCAGCTACCAAAATCCTGACAGGTGAGCTTAGCGTGGAAACGGTGGGCCAAGCTCTCCAAATGCCATCGTCACCACCCCACAGCCCCTGGGACAGCACGTGTTGGGGCCGCAGGCTCAGGGAACACGGGGGGCTGGCAACATGCTCACAGCTGCTCCCTCCACTTACCGGGAGCCCTGTGTAGTGTTTAATCACACCCTGGGTTTGTTTTCTTCCAGATTACGGAGTCAGGGCAACCAGGCGAGATCTGCATGGGTGGAAGCTGGAAAGAAAGACATGAGACGTCCTGACAGCAGCTATTGGTTTTATCAGCTCAGCTGCCAATCCGACCACTGCCGAGGTGCTGAGAAGGCTGAGCGCTGCCCGATAAACACTCTGACAGATGAGTGGTCTAAGACTCGGCCTAAAACCCTGCCGATGGTGGAGCTGAGCCCCGGGCAGAAGCGGCTGTGACAGAGCCACCCCTCGCCTGCTCCTGCAGCCCCAGAGGCAGCCACAGCGACCTGCCTCGCTGCACGCGTGCGGCAGGACGTGACGTGAGAACACTTCACAGACGTGAGACGCTCGCGCCAGCGAGACGATGCTTAGGTGCACAGATTAAGCCTTTCAAACATTACCCGCAGGGTTTTACTCACTGTCCTCAACCAACGAAAAAAAAAAAATCTCGTCTCAGAGGTTGCAAAAAGAATAGGGATGTGAAAAAGGCATTTCTGCAATACTTCAAAGAAAGTCAAGCTTCCAGAGTGTTGTCTGCATGGAGACACGTGGGAAAAAATCAAGCCAAATTATTGGCAGGCATGAATTTTAAAAGTATGAGCTAATATGCATTAATGACCTTAGTACATCGTCACATCTGTAGCTATGGTAAGCTTAAATTTCCTTAATCTCCATTCACTTTCAGCACGAATTAAACTAAATTTAATCTAGAGTACCCATGCTGAAATTTAATACCATTTCTGACATCATTTTTACAACTAATCTTGAATTAACATTTCTGAATCTTTTTCCTTAGATTGCAAGTATACGGTCATCGATCCATCTAATTACACAATCCATGAATATCTATTAAAATATTTATTCAAATGCACTCCCCTACTAACTAGGAAAACTTCTCAACCTGAGAACATGCAGCCCATTCAAACACATCTGTGTTGTCCATCTGAGACAGGTGTTTTGCAAAGTGATTTACAAAGCGCTAAGAAATTTCCAAAACTGAGAGAGGAAAGGCACAAGGGAGCTACGCCACACTTGAAAATTAACTTGATTTTTTTCCCCAGGTGCAGGCTTGAAGGAGTTCCCCTCAATTTAAATATGCACTCCTAACCACATTTGAAGTTGCTGAGCCGCATCAACAGGACCTAAAATATTCCCCGTTCACCCCCACGCTACGTTATAAAAGAATTCAATAGAAGACAGCACATAGTGAGTGGTCTGAAAACCAGCAGATAAATCTAAATAAAAGGAGATTCCTTCCATCTCTCTGCGCTTTCCAGAGCCCTGATCCAGAGCCTTGCTGGCTCAGCATGGTCGGCACAGCAGCGGTCCCTGCACACCACACATGCGGCCGCTGCTCAATGCTAAGTCCTCATTGCCTTTTCAGGTTCCTCAGTCCATAGGTGAGCTGCTCATTTTGTCAGATTCAAGATGACTGTTCTTTAACATGCGTTAAATTAGACTTGAAGAGCCCGAAAATCCCAATGATCCCTCAAGTCCCCACTTTGTATTGGGAGCAGAAAGCCTGACCAACTCATCATGCAAGCCATTCTTGCATTGAAGTGTCCTTCCAGCATCACTCTTCTTTCTCCTTTCTTTTCCAGCTCTCGTGTCTCTCAAAATACCCTTTCATGTTACAGGCAAGCAATATTTATTGCTATCGATTCCACTTTTGTCTTCAGGAATCTCCCTGCCTGCAACACAAAAGCGCATCCTTGGGACCATTTCCTTCAGCTGTGTCCCCATTTCATCCAACCTGAATCTCACCTCTGTTCCATTAAAACCAGCCCCTGCAGCATTTATTGGAGGTAAACCATAGCACGTCACTTACTGGAGAGGAGGTTCCCCTCCAGGACGTGTTTCGTTCAGAAGCACAAGGCAGCTTCATAAGCAGAGCTACAGACTCCATAAAATACATGCCATCCAGCCCTGGAAGGAATTTGTTAAGACACAACTGGTCACTCTTTTAGGATCTTCCCAGGAAAGCTCCACTCTTGCACAGACATAAGCATTTGTGAAAAATGAATTTCAAGATTGCAAGAACAGCTGCTAATAGGAAACAAGCTTCAAATTCACAGACACAATTGCCTGGAGGAAAGCAAAATCCACCCAGGATCTACCAGAGTCTCCTAAAACATATACAGCACTTCAGTCAAACTTGTCCGTGAAAAATCAGCACACAGGAGCCAGAACACAAGTTTCCATCTCTGCTCCATTTCTGCTGAAGTACCTCACTTGAAGTGCGCAACTCCCCGACAATTCCTCATACTGAATCTCTGCTGGGGAAATAAGAGCTGGGTGGAGTATTAATATAAATTTATATTAAAAATGTAAACAAAACAAAAAGATACACAGTTTGATCCCAACAATTACCATCTTGTACATCCAAACCTCTAATCCCTTGAAGACCCCTTGCAAGCACAAAGAACAGCAGAATTGCAGTCGGGTCGTAGGGACAATCAGGAAATAACACAGTGATTATCCATCCCTGGACCAAAGTTAAATACTTACATTATACAGAACTATAGCTTGAAGGCAGGATAAAAAAATTAAAAATAAAACCAAGCAAATAAAGAAATATAACATCTCAGCTAACAAAGAATCATGCTCAAATTTTCAGTCTTGCTAGGCAATGCAACTCATAGCATGAAGGTATATTCCCTGAGCAATCAGGGAAGATTTCTTTTTATTTATTTTTTTTTAAATACAAACTAATTGCTTTTGAGATGCTCTGTGCCTGAGCCGCTCTGTCCAGAAGGCATAGGCTTGCAGTGTTTCCTGAGGGCTCTGTCTTACAAACAAATTCAGAAAAAAACCCAAACGATTCATTACTCTGGTATTGAGAGTTAAATGTTATTTTGAGATAAAAAGCAGCTCCTTGAGATTAGTCATCTGCAGGGGGAAACCATAACTGTGGATCTCCTTTAGTCCCCAAGATCTGCTGCAAGATTGCCAGGACAATTTCTATTGTTGTGTCACCCCAGAGTGTCACCCTATTCTCCTCAAGGACAAGGGACTCTGCTGGCAGGGTACCTGCAGAAAACCCAGCATACACAGTCAGGCTGATTTGAATCCTTTTGATTTGCTAATCGACAAACACGCTGTTACAAAGATTAAAAGGACAATCCACAATAATACTAAAAAAAAATAATAAAAAGTCATCAATCACTGCTGTCAGCAAGTTATATTCTTCTGCAAAATTTTACAGCTGAAAACCCAAATTGCTTCATGCATCATAAGCAGGAATGGATGCAATATTTATGAAGGGAGCATTAGGTTGTTCCCAGTCTCTCTCAGCCCCGGGAATTCCAGGCACAGCCCGGGCTCCACGACAAACACGCCTGACAGTGCCACAGGAGCTGCTGAACGGACATCAGCATGCAACGGAGAGACAGACCGACTGGCATCCCGTGCTGGGTGCATTCAGGGCCTCTGCTCCCTCCAGCAGCACATGGGTACACACCAGCAAGCGGTTTTGCTCAGTTGGTTTTCAGTAGCTGCCAGTTCTCAGAGGAAATGCATCAGGAGCAGAGGGAAGCGTTAGCACAGCCTGGTAACCCTCTCCCCTCCTGCCTGCACAGACGTACTGCGCCCAAGCAAAGGCATCTGGGGCACAGGAGTAAATGAGAAAAAGCAGAGGCCTCCCTGCCCTTCAGCATCCTGTTGGTAAAAGGCAGGAATATTCTTTGCATTGTTTCTATTTTAAATAAAGTTCTCACAAACAGACTTTTTGAGCTATGAGGAAGTAAGAATAAGCAAGATGCTTGCTGTATTGCTTTCTGTGTAACCTTCGTTTTAGAACAGGGTTGTGGTAACTGGTGAGCAACAGATCATGAGCAAATATTTAAGATCATCTGATGACTTGCTGGCAGAACTGTAAATTCAAGAGACACTTCAAGCCAAACATCCAAGGCAGAAACTCAGCACACGGCTCCCAAATGTTGCTGAGGGGCCAGCAAACCCCAGCTAAGCAAAGGCACCACTTGGGACCTGCTGAAACAAAAAAAACTAGAGGACAGACCTCCCACATTGCACAGAGGTGCTCCATCACACAGCCACATTACTGCTTTTCCAGACGAGCTCTTAGCAGCTCAAAGACCAGACTGGATTTCATACCCAAGACCTGCAGGTGAAGATGCTGCCATACACACACCCCACTTGAAAGGACCTTTACCAGCCCTGGCACCAGGGAACACACACGTTTCAGAAAGGCAACAAAGCTTCATTTTTACCTGTAAGCAAGAGCCTCAAATATTTTAGTTTTTCCAAGGTTTTTAATCACACAAGTGATTAGAGCATCTGATAACAATGCTTCCTGCTGGCTAGACATCTAAGAGCACTTAATACTGAAAGCATCTCATTTCATCTTCTAGTTTTTCAATCAGCACAATTATAATTAAAAGAACATTCAAAGGAAGTATACTTCTATTTCACACTTCATAGACAAGTACCAGTCAAGCAGTGCAGACTTCAAGCACATCTGAAGTCACCAGGAATTTCAGTCAATCTCTAGGTAATCTCAATGAAAATGTTGTCCGAACACAAAGATCTCCAGCAGTTGGGCCACCTCACACTCGGAAGCAAAGCCCATCCTCAGCAAAGCAGTTCCAGCGAAAGCTGTAATATATAGGTCAGCAATTTAAGAAGGGCTATGGTTAAGACAAAGTATCAGATTGATTCATAATACTCTTTGATTGCTAATCCTGTGCAGAATTGTGATTTACATCACCCTAGCAAAATATGAGGGCTATGATAAAGGTCTGTACATTTCAGAAAAGAACACCAAAATTATTCTGTAAGGTCTTTTATCATGATCTTTATGACTGTTGAGAACAAGAAAATTACATTTTCACCAAGAGCCGCGCACGCTGATTAGCCTCTCCTGTGGAAATGGAGCAGGACCACGACTCTGCTGCATCATTTCTGCCCTTTCAAAAGCTGGCAATGCAACAGGTCCAGCGGGTCAGGAGAAGCACAAGAGGTGGAAGAACTTGAGGTCAAACATCTCCTCCATGCCAGTCGGCCTGAGAGCACAGGGCAGGACAACCTGACACGGGTTTTGGCCAGCACCCATTATCACTCTCTGCCTCTTGGAGCAACACAGAAGCAGGGAGAGACACGCAGCTCCCAAGTGTCTGCAGTTAAGACGCCTGCGTGGCAACACACACCCGCTACCTTTGGCAAAGGGCTGCCCTCCAGCACACCATCTATCCTCTGACAGAGGCAGGCAGGGAAATAAGCCTCCGAACATACAGTAATCTGCCCTGCAGCCAAGTTCCTCTTGCATCACAGTCTCAAGGTCAGAGTTAAAGATATGAACCATTACTGGCTGTGTCCACTCTGCTGTTCATTAGACCACCCCTGGCCATCTCATAGAAGCACCTCCAATTCCTCCCATGCATTTCCAGCTCCTGCAATAGAGGACTCTACCAGCAACTGCTTCAAATCAAGATTTAAGTATTTGCTGATTTTGTGTCTAGCAAACTAGGTATCAGCAAACAATGATGTACCTCCATTTCTGTGGTTTGGTTTTAACCAAGTTACAGAGTATTTGCAAACAAACAGTAGCCACCAGAGCAAGCTACCTGCTTATCAAAGGCCCATCAACAAATATTTGCTTGCACAGAAATTACCTAGAGATGATCATGAGTATTCCTCCTGTGTTCTGAAATTTAACCTCGCATTTGCTGACAGCAAGAGATGCATACACACCCAGCAGAGCAGTGCAGCACCACTGATACGGTGGCAGCTCACTGCATGGGGTGTCCCTCTCCATTTTCAGACCAGCCACAGCTTTTGCTGGAGGCACACAGACGACTCCACAATACACCCACAAAGCCCACACTAAGTTACTGCTTCCCATATGAGCACAGTGCAGACCAGAGCTCCTTCCACAGTATTTAGCCTACCTAAGAGAAGAGACCCTAAAACGAAGGAAAGAAAGCCAGGGGACAGAACTGTCTGGAGCCAAGCTGCAGCCTCACAGGGCTGTCCTGTTCTCAGCACCCACAGCAGCTGCACCGGAGCTCCCCAAGCACACACACGAACACCCTCAGTGCCACGGAGCTGCAGCACGATCACCTCCAGCAGCAGCAAACCCATTTATCAGCTTAACAAGAAGGAAACAGATTATCTGTCTAGACTCAGCACCTGTATCACCACCAAAGCAGCAGCTTGTGCTGAGGCAAGGAGATGGGCTGTCCAGAGCAGAGGAGACCTGGAGAAAGGCTGCCTGCCCTCGGAGGTCCCTGTGCCCGCTGACTCCAGCCACCCAAGCCCTCACCCTCCAACAGAAAAAGCTGCAGCTAATAGGAAAAGCTTGCCTCATCAGACACTCTTGGCCTCTGTCCCAGGGGCCTTCTGGGGAAGATTTTTCCTGGGAATATTCTTCCTCCTGGGGAACATTCAGCATCACTCATGTCTATACAAACCCCTCACTTACTCAAAGCTTCACTTAAACCTTCCCTGACACCATGACCCAAGCACAAAGCAAGGTTATGAAGCGTGAGGGATGTGCGCTCACTACCTCATCTTGTCCCGGTCTCTACGCAATGTGGACAACCCTCCAAGACATGCGCAACCAAGGCAAATAACCAGGTTTTGCAGCAAAAGCTGAGGCCAGAAAGCCACCCCTTCCCTGCTCAGTGACACACTTTAGGTAAGCCTATCCCACACTGCTGGGGTCTCCTTCCTCTGCCTCCCCTCTGAGCAGGAGGATGGCACAGATGTGCATCACAGTGCTCCCATGTACCTGAGGTTATCCCAGCTCAGGAAAACGATTCCACAATCCTTCGTGTAAGGACAGTTATAAAATCCCGTTAATTAGCTCCCAACATTTTAGGCAAGCACAGTCCAGTGAGTATGCCACTAAAGAAGGAGTTGCACATTGCAAGTTATATTCATTCCCTGCACATTAATAGGCAGCTCTGGTTTCTCACTCCCTTACAGCCAAGAAAATCTGCTACATCCAGCTGCCCTGCAATGGCACCTTCTCCCTCTCAGATATTTTTGTTTTGACACTGTCAGTGATTAGATCCAGTTGCAGCAAGCAGTTACGGAAAGAGCATCGAGCAGCAGCAGCAGCAGCAGTTCCCATTCCTGTACCTCCCCAGGTCTCATTCTATTGCTCTGATTGGCAGGGGGGCTTGTAAATACAGCAAACAAGATTTGCCCTGAAAAAAAAAAAAAACTACGAGTGTATAGTAACACAGAAAACGCATTAAACATTATTTTTCTTCTCTGCAGTCTGACCTGCTGTGAGCTATTGAAAACCAACCTAGCTACTCCTAAAATTACTTACAGGGTATATCCCTTGCTACAACTTGCAGGTCCGTGCGGACTGACCCACGCCAGCAGAGATCACTTAAATTCACACGAGAGCAAACACAAATAAGAGGAGAAGAACGGGCTGAAGGAACAGGGTACGTTTTTCGTTAGCATTATGCGCCTCATCCCCCGCCCGACCTCCCTCGGAGGCACCGGAGCAGGCTTCCTGGCCAGGATCGACCGGGTTTTGTGCTGGCAAAGCCCCGCCGATCGGCTTCGGGACCACAACGCTTCCCGGGGAGTGGAGCCCGGGCAGCGGCCGGGGAGACGCAGTGACTGGGCAGCTACGGCCATGAACAACTACCGCTTAAAAGTTTACATTTACGGGGCTGTAAGAATTTAAAAAAAAAAAAAAAAAAAGAAAGAAAAAATAGAGGAATTAATAAAGTTACGCCGCAGCGGAGCTGGCACTTGTCAATCAAGGCAGCGCCCCGCGCCGCTCACTCGAGACCGTTCGCGCGTCCCCCCCGCGCCGGAGCCGCCCCCGGCCCGGCCACGCCGAGACCCCGGCCCTGCCCTTCCCGCCCTCCCGCGGCACCTGCGCNGGAGGGGGCGAGCGGTGCCCGCCCCGCCGCCCACCGGTGGGCACTGCCCGCTGCCGCAGCCGCCCGGGCTGTTGGGCGGTGAGCGGTGCCGGGGGGAATGGCACCGGTAAAGCCTGGTCAAAAAGCTCAGGGCAGCTGCTTCCCTGGAAAGAACCAGTCATTCGGAGCAGGGCAGCGGCTTCCAGAGCATCCTCATCCTCCTCCCGCCATGGCAGAGCTGCGGAGGAGACAAACCACTGCCCATGACCCGCAGAGCCCGAGCCTCCCCCGGGGTGCCCGCTCACCCGCACCTCCCTCCCCGTGCCCGCCGTAACGGAGGTGGCCTCGCCCCGCGGAGCCGCTACCGAGGCTGGAGCGTGAGCGGTGACACTGTGCTGGCGGAGGAGCGTGCCAGGAGAGAGGGTCTTGCTCGGTGTTGCACTTGCCTGAGAGAAACTTTCCCCATCTGCCTGCAGAAACCCTTCAGCAGTAGCGCACAACGCCCTTCCCTGCCCGCCTACCTTTAGGGAGCTTTTTCTAGAAACACACCCCTATTACAAACACATCTTACCCCTATTACACATACGGACGGAGACGAACTCCGACAAAACTGCCATCTGTCTTGATTACTACAGGTTTATTCTGGATATACGACATAGACATAGCAGTATGTCATTAGCAAGATGCAAGGAGCTTCACCCTGGCACCTTATCTCACTGCAAGCCCCGGGAGAGCCAGCTGGCCCACGGCTCCCGTGGGGCCACCCCAGCGCCCGCATGTCCCAGCAGCACAGGGTGTGTGCCAAGGGCTGCCCGCAGCACAGAGCACAGAAAATGGGGCTCACGGCTACTTTCTGGCTTGAACTAGGTGCAGGTTTTAACTGCTTTCAGCCTCTTCTGTTTCTCCATCAAGCATACAGGCAGGAGCAAGGACCAGTGTAAGCAAATACATTTTGCCAAGTTATGGGCTAATGAGGCAAGGTAATGTGATTAGCGTTATCGTAAAAGCTTGAACTCTGGAACAGGAGAGGCTCTGCATACACAAGCCAAAAGAGGGTTCTGCATAAACTATTCCCCATGAGAGAAAATCAAGGCCACAGGACATAGTACGCTGTACCTACCCTGGCTGCTGTGCTTCCACTGCTCAACTGGAAAGAGCAAGCAAGCAGTTTCTGGAGTGTATCAGTGTTTTTTTACCTTGAGAGGAGTTGGCTTCTGGTCTGGGGTCATCTTCTCCAAGTCTGGGCCCAAGCTTGGAATCTCACTGTGCCTTACTCCCACCTCAGCAGCAGGTACTCCCCTGCACGCCGACCTCTCCACTTCCACCCAAGTAAGGTCTTCTCAAGGGCTCTCTGACGTCAGAGGAGGTAAAACATCTGCAAGGACATATTTTGAAATAAACCCCCAGAAAAGAAACAACCAACAGCACTATTGCAGAATGCAGGCTCACGTAGGAACTCTGTGCTCCCCCCAGCTGCTCCCATTACAGCCGGTACCAGTCAGAGCCACGCGCCCAGGGGACACCCGGGTTTCATGTGTGGTGTAGGTGACTCCCGGTGCCTCTCCCCTGCTGCAGAGGGCCCAGGTAGGGTGCTCCCCACACGCAGCTTGATGGGAGCCTGGGAGAAGCGGGGAGACAGAACCTGCTTGCCTGGGCAAGGCTGGGGCGGGGGGCTCGGGTCCTGGCCAGGTTTCTGTACGGTACCCCGGGTTCTTCAGGACCCTTGGCCGAGAGCGCTGTTCCTGGAGCACCAGCACCAGAGCTGCGGTTTCACAGCAGGCAGATGCTTTCCTACATAGACAAAATGGTTTGGGGCACTTCCCACCATTTAAAAGCTGGTTAAACCTTACGCTGAACCTGAAGACAGGATGAGTTTGCACAGCTCTTGAGTAGGGACATAAGTGAGATGGGCAGCTGGCCAGCCCACATTTACCACTAATTGTGATGTGTTTATGTGGATGTTTGCTCAGAAAGGTCTTAGCCTGGGCTGAGATCCTTCACTGAGCATCTTCCCAGTCCTTTTGCACTTAGACTGCAGAGAGGTAGGTACCTGCCACTTCTTCCTCCACCCGTTTCTCTGTCACAGAATTCCCCTTCTGGTCATCGGCTCCATCTCAGATTCCCCTTTTGCTGCACTGCTTGCAGGAAGGAGCATAACTTAAGTTAACCAGCCTGACTGGTACAGCGAGCCCCAAACTGCTGTAAGCACTCCCCCCTCACCTCCTGACACCATTCATCCCTCCCTTCTTGCTGTACCAAGGTTTCAGACCATGATGGTGCCTGAAGAGGGATCGCCCATAGTGGAGGGAAACCTTTTCCTACCTTTGGAAACTATTGTAAAATCTGCAGATAACCCAAAGCAATCTTTGCTGGAGCCCAGGATCCTCTGCAGGGTGAACCTCACCCACTTGCCTTGCCATGCCCCCGAGCAGAAAGCAAGGGAGACCACAGGGGGAGCAAGGGAGAGCATCCAAATTCCAGAGGGATGTTCTGAGCTGCACTGGCTTTTTCAGGCTCATGACTCCTACCTTCTGGCCATGCTGCTTTCTGGGGAACTAAGCTGGTGTCAGCATTTTCATCGAAGTAATTTTTTTCCTCACACTGCCGAAGAACAAGCAGTTACAGGGTAAACACTGGGAGTCATAGTCACTCCTCTCCATTTGTCACTCTAAAGAGATGGGCGGCCTTGAAAGAGGAACAGCACAAAAATGCAGCTTTTGTCCTAGCAAGCTCTTGTCCTCTCCCAGCCACGTCCCAGGCCAGTTCAGGGACCCTTGTACCACTCCCAGCACTGGCAGCTGCCGCTGCGTGTCCCAGCGTTACCAATTCTCCATCGCGTTCTGTTTCCAGTGCCCTCGGTGGTTTTATGGGAAAGAAGCAGGCAGGTCTGCAGGTTGCTGGCTGACAACTTCTGCTTATGGCTGTCTCTGCAGGGAAGGGGCACACTTACCTGTGCATTGCTGGAAATGTTACAGACAAGCACTCAGACGCTCAGTGAAGTGATTAATATTTATGCTCCGTGGCTGCTAATATTAGAAGTTCAGGAACAATAGTAAGTGCTTTTAAGGGGCTGTTAAAAGAAATCTTTCTCAAAGACTCCTTTCCTTTGTGTGCTGGGCAGACCAGTCCCACAGAAGTCCCCCCACACTTGGGATGTGTATTAATGCCTTCGCCCTGCGCAATGGCAGAGTTTTTCTCCTGAAGCTTCTGGCTTCAGCACAGTAAAAACAATTAAACAAAAAATATTTATATTAAGATAACCGCAAAAATCCACATTGTCTGTCCTTGCTGCCCAAATCTGCATTCTTGACAGAGGTTTGTTTAACCTGGTCTTAAAAAAAAAATCTATTGGTGGAGATATCCCAACCTATACCTTTTCCAGGGCCTATTTATCCTGTAATTGGAAAGTTTCTCTCAATGTCTTTTCAAAAATATTATTGTCATTTTTCCCCTATTCCCAGGGGGAGAACCATCTACTGCCTTACTCTGTGGTGGCCTTTTGTATACTTAGAGGCTTAACGCGTCTCCCTAATCTTCATTCCCTTCTGTTTGCCAGTGCCAGTTCACTCAGTCTGCCTTCACAGGTCGTGTTTCCAAGTTCTCCAGTCCTTGCTGCCCATCTCTGGTTCCTCACCACTCAGGCTTCATCTCTGATGTCTGTCCTGCCCTGAGCAGAGGGAAGGGGTCATGTGGCACATACACGCGCACTGCTGTCCATATCCTCCGTTTCGTTTGCTCTTCTCACAGCGGGAAGGTGTTACTGGCTTGTGTTCAGCCTGGCACACACTGCGCTGACCAAGGCTTTTTTGGTAAAAGCAGCACCCAGCCAGCCCCTCGGCAGACCCCCCGGCAGCGGCAGCAGCCGGCTCCCTCCTCGGAGAGGGACATGGGGCAGAGCGGAGCGCGAAGCCACTCAGCCCCCTCGCCTTCCCAGGCACATTCCTCCTCCTGGCCCCTTCGGGATCCTGGATTCTTGCACAGGCAGGATGATTCTTGTTTTCCGAATTCCCGTGGGTGCAGTTTCCAGGCAAAAGTGAAGAAAAACAAGAGTTAGGTCACCGTGTTTCATCCTTTGGCTAGCTCCAGACGGTCTCCTGGAGTTGAGTAAGTCTACCAGAGCCCATGATTCATTATGCCCATGTTGTATTTGTCTCTTTATAGTGTTGGGACATTGCTATTCAATACAATTAGACACATTTAACTGGTAGAGAAACGGCAGACCCCAGGCAGCAACAGCAACAAGAGGGAGGATGTATAATCCCCACTGGCGCACATGCAGCATATACACACAGCAACAACTAGGCACGTTTAATTGTCTCAGATTGCAGTCACAGACAATGTTACAAATGCAAGTCCACACACAGCCCAAGCAGAAAAAGGCAGATATGTTTTGGTTTTTTTTCTGGAAAATTCTGTGTCACTGATTTTCCACATATGGAAGAAAGCAAAATCTCACTTGGAGACAAGATTCTTCCCAGGAATAGGTCAGCACAAATCTCAGCAGCCTATGGGCCGCGTTTTCTTCTCCAATTTCTATCTACACAAGTAGAGAGGTTAGGATGGTACCACAGCCTGTGAACTTGCATCTTCCTTTCATCCGTCAGAGGAGGGAAAGGGGCCAGATCCCAAACCGAGACGTAGCTCATCGGGGACCCTGCTCCGGGGAGCAGTCCAGGTTTGCTGGAAGATATCAGTTTAAATACCTGGGACATATTGAAGGCAGCGTTCACTCTTTGCTCTGTCCAGACACCGAGTTGTACCAGGGTCTGGCAAGGCACTGTATTTATCGCAAGATCTGGCCCCTAATAAAGGGTGTGAGCAAAGCCCAGCGTGGCGCGTCACAGGGGCTGGGGTTTCCTCAGGTGTGGTTTTGGTCAGGGTGACTGACCACATCACTCCTCTGCCGCCGGGGCCCCACACCATGCCCCGGGCCTGTATGTGTTTTACAGTCTGAGCGGGCTGGGATCATTATTTTCCAGCAGCTCTGTAGGCACAGCAGCGAGGTGGAGCGGAGAATGCACAGACACAGGTAACCCAGCCCCGCTCCCTTCAGCCTCCTCGCAGGCTGGTGCGGGAGGAGGTTGCTCCAGAGCCAGATCGTGATGCACAGCAACACGCAGATGAGGAAAAAAATAAAAATCACACCACTCCCTTTGCTGTTTTGTTCCAGCAAATCTAAAAACAGTGACTACTCAACTGTGGGTAGCATTTTCTTTGTTTTCTTCACATTGGAGAGAAGGTTCAAGTCTGAACAATTAACACCTAGAATGATTCCTGCAATCCACACCCTAACACGATTATATACGCTGCTAATGTCTTCAGCTCCTTGTAAGTATAAAATGGGGAAGAAAATGACATTGAGCATTATTTAGGTAAGAGAGGGATTCACATACTTTAAAGCTTAGCAAAACCAGATTATAGGAATTAAATTTCTTTCCCCCATCCCTTCTTATTATCTTGAATTNTAAATTAGCCTTTCTAACTAAGAAAACAAGGAACTCTGTTTCTGCAGAAAAGAGTCATGCAGGTTACACAACCGCAACAGGGAAACTTGAGCTCCTTACTCATTCTACAGAATATGCTGTGGTACAAAAACCAATTTGTAGAGTGATAAAGTTCATAATGCAACTGAAACATCTTTAAAATTACCTCTTAAGCATCTAGAGCAATATCATAATTCTGGAAGAAAATCCAGTCCCACCAACCCTGTAAGCCACACACCTACCAGGGTAGCAGCAGGAGGTAATCAGGTTTTCCCATGCATGTCTGTTCCGAGCAGAAAGGGATGGGGGAAAGACTGGTGGTATTTCACAGACTCATTTCCCAGAGGCCAGGCACACCACAGCCCCATCAGCATTCTGGAGGAGGAGGACATCTTCCTTGGGTCACAGCCAACAGCCTGGGAGGTCAACGATGAGCAAGAGGAATTTCCTTGGACAAGAGCCGCGTTCCCCAGCCGAAGCTCACAGGCTCTTCCTTGAAAAGCTCTGTTTTATTTCTCATGGAAGCTTGTTTTCCCAGGCTAGCAGGAAGAGTGTGGTTGCTTGCAGCCGCTACGTGGTCCGTATTTGTTCCTTGGGTTAACAGGTGTTGGTGGCCACCCTTTAGAGATTTCCTGCCTGCGGAAGAGCTGCCTGTCACTCTGCAGACACCGCAGTGCAGCTGTCACATACGAGACGTGACCATCAGTGCTCCCCAGTCAGGCTTTGCTTTAAGCTAGCCCCAAAACTTCGCTTTTGTTACAGTAATCTAGACTTTGGCAAATAATATACTCATTTCTGCAGTCACTTATGCTGCTCCCTGCTCCAGCAGGCCATGGCTGAGGCCACAGTCAGGTAATTGCTGTAGAACAAGCTGCTCGCAGTCTGCCCACACCCATCACTGCCTGCACCCACCGCTACCTGCACCCACCGCTGCCCGCCTCCCTGCCCCAGCCCAGGGAGCAGCCCTTAGTTTGCTTCTGTGCAAAATCAGCCCAAATTTGCCTGACTTTGCATTGCAGTAAGTGAAGAGCTTTCACAGGCTCTGGTCCACCACTGCATGGGGTTTCTTAGTGTTTGGTTATGGGTTTTTTGGGGGGCAGGGGGAGACAACAGTCTTCCCCGTGAAGGTGAATTGCACAGCACCAAACCCCTTGCCGCTCCTTGCTGAACTGTAAAGCATCACGGGTCAAAGATAAAAGCACATCAGGGTATTGTGACCGTGTCAGAAGTTTTGCAGGGTCTATTTTTCTTTTCCAGAGGAATATTCTGAGCCAGAATCTGCTTTTACAGGCAAGTTTTAATTTTGTCCTCTTGTCCCTTGTGAAATACAAACAAACCACATGGCTCAAAAATCAAATGAGCTTGGTCTGGTGCTGGCTGAGTCATCCTGTTTGATTGTCAGTCTATAGTAATTAAACTGTGTGCACTAAACCGTTTCATTACAATAGACATGGAGTTAGACCCCTGAAAAAAATATCAGACACTTTAGCCAACCCTGTCAGCACCTGCCATTAGTGATAACATTACGTTTTCACAAAAACCAAGAACCCCCAACATGGAAACCACCCAATTTGAAGTTGTTTTCTTGATGGAATTTAATAAAAATATTTTTCTTAGGTTTGTTAAGGGGAAAAACCACAACACCAAAACACTCAGAAAAAGCTTAGTCAACTGAAAAATAAATTCAACAAAACATTTTCAAGGAGTTCTCATCATGACATACAACTCACCACCACTCCTCAGAGTCCCAGACAAGTTGCAATGGGGCTCTGTGAGCCTCCTCCTGTACAGGAGATGTTCCAGCTCAGAATAAGAAACAGTGGATCCAGCATAGCTACTTCATGCTCCATCTGCTGCATTTATGTGCAGAGTTGAAGAATTAGGAGCTCATCTGAGCTAACTCAATGCAGTAAATCTAAGAAACCTTGAAAAATGCATCAAAACTCGGCACATATGGAACAGAGCATGGCAGTCGCTGTTCTCAGGTTCATCTGGACCACAGAGTGGTTTTGCACCCACCATGCGATCACAGTGTATAGAAGGAGGGCTTTGGGTTGGACCAGAGATTTGGGGTCTCCTTACCAGAAGGCATCAGCTTCTCCCAGTTCCTCGTCCATAGCAAAGAGAGCAGCGATGAGGGGCATTACACAGGCTTGCATACTTCTGTAGGGTGTTCTCGTGCCAATTAATCAAGCTGACTCCCTGCAGCAGGGATGAAATTAAAGGATGTGTTAGACAAGCTTTAAGAAAAGACATTATTGCTTCCTTTCCTTTTTAGTGAACTCATGACAAGCCAACAGACCTTAAAAGGTCCAAATGTATGCCATCCCTGCCTGCTTTGACAAAATCTGTGTTACTCTATGACCCCTTCTTTCCTTTAAATCCAGAACTGCGTTGAGTACATGAAAGTGTAAAATTTATTTCTAAAGTAATCAGCTCCATGATGTTGTGCAGTGCTGTGCTGGAAAGGGTACAGTTCTTCCAGCATCCCTAGCAGGGAGGCAGCAGGATGTTCTTGCCTTGTGTCATTCACACTAAAAGTCAGCAATTTCCCCTTGGTCCTCCTACATCTAATTCAGTTATCAAACCTGTATCTGCATCCTTAACACACTTTGCCCTTTGAGACCCTTAACTGATCTGCAAACTAGCTAACTGCATTTTCAAGTTGCAAAAGTGGAGGTTCAGGGGCAGATTTTACAGCCCTTATGTGTGTTGACCCACACTCACGTGATTGGCCACAGTCACAGCGAGGTATCGCTGAACACAGCGACACACCATAGATTCTGCATTTTTATGATTTCCAGAGAACTGGTGAGGTAGTGAGAGCTCTTTGATCTCTCACTTTGTGATGATTCATTGGAAACTCAAGTTTACTCCACTCTGATTCTGGAGCCTGCTATTTGGAGGGGGGTTAGATCTACAAATAAAACTATTTCATGTTCAGCCTTGACGTTGGTTTTCTGAAGAAGTGCAAGAAGAGGTTGTTGTAAAGGTGCTGGAAATGCTGATTACAGCATGCCCTGTGTCCATGTTATGCATAAGGTGACAGGTGCTTTGAATCCTTGGCTGAGAGAGTACAGTAGGAAGGACAAGGTATCCAATAGGACTCAACTATTCAGCCTCCTGGCTTTGAAATCTACATCCAAAACAGGATTAAAAAGAGCTCACACAGTGCCTACTTCAGCAGTGCCTGGAAAGGCACTTGGCTGCACTTGGAACATCACAGCCAAATTTACTCCAAACGAGCCCTAGTGTGACAAACTGGGGACCAGGACCGACACCATGCTCACCCTGAGCCCTGCAACCACGTGATTTAATAAAATACCTACATTTTTTTTTCCTCCTAGAAGCACAGCGTGAAGGTTTTCAGTACAGCTTGCCAGACCATTACTGTAATTTAACAGCAACATACACTTTTTCAGGGCTGATTTCCAAGGCACTCCAAGGGCAGAAGTCTGCATTCGCTCCAGTGACCGGCAACCATGCAACTCCTGCAACTCTGAAAATAAACACCCTGCAGCTACAGACGGGTTTGCTGCCCCAGCCCAGTTGTAAGACACAGCCCTGTGCACATGAGCAGCCTCCCTCTGCTGTGGGATTCGCTGCCTGTAGGGTGCTCATTTAAGAGTGCAAGACAAGTGGCAGTGGATTTACACAAGGCAGCAGCACCCCCTAAGCCAACGGCAGTTCCTTTGCAGCCTCTCCCAGCAGCAGAGGGAATACAGGGTTTGCCTCGATGCCATTTCGATGTCACAGCATCACCAGCCAATTTGGGTCCGGCACTTCCCTGGCCGGTGCCACGGGAGCAGCCAGGACTGCCGGCCTCTTACACCGAAAGGAACAGGCTCCTCTCTGCTGCAAGGGGCTGTCCTTCCTGCCCACCGTGCCCAGAAAATTCCCCAGCATTGCCCCTTATATGACAACTGTAATTAAAGTTTTCTCTCTTCAAAATTCACAGCATGCATGCTTTTTTAGAGAAACAGTGGTCCTTCACCCTGCTTACAATGGACTCACCCAATAGCACTTGTTATTCTGTGACTGCTGGGTTTCTCAGAAAAAAAAATAAAAGAGGGAAAGAGAAGGTGACAAAACCAGGGAAAAACAAACAAACAAACAAGCCCACCACATCCAGACAGATTTTTAATCCCCCTGTCAGAAGTATAGCCCGACCATACAACACCAGACAATTGGTGCAGCACAGACCCAGCACAGACACAGCGCTTCCCTTTGAGACACCAGCAGGTCAGCTAATCCAAGTAACTGAAATATTTGAAATCCAGGTTATATGGGTTACACCTGGGATCCAAAAAACCCGCTCTTCCCGTCGCCCTGCACACCACAGGCTGAGAGCCAGGCTGTCCTTGCCTCGGTCCTCCGGCATCCCTGCACGCTTCCCTTTTCCTAAAGGAGGTTGGGGGGATGCTGCAGGGGAGGATGATGAGGGATCAGCTGCAGCCAGGCTGTCTTAGCACCGGGAGGGACCGCTCCCCATGCTGGCACAGGAGGATTCCAGGTGCATTCAAGGCACAGAGGAGAGCTCCAGCAGCTGGTGTAGGGCAGCGCTGCTGAACGCTGCCGATGGCAAACCCTGCTCATAGGAGATTCTCCTCTGGCCTTGAGATCCCAGATAAACAAGGAGTTGGGACAAATGAAGATGTCACCAGTCAATAATATAGACACAAGAATTTCCAGGCAATGATTTGTATGAGCTCTGATGTATTTGCCAGTGTGAAAATAGAGTCACAAGCAAAACATTTGGGACACAGCCTTCACTTTTCCTAAACACACCTTGCCCAAGCCATTTGCTCCAGTTTGCTATAGAAATGTTTAAGTAAAGGTCTGCAGATGCCTCCCAAGCATTCACACAGCATCTTGTCAGCTGGTAGCCCTTAATGCCTCACTGCTTTTGTGCACAATGCTCAAGAAACTCAAGTACAACTTTCCAGTTAGTATTGAGGTACAGGAGAAACAAAATCCCCGTTGTTCTGCCAGCACGGTAGCAAAGGCAGGAGAGCAGAGTGCTGGTGTGGCCAGTTAGAATGCAAAGCTGCCTTTGCTTACCAGGAGGCTTTTCAAAGCTACCTTATTCATGCCTCCTCATATAGAGGAGGGACCACCTGACGCAGAAGGTTTAAACACACCTTGGAAAATCAAAGATGCTGGCTCATCTTGGCATTGAAATAAAACTATCGCCCCCTTTCCAAATTGCTGAGCATTGCAGGAGCCTCCCACCCTGCACATCTCCGGTGGCAATTATCGCACTAGGAGCACCATGTTGCTGCTTTTTCTTTAATCCTTCATTGGAAAGCAAAAGAGGGATCTTTATAAGGTTGAGGAGGATGGCAAACATCTTCAATTCCCTGCTTATTTCCTACCCTGCTTCACTCTTCAGCCACTGGAGCATGAATGGTCCATCAGAAGAACTTCAGTTTGTTCTTTAAACAGTCTCTGTATCAACCACTGCTTTCTGCAAGACTGCCCCCACTTACTTTCACCTTAATTTTTCATAGTGCTGATAATAACCCTACTCCTCTACCGTCATTTGGATGTATAGGGCTGTATTTCTTAATGATTGCTGGATCTATTTGCTTTCACCAGTTTTTTGGTACTGCCTACTTGTTACATGCTTTCTTGATACGTTTGATTTTTAATGCCATGTTGATGTTTGCCTTTCCTGCATTTGGCACCTTAATTCTCCCTATAGGTATTACAGTAGTCTTCTCCTGTCTCTTTTATCATATTTTCCACTTCCTCTAACAAGGGATGCTCCAGCTCCCATGTCCAGACTGTCTTGCGAAGTACTTCTCCTATCTCTGACACTTGCTCTCTTCCTGTCTTGTCTGGACTTGCTCACCGTTAGCTTCTCAACTGCCTGTGGCTTGATCATATCTCCGTACCACATAACTCTTCCCCATGTTGCAAAAACGCCTGCCTTCTCATCACCCCTTCAGCTGTGAGCGTTGTTTTCTGAAGCACTGTCCTGCAGCTCCTCGGCGGTGCCTCCCCTGCCCTGTGCAGCACGTTGCCCACACTCTCCCTGCCAGGCTGGCTTCACTGCCTGCTCGTGGCCCATTTCAGCCTCAGAACAGCCCCGTTTCCACTTGGGCATGAGCAGAATCCCTGCCACATGATTTTCCAGCACCAAACAGATCCTCCCCACCAACGCTCCCAGCGCATCTGCACAAGCACAGGTCTCCCAGGGATGAGATTTGCACTCAAAAGGTAGTGCTGAGACTAACTTTCTAATTAGAGGAGAGGTGCAGAAGATCTGCCTTTGCAGCCTGCCCAGCTCAGAGCACAGGGAACACAGCTCTCCCTTGTCCTGCATCCTCCATCACCTTAATTTGCTTAGAAATCCCCTGGGCCAGAGAAGAAGAAAAAGTACATGCTTCTGAACACTTAACAAGAAAAAAACTCAGCCCAAGCCTGGCTACTCCAGTCTGTAAGGGTATCCTTAGGGGTGTCCTTCTACCTGCAAAGCCCACAGACCCGTCACAGGAGCTGTCTGTCCTTCTGGGTGCACAACACCCCCTCCTTTGATGCTGGCACAGTGAAGTGTGCTGGCCTCAGCACAGGCCTTGTCCCTTGACACGTTAGCCGATTCCGATGAGACTTCTTTCCTGGTAACTGTCCTGTCCACCTGTTCTGGATCTTTATCCTTCCATCTATTGCTATCCAGACACCAACTGCAAATCCACAAACATCACAGCTCTAAACAAGAGTTATCCCTCACCCCCCTCAGCCCACATCTCCTGCATCTCTTCCAAGGCACGACTTCAACATAGGATGTGACCCGAGAGCTGCTGACATAAGAGTGTGCAAAGGGGAAGTTGTGAATCGAGAAAAGATCTCAAGGAAATGAGGTTCACGAAGGAAGACAAATTCTGCATTACCTACAATAACACAGGAAGCAAAAGACTCACTGTTAGATAAGAACAGCAGTGACCTTGCCAATGGCAGGGGGAGTGAAACAAGGTGATCTTTAAGGTCCCTTCCAACCCAAACCATTCTATGACTGTATTAGTCCACGGACAGGACTTTCTTTAATTTGCCAAAAGGGTGCATTTTATGTAGTGTCCAGAAATAAAATATTAGAATCCTGGATAAATGACATGTTGCTGTCATAGTCTCTATGTAATTACAGTATTCCGCTACTGGTAGAAGTGACTTTATTGACCGTATAGAGAACGTTGCAGGAAGTGGTACCTGACCCAAATTTTGTCTGGTCAGAAGAGAATTAAGCCTTTCTTCTGTTGAACTTCTTTGCTAAGCATTAGAAAACATCACATTGTTGAAATTGAAATTAAGTGAAAAAGGGGGAAAAATGATCTGGGACGTAGAAATAGTACAAATTCATCAACATGAAATGGGGTGAGAGAGGGGAGAAAGGAGGGAGCTGGAAGGGAGAGAGGGAGTATAGGGCAGGGGGTGATGGTTTTAAACTAAAAAATCGTATATTCAGACTAGATATAAGGAAGAAGGGTTTTTTATTATGGGTGATGAAACACTGGAACAGGTTGCCCAGAGAGGTGGCAGATGCCCCATCTCTGAAGACATCCCAGGTCAAGTTGGACAGGGCTCTGAGCAACCTGATCGAGGTGCCCCGTCAGCAGCCTTTGTCATACACAGGGAACGCTACAGCCTCATCCACATGTCCGTGCAGAAAGAGGGATCTGGCCTTGGCAGCACCTGCCTTGAAAGGAAGGTCAAGCTTTTCTCAAGTCTTTTTTGAATGTGTTGGCAAAAGACCACTTGCAGTTGTTGGCCTTAGTCTCTCATGCATGTGTATTTACTCACAAGGGCTCAGCGAGAGGGCCAGGGTTAGCAGAGATCCATATGTATGGATTTATAGAAGAGGCTGTTGTTTGCAGCCCCATCTGCCAGGGGTTTGGATTGCAAATGCTGGAAGGCTCCAGCTGGAAAGTGGTTCAGGTTTAGAGCAGCTGTTGTTATTTCAGTGGCAAAAGCCTGAGCAAAACATGCAAATCTTTCACTATATTCTATTAACGACTCATCCTAATCACATTGCAAAGTCCTTCCCAGTGACTGATGCTGCACGGTACCCAAGGCACGGGTCTAAACACAGAAGATAGAAACAGGTGGGAAGAGCAGAGGTGGCAGGTGCAGAACGTGGAAGAGAGTAGCTATGAAAGTCAAACTACCTCAGCCTCCTGGAAATACTTGTGACAGCTGGAAGGGATTCAAGGAAAAACTACAGCTTTTCAAGGAGGCAGATGGAGCCTGAAAGTTGAATGAAAGCCACATTTTTTATTTAGTACCTCTGGACAGACCTGCTGCCTCTGATTTAAAAGTTGAGAACAGTAAGCAGGTTACTGTACTGTGCTACACAGATTTTAAATATATAGAATTCATAGATTAAACTTTGAAAACTGTTGAATTTAAGAAAAACAAAAGGGGCAGGAAACTTGTGCAGAAGCTTTTATACACAGCACAGAGACAGCCAAATTAAACATGTTCTTCTGGAGGACAGGGGAATCCGTCATTCGAGTTGTAATGAGCTCGGAAATGTGAAAGGGAGGAAGAGATTGCCAGAATATTCCTTCCTGAATATGGCAAACCACAGCAGGAACACGGCAGCATCCACGCCATGGAATGAGAAGGGCTGCAAGGCTGGGTAGGAAAGCAGTGCGATATTGCGGCAAATTGGTACGGAAACCACAGGAATGTGCCAAATGAGGGCAGAAATAGGAGCTCTGAGGAAATGCTTCTTGCAAAATCCACACCAAGCAAAAGGGCAGGAGGCGGTCAGGAGAAGCGTGCAGATGGTGGGAACAGAGACAGGCCAGGGCAGAGCCCACCTGTGGGCAGAGCTGGAAGGCTCATTTGCAGAAATACAAAACAAAATAGAGAACTTTGCTGTAAATAAATAAATCATATGTATGTAGCACACAGGGAAGAGTCTTGTAGCGCTCTGTATGCGGAGGGATGAATGGGGAGAGAGGTATCACCAAAAGCAAAAGAAATTTCCTTGAGATTTGCTCAAGGGGAGACTTCCTCCAGGTGTAAAACCAACCAACCTCATCCCAGTTAGGCTCTCCGTGCTCCTAGGAAAGCATTGATTTAGGAGACAGCCATTTGGACCTTATCCTGTGTCCAAATCATACATAGGTGTCTACAATGGACACCAGGAGCCTTAAGGTTCATATAAATTATATACTGAAATGGCAACAAGAGGATATAACGAAAACTTCATCAGGTTTACGAAAGACTGCTTCTAGTTTATAACCCATCAACAGCATTTTAACAACCTTCCTAGAGAACAGAGTAACTGAGCAGGGACTGCAGGTTAATTCCCATCTGTTGCAAGGAGTTAGCAATAGGCCTCCGCCTTCAAAACCACATTCACTAGGAACAGAGAGTTTTGCTGAGAAATGAAACATCCCCTGTCTCTCTGCTTCAACTCCTCACTCACTGGCTTCCCCACATAAAGACGAGGGGATTTTACAGAGGATACTCTTGGGAACGCAGGTTCCCAAGTGCAGAAGCAAGAGAGGCTGTGGAAGAGCTGATGGGTCAGAAAGCCAAAACAGAGAGAATGGAGCTGAGCAATAACAAATCCAAAACACAGCAAAGGTTCCACACCCTGCAACTGACTCACCGGCTGACTGGGAAGGTCGCTGAGCCCCTGTGTTTCACAGCCTGCCTCTGTAAGGGAAAAAAGCAGGAGGTTTTCTGTACCGAAGGATGGGCCACCATGCAGCAGCCTCGGGATGTGCTGATGTAGAGGAGCTGCAGCTGGGACAGGTTCCCACCCACGCTCCTTTACCACCTCTGGTCACCAGCATTTCCCAACCCGCCTGTTATTAAATTCTGGTCATACATAAGGTCTTGACCACAGCCCTGTCATTAGCTACAAGGGCCGACTTGTGCTGCCCTCCAACAGCAGCAGTGGAAAACAAAATTCAGATCTTGCTGGGTTCGTATTCTGCTCTGGAACAAGTGCACATAACGAACTGAACATGCAGGAGGTGGCAGGGGAAACAAATATCAGGTGAATAGTGTAGAAGACAGCAAGAAAAGTAATAAATTCAGAAAAGCTAGGTAAAATAAACATTACAGAGAAAGAACATTTCTTTAGGGTGATGCAATATGGTCAATGCTTTTCTTTATCAAAAGTGTGTATGAAACCTCCCTGCAGATGACAGAGCTGCTGTGGGGAGGGAGAGAGCTGGGGACCACAAACCCATAGAGCCAAGGGAACCCAAGTGTCATGTGTGAGGGGGTAGGGGTCTGCTGAGGGAGCAGGTGAACTGTGGTGAACTTAGCCGTATGTATTTCACTTCAAAAGCAAGTAATCTCAGTCTCAGAGAAATGCTAAGCCTGAGCAATGGCCTTAGGGCTGTTCTTTCTCTCCATTGCAGACAGAGAGAAACGCTGTATTTTGGAGTCATTACAATGCAGCCCGAGCACGTTGTCCCGAAGGGAGAGGCTGTTATAATACTTTGCACTCGCAAACCGAACAAGGCAATCAAGGTCGAAAATGCTTTGCCAGGATGGTGGCAGAGTCTGCTGGGGAAATGTAACATTTTTAATTGAATCATAAAGGCACACACTGCACAAGCAGCAGTCACCGAGGAACGCGTGCAGGGATGCCACTTCCCTGCATTTCAGAAATAAATAGAAAAAATTACCAAGACATGAAGTCAATTATTTTCAGAGGTATCAGAAAAGGCACCGCACACCAAAGGGAAGGTGGGAGACAAACAAAGAGCAGAAACAAAAGCGAGGGAGTGAGAGATGACAAGGCCACTGAGCACAAAAGGGCCCTGATTATCTCCAGCAAACACACGCTGGCATTTCCAGGCTCAACACAAACCCAAACAGCAAAGCTGTAAGCGATTATTTATGCTTCAGCCGGACAAAAATATTTGTGGAGAGCAAGCCAAGAGACAACAAACAAGCTGTGGGGCTCGGCGGCCAGATTCTGTCCTGTGCCACAGCGCCGGAGACTGGGATGGCACCAGCGTCACCTGCACACACTGGTGCTAACTTGGGCAAGTGAAACCCTTTTATGTGGAAGGTGGGGTAATGCTGTGCAGCCACGCAGCGCAGGTGACATCTCAGCGCCCATGTGCCACCAGTGGTCCCCTCTGAAGCCACTGATGGGAAGTTTGCTCCAGGGTTTTGCTGCTGAGAGAGCCAGCTGGCTGGAGAGAGCCCGGGGTCAGCATGCACCGGTGCTCTGCCCTGCCTTGGGAACATGAGACAGTGCCACGAGTCCTCATTCCTGCCTCAGGCCAGTAGTCTTGATCAGGCACAGGGATGGCTTTTGCCATGACAGAAATTACACGTTTTAGCTGGACCACTTGTAAGGTCAGTACAGGCCCATTGCAGCCCCAGATAGCAAGTACAAGGGTGTTTCCTGTGATGAATACCTGTACCATGCCTCATTTTAATTCTTTGAATTTCCTTAATCCTTTTTCTTTGGCTCTGGGGCAGAAAAAGCCCTATTCTCACTCCTCCTGTCAAAGAGACTCTCTCTGATGTCCCCATCTCAACCAGTGAGTCGGCAGTGTGCTTCTGTGAAGCTCAGGCTTCACAGACTGAGCTGCAAGGATGCGAGCCTGTGAAAAGTAAAAGACTAAAGTATTCGGGGCAATTTTCTGTGAGATGGATATGTGTAGCTGCCTGGAGAAATTTAAAAAAAAAAAAAAAAAAAAGAGAGAAAAAAAAGAAACAGCTTAGATGCTTTTTGTTTTCTCTCTTTGCTATTCAGAGAACCTCTGTGTCATCTGAGAAGAGACACAGTGGGGAGCTGGTACTTGCTTTGCCAAAGCAATGAGAAGGCACAGTCTCTGTTAAGGACACCACCCTCACAGGGATTATAGATACAAAAGCAGATTAATTTATCCAGTTGAACCTAATCCACAGAAAACACTGCATCAAGGAGCAGGAGGACGGAGAGCGCCTGGCTATGGGCGACACGCCAGGCAGGGACATATGAATCACATTAGAAACCTATAAAGGAGCACCAGAAAATGTGGTTTAATATAGAAGTGCTTTCACTTCCGCCTGCCTGCCTAGCTCCACAGCTTCTGCTGGAGCAGGCTCCCGTGGTGCCAAGGCGGCAGGACCTCAGCCCAGCACACCGCGGCACCCCGAGGTTGATGGATGGCGGAGGCAGCCCCGGGGGCATGGCAGGAGGGTTCAGAACACCCCGTTTGCCTGTGGGTTTGGTGTCTGGGCGATTTCGATGTGGGCATGGGTACTTGGCTGTCTCAAGCCCAGACAAGGAGCACAAAGGGTCTCATGGCTCCTGTGCCCTATCCAGAGCAGATAGTCCCAGGCATCCAACTGCCATCAAAGCACCAGCTCAGGGGCACTGACACAAACCACTGCATGTTTTGCATGTGCGTTTCTAAAAACATCAGGTCTGCAGCAAAAAGAAGCGTTTCTTCTGCCCAGGCTGAGTTGCAAGGGTGAGGGAGAAAGCTCTAGCGGGGGCTGCAGACCACAGCCCACTGCAGCGAACACAGCGCTCTGAGTACATCACATCCAGTCCTGCAGAGCCCCTCACCATGTCTGCAGCAGCAGCGCGTTGAGGTCCTTGGTCTGCTCTCAGCTTCCAGATCTGCTTCACCGGCTCACACATAAACCTCCCGGCAGGCACAAGGCAAGAGGCTGCAGCCCAGGTGGGAGCGAAGGCTGCTGGGGCAGCCAGTGCCTCCTGCACTGCCAGGCAGAAAGGCGCTTCCCAAAGTGAGAAACGTGTAAAACGTTGTGACAGCTGAGGGTGAACTGCTGTCTTGCACGTGGAAGAGAGACAAAGTCTGCAGTGGAGGCAAAGTCATTCAACTCCAGAAAAAGAAACAGCAATTTACTGCTAAAACCAGCCACAGTGTGGTTTTGGCTATTCAGGTCAGGAGGACAAGCACTTATAAAAATGAATAATTGAAGACATCATAAGTCTCCTATTAGCCCTACAGCAGCCATAAAAGCCTCCTGCTAAGCCCAAAGAAATGCCCTAGTGAAAGTGTCACGGATGTATCATTCCCTGCAACTTTCCAAAGAACACTTTATGATGATTTATACTGTGAAATGCCCAAAGTAAAAACATATAGTAACCATTTTTATCAGATTTACAGTTTCTTGGTGAAATATGCATGGCTCAGTTTCCACAATGATATTTCATTCTATAGCTAATGTAAGGTTCGTAATGCCTTTAATTAATCATGTCCTTGCTCCTAAGTGATCTCATTTTACAAACAATGGGAGAAACAAGCAAACTGTTATCCCTTAGCATCTCACTGCTGTTTTGAAGCAAAGATTATTGAGCTTGAGCGCACACCCTCTGCAGGGCAGGCAGTGACTGGTCACCTGGCCTGAGGGTGCAGTGACTCAGTGTCACTGGCAGTTGAATGACAACCCAGGAGGGTCCTGTACTGGGAACACAGCTCCAAAACCCAGCGGGCCAGCCTGCCCCACCACCCTGCCTTCACATCCATCACTCTGCAAACAGCAGGGATGCAGCTAATGCACGGCGGAGGTTACCAAAGCTGGTGGCTCTGAATCGATACCACAGTGGATGGAAAAACCATTATGGTCAAAAATTATTCTTGTGCATTTACACAATGCAAAGAAAAGCGTGATGGGAGGGCGTTATCTCACTCATGGGCTCCTGGCTTTCACCCCAGCGGTGGGGTGGATGGGCACGTGAATGGCACTGGGCTGTCACCAGGCAGTGCTTTCAAACACAGCAGATGAGGGCTGTGGTTTATAGAGCCAAGAGGAGCCCTGCCTGCAGCAAGAGCAACCAGAGGGAAGAGACAGACAAAAGGAGAGGAAACCCTTCTGTGAGGAGTCCTAAATCCCAGCCAGCTGCTGTGGGGAGAACTGGGGGTCACCCTGACACCCCAGCAGCAGCAACAGGAGCCCCAGCATCCCGTGGCCCCTTGCTGCCTGCGCTGCCCCCCAGCATGGAGCCAGCTGCAGCCTCTGTCAAACCACTTGGCGTTTCGGGGCTCCACATGCTCCTTCCCCTTTCCCATCAGACCCAGAGCAAATACACTCCTCAGCTTTGTGCACGGCCCAGAGACACCGTTACCCTAAATCAAGAACAGCAAGTACAGGGTCTGAGAGACATTTCCAGCGATGGGGAGGGGTGACCGGGGCAGGGCGGGGGATAATGCCATTTCTGTCCCTCAGCAACCAAAAGCGATGAAAAATAGGGAACTGGGTGGAAAACACCCCTTTGAAAAGGCTAGAAGAGTGACATGGAGCAGAGAGCCCAAGGTAGTTGAGCTGGGACTACCTCCACCACGTTGCACCAATGCCACAAAGCCCCCCCAGAGAACCCCTAAATTTTTCTCTTCCATTCAGTTTTCAGCTGGCTGGGGTCAGGGGTCCGTTCCACC
The DNA here is from genome assembly GCA_013399365.1 of Pampusana beccarii. NCBI lineage: Eukaryota > Metazoa > Chordata > Aves > Columbiformes > Columbidae > Pampusana > Pampusana beccarii. The sequence continues at coordinate 68,450 of VWYH01007506.1, forward strand.
CCACAGCACACACACCAGTGGTGTAAAGGGCCTGGCTGGACCGAGCAGATGGGAATTGCAGGAGCATCTCTGCCCATAGTGCCACCAAGGGCAGGCACCATGCTGTCCAAGAACTCCGAGGGAAACCACCACACACCCATCTGCTGCTCTTAGCCAGAGCAATAGCTCTACAGGGGATCAGTACAAAGCAGCTCCTTGTCCTTCTCGACTCGGCAGTGCTGGGTGATGAGCTCCATCTATTGTCCAAACCTTGCAGCCCAGGGACCTGGCTGGCTTGGATAATGAGGAAATTCATGTATTCAAAGGAAACTGCTCTTCTCCGTGCCTGAATTATTCAAAAATGCTTTCTTAATAAATAATTTATCTGCTTTGTAAAAATGTGCTTTCAATGAATGCAAGTAGGCTTCCGGGGCATGTATGATTATCAGCCGCAAGTTCTCCTTCTGCACCTGCATTGAGGGGTTCATTTTAATGGGCAAGTAGAAATCTCATTAAATACCTCATTAATAGGTCAGTCTGTGCAGCAAAGCTGAAGGGCAGAGCCAGGCACAGGCACATACGCTCTCAGGTGCCTTGTCGGAAAGATGTGACCACTGCTGGGAGTGAAATCTGGGGAGGACGTTTCAGCAGGTGATGTTGCAGGGGGATCGTCCACATACCAGATCACTGAGACTGTTATCTTGTTCCCAGCCCTGCCTCTTCGCAGCCCAGAATGAGCCCCAAAACAAGACCAGCCCATGCTAAAAGAAGCCAGTACCTGTCTCAGCTGCGAGTTGGCGTGAGAGCAGAGGGGAGCTAGACAGAGTCGTGCATAACCCCCTGCACGGGACCTCAGCTGCATTTCCCTCACACAGCCCGGCAAGGCCAAAGCAGCACCCTGAATTTGCAGTGCAGAAACAAGTGCCCTGGGGACACCTATAACATTAATAAAAGGAGCTTTGAGTAGTATTTACAGGGCCCTGTTTCCTAGACAAATATGTCTCAATGTCTCTTTTGGCATGAGAAATCCTGCCGTGCCAAGATCCCTTGCTGGAAGCCAAGCAGGGATCCCCTGAGGCTGGGGACATTTTATCACCAAGAAGCGAAACACGCTGTTGCTCAAGCCTGGCAAGGAGCTGTTCTGCCTGAGCTGCCCATTGCAGGGAAGAAAAGAGCACATTTGTCTGTGTGAAACGGGACGAGAAATTGGTAACCCTGCTGCCAAGAAGCGGACCGGATTCATCCAGCAAAGGCAAAGGCATCAGGGAGCCCTCCTTACTGCTGGCTTCTGGTGGTCCCCAAATGCTGGCTCAGCATCCCCGCCATGGCACACACCCCTGGGGCTCCTGTCCCCTTCACTACCGCCCCCCTGGGTGAGCACCCACCATGCACAGCCCCATAAAGCCCTTGTGCCCTCTCGTGGGCTGATCCAACCTGCATTGTGCCCATACAGCCTGCCTTGGCCACCGCTGCCAGGCCTGCCCGTCCCTGCACCTGAGCTGCCTCCCTGATCTCACGTAGGAAAATCCAGTGGGGACATCAGGGTCCGTGGGTTTGTGACAGGCACGGCCGCACCACGTGCTGTGCCGATGCCCTCGTGCCTCCCTGGTGGCACCATAAGGGATGTGAATGGCCACAGCAGCCCAGTGCCATGCTGCAGAAGGTGCACCCACCGGCACGGTGGACCCCATGGGAGCCAGGCTGCCAGAGAAGGGGCTGAGCAGCCCCCAAGGGCACACAGGACCAGGCTGACACCCTCCAGACACCCACAGGGAGAAAGCTCCTCTTTCCCATTAATAATTAGCTACTAGAGGGAAAAGCGATGCTGTACAAGGAAGGGTTTGTGCACACAATGATGCCCAAGGTCACAGAGAATTCCAATGTGTGGCCAAGGTCCTTGCTGACAGTGGCACCAGCACTACAGGCCACTTTACTGCTTTTCCTTTGCAGCTGGCTCCTCAGTGCTCACCGCACTGTGCACCTGATGCAGGTGCCTGTGGGGTGACAGCAGAGGCAGGCACGAGGTCCGTAAGCAGATTTGGCTGGGTTGCAGCAGAGCAGTGAGCTAGCTTGGCCAGGGACACTTGTGATGCCCAGGAACAGAGCGAGAAGCCCTCGGCACACAGGCTGCGGTCCCTCTGCTGCGCACAGCCTCGGGCAGCACCAAAATAGCCTGTAACGGCCTCCCAGCCAGCCTGCTAAATGGCGTAAGCAGCTTTTGCTGTTTTTAGCAAAGCGGGGAATGTGTGTTGTTTCTGGGACGTGCGGTATCCAAGGCCAGCAGAAAGAGGAGGGAAGAGCCAGGCAACCCTGGGGGACGGCAAACCGGGACAGGGCAGGGGCCAGATCCCGGCGGAGGAGCCCCAGGGTAGGGGGGCACAGCAGCTTCGGGAAGGGAAGACCATGGGGACAACAGTTCCCATGGGCTGGGCTCCATGGTGGTGTCTCAGCCCTGCTGGGGAGGGACAACGGTGGGCAGGCAAGGGCTTCTTCCCCTGCCCGCACAGCATGGACCCCGCTGTCCTGGGCAGCCCCTGACCTCCTCCTGAGGCAGCCGTCCCAACACCGCGACAGCCCCATGGCCAAAGCAGGTTTTCACCCCTCGGATCGCACCACTGGGGACCGTGACCGCACTAATGGAGCACAGCTGATAACGAGCCTCCTGCTCTATTTTATTCCTGTTTATAGATGGCTAAATATAACGTTCTGCTTATTTTTAATTCCTAGTGAAAACCGTGATCCACAATCCATCAAATTTAGTTTGTATTTTTCATATTTACAGGCTTACATCAGATCCAAGAGAGAAAACAAGCTCAGGCTCAGCACAAGGTTTGTAGCCAAGTCAGGTACGGGCAGTGTGTCCTGCCCTGGAGGTACAAAGAGGAGCAGGTCCTGCAGGGCCTGGGGACAGCAGCTTTCTCTCTGTGCCAGAAAGTCCCCCCAGCCAGAGCTACTGCCTCTGAGCACTGCAGCTGCAGGCACTGCCAGTCCAGTCCACATTTGGTGGCAGATTTTGCTTGTCACCAGGCAGAGCAGAGGGCATTTTAAATGTTTTCCTATCACACAGCCAGAAATAGCTCAGTGGATTGTACAATATCTCCCTCTGCAGTGGGAACAGGAGCCAGCACTAACCTGCAAAGCGAGTGTGTAAGACAACATAACCACAAGGGAGTGCATGAAGGGTCGTATCAGCTGCTTGTATCCCCAGAGATAAGCCAGGCAGCCAGCGCTGCCTTCCACCTGCCTCCTGGGAGGCAGAGATAACATCTGGGAGGCTGTCTGATGGACTGCTGAAAGATTGTTCACTCTGATATTTTCCTAACAACCGAAAGGAAAGGTTGTGCAGTAATTGCAGCATTACCTATTGAACACATCAGGTCCAATTTTCAAATATTGGCAGCCTAATAAATACCTCAATGATACATTTTGAGGCTCAAGCCAAGAGCTGGCAGGGAAACCAGCCTTGTCTTGCTCACACCCTGGGCAAAGGCAGCCAAAAACCTGTCATCTCCACTGCAGAAAAAGCTCCTATTTCAGTTCCAAGATCATGCTCCTCCATTCATCGCTCAGGAGATGAGACTTCGACAGATACATTGGTATCACACACACACAAATACACACAGGGGTCTAGCAAATCACATTTATATTATAAGACAACAAATCCAACTAGATCTCTGGCATATTTTTCTGGGGTTGCATGAGGGATTTTTTAAGTCTCAACATTGCATGGAAAAACCATCATCCAGAAAAAAAAAATAATCAAATTCTTCAAATGCTGGACTAAGGGCTTGACCAAAATAAGGCGGGCAGCAAGCAGCCGTCCTGCGGCTCCTCCCTTCTGCACCCTTCTCCTCATGATTTCAAAATTCACCCTTACTGACTTCCAGCCCTACATATAAGGAATTATTTATGTGTTCATTTATGCATCCTTTTAGTCTTTTCAGATAGCAAACAACTCAGTAATTCAGGATACTGTCCCACTAGCATTCGCTTGGATGAGGTTCCCCTCTCCCAAGGACACCAGCTCCCTAAGTCCGATTGCAACAACACACATCACGCTATTTTTTTCCTGGTCTGAATTTACAAGCCCAGGTTTGCCAAGGTCCCCCCTAACAAACCTTGAACTGTCCCAGAGTGGCTGGAGAGGGAAAGCCTCCTCTCTCCAAGGTTCAACCTCTGTTTTAAAAGGAGCGACACACAGGGAAAAACAGACTCTGTTTTGACTTAAAGCCAAAATGTGTGATAGGTTGAAAGCCATCCGTAGAGCTGAAATTACTCTCAAGATTTACAATAGCACTGGCATGAGCTTGGCTGGCTTAAGACAAATCTTTTCGCCAGCACTGCCCTTCTCCTCAGAGAGCTTTGTCCTTCTTTGGTGCGGCAGCAGCCTCCCAGCAGGAATGGCTCTTGCCATTAAAAGGAGAAGCCAAAAGTTCTCACATAATCATTCATTTACTAACATGTTGAAAAAAAAAAATCCCACTTGAGTGCATTAACGCAAGGCTGTGGACACACTTTCTCCATCAGCTGCTGACAACATTTCCCAGTTTCCAGGGAGCAGCAGCTTGTGCTGTACAAGGCAGCCCTGGAGGAACAGGCTTTCCCATGGGCATCTCCAGCAAACCACTGCTCCTCCAGTTCCCAGCCAATTCCCAAACCCGTCTTTTCCCCATTAAGGCTGTCTTCTCAAGCTATCCCAGTGTGACCAGATTATACAAGTGGTCCAAAAGTTAAGTGATAGCCAGGAAAAATTAATGGGAAAACCTAACTTTAGGTCAGCATGCGCAATAGCAAATGGAAAATGCAGTGCCTGAGCTGACAGCTCCCCGCGCCCTTAGGGAGAGCCGTGTGGTAGCCGGGCTTCATTTCCAAAGAGACTGCAGCAAGCCAACCAGGACTCAAAGCAGCTGGTAAGCGAGATTTTTTTAATTTTTTTTTTCTTCCTACTAAGTTCAGGATTTTCTCTTCTTTGGGGCTGAAACAGACAAACAGAATTTTCTGTTTGCAAGAAGTTTCCTTTCTTAGAATTATTCTCAGAATAGCCAGCGGGTATTTTAAACCAAGAATAATGGATCTCCCTTAGATTCATACCCCTGTTTTTGGAAACACTATTTAGAGATCAAAACTCCTAAATCAAAAGTAGTCAGGAACAACAGTGAAAACCCACATGGCTGTGAGAGCAAATACTGCACCGGCACATTTCGGTTCACCTCTTTCCTTGAAGACTCCTGGGAATATTTGGTTTCCCCAAATCTCCCTGAGTCATTTCAGCTCCTTACCAGGAACCCGCACCACCCAGATCTAAGGTGTGAGCCCCCTGGAGCAAGTCACCACTGGAACAACAGCAAAAACTATGATACAAGTAATAACAAAGAGAAAAAAAGACCAACATGAGCCAAACCCCTGGATAATAGCTTTGGAAGAAAATGCTGAGTTGGAAAAGAGATGGATTCTTTGTTCTGTGTTTTTTACCCAGAGGTGTGGGGTTTTTTTAAAAAATATATATATGTATATAATATTTATATAGTGTTACATGAAATTTAAATTCTGAATCATGGTCTGAATCACTATGTAGCACTTATGAATGGCATTGTTCTTAGGGATGATATGCTGATTTCTGCTGTTAAATGAATGATCTTCATATAATGCATATGAGCTTTTAATATAGTAGCTGCCAGGGGAATAAATGAAAGCCATCAGGTGTACTTAGTCCATCTATCATATGTTTGAAAGGTACAATTGTAGCAGATTATTTCAGGTTGCACAGCTGAGCATCAGATGGAAAGACAAAAAGAAATGGGAAAGATCTAGTGAAGGGATATCATACCTAAACCAGAGTTTAAACCCAGAGCTGGCAGACACAGCTTAAACCTTTCTCTTTGTATGGCATACCTATGCCAGAGAACCGCTGCGTTTCTCAAACAAGCAAACCACTTGTCGTTGAGTCAAACCGTGGCAACAGAAGTAGCTGTATATTGACATATCACAACACTTTTCTCATTAGAAAGGCAAAAAACAGATCATTTAATATAACCACTGTGAAGAGCCGCCCAGGGATGCTGTGTAGGACGAGCATCACTCTGAGCCCTTTGGAGCAGCTGGACAGACCCTGCCAGGAAAGCTGCCTGCAGCCCAGCTTTGCGCTGCCTCAAATGTCACCACTTTTCACCTTAAAGGAGGCTTTAATTTTGCACCAGCAGAAGACCTGGCTCCTGGGCTGTCTGTTGAGCACATGTCACTAAAACTGTAGTGATGTTTGAGTTCTAGGCAGCATATGAGAAAGCAGAACTAGCCCCAACAAAATCACCAAAATGCAGCTCAAGAAATGCAGTTTTGAGGCAGATTTTTGTTGAACACTAGTGTGTTTTCATGCAGTTATTATAGCTGTCCCCAGACCGCCCGTGCTGATTTTGGACGGGTGCATGCATGGACCTGACCTGGAGGGGACCCAGGTGAGGGGACGGGGGTCCTTTCACTTAGTGCCATCCACTAGTGCACGGCAAAGTGGCCACGTCACAACGTGCCCAAATATGCACACCCTTGTTTGCCAAACCAAGCCACCTTTAGGATTTATAGACATCTGTTTCGCTTGTCCACCCGGGTTTGTGGATGATCATTGGACCCCATGGCACCCCCAGCCCCAAAAATATCCCTGAGCCAGGGCCGTGGCTCCATCGCAGGGTGCCACATTGCTGCTGGATCACTGGAGCTCGGTAGCGTGGGTACGGTTTTAGGAGTTCCCTGATTTTCACTACCCACCAAAGTCATTAGGCAGAGCTTTGAAGTTTTCTTCAAAGCCCTCCAATATCCTACAAAAGCTGAAATCATGGTAACCTCTTTGTTATTTAGCTTCCTTTTCAAAGGAATTGCTTCAGCAATTACACAAGAGCTAATATGGCATTATTTAAAATCTGACATTTAAATAGCTTGCCTAGGAAAATCAACCCTGCAAAGGAATTGCTCTCAACTATTATTTTTCTTGGAAATTACAGAGCTAAGGGACTCTAATGGCCATGCTGTTACTCACTTTTTATTGCCTATTATGCCACTTACAATCCTCATAACAGGATACCTTTATTGTTCCATGGTATAATCTCTGCCCAGAAAGCAGTATCATACAATAATCATTTTAAAATACCTGTTTCCTAAAGGTCTGACCCAAACCCACCACAGTCCCACTGATTTTTGGGAGCATCAGAATAAAGCTCCAGGCTGGTCACAGGGTGTCACCACCAACCTGGTTCTGAGGAGCTGCGCTAATTGCTCTGACTAGCAAGGAAACTAGATTAAAGGAGAGTATGACCCTACAGTGCCTGAACACCATGCAGCTTGTCTTCCGGTAATCCAAAGGCACAATTTGGGTGAAAAAAAAAAACAGTATCATAATTTCATACAGTTGCTCAGAGGAGATGGAAAGCCTGGCCGTAGTTCCTGTTCACGTTAGATGGACTCAGTTTAGCAGGCTGGATTTGCAGTGATAAGCTGAGCAGGTGATTCAAAGGCTTCTGAGGTTTGTAAACAGCTCTACTCTGCCAGACCTGCACTTCCCATCAGCTGCTCACTCAGCCAGGCAGAGGTTGAAGCACATCATGGCTAATTGAGCAGGGCTTTGCAAAATCAACCACAGATATCCTGGCATCTACCGTGCTTGGTGCTGAACTGCGTCTGTGGCCATGCAAAGGGCCTGCGAGCTCTTGGGGGTAACTCTGGCGTTTGCTCCGCTCTGTGCTGGATGTGCTCCCGGGCTGAGGTCCACACGGCTCCCAGGAGCCCCATCCTGGTTTGGCTCATGCCAGCACCATGCTGGATGAGGAGAGGCCTTTGGGGTGAGCAGAATTTCTTTCCTTCAAATATGCTAATTCAAACATTGGCCTTCTGTGCCTCCTCCTTATTCAAGGGTGGGAGTTTTCTTTTTTTTTTTTTTCCTGCTAACCTTTAAAGTTAACACAGTGATTGTCCATATCAGGAACCAATGATGAGTGGCCCAGCAAGCTTCTTCCTTTGCTCACTGCTGCTGGTGGCCCCCCATTGCACAGAGGTGGCCACCCAGGAAGTCCAGCCCGACCCCAAAACGCCGTGTGCCAACTGGATGGGAGGAGCACCTGGCTATCCCGGCCACAACGGGCTCCCCGGCAGGGATGGGAAAGATGGAAAAGACGGACTAAAAGGAGAAAAAGGAGAGGAAGGTTGGTGAGGAACGGGTACATCAGTGCTGGAGCCCCGGGCAGCCCCAGCACACAGGGCCAGCCCCAGCAGGTCTCACGTCTGGTGGGTCCGTGCTTGATTTTTGTCCACGTGGCTTTTGAATATCTCCAGGGATGGAGATCCCACAACCCAAATCAAAGAGTTTGGCTTGGTGGTTGTTTTTCCAATTAGTTATGTTTTTTTCACACATGCTGCTCTCGGCAGCCCTGCACACGGCTGGGGGCTGAGCGGGCTTTCCACTTGCTGTCGCAGCTCACGGTGGGTGTTGGGGTCATCCAGCCTTCTCTCAGGGGACTACTCCTGCTGCACGCTGCCAAGCAGATCTTCCTGCCACAGCCCCCTCTGCGTTTTGGGCCAGTGGGCAGCGGCTGCTGGCACGGCACAAACAACTCTCTGTCCCCGCTCTGTCACCCAGGTCCACAAGGTCCCAAAGGCGACCAAGGCGAAATGGGAGTCCCGGGACGGGAAGGGCCGAGAGGATTTCCCGGATACCCAGGGCAGAAGGGGGAGAAGGGTGAAGGCAGCTTTGTCTACCGCTCTGCCTTCAGTGTGGGGCTGACGGAGCGAGCCCCCCACCCCAACGTCCCCATCCGCTTCAGCAAGATCTTCTACAATGAGCAGAACCACTATGACGCCAGCACCGGCAAGTTCCTCTGCAGCATCCCTGGCACGTACTACTTTGCCTACCACCTGACGGTCTACCTGACGGATGTCAAGGTTAGCCTCTACAAGAAGGACAAGGCGGTGATCTTCACATACGACCAGTTCCAGAAGAACAATGTTGACCAAGCAAGTGGCTCCGTCTTGCTGCACCTCAGCTCTGGGGATGAGGTCTGGCTGCAGGTGTACGGGGAGGGAGACAACAATGGCGTCTACGCCGACAACATCAATGATTCCACGTTCATGGGCTTCCTTCTGTATCCAGACCTGGATGTCCATTAAAGCAGGGGGTGCTGCATGGGAGAGGATGAGGTGGCTTAACCCTGGACAGCATTCTGGGGCACTGGCGCTATTGCTATACTGTATTTAGCAGAAAATTGCCTTTTGCAGGGGCAACAATTGCCAAGGGTGGACCCTATCACCTGAAAAGTCAGTTAGATAATACACAAGTGACTTCCACGGGATCAAGAGTTCATTCCTAGCTCTGCTCTTGCTCTCCTTGTGGAAACCTGGGCCCAAAGTCAAAACACCACACCTGCTGCATCATGAGAGAGTTAGATAGCCTAGCCTTTTTTTAAACTTAAAAGTGACAGGAGAAAAATATGCTGCATTTAAATATCACATTCTAAATTCCCCTTTTTTAACCACTTAAATTAATTTAAACCAATGGCACACATATCAGTCAGCATTTTAAAATTTGAGTAATAAAGGAAGTAAAGGCTAGTCACGAAAGCTGTCACTGCTGTTTTTTTCAGCTCGAACAGATGGCTCCCTTTTTTCCACCATAACTCCCTGTTTTATTATGGTCTTTGACTTCTACCCATGGTTTGTTGTCTCCTTTCTTTAGCCCAGATCTTTAAATATATTCAGATTATTAATTTTCATTTATTTTAATCTTTGATTTTCCTTTTATGTTTATCCCCTATCGTCATGTCTAATATAGACAGCATGCTTGGTTAAGGCAGAGGTCTTCTCTTTTGATTTATCTGAAAAGCCTTACAAATGCTGGTGAGGCTACGCAAGCGGCCCATTGACCATGTGGCTTTGGGGGTCCTGAGGTCTTGGCCTCACAGTTTTGATGCTCAGAAATGCCAGCAGCTCCCCTGCAAACACCTGCCTGACCGGGGAGTAGAACGTCCCTCAAGACTCCTGGGCAAAGGGGACCTCAGGATGGAGATGTCCCTTCCCAAATCACTCGCCTGGCACTGGAAGCGATGGCACAAGTACTTGTTCAGCCCAGAGGCCATCAGCACAGGGCACACAAGCAGCATCTTACAGTTCCCACCTGCAAGCTGGCAGGATCCTGTCCCATCTCCCCTCTGATTAGCTCCCAAGCACAGCCGGAAGTTGAGTGCTAGCAACCATGGTTTTATTTTTCCATGCCATGAGCGTGCCAATAGCACTGGTTGGCACAGAAACTGGGCAGAGCTTCAGGTGGTGGTGCTGCCTCCCACATTGAGTGGGCTCCTGGGCTGAACACCCCCAGGACCTGCCCCAGCTCTTGGCAAGCTTAGCTCAATGGAGGAAGAGTATCAAGGCTGAGATTAGTAGCAATCCCATTAAACTGCTCTCCAAGGAGCTTGCTTGACTTTCAGCTAAAAGAGGATTTGATGGCTTCTCAGATATGTTCAAAGAAGACTCCCATTAAACTTCAGAACAAGCTAAACCAGATCAGAGCTAATGCATTATTACAAGCACAAAACAGCATTAAGAGCTTCCACTGAAATTACTTCCAAGAGCAGTAGCATTTTCTACGTTCTGGTGCATTACCACATTACAAATAGTAACAACAATAAAAAACTCACTCAGAATGCTCATGCTTTTTTTGTATGTGCTGTTGGGAAGGGTCTCCTAGCCCCATTTTCCAGCAAGGTGGGGGCACACTGCCCTGGCAGACACAGGGTTATCCCTGTTTTGCTTTCCCAAGAAACTCCTAACCCTCTAGCTTTCATCAAGGCTTCAGTATCTCACCACCTCACACTGCATTGCCTCCTTTGGATGAGATGTGCTCTGGTTTCTAGACTATTTCCCGAAAACCAGCCAGAGCAGCTCTGCTGGCCCAGGAAGATCCAGGCATACTAGATTCAGCAAGGGCTAAACTGGTGCTAAATCTGATCATGCTGAATTCAGAGAGCTGGGAAAAACCCTGCTCCTATTGTGTGAATTAATGGGAAGGGAATGGAGAAAGAAAAAAAACCACAACACACACACAAACTCAAAAAATGAATCCATAAACAAATGGAGATTTAAAAATGCAGCAGTTACTGAATCAAATGGCATAAGAGGCTTAAACTGAAAGGAGCAAGTCAGAGCTTTTGCAGTGTTGGGGTTTCTTGTTTGTTTGGTTTTTTTTTTTTTCCAAATGTTTTCAGATAGATTTTCTGAAGACAGGGAAAATTGAAACATTTGGGATAAAGCCCAGGAGGAAATACTAATTTAAAGACTAGTTCCCAAGAGACAGCAAAAACAAATTATTCCTTTCCTTGCTACTATGCAGCAGGAGCAGATATGCATAGAGTTTTATGCCATACACCAGGACTCAGAGGCTCAGACACGGCTTTTCACACTGCCACGCACATCTGATGCCATGTGCTTTGGGCCAGGGCAGAGCCCAGGATTTCCGAGCAGCCCCTGCAATGGCTCCATCAGCAGTGTGACCCATATTTGTACAACTTCCATGCAGGCCAGCAGCATCTCACATCTCAAGTCACCACGGCTGTAGTCTGAGAAACGTGACATGTATGAGGAACTCAGGCCACACAGGCCCTTATAGGAAAGTCTCATTGAACACCACACAGTCACTAGCTCTCTGTATCATCCCACACCGCAATTCACCCCGTTTGAGGTGCACACAGGTGCCTTCAGACCTCAAGGCAGATGACCAGCACCCCGGGAGAGGCCCAGGGTCACCACTGACTCCTGGTCAGCCTCCTGGCCATCATGGCAGTAGAGTGGCTGGGGGCTACACAACCTGAACAAGCCCCACAGCAGATACCCAGCCTGGAAGTCCCTGTTTCAAAGCCTGGCTCTGTTTTTGGTCCTGGGTCTTTGCCTATCCCCACTGTTAGGGTGCTCAGGGCTCTGTATCCAGAAGGAAAAGTTTCACCTAATATTGCAGTCACTGTTACATTAATGTATGAGCAGAATATATATCTTATATATACACACATGCACATTATCACAGACCATGAGATAACAAAGCTCCACAAGAATGCTGTATATAAGATATTTTATCTTATTTAATCATTGAACATGTAGCCTCTTTATCACCCTGTAAATGGCTTTTCCAAACTCCCTTGCAAGCAGCAGCCTCACATGCAGGCTTCTGCCTCCTTGCCTGCTGCATGGGAACATCAAAACCAGGGTCCCAGGGGGCTGCAGGGCTCTGTTCCCCAGGAGCATCAAGCAGGGGTTTGGGACCAGAGGTGTTTGGGGACTCTGGCTCCAGCCCAGGGCGCTCCAGGGCCAGCACCTTGCCACCAGGGCAGGAGCCAGGTTGCTTGCTGAGGGGCATATATGTTTCACCAAAAATAGAGGCAGAAAAACAGAAACACTGCTCCCATTGAAACCACCCCAGTTGTTCCTCAGTCACTGGACTTACGAGCCATCCCACCGACTCTCACTGTGGGGGCTGGCACCAGGACCATTGCTGCTCCTCCCACTGGTGCACAACAAACACAACCATGGCAAGTAATACGTAAAGTGTATGCTACGAGGAGCACAAGTACTGCTGCCTCTGTAAGCAGTGGGGATACATAAAGGAGAGGGCAGCCCAGCTCATGCAGGATCTGCCTTGAAGAGTATTTGCCTGTGCGGTAGCCCAGGACAGGAGGGCAGCAAAGCACAAACCTCCTCTCAGCTCCCCTCTGCCTAAGCACACTAGGGACTTCTGTCTTCTACAGGACATTTTCAAACACATTTTAAAGGGTTAAACATCAAGGTTTGAATCCCAGGCTAAAATCCTGATCAAGCAGAGATTTTCTACTCGCCAATTACACATCCTTCCTATGCTAATGGTGGTCTTATCAAGAAAACAAACAAACAAACCTGTAAACATAACAAGATAAAGTACTCAGAAAGTTTTAAAGCCATTATGGCTTTCTGTGTACTGGCTTTTGCCTCTTGTCGTAGTATAAATACTGAAATGCAGTTTCACCAGGGTACTCACCCTCAGGGATGCGAGTTAAGAGATCGTCTTCCGCCCAGCACTTGCGTCAAGGATGCTCCAGGCAGGGTACCCGCCATCACACAGTGCTTGTCACCACCAGGCACCTCAAAATCCAGCCGAAAACAGACCAGCCCCCCAGCTAGCCCAGGGGGCAGGCCATGAACAAGGCAAGGCCTTGTTGCATAAAAATAGGGGCCAAAACCCTCCCCTTAGGGATTTGGACTGTTTTTGAAGTCTTTCACACCAAATCTGTGTAACATTCTTGCTCTACAGAGCTCAGCTAGAGACACACACCGACCTCCCTAACAGGCACCAAATCCCAGTTTGAGCCACCAGCCACCCAAAAAGCCACTTTGCACCCCCAGGAGCAGCAATCAGGCCCCTCCCAGCTCTCCCCTGGGGCAAACGCTCCCAACAGAGGCTCACCCCATCAGCAAAGCAGCCACAGCTGTGGGGCAGGGCAGGCAGACCCCCACCTCACTGCAGCCAGGGTCAAGCCCTAGAACTGCCCTTAGCATCTCAGCTATTGCCTCCTGGGGCTGCCCACACCTTGCAGATGTCTGCATGGGGGGGTCTCAACGAGCCAAAAAAGGACTGAGGAGCCTCAGGAGCAGCAGCTGAGCATGACCAGCAACTACCCTGCCAGGCTGTGAGCCCCCTGCGTGTCCTTTCTAGCCCAGGAACCACCCAAATCCCTGCATGTGGCTATCAAACCTCCACCTCCCTGGCTCTGCCCTGCCAGGGCACACTGCCAGGCTGCCCGCAGTGGCCCAAAGGCAAGGAGCTGCAGACCACTGTGCTGCTTTTAGGGGAGAGCTGCAAATAGGGCTTGGGAGGGCAAGGAGCTCCTGGAGGATGAGAGTAAGGGAGTTCCTAAAGAATCCAGCCTTTTTTCCATTACTGAGTTGCTGTGGTTTTACTTTCCCTCCACACTTCATAAACCTAGGGGCTGGGAAAACCTGGCCAAAATAGGCACGTATCCAAGGCCTGAGCTGGCTCCTAATGACTGCACAGTGCTTTGAACACAATATTGTCTTATAATGACACTGGCATGCTGAAAGGGCACAGAATCACCTGATTGCCAACAAATTTAAGTGTTTTGGTTGGGTTTTTTTGTTTTGTTTTGTTTTTAAACCAACTCTGACAATAGATGCCAAGTACAAAGTGAGGTCTAATTACTTGCTGCCACTCCAGCTGTGGCAGGTTTAAAAGGCTGGTTTTCCCTTCAGAAACTAATGTGCAGCTGCAGGCATACAAATGCTTCTGGGCATAAATATCGCCGGCAGCTCCTATCAGATAGCAACCTATATGATGAAGACACCACGAATGAGGTCTTGTTTGCCCCTTTGTAATTAGGGCAGGTTATAAAGAGAGCACTTGGCTCCTTTGATCTTGATAGCTGTTTGACTGCTCCCTCCCAGTACTGCTGCTCCGGGAGAGGCAGCAGGAAGGCAGCAGGCTCTCCTGATAGCAGAAAGCAAGAACACCCCCCAACGAAAGCTTTAAGTCACTGCACTAACAATTAGGGATAAATAACGTGGCTACAGCTGGAGAGAGAGGCCAGACCCATACAGCAGGGAAACCATCTGTGAAAGCATCCGTGGCCCTCTTAAACATAATTATAGGCTGAGCCTAATTGTGCCTCAACCCCATGAAATGGCTTGTGCCAGTAATTAATTACAATACAAATAGCAGATGCACTAAACCATGAAAAGCAACAAGAAAGAGATAAATTGCTTGCAAGACTTGTGTCATATTTATTTGTGAAGTATAAACTCACTGGAGGCTGTTTGACATGGAAGAAGGCAGAGGGATTAGGAAAAAGCCCTACATTTAGGTAATCGGCCATTGTAGTTCCCATGCAGGAAACGCCATCAGGTTTAAAGCATATCCTATACTCTGTAGGAAACCAATCCTGAGTGTACCCAAGCTGGGAGCAAGGCCGCCACACGTTTTTATGACATTTGTACTAGATGTGGGCCTGTAATCAGCAAGCCCTCAACTCATCCTTAGGCTCATCCCAGGATAACACCATTGCTCTTTAAGGATAGTTGTGTGACCTCCTTACAAGAAGCTTTATTGGGAACCAGGAGTGGGGGCACACAGGAGGCTGTCAGACAGGATGGAGTCCCTGTCCCACAACAGGAGTCCCCTCTCCGAGTGTCCTCACAGAGGCATCCTCAGCTGGGCTCAGACTCCCCTGGGCAGCTCCTGTCTGTACCAGGGACACTTCATCACATCCTCCTGTTGATGCATATTCCCTTGCTCAGTCACCCACCTCGTACATGACATTCTCAGCTGTACATCTGTTTACTGACAACAACATACAGACTAGGGTTTTTTCCCCCCTCAAGAGGCTGTAAGTCTACATTGGTTCACATAGGATTATTCAAGGTTTGTACATACATGTCACAGCTTCAGACGAGGTGCTGTGAACACAGCTAAAGTTAGAGCTGACTGAAAACTTGCTACATGCAAACTGACTTTTCCGTAAATAAGAAAAAAGTATTCACAAAGACGGCCCTACTTGCAAGTTTTAAAAGCTTTAGAAGGTGCTGCTCCTCTCTCCCTCTGCTCTGAACTCCCTGTAGTACCTTGGGAAAAGGTTTTAATTTGGATTAGGATTCTGACCCTGACACTTCACAAAGACAAATTAGAGCAAATACAAAAGGCCAACTGATAAAAAATTTGAAAGTAAAACCATGGAAGCAAACCCTTGTCCTCAAAGCCACCCCTGCTGCCAACGACTGACTTGCATTGTGCTAGAGCTTTTCCAAGAGCCTTGATGTGAGACCCACGTTCCAGCCCCATCTCTGAGAGGGGGACTCACAGGGAACAGGGCTGCACTGTCATCTGCCCAGCGGGCTTCCATCTGCTGAACAACCGCACATTGAGAGCGGGAAGATGCCTGCCAGCTTCCCAACACCCTGGGAAGCAGGAAGAACTCCATTTATTCATCTAAATCAATTCCTTCTTTATTAAAAACAGAACCTTCCACTTCAATTATTGATGAAAAACATTGAAATGAAACCCCTTTATTTTCATTCCCTAAGAAAACTCCCCAAAATCTGAAAGAGCCAAGGAAATCCCACTGCTACCACACTAGGTCTGAGCTCACCTGTTCTTGCTCACATGAAGAGCAGTGGAGCCCTGGGTTCTCCTGCTAGCCAGCTCAGAAAAGAAAGGCTCTGCAGAGATATTAAGCACAGACGACTGTGCTTCCTTTGGCATGGTGACTTTCTCCCTCACAATGACTTTATTATATTCAGCTCAAAATAGATTGCACATTCTTAATTCCTAAGAATATAGTGACAGCCAGCGGTTTCCTGCAGAGAACTGGCCTTGTGAGTGTACCGAAGGGAAGGGGCTGACATTTCAGCATTTGGAAGCCATTCCTTTTCATCTGTGCTGCACAACTGGCCTCACCACTTATACAGTATTTTAGTACTTGGGATCTCATCCTGCCAAGAGTCAGGCAGAAAATCAGCTTTATACATTGCCAGCTGCTTAACTTGAGTCATTGGGACAATTCACAATACTAACCCTAGTACCTCCGTAAGTCTATTCAGACTAGATCCTTAATTTGGACATTGAAATACTGAGCAGTACCCAGCACTTTGTAAAGTAATATACATCAGACTAACTGTGTGCAAAATGCTGCTAGAACAGGCTCATTCTTTCACTCAGAAACACATACTACGAGTGGTGTCAGTCTCTGCAAAAGGTACAGGAATCAAAGCCCAGTAAATGAAACAGCCAAGGCTGGCAAATGCCCTTTAAATTAATTCTTTTTATTAGAGATTTTTGACAACTCGTGATTATTTCCTGACAACAGGCTGATTGCCTGCAGACTAATTAGACTGAAATGCTTGACAAATGATAACACAGAAACAATCTAAAGCTGAAGGGCATTTTGTTCTTCAGATTAGCCCTTCCATATTAATACTGCCCCAAGAGGGACCCAAACTAACTATAGTTCCTGATGAAAGTGCTCACATATTGACAGCCCTTGTTAGAATGAGAAAGCTATATACACACTCCTCACCCAGGCTCATCGCAGAGAGAACTTCAGACTCCACACCGCTACAATATACATAACCTCAACACCATCTCACTTCGACTCTAAAGAACATTCGTGTTCACATCATGTCATGTTCTCTCCCGAGAGGACACACCCATGGCACTTATCGGATTTAAGTGTAAGCTTGGCACCTGGGAAGAAACATCAAAGAACCACTCAGTTCTCACGGTAGCTACAGCCAGAGTGACATCAGCTGCACACCAAGGCAGGTCATGAAGTTGAGCAGCTTTCTTCAAATGGAATTTTACTAACCAAAACTTTTACACACTGTATAAACTTCCCTACAGACAGATATACCATACTTCCCAGGTGCCAGCAGTACTATTGATGCTGCTTTTTAACATGAAACACTAAGATTCTAGACCTGTTCAGAAAAATGAGTTAGCTATACCCACCTTGAACAGGCAGCTCTAGCCTACCTAGGACGAAAATTCTTGAATTTTAGGCTGTACTGGACCTATGAGTATTATTTGCCCTTTACACAATCTCATTAAGACAGGTTCTATGTTTTGATCAAATGAGATGATGTTACAAAACTAGAACTGCTCACCATTAGCACTTCCGAACTCACTCTTTGCTGAGGCTTTAAACATCTCTAAAAAGAAGGTGGAAGGGACTAGAACGCCATTAATACCAAACAGCAACTATTCAATATGGATTGTATCACAGAATATACTCCTGCTGCTGTGATCAACCTAAGGCAGGCAAACGAAAATCAAAGGAGAAATCTGTATAACACAATGACAAGGAAGTATTCCAAAGCCAAGGTGACCATCTTGAGGAATCTGGACATCAGCAAAACAAAGAACTAAAAGAACAGAGAAGTGTTGCTTCTTAAATCTGTCATATTTTGCACCTGCCCAGAATGCAGCCTCCATTTACTGGCAACAGCTCATTTCTCAAAGTTCAGTTTGGAGAAAGCACAGCACCAAATCTAGGAACAGCCCAAATGCAGTTGCTACCACTCAGTAAAACTGTTTACACTGGTTTCAAGGAGAGCTTGAAACATGCCTGTTTCAGCACAGTGAGCACTAAAAAGGCAACTGCCTCAGCAAGACCGTTCCTTCAGGGACTCACTGTAATGTCAGACGCTAAGCAGAGTAAATGTCAGAATGAGGATTTAACATACACTGCACAACGAAACCTAGGATGCTGAGAAATCCACAGGAACACAATAAAAAGACACCCAAGTCTTACTGATTTTATCGTGTTTACATTTTAAAGCTCATACTTACTGTTACATTTAAAATTTTCTTTAAGGCAAACCCAAGAAAAAAAAAAAGTGAAAAAGTTTGAGAGGAAAGGGTTTCATTCCAAAGGAAATTTAAATTGTGTTTAGTCTTTAAAGAAAGATCACAGTATTATTTTTGTGATCAATTTATGGAATACAGACTGTATTTAAGATCAAAGAGGATTAAACTCTCAACTCTGAAACAAAATAAAACCTCACTTGTTCCTTTCATTCTGAGAGTCACTTGGGTCACTGAAGGGTGCAAAAATCAAACATTTCTAAAAATGTTCTAAAAACTTGTGTCAAAGTCTGAATTAATATCTGACTGATTCATGTACACTATACATAAAGGTATGAATGACTACATTACCTGCTGCAGGAGAAACAAATCCCAAAATTATTTTGTTCCTATAGAGTACAGTTTCAAGAATTAAATTAGATTTTTAAACCAAACAATTCCCAGGGCCAGAACATTTATCTGCTTAAAATATCAAGACAAAACTACTTTTTCTTCCCGTGCTTCCTGGATTAAAAGTTAAGTACTGATGGTAGCTGAGTATCTATCTTGACACAGAAGACAACGCACACTCTTCTTACTGTGACTGGCAAATGAGAGTGACACCATTCAGAACAAGCAACTGTCTTAGCCTTGGATAACCCTGTATTGTGGGATAAACAAGACTTTTCTAGGCAGGAATATGCCTTGACAAGTATCTTTATAAAATATCCAAAAGTAACAGTGAATGATTTAACAAAAAAACGCATTCTCTAAGGAAACTCAGAAACAACAATATTTACGTCCAAATACATCCCAGAGAGTGTTTTTGTTTTTTCTTTTTAAATACTTTATTGAATGAGCACATCAGCAAGTAACATTTTAAGAAAAATCTAGACACAGCTTCCTAACAAATAACAGTCCACAATTCCCTCCTTAGTTGTCTTTAACCATCTGGTTTTCATATTCCCCAAGCAGCTTATACAGGTTTTCTCCCCCTCTGTGATTTTCCTGTTTTGATTATTTTAATAAATAACAGACACCACAGGTGATCCTAGAGAAAAATCCACATCTCAACACTGCATAGCTGGACAACTAAGTTCACTGGATGTCATCATCATCAAAGAGATCTTCGAAATCTAGTCAGAAAAATAAGACAAGGTAAAATTAATCTTAAAAGTTTCAACTGTTACATATGCATATACTCAAGTACAGTTCTTCATTATTTGGATTAAAGACAGAAATAAAGGTGAATTAAGTTAATGAGAGTTACTGCACCATCAGTTACTAGAAATCTAACATCAGGGTGGGAAGAGACAGAGAAGAAAAGCAGGCAGACCCATGGATATGTTCTCTATTATACACAGATTAAACTGTTGCACTTGTACAATACAAGCTGTGCAATTAAATCCACAAAAGCAAAGCTTCAAAGGAGGGGCTTTTATAAAAGCTTTAAGTAGCCATCACACTCAGAGAGGATCAGCCACAATCCACAGACTCCAGAACTACACAAGTACCAGCTTTACATATGCAGCAGCTCTCAGGGGTAGCCACTCCCGCAGAATTGTGGCTTTAGGTCGTAGTATCCAGGCACACAGCAATAAATTTTGCAGATTGACATTTGCATTTGTGATTTGCTGCTAAAAATCCTTTTCTTTAAAAAAAGAAAAAAAGTTTCATTGCTGTGAAGGTGCTAATAATGTTTCTCTCTCAGAAACCTCATTTCACTCTGAACAGTGAAATATGGCCACCTAATCACAGCTGTTCTAGTAACCTTTGGGAAGCACTTGGAACTCCTCAGCTTTGTATCTTCTTCACATATTGAGCATAAACTGATAACATAACTGAAACGAAATCTTTATTCTTACAGAAGGTAATGCACAAGTACCATACTATAAACTGAGGATTAATCCTCATTCAGAAGAGTCCTACCAAGAGAATATAACATCACAACTTAATGGTAGAACTTTATGGAAATACCTGCTCTAGACTATGCTGGCTCCAGCCAAGAGCTGGGTCCCTCACAACACTTGAGAGAAGATCAATACTGAACTTCCTTTTCTTCTGTATCCTGAGTCATGAGCAACACGATGTCTGTGACATCAGCAATCAGATTTAATTACATATCTGAAATTCACTGTTGAAATGTCTAAAAGCATAAAGCATAAAAACCCCCAAGTGTTTTATATTCTGCCTGTAAGAGGACATATACATAGCTGTTCTCCTCTCTCAAAGCAGCTGTATGTACTTATAGGCATACAGCTGATTTTCAAACACAGAAAGTGCATAAAACCCAAAGTTTTATTTTGCTTTGGATAGACATGCATACATACCTTCAGAGACCAAAGAGTTATCTAAAGTAGCAGCACCCACAAACAATTCATGACGTTCTGTCCATATTTTTATATGTATTTTCACTGTTTAATACAAATTATTTGTTATGCAACTAGATCAAGGCATTTTTCCTTGTAGTGATTAACATGCTAATACGCCTAAAACCTCCAGGAGAGGAGAAACACACATTATATCGTTCCCACCTGCATCACTTAACACCAAACCGCCTTTATGACAGCGCTCGCTAAAAGTGCAGTTAAGGAGCACATTAGCGACGACCAGGCACCAAAGACATGAGATTAGAGAGACACAAGCGAGGTTTGTTACGACGATCTCCCGCTTCTGCAGCTGGTACCAGGCAGGCCCAAGGCGTAGCCACCTGAACCCTCAACCCTCCCCCCCAGAACGCCACGGCCCTCACCGCTGCAGACCCCCGCCGCTGCAGGCCCTTACCGTTGAAGAAGTCGGCGTGCACCGCTTTCTCGTTGGCAGCCAGGTCCATCAGCAGCCCCGTACTTCCCCCTGCCTGGGAAAGCAGGCGCTGAGCGCCGCCGAGCCACGGCCGCCGAGCCACGGCCGGCCAGCACGGCCCCGCCAGGCCTAGGAACCCCGCCAGCAGCTCCCCCAACACCCCCTCACCTCATCGAGATCCACGTAGGGACCGGCTCCCTCAGGGAACATCTCGTCCACCGCCGGCTTCATGGCACCAGCTCCACTCAGCCCCTTCGCGCCGCCGCTTCCGGCCGCGCCGCGCCGACTTCCGCTATAAAGCCGGCCAGCTGCGTGCCGCTCTGCGCGGCTGGATGTCTCCTCTCTATGGTTGCCTGGCCCCGGCCCCCGCCGTTGCCATGGCGAAGGGGGCGGGGTCAGCAAATTGGCGGGGCGGTGTCAGCAAAAGGGCGGATCCGGGCCCCGGCCTGTAGCAAGGAGTGACCGTGCAAGGGCAGTGGCCAGGGGTTGTATTGGAGGTCTTTCCAGTCACCACACTGGACGGGCTGGTGTTTGACTGGTGTACATACAGAGATCGGTTTCCTGAATCAAATCTGCTAGTGTTACGTGTAAAAAAAAAATCTCCCCAAACTGCACAACAGAATTAAGGAGTTTATTGGTTCCACACAAAAGCATACATTGCAAAAAATAAGGCAAATTTAAAGCAGGAAATGCTGTGGGTGTTAATAAGTCACTGAGGGGCAGCTGAGGCACATTTGCCGGTTAAACACCCGGCAGCAGCTCCATCCCGAGGAGCGGAGCAGCTAGTGCTGGGCGGCGGGCACGTGGTAGCCAAGGCGGCTCCCGAACGGGAACTGGGCAAAGAAGGTTCTGGCCATGTCTTCAATCCTGTCATAGGCTCCCAAGGTCCGGAAATATTCCACGTAAGACCAGAAGTCGCTGGATGAGAAGGGCCAGTATGGCAGGGCTGCGGACTCCCGGTGGAGAGCTAAAATTTAAACAAACAAGCCAAAAGAAGGCAGATTACTGTATTATGAAGAATTTTTGTTGAAAGCTTGGGCCTAAGAGCCAATATGGTTTGGCATCCTGTGTCCCCTTGCAGGACTTGTGGGCTCCTCTGAGCCACCAAGCACCCCGTGTGTGGCTCCGCAGAAGGTGGATCTTCCCCTGATGGAGCCAGTGTCCCCTGCTCCAGCTGCACCAGGAGCGATGGAGTGGGACAAGACAGCAGGAACCAAGGGACACCACCAGCATTTGGGACAATTCAGGAACTCCTGAGGCTGCTTTAATTTCTAGAAGGCAGCTGGGTATTTAAAGCAAGGCACAATTGCAATTTAAAGCCATATTTTCCCATTCCTCATCCACACCATTTCCTTTGCCTGATATAAAAAATATAAGGAATGTAACACCATCGTCTGCGCTGTGCCTCTGCAGCTGCCTGCTCTGCCAGGGAAATGGCTGGGCAGTTGCTCCCCAGCACCCCAGAGTCGTGCCCCTTCCCAGCGAGCTGTAGGAAACAGGCTGAGCAAATGGAGAAGGAAGGCATTGCCGCTTGCATTTGTGCCCGCTCTAGGTGTATCTGAGAAAGCATGAGATTCTCACAGAAATGAGATTTCAAATTCAGCCGGAAAAGGAAAACCAAAATCGATTCTGAAAATGCAGGAGCTGACCACCACCCTTGGGCCCAAATCTGGGCAAATGCAGAAGTATATGTAAAATGTAAATACTTGCTGAGACCACATAGTTACAAATGTCTTTCTGTGCAGCAAAGCCAAACCCAGTATTTTGATTTTATTTAAAGCCCATTTAAACAAATGAGAGCTGTTCCACTCAGCAGGCTCAGCTTGGGACCAGGGTCTTTAGAGGGAATTAAGAGCCTTCAACAATTCTATTGTTAGACCTTAATTTTACAGAGTAAAGTTTGCAGCATGCAGGCACAGATGGCACGTAACAAATCAAATGAATGAGCCAAATGCTGTCTGCAGAGGAGAATTCACTGTTTATACCAGCTGACCTTAGATCCACTTTGCAGTCTACTGCTTAGCCCAATGTGAAAGGAAACCGTAATTGTTGGTAATGAGAGCAACAGGATACTGCCTGAACAAGGTTTTATTTTCAGACTGACACACACTCTCCTGACTACGTTACCGTGGAAATACTTGCTGTGCACAAATATAATAGTGCCCTTAAACTTGTGAAAACACAGCTGCCGCATTCGAAAGATTTTAGAGCTGTTAGAAAATATAATGGAGTGTACGGAAAACCTTTAGAAATAAAAGTAATCGTATTAGCCCTTATTCCGTATATATATTTCTACTTGCCGTGTCTGTTATCACACTCTCTGTGCATATTTGTATCTGCACACTCAGGATGCTGCTGGCTATCCTGCTGGTTATACTAACCAAGATGTACACCAGCAATAGCAGTACCTTGTTATCGCAGATACTTCTATGCAACTTCATTTTCAGAAATAATTCTGTCTGAAAACACCAAAGAGCGGTTAAATAATATAGTCATCAGTAAGCCAGCGTAAACATCATTAGGATGCTGAAGGGTTCTTTTAATCAAAGACAAATATTAATCCAATGGACTAATCACGCTAAGTGACACAAACCACAGGATAGCTGTGCTAAGGGATTTATTCCAACATTTATTTAATTGGATTTGTGGCAATTGGTAAATTTTAAGCTTTTCTCATAGAAGTCAGTATTTCTTGCCCATAACTAGGCACACATATAGTATTACTGTTCAGGACAGACAAAATCCTCAGACGTCTGATATGTTTATATGTCTGGTGCTTTCCAGTTATGTTTCATGCAACAGAATTAGTGACACATTTTTGCTTTAAGACTGGAAGTATATTAGCTCTATCATTAGACACTAACATATCAGCATATAAATTTTAAAGAAATTTCTAAAAATTCACTCTTCTTTCTCCTCCAGAACTAGATGAAAGCACATCCACAGCCCACTGAGGTTAGTAAGTGTTCCTGGCAAAATCGCTTCTGGGGTTCAGGTCTGGGAGTTACAAATGACTTTTCTAATTGTTAGTGATACAAAAGACATTAAGAATTACCATCTCCATCATGGATTGATCGCGCATCTGTAAATAAAGAGGAAATTCATCAGTACCACCTCCCACACAGAAGGACTTTCTGTTAATAAAAGGTTTGCTATGTAGCCAGAAGCCAATAAATTATTTATTGCACATGTAGGATCCTCTATATAGCCAAACTTTTTTCCATCTTGAACAGCTGAATAAGGAATTCCCTGTTTGCATTCACTCGGTGCTATAAACCAAATACTCTTAACTAACAGCCAGAGCAGTTGTGACTAATACATAAGCAATATCTGATACAAGACAGAATATACTGCATTTGTAACAAAATATTTTTGGCTGCTTGAAAAAATAAAGAATAAGATCAGCAGTAATCTTACCTGTTGAGATGTTCATCAGCATAAAGAAGAAAAGTAAGCAAATGAATGTCATCTTTCCCTCAAGATACTGCTCGTGCTTCTGAAAAATAATCTGTACACCTGAGGATTACAAGATATTAGTATTTATGCAAAGCCTATTATTTCTTTTATTAGTATAATATCTTCCAAAACAGATTCTGATTATTAATTTAGGCACAACAAGTTCCAATTACATTTCATTACAGTTTCTAAACCCCAACACAGTATTAAAAGAACCGGAGTTCTGAAGTGTGTACTGATATTTTTAGGTGGCATAAATCCAAAATGCTCCTCTGAACTGACATTAAATTAAATGCCTTTGGAAATGTTTTACTTTGTGGTTAATTTGATTTCTCTTTAGAAGTTACCTCTCTCTCTTTCTCTCCTCTTCTTGTAGTAATAAAGGTCTGTAGCTCCAAGTCAGCTACAAAACACTGAGAGGGTTTCTGTTGCTGTAAAATAGCAGTGCTGTTTAAAGAAGGGTGGGGGGAAAAGCAGGAACGTCACTGAGCTACCACACCAATCTGATTTTGTTACTTTCATGTAGAGGTATTTTAACTGCTCGTATTTGCATTATATTTTAGCACTGTCCATGGAAAAGACAGTGGACAGTTTTCCAAGAAGAAATCAGAATCAACTTTGGCAGTTACACTTTTGTATGTTGAAGACAGAGGAAAAAAATCCAGAAGCAAATTCGGTGATTATTACCTTTGCTGCCCTCCTGCTTTTCTTTCTTTCTTCCCCTTCAGAAAAATAGATTTTTAGAAACATTATTTGAGCAAATTGCTAAGAGGATATTGAGTTCCCTCTCTGGCTGAGCCACAAAACTCACAAATGCTTGACACCGATTTATGTTTTCACTTGGGATCCTTAAAATCTAGATCTGAAAGCATACATAGGCACCAAGTGCTCACTGAAATCAAGTGGCTTACATTGAGCAAAGCAGGTCCCCGACAACCTCAGCCATGGGGGTGGTGCAGGCGCTGCAGCCTTCCAGGAGGGTCGATAAGGTACATTGAAATGCATTTTCACATTACCCTGATTTCCTGGAAAGATTCCTCTCCCAATGCCAAGCAGGTGCTTTGGGTTCCACCCCATCCAGGTTGCTGAATGGCTGCAGCACTACAAGACACCTGGAGAGAAGACACAGCCTGGAGAACACTCAATCGATGTGTACATCTTGATCGAATCTCTTTTAGCACAAAACTCCTGGTGGCAGCAGGTGTGGTCAGAGACTAAGGTGTAACAGAAATTTCTCTGCAACTCAGGAGGAGATGTGGAAATTTCCATACTCTTGGAAGAGGTGGCTGTTCAGGTCATGTTGCCAAACCTGGTGGCCATTTCCAGATGGCTCCACTCTGGAAAAGAGCTACTGAAACTCTGTTGAAGAGCTCACTGCTCACATTCATGCTGTGATGAGCTGATTGTACAGTTGCTGTGTACAGTACTCTCAGCTGTGAGTTTAAGTTGCTTTGATGGTCTACATTTATCTATCTTGATTCCTTGGTTTTAGGCACCTGCATTTCCCAATTTTGTGCGTGTGTCCTGATGCTGGTGCCTTTGCTCTACCACATCCACTTGTCTGCCACAGGAGCATCACACCAGGAAAGTCTGTGCACTCACACGAAGTCCTGGAGCAGAGAGACCCAAGTGAATGGCCTTGCAGGAGGCCCCAGCTTTGCTGGAGTTTGTTCCTATCTACAAGCAGAGTTAGGTAGTCCTGCCAAGAATTAAAGATGCCCTGAGAAAAGGAGAGGAAAAAAAAAAAAATTTGCTCTGTAGGACACCAAGCTGTGCCAACTCTTGTGGAGACTGAAAAGAAAAATATTATGAAAGCAGAAGCTATTCCATCTTTGAAAGGCTTTAATCCTCCAGATTAGTATTTTTTAAGCCTGCAGGAGGGGTCCTGCGTCAGCCCTGTACTGGTGGAACTTCTGCCCACTGGCCAGGGCTGTGGCAGCTGCCAGTGGGACACGACCCTTCCCTGGCACAGGGGAGCCCCGCAGTGTAGCTGAGCACTCAGATGCAGCTGCCAGAACACCCTACAAAGCCAAACAGCACTTCTGTTTGTATATTCTATTCAAATAAACTATGAGAAGCACTGACATATGCCAATACACACACAAACCAGTCACTAGCTGTAATTAAATAATTCACATAAAGCTACTTCTGTGCACATCCATCAGTAGCTTTTGTTTTGGCAGTGGATCGGGGAGGTGCAGTTCCAAGCAGGAGGTGAGCTGTTGTGCTTGGAGTGATGAGAAAGGAGAATAATGGTGTTCCTGATACATCCACATCCCACAGCTCTCCCCTTGGCATTAAAGGTGTTATAGGAGAATGGCAAAGTCACAGAGGTTATCAGGTTCATGGTGACTTGTGTCACAACATAATCTGCTACAACACTGGCTGATCTTCGAATGATTCATGTAACTATCGAGGCTCACGCTGACATACACCTTTATGTCTATCTCCTTTACGGCTGCTTATTCTGTCTTTTGAAGCTTGGAGTTACCCACTTCCAGAGGTAGGAGGAGCACAGCTCTGATGGTGTGACAGTCTTCCAGCAACTACAGGCTTTCAGTTTAACTCGTACCAAAGTTTTGCACTTGCTAAAGCACAGACTGGAGATTGAAATAAATTATTGGGGTTTCTGTACTAAAGGAGGCCTAGGAAATTAAAATGGTAATTCTCATCCTCTTTTTATAGTTATATCAGGGGTGACAGCCAAGAGATACAGTTGTTTTAAATGTTAATTTTAATCCCTTTTCTACCAAAGCTGCTGTTGCTGCACAAGTACTCCCCCAACCAGGTCTATTTTAAACACAACATTGAACTAGAGAGAACTATTGAGTTCTCATCAGTTGCTCAATGGACTGTGTGTGGTGGGCTCCATACGCCAGGCAGAACACCACATCTTCTGGGACCACACAGCACACCGTGCACGGACTGGCAGCATTTGTAATAAGCCACAAGCGTGTTCATTCCATCTCCTCAACTCTTTTTTTTCCTCTAGGACCCATTCCGTTTTTCTCAGACTCCATGCAGAAGGCAGCTAAATAACAGCACCCAACACTAGTAAGTGCTGGTGTGGAGCAGCTGGCAGAGCCCTCCACCCATAGTCTCTGCCCTGCAGGCTGCTTCACTGCTGAGCACTGACTGGCAATGCCCTGGTGCCCACAAATGCAAACTTGGCTCAGCAGCAACCACATTTCAGTAGATAATATAGCACTTAACATGGCAGCTGCTGAAAGAGTCCAGTATTTTAATTTCTACTCATTTTGAAAATAAATTCACTGCTTTACTCTTTTCCAGAAAGGCTCATTGGTTCAAAACACTCATGTTTGCTGGCAGCAAGATTTTCAGGTACCTTATTCCCAGGTTTGCTTGAAGTTTTTTATATAAAGACCACTGACTCATAAAAGCTTTACTACATTGCAGAAGGGGCTGATGGCAACGAGCTTACCCCACACACCTATCCCAGGAGGATCCAATCAATACATGCTTTTTACAGATGGGCTCCCAAGGCCAGAAAATCCCACATACAGGCAGCTCCCTCAGAGACAGAAATCAATTGGAGTATGGAGGATGTTCCCATGGGAACAGGGGAGCGCAGTTCGGGCAGCACCGTTGTTTGTGTGACCTGCTCCCTGGTGGGGAACGGCCCTGGAGCAGCCGCCCCGCAGCCTGCCCTCGGGTGGGCCCAGTGCTCGTGGGCTGCTTGAGACAGAGCCAGCCAGAGAAAGTCAGCTCTTCTTGTTGATTAACTAGAAACAAAGACAAAGGAATATGAAAAAGCAAGTTTACTGACGCCTTTGTTCTCTCGATAGCTATACTAGACTGGTATTCCACACACAAAATTCTATAATCCTCCAGGCACTAAAAAAAAAAACCCTTGTACATCACTTTAAAGAACATAATATTTCCTATTTAATCAATAGGCAAAAGCACATGCATGCAGAGCTCTGTTAGAACTTATTTTAGACACTTACAGCTGCATTTGAAGTGCTTTGTCCTGGGCTTGAGCCAACAAAATTTTCTCTATAGGTGTTCAACAAGTTTGCATCTCAGAAACAACCAATAGCAGTGATATATAGATCAGGAAAGCACAAAAATTTGATTCTTTCCTCCAGCAATTTGGTCCAAATAGTACAGGTCAAAAGGAGACTTGTGTGACCAGGATATGCTGTGCTCAGACAGGTGTGAATTGCCCTAGATCTTTCAGGCATTCATAGCTTCGTTCCCTTTCCTTCAAACACTGCTTTGCTTTTTGTGAATGCAGAAGCACTAAAATTGTCTGCTGATGCTGGGTTGCCCAATATGGCAAATATTTCCAGTTGTCATGAACAGAAATTTATCTCCACCAGCAACTCATTTGATCATCCTGATTACAGTAGTCCCTGGAGGCAATTGAAGATAGATACAGCAGATGGATTTTAATAACTACAAAACCATTAACAGAATAACTGTAGTGCAATTAGAGATAGCCAGGTTAAAATGAACCACTTTCACATGTGCTAGAGTTAGCTGTCAAGGTGAAGGTCAGATTTACAAACCATAGAGTTAAGGAGTAGCTCTGCACTTAAATCAGGCTTGAGAGCAAACAAGTATCTGTCCACATATATTTTAACTTACTATTTTAACCTCTGTCTGAAGAAAGGTTATATTTGTAGATACAAATGAGTTCCTAGGTGTTCACAGAGAGCAGGCAGTGCTGTGTGCAGCAGCAGGCACTGAAACCAAAGCAAGGAGCAGCTCCACTGGTGCAGCTTGGCTCCCGATGAGATGTTCCTGCCAGGTACCCTAGTGCCTCTCCCCAGGAACACCCTGGTGTCCTCAACTCCTGCAAGGGGCTCCCATCTCTCCCTCCCATCCCTTCCCCTCCCAGAGCCGCGCTGCCAGCTCCAAGCACCAAGTTTGGCTTTCTCAGGGGCTGCTCACACTGGAGGCTAGACCGCCTACTCACCACTCAAACAGCTGCTCCTGGGCAAGCAAACAACAGCTACAGGCCAACTTCTCCCATCTTGTCACCAACACATTTTCTCTACAGTCTTATCTGCAAATTTTCACATGAATTACAAGAAGTCACATCTAGGCTAACACCAAAGTGGCTTAGAATTTGCTACTGGTTTGAAACTATTTTTGCTGTAGGCAAAATAGAATATTAGATCCAACAAGTCCCCTTGGTTGCCTACATCTTGTTTCCTCAGGAGATAACCTGGCAATGCCCATTAGCACCACAGAAGGTACATTGCAGTGAGGAGTGTTTGCTTCCAAGCAGCTGTGCTGCAAGGACAATGAGAGGCAGCAGCATCCAGAATCTGGTATCAAAGCTACCTCTCCCTTCCTGCACCCACATTAGGCCTAAGTTTGTTTCCAAGGCACCTTTTTTGAGAAATTGGTCAGTTCTTGGTTTTAGCCATACTCAGCTATTAAGCACAGCCACAAATGACTGTGAACTCAGCAGGGACTCTAACAAACTGGTCACTGAGCCCTTTCAGACCTCTCAGGAGAGGATATATTTTTCCCATTGCCATTATGGTTAGATGTATCATAGCAATAACCTCCACCATTTAGAAATATACACACAATAAATTGCTTTTCAGACTGATTGAATGCCTCAGCTACACTTAAGCTATTAAGCATCAGCAGCTGTTTATTGCTTTCATTTCACAGAGATGTTTCTTTAAATAAAAGTGCATTAAATATTTTCTTACCAAACAATGTTAAGATTTTAGTAGAATGAATAGAAGCTTCTTTACACTCAGGGTCTCTTCTTCCCTTTGATTCATGCTCCAAGGCCGCTTCAATATCACTAGTCGTACCTGCCCACAAACAGCTCTGCCCTATAGACAATAAAATTGATTAAAACAGATTGATGAAGAGATGGGCTTGATTACAGAAAATCCATCAAGGAAATCTGAGCAAGCTCCCAGTATATTTGATACCAGCAATCAATGAGACCACATTAGGGGCTGTATCACTGTAGCGGTTGTCAGACTGAAAACCACATGTGAAGGGACAAGTGCTGCACAGTCCCCTGCCATGCTGGCAGTGACCTGGCTACCCGGGAGCAGGGCATTAGCCCAGGGAGACTATCCAGCTGTCAGGAGACTGTTTCAGCTGCAAATGGGGATGCCTACATTTGAAAAATACCAAGGAGGCAGCTTTTATCAAGTTCAATATATTGATCTGGATGACAACTGAAGAGAGCAGTCACGCTATGTGCTCACTGCTGGAAATGCTGCTCAGCACTACAAGCAGCACCCACATCTTACCTCCCCTCAGCCTTCCAGCATTTGGTGAAACAAGCTCAATTTGTAAAGGTTTAACAAGTACATTAATGCATCAGGGAGGAGCTACCTTCCAGCACAGAAAGCAGCGGCACCAGGTAGGACTGTGCTCCTCGTGCTGCTCCAGATGAGACTCAGACACTTGTGTTTGTCCTGCAAGAGAGAGAAAGGAGCCTTCAGTGAAGGCTGCAAATAGGGTCAGGATGTTACCACAGCTTTGAACAGTCACCCAGCCTGATCAGCAGGAGGAAAAAACCCAAGAACTGTAAGAGTCTCAGTTTGTCTCAGCATGTACCATCATCTCCCATGGTACCACAAACACCATGCTGCCCTTGCTGCAGGTTTATACCCACTCAGTTGTGGGGAGAGGTGGGCTGTAACTCACCTGCAAGTGCCATTAGAGCTGGAAACTTGTACTCTGCTCAGCATTGAGGCGTAAACCTGAAGGGCACAAAGGAGGAGTCACATCTGCAGTCAGACATGATCTCAGAGCTGAGCTTAAATAGGCTCCTGGGCCCACGGGCAGAGGCGTGGGTGGAAGCAGCAGGTGAAGCTGCTCAGGGCTGTTAAGGATTATTAGCACCCTCAGGGCCCTGGAAACATGCCTGTCTGTCAAAGGGAAAAGAAACAAGCTACTGAACCCATTCCTCACCATACTTCTTAATAAATGGGGGTGTCTGTCAAGATCTCTATCAGCTAGTCTTGTTTCCCAGTTTCTAGCCCAAGGCACAGGCTCCTCTGTAAACTGCTTGCTTCCTGGTGTTTGTACAACCTCATCAGTGTCTCTGCTCCTTTCACCATTTCCCATTGGGGGAAGGCTGACCACCAGCAGATACTGCAATGATTACTCTACACCACAAACTTTTCTTTTTCATCTTAGCCAACCTACTAGATTAGTTTTTTACTCCCGTTGAACAAGCTGCCAGAATATCCCTCACCTTTAATATAAAATGTCCCAGCTTACTCTGCAATTTTCCTTTCACTTAGCCTAGGGGCAAAGATCTTGCATTTTCCTCTCCAGTCCCCCGTGTCCTTCCTCCCCTCATTACTGAAAACTCATGTACGGGAGATAACAGAGAGTCCCATCACCTCCCCAGTGTCTGAACCAGCACTGTTCCTAATTCCTCTGAAGATGCCAGGGAAGCTGGAGCCGGACACATGTAATCCATTCCTGGCCTTGCCAAAACACTGCAGACATGATCAGCTGTCCCCACCACACACCCCTCCCTTCCCTGCTGCTCCGCTCAGTGAGAACCCGCAATATTGCCCCCAAACAGCTCCCGCTGCTGCACCTTTGCCATCGTCTGTGAGCCCACCCTTGTGTCAGTGCCTTTTCCCTTTGCTTTGAGTTAGGCCCACCTCTCCCTTTTTCTTGTTCTCACGTGCCTCTTTGTGCTTTTATCATCACACTGATGACAAAATGCCTGTTTTCATCTGTATGAAATGGGAGGACCCAGAAATACACACTATAAATCGTTCAATATAAAGCATTTTTTACTCTGTGTGTGTGAGAGAGTTTATTTACATGTTTCTTTCTTCCCATCAGGAAGGAACACAGCTGTTGTTTTTAAATATTGCTTATTAAAAAAAAAAAAGTGTGGATACATTAAATTTATGGAGGCTCATATGGTTACATTTTAAGGTTTACATACAGCTCCATGTGTAAAGATATGCCTCATTGGTACAGTGCTTTTCTTCTGAAGAGCTCAAGATGCTTGAGAGAGATGAAGGGCTCGGCCTGCGAGGTGCTGCCTCCTTTGACCCTGCTCCAGCACAACACTTACACACGTGCTTAACTTTAAACATAGGCAGAGGAACACAGCAAAACCCGCGGCCTGGCTCGCATGCCTGGCAAGAAACACACACTTTAAGTGCTCTGCTGGATTGGGGCCAGGGAGCCCCGTGCTTGTGAGGATGGAGCCATAATTAATACAGGCCCACAATGCCCCTTTGAGGTACGCAGTGCTGTCAGAGCTGATCAAAATATGGAAATGCCATTCTGTGAGAAATTCTGATATTTGATTTTTTTTTTTTTTTTTTTTTTTTGCTAAGGGTGAAGTGATTGTGGGTTTTAAATAAAATAAAAGCCTTGTGTAAAGCTTTAAAATAGAAATTATTTAATTGTGCTCCCCCTCCTTCCCATTCCCTGCCTTCTTCTCTTCCTCCTAAAGGAAAGATTAAAGAGAAATAATGTTACAATGGACATAAACTGGGTGTAATGTAAAACCTTTGACCATCCTTAACTGTTTTGAAGCTGCAGGAGTAAACTAAGATTTTGTCAACACATCATTGCTTTCGGGCCCTGTGTTTACATCACAGGGAACTCAGAGAATGATTTATGGAAAACGGAGAGAAAAAAATATGGGAGCCTTGTGTTTTTTACATTCAAAGGTTTTATACCCCTGGACAGCAGCCTTGCTATGAGCAGGTGAGAGCTTTCTGAAAGCACAGGAGTGCATAAGGCAGGTGGAAGCCAGGGGCGATGCCCAGGCTTAGGGACCCAGGGGCGAGGGGTGCTCTGCTGCCAGAACTGGGAGAGGGTCCAACCAGCACGGCCAGGACTCGGAGTCCTCCCATTGCAGTGTGGCCGTAAATCTTCATTTTGCCTGGAAACAGCAGCACAGTGGGCAAGAGCCAGGCAGAAAGCGTGTGGAGTATTTAGCTTTAGGTAATGGGACAATTAACAGCTATTCTTGACAATACTGCGAAGTAAGTAAGTTAAGCAGACTTTCACATGCCTTATTGACCAGGGATGGGATAAGTTGGGTGTTTTAATTAAGTACGTGCTTTAATGTCTACTGAATCATGGCTTCTGCCAGGATTTAAGCCAGAAACAACTAAAGTCTTTAGAATTGCACTGTTTTCACCCTGTGAGACATCAGGTAACTTATCCGGACGATTGGTTTTAAGCCTTGCAACAACTCCATTCACTTTAGTTGGATTGCTCCTGTGTGCCAGCTCCTTGCAGTCAGCTGTGCCAAGTTTCAGCTAGGGAGGCTGGTAAAGATGGCACTAAGAAGGAAAAATAAAAAAGAAAAAAAAAGGCAAATGAGACCCAGGAGATCCGGGCTGTATTTAGAGCTCTGTGACAGCATTCTTGGGTAACCACAGGCAATTCATGCTGTTGCTCTAGGCATCAGATCCGCATTGGTATAAGTGTTGCAAGACGATAAGCACAGCAGAAGAGCTGGGAATTATTATTGATAACACAAGGCGAGGACAGAGCCAGCAGGAACCAAGGATGGGTGGGATGGCCCTAGCCCTCATCCTGATGTTGAGGTATGGTAGCCTCAGCAGTCTGCGCCAGTCTGCAACAACAACATAAGATAATTTTTAAGGTATTTTTATGTAGGTCTAGGTCAGGGGTTGATGATGTACTGAGAGGAGTTTCTTTAGAGTTCGGCAAGGGCAAGGGAAGGCAAGCATGAACGTGATAAAAGGCCAGAGAAGGACTAAGCCCCTTGCTGGCTTCAGACATAAACATGTCCTTATAAAAATAAGGCTATTTCCTTGTAACTGGAGTGTGCGGGAAGTTTGTTTTTATAAGTAGAAAATAGAACCTGTTCTTAATGAAGAACACTTGTCCATGGTCAAACATCTTGTCAACAATGATAATTCTTACGAGCTCCTCCACGCCTGTGACATCCCAAAAGAATTATCTTCTAAGAAATATGATCAAAAAGTCCATAAAACCCAAACAAGGAATTTACTGGACAAGATTCTAAGAGCAGGAAATTGGAAAAATGAAAGCATAGTTGAAAAGGAAACCTACCATAAATGCTGCTGAGCCTTAGCAGCAAAAAGTGGTGTATCAATTACTCAGGGAAGGCTGGGAGAACCTTCACAACAGGAATACATATGCGTTTCATTATTTGGTTCAGCCATTAGAGAATACTGAGTACTTCTGGTTTTGCTTGTGTCCTCCTGATGCTGATGTGACCAAATTTGGGAAATACGGAAAACCAGTCAGAATGGGCATCTAGTGCCAAAGACAGAGAGAAATAGTCAGAGCTTCTGGGCAGCTTTAGGACCTGCAGCTTTTCAACCTAAAAAGTTGCATGCTGCAAGTTTGAAGAAGCACAAAGAGGCGCTTAAGGCAAACAAGGGGTGCAGGGCATAGACCCCAGTCTGTGCTGTCATCCCGCTTTCTTCATCCCCTCGGAGAATTGTGCAGCCCTTTTGCCCTGCTGTCTGAGTGACCCACGGTGCGGGGCAGGGACCGTTTGTAGCTTGCTGCCTGCATCATCTGCATGAGTGACATAAATCACAGGGCATTTTCTAAGGTCTCTGATTTCATAGGTGCTGGCTATAGACCAGAAAAACGAATGTTGTCATCCTGTGTGTGGGTGAAATTGGTAATGGTCAGAGTACTTTCAGAAATAATTGATATGATTTATTCTCAAGATTCAATGTATTGCTATGCTCTTCTCATCGAAACCCCTTTTCAGACCTTAACTCTGCATAAGACCTGCAGAAAAAAGGGTAAACTTATGATGCAAAAGAAGTGGCTGCGTGGAGGTCTCAAGTTTGCTGCCGCTATGTAACCAATTACGCTGGGGACTGTGCACTCAGGACTTAGCACATTATTATTTTTGTTACTACCTCCTATCTCATTCTCTGAAGGACAGACAGAAATCCTGATCATACTGCAGTCAAAAGGAGATTTGCCGTTAACTTTGCTGAGGCCAGGATTTCATCTTCTATATCAGTCCAGTGCTGAATTCCGTAAGTGTGCAACCTGGCTAATGCTCCAAGGTACACTTTTATCAACAAAAGCACCACCAGTGTCATTCCTGTTTCCTGAAGTACTTTAAATTAACTCCGTAATGCAATTCAGAGTGAGAAAGGTAATACAGGTTTAAAATTGCAGCAACTTGATTCAGCTCAGCTACAAAAATGACAAATAGCCCCATCTGACTTGGAACTATAGGAAAAGTGCAGTTTCTTCTGTATTACACCAAAACGGCCTCATTATTATTTCATGAGCTAGCTGGCCACAGTGTCAATGTAGGTAAACAAACATGGGAAAATCATTCTGACCACTTGTCTGATTCTTACGCTGTGAAGCATTTGTGAATGTAAATATTAAGGGTGGGAAAACCTCAAAAGTCTCTGACCCTTACTTCCAAGATCTGGGATCTTGTGAGATTTGGTTACACTGTGAGAAATTCGAAACTTTGACAACCTTGGCTTCAAAAATATTTTTTTAATATACACATTTTCCTCTTATTAATACTAAATAGGAGACAATCCTCTTCCTCAAAGAACAGGTCAGGATAAAAAAGCACCTCTCTGTAACCATGGGAAATTGTAGACCAAAATGCTACTTTAATTTAAATAGTAATAACTGTAATATTAAAAGATAGAACAGGCATTTATATCTTTAGTCATCTCCCTAGATCTAGAATGGTGCTCATTTCTGTCAATGTATTTATGCAGAACTTAGACTGATTTCCCCGGTTTCACCTAAATTGTTGCATTCTGCTTCACTTTCTTGATATAATTATGCTTCGTGTTCTTATTCAACTGTTTGGGGATGTAAAAAATATACATCTCTGAATAAAAATGAAATCTTTTGCAGCTTTGATTCTGCTTAAACAAAAAATATTGAAAGCAACAGAATGTTATAGGTTTCATCAGCCACTGGCAATTTGCCCCAGATATCACGCACTTAGGAGCATGTGTCCATGTGGTAGGACTCTCCTGGGAGGGACCCTGGTCTGGGTTGTAGCAGTGCAATGTTCTGTACACTTCCCCTCCCGGGAAAAGTACTTTTGTAACCTGGCCTGTCATCACAGCAAGTATCATTTGCCACAATCATAGATCCCAATCTTGAGACACATTTTGAAAGTTGCTAAAATGTGCTGCATTACTTTGCTTGCCACTGACAATTCTAGCTGTGCCCTGTCTATGTGGGACACTAAACCTGAAGGTCGTATTTGTGGGAAAGCATTTCCCATCATCAGTTATGGTTTGATGGAAGGAAGAAAGGAAGAAACAAAGGATGAAAGAGAAAGATTTTTACACACTTCAAAAATTAATGCAGAGAAATACTGACAATGAATAAGTCTTTGCAGAACTGAGAGCATTTGGGGAGACGCACTTCTGATCATCTCTTCTGATCTGCTGATTTTGGCATGATATGGAGCAGTAATTTAGAGACTCTTCCAGATGGCTTAAGGCTGTTCATTGAAGAAGACAACAGATAGCAAGTAAAGATACAGCTATAGTCCTTTCCAGCTTCCATATCTACTGAACTCATATGGGATGGGCTGGGGAGAAAAGTGGAAGCTCTACAGAAGCATAATGCTGAACTGCTGAGACCAAAGCCTGTAACTATCAAACCATGTTGAGAAAATGGTCAGGTACTGTCTAGCACCTAAGCTGCTCTCCTGCTCAGCAATATTTTGTAGATTACAATATTCAGGAGTAAATTGAGCCCAGACGGGAGAATAGCAGTGAACTTGCTTTTGCTGTTTCAGTCTGTATGTGCTTTGGGTACAAATGAGCTTCCAATAACTCTGGAAAGGTTGGGTAGGGCAGGCACTGTTTCATGTTGCTCCAGCACTATACGATGTGTTATCATAATTATGTCATACACAGCAATCCATGTAGGCAATGTGTTTTAAATACAAGCTGGAGGCATGAGGCTTGAGTTTCCTCTCACATACATTTGGCTCCATGCTAGCGTTGCTTCATCATTTTCAGTGTGAATTCACACTGGTTTAGATCAGCAAGAATGAGACCGGAGAACAGTTATATTCGCCAGATGTGTATAGTTCCCTTTCTCCTAGATGCATGTCAGGCAACCGTTTTTTCCCCTGAGCCTCAGAAAATGGCCATTTTCCAAAGTGGTACATGGTGGCCAAGGCAGGCTCACAGCAGGGTGCCCAAGCAGACACTGGGGGTTTCCATTCCCCTTGAGGGAGGCAAACGTGGGGACAGACAGGGGTTAAACCTGCTGCTCCGCTGATGGCAAAGAAGGAGTTGTGCACAGCAAAGCCCCTTGCAACCTGCTGCATGCGACCATCGACACAGGAGGGACCAGCATTTCCACCTTCTGTAGGTTTCCCTTCAAGTACCTGCAGAGACAGCTGTAGCCCGGGCACCTGCCAGGTATGCGCTACACCAAGGGTGCTTTTAAAGGGTCACGGCTTTGCGTTTCTGTTCACCTGCCTTTCCAGAACATGGTAGGTGTCCAGAACATCCTCACTGGGCTCGTTATGGCCAACATTTGCTCCCAATGAACTCAAGCTGAGGGTGAAATCTTTTCTCCTTCCGCTTTCAGGCAAAAGTCTCGCTGTGATCCAGTTCCCTGTCTGGAAAACGGGGATAGCAAGTGCTCTGTTTGTCAGTATGGACAGCAAATAGCCTTTGAAGCAGGAGCTGTGTCTTACAGTCTTTCTGGGCATAATTCACACAAGGTCCAGGGCTTGGTTGTAATAATTCTCCATTATGAAATTCAGAGGCTGGATGAATGCAGTTAAATAACCGAACTATAATTTTGGCTCTGTTGATATAACAAGAATATCAAGATGCCCTACAGATCATCTGAAACCTGTTGATTTTGCAGAATCTGGAAGTGATACTTTTCTATGTACAGATATGACAGGAATACATGTTTCTGCGACAGTGGCTCAGTATTTCTGTCCTCTGCTCTGATAATCACAACCGACTGCTGGTATCTGAATAATACAGAAAATATCCCACAGGATAAAGCTGACCTATGAGAATTTGAATTCGGCTGACCTGGAAATATCTCAGTCATAGTTTTCACAAGCTGCATTGTCAGAATAGGGCAGAGATAATTGCAGTTTGGGCTAAAGGGCAAGGGGGATGGGAAACCTTGAGGTGGTGAGCATGAAAATAAACAGCCCTCTGTCACAAGAACAGCCCCATTGAGGGATGCTGATTTTGAGCAGGAAAAAGAAACAGTCTGAGAGGAGCCTGGATATGTATCGGTTCTCTTCTCATGACCCCCAGAGCTGCTTGCTGGGAAACCTCCTGCTCCCCACCTCCCTGAGCCCCCAGCCATCCCTGGCTGGGTTTTGGGAAGCCCTGAGGGCGGCTGCCCTGAGCAGATTGAGCCCTGCAACACATCCCTGCAGCCTCTACCTCTGGTGCCAGAGGTGAGGCGTGGAGGGCACATGTTTGGGCACCCTCAGAACATGGAGCTGTGTGAGCTGCAGTGGTCTGTGCCCCAGGGCTGCCCTCCGGTGCCAGCAGGGTGGCAGGACTCTGATGCTTGCCTCTCTCCTCCACAGCAAGGTACAGCTGACAAGGAATGTGTTTGCAATTAAACTGTAAGATATTTTTCAGTTAATGACTTTCAATGCTTGACACCTTTTTGTTTAGACATATGAGAGTTAGTTAATATAAACCTTATGTACCACCTACTTGCATTCCAGCCTGGCTTGATTTCCAGGGTGTAAGGGGTCTCTCTCAGATGTTGTTGAGGGATCTTAGTATACAGACAGAAATATTTTTTTGGTGGAGACTAAGGGAGTGACTCTTTTTGCAGAAGTCTGCAGTAAAAGCATGGGAGGTCTGGCATTTTGTGTTCCTAAATTTCAGCAGTAAATCTCATTCCAATATTTTAACCCTTCACCAAGCTGCAGCCTCCTGTGACTTCCCCATGTTTATCGAATATTCTTTAATAAATATCTTTGGCCATACTCGTCAAGGAGGGTGGTCCTGAAGCATGTGGCTATGGGTGATTTCTAAGATG
Source organism: Pampusana beccarii (assembly GCA_013399365.1). Classification (NCBI taxonomy): domain Eukaryota; kingdom Metazoa; phylum Chordata; class Aves; order Columbiformes; family Columbidae; genus Pampusana; species Pampusana beccarii. The sequence continues at coordinate 108,027 of VWYH01007506.1, forward strand.
AGAAAGAGCAAATGTCCTCCATCAAGGTCTTTGAAATCACAGACCCTCTTGCCAGGGCAGTGTCATAGCACAGCTGCCCAGTTTGATGGAGCTGGTAGTGGCTGACACTTGCATCCCTTCAACAGGGATGTTCCTTGCCTATCTGTTTGCCATTGCACTGTGACATGTGGCTTTCATTGTTACTCTTATTTTTCCCTCAATTTCTCGTGGTGTGTGGTATAGTGAGCTGAGGGCAGGGCTGGCAGACTTCACCATATGTCCCTTGATCATGACTCAAATGTTTGAGCTTTCTCAAGGTCTGGTTTGTAAGAGCAGTTCCTCCTTGAGGAGGTTCCCTGCTGTGCTGTCCCTGGGCCTGGCGGGAGTGCAGAGGCCACCATGTTCCTGTCAGTGGGGCAGGCCTCTTCCAAAGGCCTGGAGAGAGGCTCATAGCCTGTGCTCTGTGTTTGAATATACTGAGGCTTTTTTTTTTTTTTAAATTATTATTACATATATTATGACTTGGAGGGATGGGATTTAGAAGAAGATATTGCCTTAAACTGTTTTAGTTTTACACTCGGGGATCTGCAGGCCTGAGTGTGACTTAGGCCTTTGCTCCCCACACTCCTGGGGAGTTCAGCTGTGCAAAATATGAGGAGCCTGGTCACTGCTACTGCTTTGTAGCCTGTGTCCCCAGACTGGCGTTTCTTTCAGAGGAACTGTGGGACAGGAGGAATGCCAGCTAATCTGGCCAAACGGAAGGTGTTGGAGTGGTGATTGTGACGAGGGACTGCCTGGGTTAAGCCCCATTTCGCTACAGCCTGTTCAGCTGGGGAGCTGATAAGGTACATCTGTTTTGAAGGAAAAAAAGAACCAATAAGGTACTAGTTCATATCAAAAGCACCTGGGACCAAGAGAAGATTGCAAAAAGCAAGTTACAAATGGAGAATGCCCCCACAATCTTTCTGTGTGCGGTTCTCCATTGCATCATTCCTTTTCTTTTCCCTGGCCCAGACTCCCTGGAAACAGGGGCTATTTTCTATAAAGCCCTGGCAGGGCAAGGTGGCCTTTTATGTTGCAAGGTTGTAATGGCTGGGCCTGAAAAGAAGGTGGGTTTGGAAAGAGAAATGCTGCTAAAGAAATGTAATGAGTATATGATGAAGTGTCCAGGCTGTAAAATGTTTTAAGCTCCTGTTTTCACTGTCTGCTATCTTCTGTTTGTACAGCGCTTGTCCAGAGGGTTCCCGGGCCCAGGCTAAGCCCCTGGAGATGACAGCAAGGCATGGGAGTTGCAGCTAAGCCTGTGGTTTGGACTAGATGATCTCCAGAGGTCCCTTCCAACCCCAACCATTCTGTGGTTCTGCAAAATGTGAGTGGTGGCTCCGGTCATGGAGGATCTGGTCCTTTGTGCTCAGACAGCACTTCAGAGAAAGAGGTAGAGATAAATTCTGGGCAAAAAGCATGCATCAGGGTATTTTTTTTTTTTTTTTTAAACTTGATGGCTGGAAGTTGATTTCAATGTGGAATTTCTATTTCAAAACTTGCTTTGCAACTTCCAAATAGATATGTGTAATGTAGCTTGTGGTGGTGGCTGTTAATTATCAGTGCCTCAACCCAGTGAAGCTCTTGATCATGACAAACAGTACAGCCAGTTAATCGTGCATTCCTTGAAATATAATTTTGCTAACTTTGAATTTGCCATGTTTCACCTCCTGACTTTCTGTTCATTAACACATTTGGAGAGAATTTTGTGCTGGTGATCTAGGTTGTTAGTCCTTTCTTCAACAACTGTGCAAGAGATGTGTTAGAATTCTGACTTGGAGTGAGGTCTTGCTTCCAATTGCTTGTGTAGTTGTGGATATAAGGTAAAGAGTATTCAGTTGGGGAGCTAATGTGTAATTAATGTCCATATAATTATTACTGAAGGGACTAGTAAGTAGTCTAATTCTGAAAATCTGCTAGCTTAAAAATAATTAGAGATAGATGTATGTGTTTTGAATTGGCTTTGCTTTATAGACAGGAGGCAATATACTTTGGTGTAAACACTAGTATCATGTATCTTTGAGCTCCTTCTGAGCCTTCCAGATCAGGACTTTACCAGTACTGATCAGCTGGTCAAAATCCCAATATTCTATATAGTAGTTTTCTTTACAGACTTTCAACTTGAGTATGATTCTGTGTGGGGTAGCATGTACATTTTCTATTATTTTAAATCTTATCACTTGCAGCTACCTGTCCTAAAAATATTTAGCAAATTCAGATATTTAATTCCCACTTCCAAGAAAAGTTACCAAGCTGAGACATCTCTTTTTAAGAAAGGTTCAGAGGAATTTTTCTGGGTGTTGGGGACTTTATTTGCGTGACTCATTGTTTGAGGAGTTCTAAAAGAATTGAAAGGCTTTTTTCTAATCAGAAGTGTTTCACAAAAGTATTTGTTTTTCATGAGGCTAGAAAGTATGTAACAAAGACTAGACTGTCTGTTCCTCTGCAGAGCAGGAAGCTCTTATTTTCCCCAAAATGTTAATTTAAGGAAACCTCCACCAAGGAAAGAGGTAAAACAAGTTATTCTATCAGTACATTATGCTCATCTGATATAAAATTATATTTTGTGGTGTATGGTTTAACTATTTTACACATAGTAGTGAAGATAACGGTTGAAGCTGAGATTCCTTGGCTGTCACTATCTAGCCAGGATTTAGCAGGTCCTGTCACCGTTGGTGCCAGGAGAGGGCACCAAACAGCAGCGACAGCCCCGCGCTCAGTGCTGTGTCCCTGCAGAGACCTCAACGCCTCCGCAGGTGAAGAATAACCTTCCCTATTACAGCAGCTTTTTGTGGAGAGTGGCTGTGCATGTAATCAGAAAACGTGTGTGCTTATGTGTAATGTTTAAGTTACAGTTCCTGGAGACCGGGTGATCTGATTTATGTAGATTTCAGGAATCAGTGTTTGTGTATGAAGACATGATAAAAGTGCTGCAGAGCTTAAGTCTGAGACTTTCAAAGAACTGCAAAGAAATTAGGAGATGAACTCTGCCTGCGGAGAGGAGCTGTGTCTTGTAAGCCCGTGTGGAAATCCCAGGCTGAGTCTTCGCGTTACGTCAGTGTAGTGATGCTCGTGTGAAACCTCACCTGTGTGTAGAGCCAACACACGGGCAGAAAGTGGGGAGATGCCCAGAGGACAGGTGAGGGTGACCCCAGATGTGTACCTGGGGAGCACTCTCTGCCAGGAGCAGGGGCTCGTTGCCACCAACAGTGCTGTCCTGCCACCTTTCCTTCCTGCAGCCTCAGCCTGCCCTTCGTGTCTCTTCCTTCACCTTATTAAGGTCTATGGAAGCTTGGTGGACTTTTCCTGTAACTCAGTCAATGACTTCTTGAATAGAGTGTCTCCTTAGAACTCTATGAATAATTAAACTGTAATTCAGATCCTCTATTAATGAAAAATAAATGCCTACAGAGATGTCACAGCAAAGCCTTAATTACTCTACAGAATACTTGAAACTGCCTTCTTTTTTTGCCCACGTATTTAGAAACACATTAACAATATTTAGGCTGAAATACAGAATTTGACTGCATATAGTTTCCTCTAATTATTTGGAATGAAGTATTAGCTCCTATTATTGGCTACCCTTCTCCTCAGAAGCATTAACTAGCTGAATGTATCAGGATTTCATACACATGGTAATTGTCCATTTTCTAATATGCTCTGATCCTGTGCCTTTATGGATGCTTTGACTCTCCTTGACTTCACTGGGAACTGAGGATAGCCAGCTCTTCAAAGAGTTTGCCTCATTTAATTTGTATGTTGAAATTGGTATTTGTATTAAATTACAAAAAAGGCAATCTTGGTGAGACCTGTAAAAGTTTCTGCATCATAAGCAGAGCTCTGAATCAGTTGCAGGACAGAGGTCTGACTTGAAGAGCTGCTTTTAAAAAGTGTAAAGAATGTATTTATGTAGACCCTCTTATTCAGAGATGTCAAACTCTAAAACTGATTGCCAGCTGCCAGACTGCCTCTCTGGACATGTTTTTCTATTTCTTATTATTTTGTTTGAATTTCTATTTTAACCAATATACTGCCCTTTCTCTGACTTTGACAGCAACTGTTTTAGCTGCTTGGTTTGCTTCCTGGACAGCACCTTCCAGCCAGGTGTCTCAAAGTGTTCTGAGTACTTAAACTTCCAGGAGGTAGTTAGTCTTCACTGCAGGGATGGAGAAAATTCAGCAGCTTCCTGAACAAACACCTTTCTGTGTCTGCAGAGCTCTTGTCTCCTGTCCTCGGAGTAAGAACTATCTTTTGTGATATCTTTGTCTGCTTCATGTAGTGGTACAAATTCTACTAATGCATTTCTCTAATGGTTTTTATACCAGCAGGATTAATCTGATAGTCTCTGCTTTCCTTTCTTCCTAATTAGGTGGAGTTTCAGGCTGCTGGGTAATTATTCCCAAAACCAGGGGTAAATATCAGGCTTAGTGCTTATTCCTGAAAGCACTGAGGTAACTGGAATGAAATTTCACCCCACAAACCCTGCTTTTTTCCTATCTTAGGAGTCAAAAGCAATGCTGGCACTAGTGCCTCAACTCTTGCTGTGAGCATGCCTCTCAGTCTAAAATAAAGGACTGTGCACTTGCCCATCATCCTGATATATCAGAGCTGCCTCTGTGGTCTGTCCTAAAACTGGGAGGAACCCTCTGCCAGCTTTCCTCTCTTATCCTGTCCCCTCCCCAGCCTCTTCTGTGATCTGGAATTTGGGCAGCAGCTTCAGCTGAGCCACAGCACTTACTGTGAATCTTCTTGCATGCAACTAATAAAATATTCCTGGCCACAAGTTGTGTGAAATGCTGCAGAACACCTGCAGAAAAGAATTAAAGTAACCCCCCCTTGAACTGTGGTTCTTCAATTAATCTTTACACTGGACACATACATCAATAGCACATAGTTCATACCGGATGACAAATTCTGAGATATTCTAAAAGAAAGTTCTGGTGATGGACTGAGGTTTTTATAAAGAGGAATAAAGCTAGGCATGAATATTTACTTGTTTTATTTTGTATTTTGCCTGACCTTGGCCCAAGCCTTGAGTATCTCCATGAGACATGAGATCTTCTTGTCAAACCCAAACTGCAACTTTTGCTGAAGAGCCTGAGAAGGATTTTTGTTCCCTGTCACCTGTGTCTCAGTTTTGAGACAGCTACTAATTTCTTCCATAACATTTTCCTGGCCTTTATTAGCCACAAGATCTTAAAGGAATCAAATGCTATTTCTGACTTTGGACACACTGCAACTATTGCAAGGCTGCAGTACTGCAGGTGGTGCAATTGTGTGGTATGGCAGGCTCCAGGGGTCTTGACTGCAGTGTAAAACCAGCAGAGCTGGGAAGGAATTGTGGTGTTTACTAGGTAATATTTATGTTGATGGTTACAAGAGGGAAAATGCATACCGTCTTCATTCAGGAAAGGCTTTGCAGTCCCTGCTCAGACTGCCAAAATTAAGAACCATTTCCTTACAGTAGCTGTCAGGCAAGAGCCCTGTGTGTACACTGTAAGGGTGACAACTGGTCACACTACTGGAAAGGAGGCATCCCTGGGATGATACCCCTATTCAGTGACACACTGAGACAGATGTCCTGAATCAAGCAGCCTCTCTCGTAAGCGTAAAGGCTCTGGGCTGACTTTATTGCCCAGCCTATGTGCTGCTGAAGGACTGATGCGCGGCTCTAGCTGGGTCTGCTGTGTAGAGTAAGTTTTGACTTTTTGACAGTTTTTAACCTGAAATATTCAAAGTTTATTACCTTATGCAAACTGCTACTTCAGAGTGATAAAACAGGGTTATTCTTAGTAGTTGGGAGGAAAGGAATCTGCAGGATTATCAGGTCTCCCTCTGAAGAAAGGGAGCGCTTTCCCTGTTTGTGTTTCCAGGTTGCTTAAGCCCACCTCACATACTTTGAATTATTGCTGTTTCAGAGGGTATAGGGTCAGGACAAGTTCATTATCCTAGTCTTTAACCTTCTTGTATCAGCAGATGTGGAGTTATCAGTAAAGATCATGGCAGTTTCTTGTAGGTTAACAGCCTGAGCACACAGGACAAATGCAGTATTTGTGCTCATGAACACCAAAGCAAAATAGATGCAACCTGAACTGTGAGGGCTAAGGGTCTAGTCCCAGTGCAGCTGACTACAATCTTAGCATGAAATTATGTTGTGCCTTCTGCATGTTAGTTTTTGAAGAATATATGTAACTTATTGGGGTTTGTCTATCCTTTTAAATAACCTTTCTGTACTTTCAGGCTTTGTGGCAGAATTCATTCCTCACTGACCTCATGAAAGCTTCATTCTCAAACTGGCCATATGGTGTCTGATTATCCAGACTACCTATGTAACTCCCACATGTTTTTACCCAGCCTGGTTGCTTATTATTCTTCCTTCTGCTAGGCTAATTATACCATCCTTGATGCCATCCTTAATGCCTCTATAAATCTTTCTTTCCTCCACAAGTGTTACTGTTTCTACTCTTACAACATTTTCATGTGATTTGCCCTATTAAGTCACTCCTTTCACCATCAAAATCCTGTCCCAAACACTTGATCTTTGCAGGTAGTGCAGAATCCCTCTTCCCCATGTATGCACACATGCACGTGGGGTGGCTCATGTGTCATTTTGAAGCACGAGAACTGACTCCTCTACCTGTGGCTGCCTACAGCAGGGCTGTTCCTAGTGCTGCATTCTTACTATGAGCTTCTTCCTGTAGCTCCTCGCTGTTTGCCTGTTTCGTGTACAGCAAGAACTGCATTTGACCTTGTCTGATGTGAGGCTTACAGCATTCCTGCTGTGCTCCCCAGAACAGCAACAGCCCTGGGAAGAAATAGGATCACTGATTTCAGTGGGTTGTGTCACAGGAGTACAAGAGGTGTAAGGTAACCACAGGGCAAGAGCGCTTCTGTTGAATGGTTTTGTGTCAAAGTCTCTTGGTTTGACACCAGGAGATTGTTTGAAGCTGGAAGTTTTGATAAAGTGAGGGGAAAGTGGGGAATGGCTGGTAAAAAGAGAAACTTGCAAAGCTGATGGTTGATATATCTCATGCTGCTTTACTGATGCTTGAGAATTTTGTCTTCTGTGCCTCGAAAAGATCTAGAGATCCTGTCTGCTCCTTGTGTGGAGATGAGATATATTCCATGACAGGCCACAAGTTCCCCGGGGGAAGCTGTGACAGAGAAGATTTTAACATCCCCCGAACACTGTCCTAGTTAACCAGTGCCCATGTTTTGCCTTCTCTGCATGTGATTGCCTTTGGTTCAGCACTGCTGTGTGCCGTGGGGCCGTGCTCCCCTCTGCCAGTGCATGGCAAGTTACTGAGCAGCAGCAAATCCAGGGATAGCTGTGGTGAGGGGGAACTAGGGTTATTTTCAGAGAAATATTGTCTGCAGTGTCGCTTTTGTCCCTGAGAGACTGACTAGGAAGCCAACTTTTTCTGCAGTTGGTTGAAAATCACAATGCATCAAACAAATAAATGTTCTGGCTGTGCTTAGTGCTATCCTGGGGGGAGGAAAGTCAATTAGGCAGCAATAAAAATAAATGTGGAATACTTTGACCAATGTGGCATGAAACAAGAGCTACCAAAGATATGTGTGAGTGTGTCTTGCTAGTGATGTTACAACACTGTACAGCACCAGAGGCATCAGTATTTGAGGTGGGGAAGGACAGGCTAATGCTGGAATCCGTGCTTGTTCAAAGGCAGACTCAGGACCAACACAGAGGAGGCAGCTTTGTGAACCCTGTTCAGACACAGTGGTCGTGCAGCACGCATGCAGGCTGTCTGCGGGCTCTGTGTCAGAGTATTTTAAGTATGTTGTCGTTGGTTTTAGTTTCATGGATAATTTTAGAAAGCATATGTCTGGGTTTCTTATTTCCACATTACTGCTGCTGTTCCATGTGTTAGATGGTATCTGCTCTTTCCTGACAAAACTTTCTCATCATCACCACTGACACTCAATACTTTAGTTCCAATGTTGCTACTTTTAGTTCATGGGAAAGTTACAGAGCTTGCTATCCTGACTGTGCATGTGGGAAGGGACGTGGCGGTGGAAGCAGAAGCACTTTTTATATGCTTGTTACTTTTTGCCTATTTTGCTACAGAGCAGCCTCAACCATATTTCAGCACAGGATAGTAAAACGGTGTTGGAAACATCAAAAGCCTTGAGTTTAAACCAAAGAGTTTGCAAGTTCATTTTAGATGCACAGTAGACAAATGGAACCTGTGAGATATCAGTGCTCTTGATTCTAGTTGCTCACAACTCATGTGCAGATGTTAATTTGAGTTCATTGGTCTCCCTTTCAGCCCCTCTTTCGTCATAGTGCTGACATCACCATTGTATCCATGGCAATCAGGTGAGGCCTGTATGCCCAACCCAACTACACCCAGGCAACAGTGGGGAGCAGCTCTTGGCAGTGTGGGACCCTGGGGCTGACCCCCCAGCCAGCAGCAGGCCTGCCCAGGAAGCGCTGCGCTCATTTGGTCATACTTCAGCGGTTTAAAGCAGATACTTCAATCAGATTATCTGCAAAGTTACAGGCAGAGCTGGAGCAACAGGCAAAGTGACCTGTTACCCCTTTCTTCCAAACTTCATCAGAATTCAAGTACTCTGGAGTAAAACTTTCCAGCTTGCGTATCAGCATCAAGCTGGATGTTTTGGGGAAGCTTCAGGAAGAATGGCCCATATATTTATACAGGTACTGTTGCATTTATTTTTATAAACTTTCCATTGTAAATGTTTAAGAATACAGGGCTATAGACTAAACTTTGCAGTACAGAAAGTTTTGATTTAATGGGATGGCTTCTGCTCCCATGGGGAAGAGCCATCCAAACCTGACCAAGTGAGAGGTTTTACATGCTCTCCAGTCTTGCAGGCTGTGAAGCTGTTCAGTAGCTGCTTCCCAGTTCATCCTACATATGACTGAGCTTAGCTCCTGGGGTACATCAGCATTTGCCTGGATACCTGCTGGAAAAGTAAATACATAGTGGGAGCAGAAACTCCAGTGTACTTTCCACATCCTTTTCTGGTGGCCATATAGCACCCAGGAGCTGAGGGATGAATGTGGCTGGCTGGCCACAGAGACAGGAAAAGAAAACTAGGAGTGAAGTCTCAAAGTCTTGGATATGAAAGAATAATTAGTTTTTAGATAGGCAAGCCTAGGCAATTGTGCACAAACAGGTGAAATGGTGAGGTCTCAAGGAGAAGGCAGTGTGTTGCATGATGGGACAAAGGCTGCCTAGGGAGCTTTTCGCCCTTTGGGTGCAAGATCAGGGGTACCATTTCCAATGGAGTCTTCAGCCCTTCCCTGCACCTGGTTATGTTCAGGGAGCGGTTCGTCTTTCTGCTGCAAGAATTGCTTCACACCTGAACCTCCATGTGGGCATGTGGTAAGGAGAGTCCAGGAGAAGCTGAGAACTGCAGGGAGAACAGGCAAGCTTTGTGGAAGGGGAGTTTGAGCCTTGCCTTCCAAACGTGTTTATCTGTGCCCACTGTGGGTGGCTGTGGAAATGAGTCATCAACATCTGCTATTTGTAAATTCATTATTTTGGAGTCAGTTTTGCCCAGTGCCAGAGTCTCAAACAGTTTCTTAAGCCAGTTTTGGGTATGTTAAGGACCAAACTGTGTCAAGAATTTTGAAAATCGGTCTTAGCTGGCTGAGATGAAGGTCTGGAGTGTGTTATCTTAGGTACAAAGTCTGTTTTGTGTGCACATAGTAAAAGCACCTCATCTCCCTGTCTTACCGTGAAAAGATATTCATTAATGTTTGAAGTGCTTGGATGCAAGAGTGCTGAACACTGGAAAAGGCCATAAAGAAACATTTTTTTCTTTAGTTATGCTTTGAACAGTGTGCAGTAAATAAGACCATAGGGGTAAGTACTGCTTACAGAAGATGAAACAGAATATTGTCATTTATTCCGTGTCTTGAATGAGTTAGGCATCTTCTAGAGAAAAATAGGATATGATCATGCAATTAGACTGTATCATAATACAGGCTTTTCAGGAAGCAACACAAAGGCTCAACAGATATCTCTGAACTATTGAACACCTGGCTTCGCAACCTTGCTGAAGTTCTTTTAATATAGATGGGCATAGTATAATACCTCCTACTGAAATAGCTCTGGTTATTAGGTTTGACCTTTTCATTACTTGTTCAGCATCTCTGCACCAGTTAGATGTGTTACTTCTATAGAAATGTTAAAATAGAGTGGAGAAGCAATTTCCAGAAGGATTTTAAGGACTTTTTGGTAGGGATGGTCAACCCTTCAGTGCTTCTGAAAAATCCTAGTCTAAATATTTTGTCTCTAATTTGCAAATACCATGAAGTTTGGGCATTACAGGGCAACTGCAGTAACCTACACAGCAATAATTTAAGAACTTGAGGCAAGCCCACAACTACACAAAATTTTGCTGGTAAGGTCTTTCATGTAATGTGTTGTGGTCAAATGTGTGAAAAAAGCTGTGGAGTGTGGGGTACCCCAGCATGGGCTGTGCTGTTCGGCTGTGCTGATTAGAGAGTGCTTATGGATGTTTTGTGGCTGAACACTCTACTTGTGTGTGAATTATGGATGCTGTAGGATCTTCCTGAGATGGAGTAGAAGGAAGGGGTGGACTGAGTTGAGCAAATGGAGTCATGGGAATGCCAAATGTACAATACTTAGCAATGGGTCCTTTCCTGGGGAGGAAGGGGCGGTCAATTAATTGAGGACTGCATCCCTCCAGCAACAGGAGAGGAGAGATGGACTCCTTCAGCTAAGGGAAGGAAATGTTTGATTCGTTGTGTCCTTGCTTGAATAGTCAGCACAGTTCAGGATTGTGAATACCCTAAAGCATGCTTGAAGAATAATTGTTGCAGTATGAAGTTTCTACTTTATGGTTTTGTGAGGGTTTTTTTGCTTGTTTTGTCTGTTTTTTATTTTAAAAGTAGATTGAAAGTAGGCTTCAAAAATTTATTTGCCTACATATGTGTGCATACATCCTCCTTTTGATCATTACACAGAAAAGTTTATGCTTTTTCAAAGAAACAACACCAGACGCTGACAACATTATAATTGCAAGATGCCCATTATTTTCAGTTTCCACTTGATCCCTTTGAAATTGTATCTCATGTTGCAGTCTAATGCAGGTCTCATTATCATAGTGTGTCCACCATTTTCAGAGACTTCACACTGTTTCTATACCTATATATGTCACTGCTGTTCTTGACCCATAATTAGCATCCCAACATGCAGCAATGGGGTGAGTCATATCACCTGCTCCTTAATGCTCAGTGATGCCGTCCCTCAGGTTGTGTTTCTGGTTTGCTCTGTTCTCCAAGCTGCTGCTGCTGTGTTACCTTGAAATAATTGTCTGATTGTAGATGAGGTTGCAGTGGTGTAGGTCAGAGTTAATTTTGGGGAAGGCCGGAATTCAAAACTGTGCAGCCTTACAGCTGCAAGAGCCGTCCTGGGCAGTGTGGGCAGGTGTGCTGCCAGCCCAGCTCTTCTCCCTCCTCCTGTCAGGTGGAGAGCAGGGGAGGCTCCAGCCTCTTGCATGCCCTGTCCCATCTGCTAAGAGAGGAAGGACACCTAATGGAGGCTGGGAGATTAGGACATTACCTGTATGAAGAGTGGGGACTGGAGGAAAAAATGTCTTGCTCTCCTTGTCAGTTTTCGGATAACACCAGTGAGAATTAAGCTTAATGAAATAGCAAAATGTGTCTGTCACCACTAGAAAGGGTCTGCAAAGGAGCTGAGATAGTTCAGAAACAATTATCCTCTTTCATAGCCTGTATTTTCGATCCCTCATGGGGAACAGCACTGGTCCAGCCCTGACAGATCCTGGGGTTTTCCTGGGGGACTATCAGGCTGGTGCAGGTACTCTGGCCTTACTCGAGTACAACAGGACTCTACTGTTGAACTTTTCTATTGCTATGCAGGCTCGCAGTTCTCTAGATCCTAGATTTGTCAAATGGTTTTACTACATAAACAGGCTGATTTGTTTGTGATTCCTCCTTAGGTTTAGTAAGACAATAATATGTAAGTGCATTCTGGTTTTATGAGGCTATAAATAGTGCTTGGCATTGTAGCTGGTGTAGGAAAGACATTGCAGCAGAAAAGATGTAACATTGGTTTATCTGCCAAGACATGATTTTTGGGAAAAATGTCAGGAACAGAACATTCAGCAGCCCTTAATTTTGATGTTAAGAAGTGCAGATGTTGGGAAGAGCTTTTGGAGAAATGTTTTTGTGACAGTTCTGCACAGTATGTACTACAGATGAGCTGCATCTGAACTACTGAAAACTTTGTGGGTTTGTTTTGTAGTCTAGACCCTGTGCTGCATATGTTACTGCCACTAACTAGATTTTGATGTCAGTTTGGCCTATTCGAAAGTCTTTCAGACCTCAATTTGAAAACCTGAGTATGGCGTCCACAAGACACATGTCCCAAAAGTCTCACAAGGCTGGGTTTTCCTTTTCTGTTAACCATATGAAACTTGTGGGAATGAGAGGGGAGTTGAGGAACCCTTACCTCAATGGTTCGTTTTTTCCGGGGTGAAAAGGCTGAAACGGTCTTCCTGGAGCCTTGCAGTTTGTTCAAAGGTTTCTTGCAGCTGAGGGTCTGCATAGGCATCCATAGTCTGAGCTTCCCTTTGGAAATCTTGGGGTTACAGAGGAAGCAGGCGCTGGAAAGGGGTGCAGAGGTGATAAACAAGCACAAGTCCCTGAGAGTCCGATGTCTCATCCTGAGGTGCCAGTGCAGTATCTCCTCAGCAAGACTGAACTGGAAGGAGTAGTATATTTGTTTTAAAAGCTAGCAGGAATATGTGATATAACAGACTAGAGCTGGGGCTTACAGACTTCAGCATTTACTGGCAAAGAACATCTGCTGTTTGAGGCAAGCTACACAGGTCACTGAAAACATCATTTTTTGTGCTTTTTTTCTTTGCTGCTACTAAGGTTTGAAGTTTTGGAATTCAAAACTAAATTGTTTCTTGGGATGAAATTGTCTGGGTGGTGTGAAGTTGACCACCTGGAGTGCAGAAATCCAGTGCATCAACAGAAAGAGGGGTTTCTTTTTTCAGTGTAATGAATATTTACCAGTCAGCATGTCTGACAGGCTTTTAGCAGTAAATATCACATGAAACCAACTGCTGGAATCCCTGACTGTAATAACAGAAAGGAATGAAAGGAAAAGGGAATTCACATTCCAAATCCTTCCAGAATAAGTTATTAAAAATAACAAAGTTGGAGTAGGGCTGGGAACAAGTTTATCAGCACCTGGAGAATGATGAATATCGTGATTGCTAGAAGCTGTTTGTGCTATTATAATTAAGGTCAGTATCTGGCACATGCTGACCTTGGAAGTAGTCACTGGTCCCAATAAATATTTATTGGGAGGAAGCTGACTCAATTTCTTGGATGTGTAAACCTGGGAATCTCAGCTTTGAACAGTTTTGACAGCTATCATATGCTACCACCTCTGAGTTTACTCCCCACTGTCTTATTTTTCTTCCTTCTCTCAACCTCATATGTGGAAATTTATGTGCAGAAATAGTAACAGAGAGTTTCTACAGTTTTTCTATGGAAAAATCACAGTTCCTATTTGAGAGCAGAAAAGTAGGTCTGACTGAAGGACTGGCTGGGAGACAGGACTTGACTTCAGCCCAAGGCTCAACTAAGGGCTTTTGAATGGTCTAGAGACAAGCTCTTTAATCTGTCTGTTCCCCACCTATAAACTCAGAGCATCAGGGGTCCTGGAGGCCTTGATTTTTAGCTTGGAAAGCCACTGTACTAACTTCTGCAGGAAAAGCAGCAAGACAAGATGAAGAGATGGAGCACCTTGTTTATCAGAGTTTGACAGGGCAAAGCTTTAGTCCATTTGGGGGACAGGAGGAAGGGAGCCAAGAGCAAATGCACTCACATAATCTTTTTTAGCTCTATTCAGTTGGGGCATCAACTGTATCTGCTTAACCTTTGCAGTTGAGGGCTCCTGCCCGAGCTATGACTAGTCCTGCTGTTTTATCACAGAAGAGTTCTGTATGTCAAGGTGATTACACTGAAGTGCAACCAGCTGAAATAGACTTTAGGGACAAAAAAAGTATGTGGATAACCACTTTACTGCTTGTATCTGGTCTTGACCAGTATATGCTCCAGTTACCGTTCAGCATTCTGCAGCTACAGCACTTCAGTAAGTTGGAGCCAACATGGCCCATGCCTCCAAGTCAGAAGATGTAAGGCTTTTAAGTAGGTAACTCCAAAACGTAAAACCTTAACTCTAGGCCATGGCTTACTGCGCTGTCTTGGAGTGCAGCAGAATGAAAGAGGAGTCCTGCCCCAGGACTTTTGTGTGCTGTACCAGATGTGCTCCCTGTAGGTTAGAGATGCAGCATATGATTATGCATCTATATTTTGATGGTGCTAAAGGCCCATCTGTTTAGTGTTTTCTCAGGCTTGGTGCTGTATAAATGTCCTGAACGCGATAATCTCTGCATAAAGAGCTTTTAGTCTCAAGTAGTAACAAGAGAACAAAATAGGCAACAAACCAGAAATTAGATGACAGAGAAAAAAATGCGGAAACCTTCTTATTTAGTTGAGATCAGTAACTGCAGTCCATTTGGAAATAACACAGGTTTCTAACCTTCCCCCCCACACACTTAAAAAAACAGCTTGCTTCCCATAGCAAAACAATAACAAGTGTTTGATCTAATTCCATGCTGCTGTGGATTAGGCATGTCTACATTGCAAAGACTAAACAGTTTATACTTAACCAAACAAGCTTTAGATGAGCTCCTTTGGAGGCCATTAGCAGGCAGGTGAGGACACACTGCAGGCTGCAGATGGCTCTCAGCTTCTGGGGAGATGTGTGGGGTTTCTGCCCATCCTGAGCCTTGTGCTGCTATGTGATATGCAGCACAGACAAAATAAGCATGGCTCTTTTATCCTCTTGCACTGGGAGCCGGGTCTGGACCTAAGGTGTGATGCTGTTTTCATAGCAGTGACAAAGCATCTGGCCCATCACAGATGGGCTGGGTTATTGTTGCAGCAGCCTTGGGGTGAAGGTAGTTTGGGGGGACTAAAGAGGTGCTTCTGAGATAGTCAAGGGGGTGTTTCTTATGCAGAGACGAATAGGAATTTTGAGGCATGCAAAAAACGTAGCGGGAACTTGGGAAGAGCAGAGATGAATTGAGGGTGGAGACTGGTGTGCTGGGGAAGCTGTGACTCAAGCTTTCTTTGATGCTGTATGTGGGAGGTCACTGTCAATATTTGAAAAGGGACGCAACAGTCCTGTGGCTTTCTTAAGGGGAACCAGATCCTCTTAATGCTTCCCTGCACTGGAAAACATGTGGGAGATCAGGCACTGCTACCAACTGAGTTTTTCAAAGTTGTGCTTGCTTGTGGAATTTAATAGCAAGACTCCTCCTAGTTAAGATAAAAGTGGATGTCTGAGAGAATCACTTGAATCCTCACATCCCTTAGTTCTCAGATTGTCTGTGCTTCCTTTGTAGCAATTGACACTCATTATGTCACAAGTGCAAATTGCCACAGCATGTTTTCTTAAGTTTGATGTAATGAGGAAAGAATTCAGATAGCATCATTTTGCACTGATCGTTAGTGGGAACCAAGAAAATCAGATGCAGCCTTTTTGTATTAAGTGTACAAACAATCCATGAGATGAAAACCGCTGACTTCAGTCATGTCAGATTTTCATGATTAAGTCCATGTTTCTGGGACAAAAGGCAAATGCAGTCAAGCATCTCGGGCAGCCCTCTGTTCTAAGGGGGCATTGCTGCAGTGCGAAGTCTCTGACTGGTCCTGAAAGGAGTGGGGTGTACTGGTTTGGGAAGGGTTGTGGTATGGTGGGCACTGCCTTGGTGAGCCCCTTGCATTAAGCCACAGTTTCTCTGCATTTGACTTGACGGTTTTCCCTACCCTGTTTTGTAAGGAGTTGTGTACTAGGAGGTTATTGAGCCCTGATCTTGTCTGCAGGGAGCCAGTACTTTCCCTGGGAGATATTTATTCACCATGGCTGGGGAGCACATTCTCCAGACACGGGGAAAGGCGTGTGGGAGGCAGCTCTGGCTGCAAGCAATGGCCTGAGCTCCACAGGGATCTGCGACTTTGGGAATCTCTTCTGTGGTGGTCTCCTGTTAATCTGCTAGCCGTATGCTAAAAATGTATTTGCTCTGTGATGAAAAGTGTCAGGGAAACCTCTTAGGGTCTTACATGGTATTGCTTAGTTCGAAAGAACTAAAATGGAAACACAACGCTTATTTGAATAGTCCTGTGTAATACTAAAATGAGTCACGAGATGGGGCTATTTTAGCTAAATCTCCCCAGTTCATGTGTGTGCGAGACAGGCGCTGGCTGGAGGGGCAGCGGGATGGGAATCCCCGCGCATGTGAAGCTGTCCTTGGTGGACCCAGCACCGCGGGCTGTGTGTACTGGGGTCTCCGCAACCCTCTGCTCCTTTGTGTAGACACAACTCCGATAGAGGCTTTACCTGAGGCGGGAGCCCAAAACAGTGCCAGCAAGCTCAAGATAGGGGTTTTCCTTCTCCCTCCCTGCCCCTTTGTACAGCGCCTGTCGGGACACAAATGTCATCGTTATCCCAGTGTGCAGGGCAGATGAGTGTTCCTCGTGAAAGTCTCCTGGTGCATTTGGCAGAGATCCCTCTCCACAGCGCAAGGAAAGGGGTTAAAAGCACACCCAGTTCGGTGCTCAACATCTTTAAACAGTCATCTCTTCTCTTTAAAATGTATAAAATATAGCTTTGAATAAATCCTCATTCTTCTACACTGCGTGTTGCTAGATGCAAACAAGCAGAACTTTCTCCCCAGATATTGTGTGCCTTTATAAAAAAGGCTGAAATAAGAGATTTCTGTGACCTGAAACACCTAATTCAGGCTCTGTGGGACTCTGTTGTTCAATAAGCTTTTTGCTCCAGACCTCAGAAATAATTTTTTAAAATTGCATTAGAATAGCAGATGTTAAAAATATGTGGCTTGGGAGAGGGAAAACTGCCCCCCCTTCCCAAAGCCAGAGAATAATAGATAACATTAATATATAACATCTGAGTCTGCGCCTTCATGCAGTCGATCATTTCATGGTATCTGGACTAAGTGATGATAAAGAAACCAAATTGAATGTGGCTTGGAAGATTTTGTCTGCATCTGTAATTCATCTCCAGTTTTTGTTTTCACTATGGGAGAAGAAGGGAAGTGAGTGCTGTAACAAAAGCACCAGGCACTACAGTTTGGTTCTAGCCTTACTGTAAGCTACCACAGATCCTCTGAGGTCAGAGGAGCTGCATGGTTGCATGCCTGCTGAGAATGTGTCCCAAGTCCCTGCTATATGTAGATTAACAGTCAATGACACTAATTGTGTTCCCAGTTCAAGTACAGAATCAACCAATGCTGTTCGCAACTGTTTGAATATCAGCCCAGTGAAACAAAAGAAATGTGCGATATCTGTGAGGCATGTGCAGAGATTTTTAGAGGATACTCATAAATTGCTGATACTCAATGCATCATGTTCTTTGCCTTGCGGAATTCATTGCACAAGGAATGAGCTAACATAGAGCTTACTGCAGGTTTGATGGCCAGGAATAGCAGATGGCAAGATATTAGCAGAGCTGCAGTGGCTTTTTAGATATGTAAATAATTTCTCCAAACTATGGTGCTTCACAAGTTCGGGTAACCTTGTAGCTTTGAGTTGTCTTGAAGTATGGTCATTAATCCATGACTTGGATGGCCACAGTTTCTCCTCTGTATAAGCAGAAGAGGAGGACAAGGCTACCTGTAAAACCTTTGGAATGTAAAATACTACACAGAAGGGAGGTTTTGGTGAGAGGAAATGCTAGATTGAAAGCAGGAGGAGACTGTGGAAACCGGAAAGCTTGCTGTCTTGGATTATAGCTTGGGACACGGGAATTCCAGGCTCCTGTTATGGGCATGAGTCATAGTTATGTATGTGTGGTTACAGCAGAAAAAATATGCAGATGGCTGCAGAAAATAATGTTTATAAAATGCTCACTTAGAAATATGTTCTTTCCAATTGTTAAATTGCTTGAAGCATGAAGGGTTGAGAAACATGAACATTCTTCAGGGTTTGTCCACAAATATGTATCGATAGTTCCAGATAAACCCAGGGTCCGTGGTGTTTTTACAGTCAGCTGCCCTGACAGGAAGCTTGATTGCTGCATTTCTGAGGAAGAGATCACAGGGAAGAACAGATTTTCTGTGCCAGTCCAGTCCCACTGAAGCCAGTACAGTCATGCCAGTGTAAATGAAAGAAGAATTCAACCTGTCATTCTTTATAGTGCATCTCAGGACACAGTATGTGGCAAAATGTGGATGTTGTATGGATGCATACAGTTGTATATCAGTATCCAGTGTATTTCTGTGGTTTTGTGTTGTAGCACCTAGTAGCTTCTTGAAATATATCATGCTTGGAATAGTGGTTTAGGTTACCCTAGTAATTCAGAAGTACAATATTTTCATTGCACTAATCTAATTTTCCTCTTAAAATATTAATAAATGGAATGCTGTGTACAACACCGAGGCACTAGGTGTTTTCTGAAGTTTCCCTCTAATTGCACTGTCAGGTATAAAAAGGCTATCTACCAAATTTTCAGAAGAAGCCCATTTTAATCCTCCTTCACAGAATACAAGCACATTTATCCACAGGTCCCATGTTAACTTCTACATGAAAGGAAATCTGACACATTTGTGCTGGAAGTCTGGGCTGTTCTTGTTGGGTGCATGCTAAGGATCAGATGTGTAACATCTATTTTTTTCAAAAGTGGTTTCTCAGTCAAGTAGTGCACAGTTGATCTTTTAGTGTCAGCTTTGTAATGACAGGGTTAATGTCCTACATCACAGGGAGAAATTTCACCTGTGAGCTGAGGGAAGGGCAAGGTAGGAATAAAGGCAGTGTTGGCAAATTGAAGGAGAACTCGCTGACCACACATGCCAGGGGCTGGCTGCTGTGGTTCACAGGATGTGGACACTGTCATCTGAATTTAGATTTTTTGTAGCTATAAAACTCTACAGTGCTTTTGCTAGTTTGGTTAAGAAGATGAAGTTTTATAAGACGTATTATAAGATCAAACGCTTGATATTTTGGATGTGACATACCCTTAGAGGGGAACCAATGCCTTCAGGTGCAGCTGCAACAAAAGGATGTTTCCCACTGGAGTGCATTTTACACTGAACAAAGGCCCAGCCATGCAGGGAGGGAGAGAACCTTGGCATGGAAATGCTGCTGTAATGTGGTAATGTACAATATGGAAATCAACCATGTGCAGATTATTCCTAGAAGCTATATTCTGATTGAGTTAGCAAGTGATTAATTTTCAAATTTGATCCATTTCCCCTCTACAAATGAAGTACCTTTTGTGGTTTTGACTGTAGTCACTGAAGTGTCCAGTCTCGAACGATCAGGTCCTCAACAGCACAAACCACGTCTCCCATAGGCACTCACCCTTTGGAAACTGCCTGGGTAGATGTTTTGGTACAATGCATGTGAAAAGCATGAAGATGAGGTGCTTTATAGATTGCCCCTTTGTAGCAGGGCACAGTCACAACGGACTGGCACTGGTAACATCTGAGGACAACTAATTCCGCAGCTTAACCCAGCCAGTCCTTTAGTATGCAATGAATAGTGGCCTTGCATTCACTTTCTGGGGTACTGAAATACCTACACCTGCCCTGATCACTGAATCACATAAGCCTGAGAAAGCTAAATACTGTGTTATCCTCTAAAATGAAGGTGAAGACCATTCGTATTTATAGTGCTTATAAAATGGTCAGCAACTGATGTTCACGTAAATGTGAGCTATCTTACCGGTTGTTGCTTTTAATATATTAACCATGGGAATTATTCATGGACACTGAGCTTAACCTGGCACAAAATACTGCATCTCATCATGGAGAAAAACTCTGCTACTTGCTCATGTACAGTACTACAGATTTAAAATCACATTACCTTGTAGTGTTATATATAGACTGTAGGCTGAGAAGTTATTTCAGTCCTTTAGGATTCTGGTTGTACAGAAAGCTATGCAGTGAATTATATGAAAAGAAAAAATCTTGTGAATATGACAGTAAAATGACAGCTCTTGAGCACTTGGGTCAAGAAACAAAAAATTCAGGTTTTCATAGTGGCATTTCTCTGCATGGCAGTTTATATATAAAGGCTGCCCCTGAGACAGGTGCTGTAATTAGGGCTGTAACAGAAGGTCTACTCAGTAAAGAACATAATTTAGGTAGCTTGTACAAAAAGTGGGAGGAAGGAAGCAAAATAACCTTGTTTTGCAAATGAGCTCTCTGAAATTGTGCAAGGACATCAAAGCATAGTAAGAAGGGTTTGAGTTGTTAAATGTTCCTTTCTTACTGAGGTAGCAGTACTGGAGCCAGATTTCAAGTGTCTCGTCTCCTAGGGACGCTTTAAGATGAACCTCTTGAGGGAAGTTCTCTCTGGGGCTTCAGCTAGAGATAAGAATAAATTTAGTGAATGATATGGAGCTATTTTATTTTTTTTTTACTTCAGTTGCAATGTAGCTTCTGTTCCTGTAAGATCTTCCCTGATCCACAGTAAGGAGTGGGTCAGGTGCCTGGGCCATCACTTCTTTGTCAATTGTAATGAATCTCATCTGTAGGTTCCAAAATACACCTTCAAGGACAATAAAACAATCCTGGTGATGAAGAAAGCCACAACACCCCTATATGACCAGAACAGGTTACAGCCCAGGAAATAATCGTTTCAAAATGGATGACAACTTGTCCAGTTTACATTGAGCAGAGGCTGAAATCCTTTTATAAAGCTTCCTGCCCAGGCATGGTTTTGAGGGAGAAAAAGCTACGTAGCACATGTTCCTCCACCTATTTAGGAGACTTTGAAGTTGGCAGAGGATATTTAAACAAACATGTTAGGCTTGATAGCTCTGATACTTAGTATCTCTGAATGATTCATCTTTTTCTAATGCCAGAGCACTTCTTCATGTGAGACGGAAGTGCCTGGATCATTACAGCTTTGTCTGCCTTAGACTCCATGTGTGTAATATGCAATACAGCACTTGGTGGGCACTGGGGGTACTGCCAACTCCTCTTTGTGAAGGCACACGTGAAAAAATTAGTAACAAGAGTTAACTATGGAAAAATAATTTCAATAAGGAAGTTCCAATCTGATATCTGTTACCTATAAATGATTAATTCTTCTGTTTTATCATGTACTCACTTTCAGTCGATAGAATGGGAAGGGAAGATATCAGGCACTAGCCATGCGAGGTTTCCAGAAATAATAATGTGGCTACAGTTAAATATTTTTGCACTCAAGTCTTATTGAAGTATCTTCTAAATAGTACTGTGTGCAGGATAATTTTTTTTTTTAATTGTCAATTATTTATGCAGTAAGAAGGGCAAAGTTATCTTGGGAAACTATCATCTCCTCTGTCTTCTCTGTAGGCTTGTGTTCTTGTATCTTTGCTTTTTTTTCCTTCTTATTCCTGCTCCTGGAAACTGGAGGCATTTTGAGGCATCCAGCACAAAGTTTTAAAAGTGAAGCCAGACTCCCCTAAGGAAAATTCCCACCAAGAGTTAGTCCATCTGCACTTGCTTTAGAAACCCGTCAAGACACTGTGTTTTTTTTAGGAAGGCAGGACAACATTTCCAAGAAAATTTTCAATCCTTAAAGATTTACTGTGGCTCCAGTAAGCAAACACATGGTTACGGCATGGTTACATTCGCCTTAAGGCAAATCAAAGTAGAAGAGACTCTGCAAGCCTAAAACCGAGAAATATAAAACCTGTTTCTGAAAATGAGTGGCAAAGTCAGGGGGAGTAACTTATGGATTACCAAACATAGAATAGCTTACAGATTCCAGAGGATCTGGAATGAAGTAAAAGCTAAATACACGTAAATGCAGAAGCTATTGTGCTTTACACCAGGTGAGAAACTTTATATCAAATTGTTGTGCACTTGATATGACAGGAGTGAAACGGCATTAACCTTTAGGATGTTAATTTTTTACTTTGTATGGGAGTTTTAAACCATCAGGGCTGTGTTCCATAACAGAGCTGTTACCTTTTGTACATAGATACATTGCCATCCCCACAAAAATAACCAAATATCATAATAGAAACACTTCATTTGCTGTTGCTTTATCAGAGTTGTCAGGGCACCAGAAGTACTTACAGCACAACCAGCCTTCCAAAATGACTCTTAATATTCCAGCTCAGAGAACACCTTCCTCTCTGCCCTGTTCCCTGCCTGCAGGTACAGGTGCTGCAGCAGAACAGATGCTGCTGTTACGAAATCTGAAGAGGAGTTGTGACTAGAAATGTGCTTTGTTCTGGAAGAGATGAGGAAATTCTAGTTTAATTGGATAATACCTAGACCTGAAAAGCTATATGGCTCTGGATTTTTCTTCAGCTTTAGTTGAAGTGTTTGGAGCAAGCCTTCTAATGTAAATATCAACCTCTTGTTGCAGTTTCTCTGGAGTAAATTTTACCAGTGTGAGGGATAGTCTGAGATGATACTCTGCAAGCTGAGCTGCTGCTTAATGGATATGTTCTAGTTTTGCTAGGTTTTCTCTTTGTGTTCAAAAAAGCGACAAGTTCTGCTGACAGAACACTGCTAATATAACATCACAAATGGCAAATAAACCTTGTACCAGCCCACTCAGTGCAACCAGTTGGGCTGTTCTGTTTATTGAGCAAAACCTATGTGCAAAATGGAGTTTCCCATAATTTTTTCCTTCTGTTTAATTTCTGAGTTTAACAGATGCATTTACTTTAAATGTGAAAGTTACTGGATGATAAAATCCTAGTTAAATTCTGAGGCTTTTTTTAGTGTTTACTTCCTCTAGATAACTGGAAACACCAGAAATAAGGATGGTGTAAATTGCTCTCCAAGATGTTAATCACACTTATTCCTCCTCAATGGGAGTTGCTTCCTGTCATTTAGTTCAAGGTCTTACAGAAGAGTTCCTCATGGTATTCCTTTTTAATAATGCAGATTCACTCACTGTTAATCTTCTTCACCATCACTTTTTGCCCTGCTTAATTTTTTCGTTAATCAGCTAAATCAAGTTATTGGCTGTTCAAATGGTTTTGCTTACATGTTAGGTCAGACCCTAGAACTTGCTCTGTAAAATCCACAGCTCCTGCACTGCTTTTTGTTGGGTTTTACCAGATCCTTCCTGGGCTAGTCCAGACTCTGTGACAGCCAAGACCTTGTACTCTGACAGGCATCCCCAGTTACCTTGCATCTAATTTCCTACATTGTTATTGTTCCATCTTGTTTGATGAGTACTAGAGGTTAATTTAAACTGCTAACCTGGGGATTTCTTCCCAGTAACTTTATTACTAATTTACATAATGTGATGTTAGACACCAATGTGTGTGTGGTAGCTCCACACAGGTTGTAGCTGGTCTCACTTTCCTTCAGAGCTGGAGGGCTCAGCTTCGGTGTCAGTTCCTGACCTGATTATTGAAACTGCAAATATAACACCTGCAAACATCTGTTGTAAAGGTGTTGGTGGCACAGACACCTTCTCATTAAGAGCTGGACTGAGATCACTGCTTTATTTCCCAAAGGTGACCAAAGAGTCATCACAAGACAAGTTCAAATTTAATTTAGAAAGAGAATTAGAGCCCTATTGGGTGTTATGTAAACTTTCCATTGCATCCAAGTTAATGACTGTTGGTACAATGAGACCCAAACCAGAGGAAACAACTGCCAGCGCCCCCTTTCCCAGTTAATAGTAGCTAAATCTTTTTCTTTCACTTTGTTGGCAGTGGACAGAGGTGCAGTGCCTGAGCTTCAGTAAAGGTCCAGATTTGAATACCTGATTGCCCACTTAGGGAGTTGCATATTTTGGTTCCTGTCTAAGCATCTGATGAAATCCCTGTAATGAGCACAAAGCTAGGTTTCTTTTGGTTTAGTGTAGTGGTTTTATGTGTATCTCATATCTTTCTTCATTTGCAAAAGCACTTATTTGGGGGTTTTCCTATTTTAAGGTATTTCTTCCTTTTAGTAATGAAGCATAAGCAGAGAAGCCAAAAAATACAACACAAATGCTCAGAAGCTCTAACTATTACTTATTTCATTTTCTAGTTATCTGTAAACCTGTCCTTGACAGGTCTATATCTTATTTGGTCATTGACACTGAGATCTGAAAATTCAATTTTTAAGCAAGAGCTGCATTCTGGTTTCTCACCTGCTTGCCTTAGGATGAATCTTAATCCTTAACAGGTGAGCTAGGTGTCTGCAGATGGTAATCCAGCGTGAGATCAGTGGCAAGTCTATCATCTTGCTGATACCTCAACCTAAAAACCGAACTGAGTGCATGATAAAACTCGAAGCTGTTTTTGGAGCATATGAGCAACATAAAAGCCTGAGTCATCTCTGCCATGTGAGGGTGGTACAGGGAAACTTCATTAAAACAAGTGTTGGGGGGAAATTGTTATTGCAGCAAATGGATGGGGACCAGTGATAAATTATGTTTGGTATCAATGGCACAAAGAGGATTGAGCAGGCAGGCAGGATGTGTATAGATGATTTAGCAGTCCATGTTATTAATGTGTGAAGAAGCCACATGTCACAACGTTAGCTTTGCCGATCTTATTTCTTGCCTTTTTCTGTGGTGATTACCTGCTCCATTGTCTTTGTGCTGAGGATATTTCTAGCTATTTGTTCATTATATGCTTATTCAGTCTGCACTAATGGTTTGGTTTCTCTTCAAATAATCACTTTCTTTATCCATCAACAAGTTGTTTGCCCTATTTATATTTTGAGTGGTGTTTTACTCTGATTTGCATCAATCGTGAGAGACGTTTTGAACTGTGAATTGCTGTGAACTTGCTATGCAATGACCTCTACCACAATGAGGCATTGTCCTCAGCCAGTGTCTAACCCATGTCCCATTAGTCAGCTGCTGACTTTGAGCCAATGCATGTAATGGGGGAAGATAACGAAACAGATTCATAAAGTTATTGGAGCAGCTAAGTGTGGGTAAATTCCTATCGGAGATTTGCACAATTTAACAAAGGAGGCTGTTTTTCAGTGTGGCAAATCTTAGCTCATTCAGGTGTTTTTTGTAAAATCCATTCAGCATTTACCTATGTATTTAGGTAATACTCTGGAAAATCTAGGCTTGATCCCTCTAGTTCCCAGAAGTGTGAATTTGACTTCCAGATCAAGAGGTATTCTGTTCAGTTTTTGCATATAAACCATATAGATACACATGTGTGTATATATGTGGATTCCAGACCTCAGTTATTACTATCCATAAACTGAGTCTATTGCTGTAAGCTATTTATCCTTCATGTGTACATACGTGCAGATTCTAGATCTCAGTTTTTATACATTAAAAATCTGTGTGCATATACACACACATACAGAAACCCTTACCTTCAGACTACATCTGTGGCAAGCTGAATTTGGCCATGACTGGGAGCAAGAAGGAGATTCTGAGAGTTCTATTGACAACATATAAACATTGTGTCCTTGATGTACGTGAAATATAGCTGTTGACAAACATAAGTTAAATTGTGGCATTTGAACCTCTCTTGAACTGAATTAGATGGTTTTGGTTTTTTGTCAAATGTGTAGTTTCATTTTTGACTTGGAAGAAACAGACGGTTTTTCTATCTGTGGCCCATGTAACCTTAGTCTTGTCTGAGATACAAAGAAGTTGCCATTTTTTTTTCTATCTTGTGGCTCCATTGCTTGTACTGGAATTGTACCCAAGATTAATGTCTCAAGTTTTGGGAGTGTTTTGTTTTCTTAAATTGGAGCACGGAACTTGTGGAAAAATTAAACCACTTCCAGCATGGGAGCCAGCAAAGCTATTAACCCATATGGTAACATTCAGGTTGAGATCACTGACATGATCTCATCCTGCAAGTAACTTTTGATGTTTGCATGTCAGCAAGAAAGCCAAAGAGCAGAAGAATAAATTCAGTGTCAGAAAGTTATTTTTCCTCTTGCTGAGGTTTTTTTGTGGTGTGAATAAGCCTTCATCTCCTTCATTTCCTAGTAAAGGGCATCACAAGAGCCAAATGTGAATAAAGAAAAGCCTATTCAGAAGCCATCAGCTCATCCTGATATCAGTTGGCACAACTTGTGCCTAATAATCTGGCTTGTCAGCTGTGATATCCAGCTCCAAGAGTGTGTTTATTCAGTCTGATTAGTCACAAAGGGAATTTGTGAGTACAGGACAAAGAACAAATTGGAGTGCAGTGTTTTTCTGTTCATACTCAGTCTTACGGATCTGATCATGGCTACTTTTAAAAGACCTGTTTGAAGGACTCAGCTTGGTAGTGTGGTTTGCATTCAGAGATGAGCCTTGTTTCATGGAAGTCATAAATTAGCCAGGATGGGCAAAGAAGCAGGACAAAATCCTTCTTGCTAACTGAATGGTATTTTATTGCCTCCCATATCTTCCTCCACTGATCTGGGACCTCTGGCTCTTAGCCTCTTGTTCTTCAGCCACTTTTCTCAGCTGTTCTTGGGGTCATATCAGTCCTAAGCATGTTTTCCCTGTTTGTCAACTTGTGGAGTTATGTCAGCATTCCTGCCTGTGCAGAGCATATGCAGAGACTGCACTCAGTGTCTGCTTTCTGTATTAGCTGTTCACTGCTGTGGTTACAGTCTGAGCAGTCATCTGTGGTGCTTGTTTGCTTTTAATTTTGGTTTTTGTTCTGTGAACTTTGGAAACTTAAGGATTAGGTGCTATCTATATCTGACCCTCAAGACTGACTTGTTACAGGGAGGCACAGGATGCTTTTGTGTGTACATTTCTTGTCGATGATGAAGCTCACACTTGAGGCTGTGTATGTACTACAGAACTGTATGCTCTCTCGGTGTTAAGAGCCTGTTCAATGTCCTTAAGGCACTCTATCTTCTCGTTCCTTCTGAGTGGGTCGTGTCCATCACCTGTGTAAGAGATGGAATGAGATGCCCCATCCTCACAAGTGATCCTGTCAGAGCTGCGCTGGTTTTCAGCTGAGTCACGTCTCAGTTGTAGAGAGGACTCTGGTGCTTGGAGATCCTCATCTGGCACTCGGTATGGCTCCACTGTGCTCAGGCTGAGGAGCTAACCCTTGCTTTTACCACCTGCTGAACTGCTAGAGCATATCTGGTAGCTATTACAGATGAATCCCTCACTTTTTTCTTTGGTTGTTAAATTGTATTTAATCTGGTCCTACAGGGACAGTGATGAGACTGAGGTCGTGGCATACCAGCATCTGTTACCTTTGTGTCCTGTCCATTGAAGATCAGATTCATTTGTTGTCTTCCTTGTCCCTCCATGCTCCCCAAATTGTACAATTTAAATCTGGTTGGTGCTGTCAGCAGCTAATTAATGGCATGTTTCACTGAGACTTGCAGCAACCCATCTGGCTTGCAGGCCATGTATAACCCTGTAGGTGAAGTATTGAGAAACTTTACAAATAGCTTTACAAAGCTGCCTTCTAGCTATTTCATAAAGAAATGGATAATATTTGGGCTGCCAGGAGGAGCCCCATTGCAATGCATTTAAACTTCAACAAGTAGCAAAGTAATTGTTTTGAGCAATTGGTGACAGTCGTTGTCCATTCATATGGCTACAGGTGGTACTTGGGGTGGGTGAAGTTTTTAGATGTAACCCCAAATTGGTTGAACTGCTTTCCCTCAGAGTCAGAAGGTATTTCACCAGAGGTCGGTGAGCAGCTTTTGAAGTTCAGGCTCTGAACAAAAAGCTCCTTAAAGTCAGCAGAAAAGTGGCTCTGAATCCATATTTCACCCTGGCATGATTGCATGAACCAGGAGTCTGGAACTGTTAGTTACTGAGCCATGCCCTTGCTGCTTTTTGAGATGGGAAGTCCTCAGTGTCACTGAGTACACCCTCTTGCTGTTGTGGCTACATCACAAGTGTGTGCAACCAAACTAGTTCTAAATGCAGCTTGTTCAGACCAGCTGTGATGCTGAGAGCTCAGAGGAGGCTGACCCTGTAGGCTTTTACCTGATTTTTGGGTGAGTTGCACCCAGATGTTTGGGCCAAGGACTTCTGCTGTGTTTGTGCTGCCAGCCAGATCCTTGGGATGTGATTTTGGCTTAAGTATGTTCTTGCTGGAAAAAAAAAAACAAAACAAAACAAAAACAAACTACCACACCCTATCAGTGGGAATTATACCACTTTGATTACTAGAAGTAAAATGGTGCAGATGCAGACTATATTTGCTCAGAATTCAGTTTAATGCCTGAGGACAAGGCTTGTTGAGGTTACAGGTCAGGGTAGGTCATCTGTATTTTAGGTTCCGAAATAGAAGGGAACCTGGCATATAAAATAACTTGAAACATCTTCAATCAGAAGTTTCATATTTTATACTTAAGAGCTCAAATTCTGTGTTTCTGATAGAGCTTATTGCCCATGAAATGAAATTTCTACTGGGGCAAATGAGTCTTGGTAAGCAGCTTGTATTTGGACTCAAGTCCATGCTGGGCAGTTTTGCAGTCATCTTCCCTGGTTTTCCACAATCATCTCTAGCTAAGTGAAAGTCAGAATATCTTTGGTAACTCAGCACCTGCTGAACTTGCAGATTAATGCAGGAGATAAGGAGATCTTGTTCTTGGACAAAGTTCCCTGTCAAGAACCTAAACTTAAAAAAAAAAGTAAAACAAACTATGGAAGAAACAAACTTTGTTTAATTTGAAATATTACAAAAATTCCTTTGTCTGCTTATTCTATGCTTTGTTTTTATCTGAAAGCAGGCTGTGCAAGGCATGATTTGGAACTGCTCTTGGAGAGTAAACATACTTAGGTTTTGAGGCAGGAGGGAGTTGAGCCCATTTAAACAATCTTCTCACTCTGGCTCTAAATCAAAGATAATTCAATTTTAAGCATACGCCATGCTGACATAAAACTAAAATTGGTCAGCATCTCTCTCTAATATGGGCCTTACGTATATTTCCCTTTTCTACATTACTTCCATTTTACCAGTTCAGAGGACTCTTAACCAAAAGCAATGAGGTTTTAGGTAGCTACAGCACATCTTACTTAGGAGGTATTGAGTGACATTGATGGGGGTGGGATATTGACAGATCAAAATTTAGTAATAGCAGCTAGGCAAAATGTTGGAGTGGGGAGGAAGCTGAGGATCTTATTCTGTACCTTGTGCTGCTTCTCTGCAAGTGAAAACTTGAGGTCTGCAGGATGAGACCAAACCTTAAGACACATTTCATGCCTTAGTCATTTGTGCAGGGAAGCTGTCTCCAAAGAAGCATATTGCCAGTGTTTTAACATGTATGTTGTGTGTCCATGTTGATTTTTGCCATGCCTGCCTGCGAATCACTTAGTTTGTAAGAACATACAGCAAAGTGACCATCTGAAGTCTACAGATCAGAGCAGAATCCTCTGGCAACCTGCTGATGAAACACGCTCCACATGAAATGCAGGTAGCTCCAGCTGATGTCAAATGTGGGTGTGATGTTTCCTGGGAGCAGCCAGTGTTACATGAATGCAGCTCCCAGTTCTGCTCAATTATTCTGAAGTTCAGCAAACTTTCTTGTCCTAATAAAAGCAGTGCTCCTGAGTGGTATGAGGCATAATGGTTTTGAACAAATAGCTCCACCTGTTAAACCCAACTTCATAAGTCTTTCCCACATTGAAGTTAGTCCAAAAAGACTTTCAATTTTGCTCTCTTCGTAGTTGCATGATACAAGGATGGCAAGCTCCCTGTGATCTCTATCACTCTGTGTCTGTTCCCAAGAGCCGCACACCAACAGGGAGGCGAAAACCATCAGCACTGCTACTCTGGGCATCACAAGGGCCAGAAACATCTGTAAGTCAAATTATGACTTATGGAAAGACCATCCTCTTGATTAAGGGGGCAAGAAATAAGTACTATATTATATGGAGGTCACATGGAGAAGCAATTCAAATTTGTCTCAGTTCTTCCAAACCTCACAGAAATCTAATGTCCTCTTTCTAGATACAGGGACATTTTAATTCTCTTTTCATCTGTTTTGCTGTATTCTAATATGAAGCCTAAATTTGAAAAGAAATAGCTTGGTGTTTCTGGAAACTCTTTGAACAACCTTTGTGAGGGACTGGATGTCTCAAGAAACATGGTATTTTAATTTGCATTGGAGTACCAGGGCTAAGCATCTTTCTCATACTAGATACTATATAGTAAGTCAGACCCTTAACATGGAATGTGTGGTCTAAACAAAATAGGTGGTGGGGAGCTTGTAGAAGGAGGTATATTTTTTCCTAATCTATAAATGACCATAGAGGCTCAGAGATCTCCAGGTCAGCCTGACAGTCTGTAGCAGGACGAACTTCAACCTGTCTCTACTCCTAAAGGTTTCAAGTACTTTACCCTTCATTTTAGATATACACAGGAGATGTGTAGCTGTGACTGTCCTTGCAGATGCTGTTACTGTGAAACATGCTGTGAGCTCTGGGTACCTTCAGGTACAGGTCAGTCCTGATAACATAGGAGCAGTTCAACCCTACAAGGAAGTTTGTAGTCAGGCTGCTGATACAATTTTTTTTTTCCTTATAATAGGAAAGGAGGACACAGTGTCCGACACAGTTCATTGAGAACCAACTATAGATAATAAAACTTTTTTGTTGTTGTTTAAATAAATCATCTTAGGCAATAGTCCTATCAGAATAACTAAATGATTGTCTCTGCATTTTGGGAGAAGGGAGGGTTGTTTTTACCTTTATTGTACAGCTACAGACTTTTTAGAGGCTGCTTGTGTGGCGTATGTTACTGCTGCTTGTCTTGGGGATGTTACTGATGATCTCAGATGAGTTCAGAGCTGCTTTTAGGAATAGAGCTTGTGCCACAAAGCCTAGTGAGGAAAGAGCAGAGTGATAAGAACTGTTATCTGTCAATCCCATTTCACAAACAGACAAGATGTCCCAAAAAGCTGAGGGTAGTGATAACTTAGGATGACACAAGCAGAAAAAGAGCTGGTTTTCTGTAACAACTAAAATTCCCATTAAGATCTGTAGAGATTTGATTTAAAATATTTAAGTTTAAAAGGTTTATTTCAATTTGTTATGTCATAGCTGAAGATATTATTCTCTCCTTTTCTGCTTGTTATCTCTATAAAGTAGGACCACAAGTCTGTTGCTGTGCCACAAACTAAATGCAGATCTTGCATATTGCAGGCTTGGGTATTAGTTTTGGTAGTTGCTTAGTGCTGGTAGATGAAACTTGTAATATTCTTCAGTTGAAATAGTTGGCAGTGACTGCTAATGGTAATAATTTCTACTGATTAGAGAACTTCCTTCCAAATAACAAGTTTTTGTTTTGTTTTGTTCCCGTTCCTCCCCCCATTATTGCAAAGCTTTTGTTTAGGCCATATTTTAAAAGATATCTCATTCATTTAGGATCTTCCTAGGATAAATTTCTGGACCGATTTTATCTCTTGTGAGCCACAGTTGGACTATGTTGACACTGCCTCTCCAGAGACTCTTCAATTAGAGCAATGTATTTCTTTATTTTGGTCTTAAACTACTGTGTTTTTTGCTGCTGAAATGAACTGAAGCTGATCTGCCTGCTTTCTGAAACTATTGTCTGCCTTCCCTCATGCTGTCATTTTAGTGGAAGAAATACTTAAACTTTCGAGATGTGATCATTCGATTATGCATCTGCAGCATTTTTATACTTGCCATTTTTACTATGGCCCAACACAAGGAAAAGCTTGGAGTCTTTAATTCTTACTTGATGGGACAAGCTGTATTCTTCCCTTTTGACTTGAGGCCCTTATCCTGCGCTGTTTTTTGAGCGCATTAGCTAAGCAGCCATTTTAAGGACCTTCCACTTACAACAGATTTAAGCCATCTCTCTTTGCTCACCCTTATTCTTCCATCCCATAGCTTGTCATATGTTCATTCTAGTTTTTATGGTGGAAGGTACCGGGTAACACAAGCATGCTGAGAGCTATGCCTGTCCTGATAACTCTGCTCTGCCTTCTCCCATGTCCCTTGACAAACCGAGTGCTTAAAATATCTGTCTCCAATGGTAAATGAAGACCAAGATATCTTGCTGTTTCTTCACTATTTTCATGTATTGAGAGGAGATTTCTCCAAGGGTTTTTTTCTTTGCTTTTACGTGACTTTTTTCCCATGGTGAGTCTTAGATCAGCTGATCATGGGTGACTTTCAGCCCATAAAAACACAACATGGTGAGCAGAATGCACCCTATTTGACTTTCAGCTCATATTTTTTGCCCTCCCCACTGTGACATGCACATCTTATTCTTTGCCAAGCAAAGAACAGTTTGCACTTAGGATGAAAATAAGTGAAATGGCAGTGGCAGAATGCCAAAGCTTGCCGTTTCTGCTTTTTACGCAATAACAGTGCACAGTTGTGTTCTGGAATCTGATGGGAACAATAGCACAGCTCTATGCAGGAGAAATGCATCTTGTTAAGTGATCAAAGAGGGGAAAGAAACTGATTATATAAACCTGGAACAAAAATAAAGGGGATGCTTTTTAATACAAGGTCAAAGTAATTAAATGCTCAGTTAGAACAACCTTTGTCATTCGCTTAATACAATTAATCTCATGGATTCATCTTCAATGTCCTCTCTGCCTGCTGCTTTAAGGTGACTTACGAGGCATCTCTTTATTTAAAACATTTCTGGAGAAGTGATTATCACTAAGTGTTTTGCCCACAGGCCCACCCCTGGAATGTAGAAAGCTGTGTACTTGAAGCCCTGGTGAGGTCCCGTTCACAAATGGGGACACGCAGGAGTCCCCTTCATTCACTCCGTGACTCTTACCTTGGAAAATTGGGAAGCAGAATCAAAATGAAAAAAAGCTGTTGTTGCAGTCCGGGTGCTGTGCAGAACTGTCACAGGGACGTGGTGCAGTTGTGTGCCACCAGCTTGGCCTGGCAGAGGCGGTGTGGGGGGCACATAGTGCAGCAGCATTACTGCCAGTGCTCATCTGCAAACCTGCTGTCCTTTCTGAGAGCTGGGCTTTCCTCTCCAACTGAGCCCTCAGATGGGCAAAGGCCAGTCCTGAGGCAGGGACTAAGTTTGACTGTGGGGAATACTGCTAGGAATGGGTGCTGCGCTTGCATTTTAATCCTCTAGCATGCATGTGTCTAGATACGCAGGTGGCCTTCACCTACCACTGCGGTGTGTGGAACTGAGCTTGTAGGGGGATGGTGTAAAGTTATTTATCCTTTTGTCCAAAAATGTGTTCAGTTATTACTTCTGGCTTGTACAGGAAAGAACAGATTATTTCTTCCTCCTTCCTAGAGAACTGGAATGAGCTTGTTAAGAAATTCAACAGAATGATTTTGAGTTTGCCAGGGACTGGCTGGTACCATAAGCCTAAATGTTGAACAGTACAGAGATGGGAACTATCTTCAGCCTTCTCTGAATAACTGAGAGCTGGGTTCACAGAATAATTTACACAAAGGAACCTGGGGAGATTCTCTGGTGCAAACTTGGCTGCAAAGCATTCTTAACATGCTAATTTGGGTTTGTCAAGGGTATCTGTTTTGCCATCTTTCTGGGATGTGGGATGATCATATTGTTGGTTCAGTTTATTTCTACCAATGTTTTTGGTGATTCAAAAATTAAGTACAACAAACTTTAGTTCAGCCTCATTTTCTGGGGTCATTAAAAAAAAACAAAACACCCTGAAATTTTTTTTATAAGCTTTTAACTGAAGATTGAAGTATTTAGGAAGTAACACAAGAAGTGAGTTTGGACTGAAGGAATTTGAGGTTCTGGTTTCTTCTGCAACCAAAAAAATTTGCAAAGGTTAACAAAAGGCTTTGACCAAACCACGTTAGCATTTTTCAGCAAAAGTTTAATCATTCAAAAAAGAGAAGGAAAGAAAATAGGAAAAAAAACCTACAAAACATCACAAACATTAAAACAACACACACACCCCCACTACACAAACAAAACCCCCATGCCCTCCTTCTGTACTGTAATCCTCTTCAGTGTTTATCTTGAAGTCCTTGAGAATCTTTCTACATGAAGTAGCAGTAAATCTGAGTTGCTTTTGTCTCACATGACAAAGCTGAACCACTATCTTAAAACTCCAATGCAATGATCTTCTACCAATCTACCTTTCAACAGCTTTCTATTCAAAAGGATATGCTCAGGAAAATGATTCTCTGGGGCCTCTAGAACTCTATGTGTTGATTTACTTGAGTCTGACTTCCAGCTTACTTTTCTTTGAAGTTATACCTTTGATTTTTTTTTTTTTTTAAACTCTTTAAGTGTGATCACATTCTTGTCGCTTAGAACTTCACTTTCATGAAATTTCTACTCTTGATGACATACCTGTCAAACTCCAGAAATATGACTCTGGGAAATTTGGGGTTAATGAAGTTCTTTAGTTTGTCTGGTATCCTACTGCTTCTTGACAGAATACCTCTGGCTTCGTACATTAAGAGGCTTCAGTGGTAACAGTGATAAAGAACGGTTTTATCCCTTTTGTAGAGATGAACAGGACTGAGTTTTCCTGGCATGCTCTAATTCTCCCAAGGGCATTACAGTAATCCTCACATTTGTCACTTGTCTGTACTATAGTAGCCTCCTTGGGGGGACCGTGACTCCATTATGCAGAGGATGGCTCTCCTGCAGAGGTAATGAATAGCTAAACTATTCACTTGGTGATCAGCATAAGCAGGAGACATAACAGGTGGCCCAGAGCTGCCTATGAGTGTGATGCTGGTAGTAAAGAGCAGCATTTCCAGCCCACCTTTAGTGCAACAAATGGAAACTATATTGATTTCATGAAAAAAAAAAAAAAAGTGGTCTCAAAAGATGTTTTCTTATCTAAATCTTGCTCAAGGGAGAAGTTTTCTGATTATATTGAGCTACAGGTTCTGTTAATGTATAAAACAGGTACAAAGACCATGTTTGGTGCTGCCCTGATTTCTCTGCTTTCCTTTAGATTAGTACAGAGAATGTAACAGCTATTACCCACATGTACTTTCTTGCTTATTGGTGATCCTGTGGTCTCTCTGGAGGGAATACTATAGATGTTCACTGGTTGAACAGAGGCTGCATCCCTCCTGCACAGAGCTCTCTGATTATCCCACCTTGGAGTAACGCGTGGCCCCAGGTTTGGGAGCTGAGCTGGCAGGGCTCACCAGGGGTGGGAAGTCCCTATTTCTTTAACGTGCAGCAGCACCCTGACAGGGTGATGGTCCTGCTGAACACCAGCTTAGTCTGGCCACAGCATCTTTGAGGGCAGCAAAGACTTGACAAATATATATAGATAAGTTTGTGGGTGATTGCAGTTTCTTTTCCATCGTGCCCTGAAAGCAAACCTTCTTCAAATCACAGGTGAGGTGGATTCTGGAAATTGTCTGCCTTGTGCTTGGTGACTTCATTGTTGGCTCCTTAAGGAACTGCTGGACTTTGGAAAGGGTTTGCCCAGGGAAGGAACATACAGGAGATCAGTGTCCTTCCATATGCTACCCTCTGGCCTTGATCTTCTTTCAGGCCAAGAAAATGTGTTGGTCCCAGCAAAGACTGTTTAGTCCTTGATAGTAGGGGGAGGCATGTGTGGGAGGTGCCCAGGGCTGCAGCTGGCTTCAGCAGGACAGGAGCACCCCTGGTTAGATGGATGAAGGCCAGATTGTGCTGACAGACACACACGGGACACTTCCATAGCCCCTGCACCCACTTTGCTCTGGTCTGGAGTGGTGGGGACAAGAGGTACCCCAATGTGTCCCAACTGAATGCTGTTTTATAACAACTTTGGTGTTAAAAAACAGTTGCTTCAGCATATATGCTGAATGTTAGCCTGAAGTTCGCTTTTACAGCCTACTTCTAAGCCTTGAAAGTAAGGATTTGTAGAAAAACACTGGTACAACCTTGAAGCACAACCCTGCTAGTGGCAGTTGCTGCTGTGGTGTGGCTTGAAGAAGTTGTGTGTGGAATAGCTTGTGTTAATTACTCTTAAACCTGTTAGTGTGTTATGCCTGGCAAACCCTGAGAAGCTCAGCTTTCTGTGACAGAGGAATGGTGTTTAGTTTGGGGTTTACTTTTTTATAAGATCCAAACAAAGAAAAGATTAGACACTAATGATTGCATGGCTTAAAATTTCTGTGCTAGAAACAACCTAATTAAATTCCTGACATGATCAGTTTTGTTAGTAAATAGTAACCATGGATGTGGAAGAGTCTTGCATCTCATTACATTCAGCATAGGGTTTCAATACAAGAGCCATTAGCTGTGGTATGGAAGTATAAAAACAAAGGGAAAGCATGGGACACTTTTTTTTTTTTTTTTTTTTTCCCTCCCATTAATCCAGAACACAGTCCTGGAAGAATCTGTAATTAATTAGCAGGGCTTTAATGTAGGGCAGTAGGCCATAGGTTTTCTTTAGTGAACTTAGTAAATGGCAACATTGTACAAGATAGAGACAGAATGCATAAAAACTACTCAAACTGCAGGAAATAAGTAATTGTACAGTATAGTTTAAAAAGCAAGTACGTATT
Source organism: Pampusana beccarii (assembly GCA_013399365.1). Lineage (NCBI taxonomy): Eukaryota > Metazoa > Chordata > Aves > Columbiformes > Columbidae > Pampusana > Pampusana beccarii. Next base: position 144,490 of record VWYH01007506.1, read on the forward strand.
TTACTCTGACTCATGAGGGTATTTATATATATACTTTATCTCAGGAACAATGAAATCCAGATGCATAAATCATTTACTATACCTGTCTTAATGCGGGTTAAAAAAATATCCAGATTTACTTGGCTAACTGCTGACAGCATTGCATGTTTCAGTGAGGGTGAATTAGCATGCAGACAGCAACCATGGGCAGAAGGGAAACAGACTTTCTCATAAAGGAACTGATTAGAATTACTCAATGCCACTGTTTCTTTAACAGGAGATGTACTAGTTAGCAGTTCATTTCAATATGAACAACAAACAAATAATGTTCAGTTACCAGGGTTTGACATAAAACTGGTGTCTTCAAAGGAAGTGAGGCTGATTCACTGCAATTAGAACAGATTTTGCTTTAGACCTGTGAATAAATTGGCAATGTGTCTGAAAGCCACTACGTGTATATTTGTCCACTCTGTAGGCTCCAGTTCTGCAGCTGAGAGAATTTATGCTCAGCCTTGCAAGCACTGATAGTGTTCAAAGGCAGTAACAGGGTCCTCAATGAGCACATAGCCAGGTGTCTGACAGATTTTAATTTTTACACTAACAAATGAGCTCATGTTATCAGTAAAGGTGCATTACAGATTGGTTTTATTTTTTTTTTTTTAGCAAAGCTTCAAATATGTGAGAACTGCATGAAAAAATAACAGTACAAACCCCATAACCCCCTGTGCAGATAACAGTGACTTACTGTGTGTCAGTAGTTTGAAAAGGAAAACTTACTTTAACAACATTGGCACAGAGCTGCTCATCTGCTTCTCGCCATTATTCCTAATGGTTCTGTGCAAACAGGGTCCCTGGGGAAACTGGGGTTTAGTGGGAGTCGTGGAGGATGTATCCTTCTTCCTTAGAAAAGATGAATGTTGGTAACTTTCTGTGAAGTGGCAACCCCCAATACCTTTATTTTAAGGAAAATGGGGTGATGTGGAGATTGTGGAACTTGGTAAAGAAATTCCCATGACTTCTAATGGGCGTTGGATCAGAGGCTGTTCTATGATTTTTTGCATCCAACCTGGTTTTCAAAAGACAGTGTTCAGGTTTCTCCTGCTGTGTGGGATTCCTTTACTGGTGGATGGACTCAGGGTACACTTCATGAGCAAGGTTGTCTTAGAAATCCATGAAAGCATAACATTTTTAAAGTGAAAAAGGGTTTTCAGAAACTTCTTGTCATTGTTTAGAAATGTTTTAACTGTCAGTGAATGGAAGAAAAAGACAAACAGGAAAAAAAATGGTTTGTAGCTTCGATAGTAAAATATGTTAGGGGATAGAGGGACCTGTATTGGAAGCTGCTATCAATCAGAGTGTACCTAGCATACAATACTGCCCTGGAGACCTCTTAAATGAGGAACTTCATGCAATAAATCCATTCCTGCAACATGTTTATTCCTTTGTTACATTTGTGAGAAGCAGAGATTTCATTGCGTATTCTGTATAGTGATGCATAAAATCCATATTTATAATCCTGCTGTATATATTCCACATGTTTGATCAACAGTATATTAATTTGTTATATGGATTTGTTCTTTGCAACCAGGCCCTCTTTTAATGAGAAATGTGTCCCTGGAGAAATTATGAAAACAAGTTTTTGGTAATTCTTTTTTCTGCTGATTTGTGTGTCGTGTTTTACATTATCTTGGTGCCCACAAAAGGACTTACTAGATCTAATAGGGAAATACATATCTATACTGCTAACCTAAAGCATTGTTATGCAAATTCCTTGCTGAAATTAATGGTAATAAGTTCAGAACTGTCTTATTAGCAGAAATTCTGTCCTATTTCTAACACAAAACTTGACTATATCAGAATGTCTTTCATCAACCCATTGGAATAACTCTTCTGAATGGAGATGGCTTTTCTTAGATATCATTTTCAGTTCATTAGCTACAGTTTTTGTCATCTGGAGAGAAGGTCTGGCTTTTGAAGGGAAAGGTTTATTTTGTTGTAACTACAAAAAAGGGAAAAACATTAAATCAGTGGTTCTTTAAATGGGAGATGCTCAAGAATTCATGCATTGCATTCAACTAGAGATACTGCTATTTAGTTTTTTAAAACAGGAAAAAAAAAATACTTTCTTGTTAAATGACCAAATAGCACTAAAATACCATGTTTAAAATGTGAAGTTTGGAGAAACTGCCCTCCTAAAAAGTGATTCAACTGATTAGCTTAGTCAAGAAGTGTTAAGGAGTAAGAGCATCCTTCTCCTGTTGCTGCCATAATCGGAAGAGGGTTGTGGTCGCCAGAAGATCCAGGTTTTATACAGCTTGAATTTTTCTGCATATGAAATACTTTGAACTGGCTTTGTCTTCTAATAGCAAGTTTTATGTTTGTTTGAGCTTTCACCTCCCCGTGGAGCTTTGTCCCACCTTGCTTAAATCCTGGGTTTCATGTGGAATTCCTACTATTTTTCAGGTGGAATTCTAAATTAGTGACAGTGCCATTTTCTGCAGGGTGCTTCCTAACAGAGAGAGGCTCCCTCTCTGAATTACCTGAAAACCAGAAGCAGCCCATGTGTGCCCACTTCTGACAGCTAGTTGCAATTCCACAGTTGCCTGGCTCTATGCAAAGAGACCTCCAATCCCCCCGTGCTCTACCACAGCAGTTTTGTTTTGTTGCAGTCAGACAGTAATAAGGATGGGAGCTGGTTCTCTTGACTCTGGCAGCTTCAGTAAATGTGGCTGTCCTTGTGCCAGGGGAAATGGGAATGCAGATTTATGGTGGCAAAGCAAGGGACACAGGAGGGAGTCATTTGTATGATTTCCCTACTGTAGTGAACAGCTGTGGAAGTCCTGATGGCAAATTTCTGTATACTTTCATCTTTTTCTTGTTATGAAACAAGTACTGGGAGGAAAAAGTCTTCCCAGAAAGGAAATAAAACTACAAAAAATGATTCGGTATAGGCAGCTTGACATAAAGAATACTCTTGTCCTGGCAAAAGTGCTGCTTTCATGTCTGTTTTCTCATGAGTGAACTGAGGTATCAATAGAGTTGAATTGTCCTATTAAAAATAAATTCTTCTATTAAAAAAATTTGGAGTGGGTATGATTGCAGCTCACTGGATTTTTAGCCTGGGCATTAAAAAATACATTTAGACTTTTTCAAGAGTTCCTAAGGAAGGGGCTTGGGAGTGTGAACTGATTAGATACCAGGAGGATCTTAAATGTGCCTAGAAAGAGCATGTCTACCATGAACAAGGCGGCCTATCTTCCATTCCTGTTTCCAGCAAGCAGATTTTCCAGGTAGTTTTTCTGAGCTGCTCTGATACTTCATCTCTCCTATTTCCTATTGCTGTCCTCCTTTATTCAAAACCACTGGTGCTGAGGGGGGGAAAGGGCAAGTGCCCCATTGATGTTTCACCCATGAGGAGCAGGAGGAGGATCCCTTTTGGCTATGAGCTTGGCATGGTATTGAAGAGTGGGGAAAAACAGAAAGAAAAGGAATTTGTCAAGTTCTTGTAGCCAGTTGTGGGAAGGATTTTCTGTAGAAGATTATTGTGTTGAGAAGAGAGTCTCTTTAAATCAAATAGCAATCCTTGATGTGTTATTACTACCAGATGCTCTTGCACTTTGCCAAGCTGGGCAGGTTTCCCTCCTCTATCACCTCCATGAGCAGCTGCTCTCAGCTCTTCTGAATGAAGAAATCCACAGGTGGTGAAGTGTACCTGAAATTAATGCTGCCCCTGGTAATGAGTCAACAAAAATAGGAAAACCCCTTGTGTTTCGGTCTTCTGTAGTTCAGAGTTCCTGTAAGGTAGGTTGGATATTTTGGAGGTGGGGCTCTCTTGACTTCTGTGCTGAGCCATGAGATACCATGACAGGCTTGCCAAAAAGATGTTTCATTGTCACAGCTCACTTGTGGGTCCTTGTGTGCATGGCGGTAGTGATTCAGATCAGCTAATTTGATAACGATTTAATGCCTTGCGAAGGCAGCCCACACCCATTGCATAGCTGCCTCATGCTTTTGGGGAATCACATCAGCTTTTTGCATTTGTGTTTGGTTCAGAAGAGGGGCTGGGAACTGGCCCAGAGAGAAATCTCAACATGCTTAGGGCTGTAACTGTCAAAGGTAGGTTATCCAAAATTTTGGCCCTAAGACAAAAGATGACAGCAGTTGTCTTTACTCAGGAGGAAATGAAATGTAACAGCCTGCATGAGTCATGCATTTTTAGTACATCAGCTTTCACTTTATTGCCAGAAAATGTACTAACTACATAGGATTTTGTCTGTCTTAAGTAAAGACATATTTGAAAGCTCTGGCAATGAAAGAGCTAACGTACCAGACTGTGATGCTATTGTTCTCTCCAAGCACCTAACAATTTTCGCTTGATTCTTTCTTGTGTGTTTTCTGCATTTCGGAAGGGCCTCTGAACATCAGAAAGTAGATGCTCAGCACTATCTTGAATAGTGTCAAAATGAGCCAGCTGTCCGTTTTCAGTGGCTTAGATTTGTTTTCTCACCTTTAAAAGAGTGTTCCTTCTGTGTTTATCCTCATCGGAATGCTGCTCTGTGCAAAATGTCTGGCTACCTACAACTTATTGGAGCATTTTTCCCTCTTTTGGTGATGAACCATTTTTTGTGTAGCTTCTGTATAACATGTTCATCAGTCCTGTCAATCCATTCCTTCAGAGCCAAGAGTAGCCAAGATCTCATTCTCTGGTAACCATTTCCAGACAAAATTTTTGGAGTACTTATGTGAATTGGTCAGTATGTAATGGATAATTGAGAACTTACTCTATCAAACAGCTCAGAAAATTCTCTTAGCAATATCAAAACAAGAGGAAAAACTCATTTTGGGTAGCAAAAGGTTCCTAGTTGAAACTCAGATCAAACTTTGGCTTTTTAACTAGTATCTCTTTTGAGTCATTATCTTTGTGTCATTTCAAGTCCAAGCTGCCCCACATTAGATGATACCAAGGAAATTACAAGAGATCGATTTCACACTGTAAACATGACCTTTTTTAAGCACAAGTCATGCAGACTCAGAGCTGGATGATCAGATTGTTTCAGAATATTGCCAAAACAAGTGATCATGCTGAATCATTGTAAATAATTCCAATACTAAAGGTTCTGCACACAAATTGCATGCTTCATAAAAAAGGTCATATACCAAAAGGAGTATTGGGGAAGATTTTCAAAGGCCCATTAGTCAGTTAAGGCAACTCTCCCGTTTATCCCCACTACACGCCTTTGAAAAGATCCCCAAGGTGCAGGTTTTTTCCTTCCAAAGTAGAGCTGTATTGGGTTAATGACTGCCTTGCAAGAGGTAAGTTAAGGTGGATGCTGATGCAAATCAGCTATCCGTGAATACTCTTTAACATGATGTACTTTGAATAGAATAGTAGTTTTTCTCCACGCATCGCACACTTATCTAAGAACAATACACAAGGAATAAGTTTATGCTTAGGGTTTTTTGTCTTTGTTGGCACAAACAGCATATAAAGCCTGATTAATAGAGATCCTATACAGGCTTATGCTTCCTGCATCTACTGTAGATATCAGTGTGTAAAATCTGGCAGAGAGGGACATCAGATGGATTTGTAATGGTCTCTGAAGGGTCTTTGGCTCCATAAGCTGGATAATGGATTGCACACAGCCATGTGCAGCATTTCCATTTCTTACAGCTATAATGGAATAATAGTTTTAATTTAATAACCAACCCAAGTATAATTCAATACAAAGACATATTATATTCCATTTAAATAAATTAAGGCTACCACAGCTGAAGTGGCATATCAGAGCTTAGAAAAAATCTACCTGTTCCTTCATGAAGAAGCTTGCTACGTATCAATATCTTTAAGTGCAAATTTGGGTTGTGAGTATATACTGGGTCCTAGTATTTAGTTTACTGATGACTTTCAAGGCTTTGTTTTGAGTAGATGTTCTGTGTATTAAGGAGCTACATTCTTGCATGCTGACTTCCCAAGCAGTGCCACTGCGGTCAGTGAGGAGAGCTGTGCCTAGTACATTGCTTGGTGGAAGTACAGAAACCCTGTCACGAAAACACCAGCACTCCCAGCTGGTGTTCTGGCTGAAGTTCTCCTGGTGAGCTGGAACTGCTGACTGGGAGGCCAAGGGTTCTTGTAGATTCCCCCCCCGCCCCGCCCAAGGTTCATTCTGAAAACAAAGCAGAAAGTGGGCATCATCTGTGTGAGTTACAGCACAGCCTGAGCCCTTGTCTCTGTAAGGTCAGAGATGAGATGTATACAGGAGCACCAGGCCACAGCTGACCTGGCCCAAAGCTCACTGGGGTCACAGGAGCTTTGTGCTGTTTTTGAGGAGTCTTGGATCAGGCACAGAGATGCCCCCAGGTACACAAATCCTAATACATTTGACTCTCCAACTGTATGAAGGACTTGAGGAGGACAGGCATCCTGTCTTGGGGCCCCCATTTGTTGCAGAATTACTGTGCTGGGCAGAAAACCTTATAACCAGCCCTGGGCTCAGTTTTGAAGAAAGAAAATGAGCTGTGTATAATAGGTAGTGCTATCACCACTGAGTAATCTGTACTTCAAAGTCAAACAAAGCTTGCCTGTTACCTTGTGAAATATGGGTAATATTTATCCTCGGTTTTGTCACTAAAAATTGCCTGTAAGAAATCCCAGCAGTCAATGAGAATAGATAGCTCAGAATCCAGCTATGGCCCTACAGACCTGGAGTCCTCCAGGGACCATCACAAATCTCATGATGTCTCCCGAGTGCTTGATTTGTGCAGATGATGCTCTGATTTAGCAGAAAGATGCATATAAACTCATGCCGCCAGCAGCCTGTGTTGGCGTCATAGATGCAGAGGCTCAAGAGAGTATGTTATTCCAGCAAATGTCAGCATTAATTTACACTTGCTCAGGTCTCATCTGCTTTTTCCTGCAGTATCTTAGAGATATTACAGTCATGTACGTGAAAAATCCAGTGTCCAGCAGACAAAGCCAGGACCTGCTCGGCATCCTGGAGAGCGATGTGTGTTGAGGGAGGGGTGGCAGAACACTGACCTCCAAGCAGAGGTGTTTTGTCAGTGCTTGTTACAGGGAATGGAAGCACCATGAAACTCGTGTCACTAAGAAGCTGCAGAGATGCCTCCCCAAATGAGTTGCAATTTAAACTACTGATCTGCTGGCAAAAAACACTAATATAGACCTATTGCGACGGGAGCAGAGGAGAATAATGAAATCAGTGGTGTTTTGTAAGAGTTGGTCCCACAGCAGGGCTGGAGCTAAGGAGTCAAACTCCCCTGTGTCACTTACGTAAAGAATTGCAGCGATTGCTGTGGTAATCGTGAACAAAACCAACAGGGAAAGATTTGCACTGATGCACAGATTTAACTGAGCTGTTGCATTCAAGTTCTCTCACTTTGGAAAACACTCCAATTTGCTTCTTGCATTAGATCTAAAATTCACTTTAAGGTGTAAGAAAAATCAGCAAAACATGACTTTCAATATTTAACCAAAAGAAATCAGTTTTTAAATATAGTGTTGTGGGGGCTTTTAATGTGGTGCTATGTTTAACATGTATTGTACATAAAACATAGCCCAGCATGCTTTCTTTTTATTTTTCTGATTCTGTACCATACTTGCTCAGTTTACAAAGTTGTTGAGTGTCGGCCCTAACGTAGATTCTGCAGGCCCAAGTTATGCAAGAGACCTGCCCAATTCCACCCTTCGCAGCTCTTGCTCTGGGGACACCTCTACAAGTCCATCTGGAGCGCATGCTTTGGGCAGTTGCTGAACCAGAGGGAAACTGAGGACAGTAGACTTGCCCGGCATTGCAGAACCAGGAAGCTTTTCACAGTTTTCTTGAAGTGCAGATTTCTTCCCCAGAATTTTCCTCTTGGAAATGTTTATCATAGACTGTTCAGCACTGAGATCTTTATCTAAGGTGTTTGTCTAAAACTGACAAGATTGTATGCCAATTAGAAAAAGATCTTTTCAACATGTATTTTTTATTAATAGCATATTTTAGACAAATGTGTTTCAAACTGCATAGGCGAACTTCCCAGGCATATTTCGGCAGTGACTTGTGCCTGTTCTGCTATTGCTGTTCCAGCCTCTAGGCTGCTAAGCTGCTGTTGCCCTTCATTATCAGGTGGACTAGAAGTATAGTATGGATCTAACATCTGGAAGCTGGACTTAGTGAACTGTGGTGCTTTTTGTCATGTCTGTCAGTTTGTTTCTCTCACCACTGCAGATTTTAGTGGTGAATGGTGGTCTATCTCCAGACCAGCACTTTTTTAAGAGTCCTCTCCTACAGCAGCTCTTATAGCCAGTGGATCTCTATGCAAAGTTTAGATGACTTGTACTGAGGAGCTTTGCAGAGGCTCTTACCCAAAAGTGTAAGGCAAGCTGATGGCTGCCCACAGGGCGAGTTGTCAGTCTCATTTGACCACCACCTGTAGTGTGGAGCTGAGCTTCAGCAGGATGCTTTGCACTTGGGATGGATTTGACTTCATGGAATGAGGCTAGTGTGTGTGTGTATTAAACAAGTTTGAAGGCATGTTCTTAGGCTAGAAAATAGAATTATACAGGAGCTGGTCCCCTCTAATACCTTTTTTGATAGCAAAAAATTAGCTTCAGGACCTACTTGGACTCTCCACTGGTTTATGGTGCTTATGATGATGTGTGTGCTGACTGGAGCATGTTTTGATCAAGGCAGATGCTGCATGCTGGCTGCATGGTAAACTTCACATGGGTATATCGTTGGGTCTGCCCATGTAACCCCTATAACCAAATCGTAGGGAAAGGACTGATTCTCATGCCATGGCAAGGGCTTCCCACGGGAGCCTGCATTACTACCAACACCAGAATTTGCAGGTGGGATGCCATGGGGCTGGCAGCAGTCCTAGAAATTTGGTCCTAGCACCCTTTGCAGGTATCAGATGAGGAAGAGAGATGGGTTGAAGGCACATGTGCTAATCCATAAGCTAAAGTGAGCAGGTGAACCTGCCATGCAATACATGAGTATGGTGGCATCCAGCCTGCTTTTGTCAGAGTTCCAGGAAGGGTCCGGCTTTTTCACCAGACTCAATCTGTGTCATGCTAGAAATCCAGAGCCCTGTCTTCCTTCCAGACATACCCCCCACCTGCTGCTGCACTCCTCAGCCCCTCTAGCTGGATGACAGCTGCAGAAACCCGTGCCTGGGTGTGTTTGCCCTCATTTAACCCTGAGTTCGCATCCTTCATACCCTCCTGGTGTAGGGAGGAGATGCTACCGTTTTGTGATCCAGTGTGTGGAGAGTTGCACTCGGGGCACACAAAGTTGAAAAGGTCTGTATATAGGCTAGTGATGTATGGGAGTAGCAGCAATATGTTGTCTAGTTGTATGTTCTCATTAAAGAGATTTATTTTACTTCACACCCATGTGGTAAAGATAACAGATGCTGCTGTACCAGCTAAGAAGTACAGTGGTTCTGAGCTATGAAGTTTTGCTATGAAGATGAACACTTAAATATTCTGAGGACAGAAAATGGTGGCTAGTGGGAACAGTAATGTAAGATATTGGAGGAGTTCATTTATGTTGATAAACTAGTTTATATTCTAGGATTCTTTTTCTCATGTTGATAAAGTGTCAACCTTAGCTATGAACTTTGCTATTTATGACCTTTCATGTAAAGCTGCAAGGCAGAAAGATAAACAACTTGAGCAATACAATTAAGGCAAACCCAGAATTCAGTCAATGAGAGACACCAGTGTTAAGTAAATCATCTGATGGAAACAGAGCTATTTGAAAATGCAGTGGCATCACTTACAGTACAGTGGGCAATTAGTTTTAATTAACTTCAAATTCTGACACATAGTTAAAAATCATCTTTTCTTAGTGCCCAGCTACCCAAACGAAGGTTGAGTCATTTTGTCCTGCTAGAAAAAGCTATTACAGGTATTATAATGATGCTATTCACACTTCTATTATAAGTATGTAATCTTTTTAATTTTTTCATAAAATAGTACTTTTGGAAGATCAACTTGTTCTGTACCGTAAGCCTTTGAAAAATGGCACTGTTTTCCAAGAGGAACAGATTGAATTTTTAAAAACAGCTCTGAATTGATTAACAAAGTCCAACATGGTGTGATTTTTTTTTTTTCNCCAGGGAGGATCCAGCCAGGAGTTCTTGTAAGGTTATCAGAAATTACAGACAGCTTTTCATGCACATGTGTAAGGTTATATCTGGCACTTTAAATGTGCTGCTGTACATCTGTCACTATGGGAACTCTAAGCACCAATTTTGTGGGAGGTAAGGGGGTGGCTGCTTTGCATTACAACTGCTCAACTGAGCATGTACGTCCCACCACAGCCTGCTGCAGCATCCACATATCCCTCTGCCCCGTGCATCTAGTCTGTTGGACCATTCTGGAGAGCAAAACATGACTTTCTATTAATGTTCTTATAGCAACATTTTTACGAAGTTCAGTGTTTTAAGAGAATGTGGTACTCAGAGGTGTTCCACCAAGAACAGCATGACAGTGATGGTCATCCTGACAATATCCATGGCTTCCTGCTAAGGAGACATCTCTCTGTGCCTGTCTGCATCTGGTGGGAAAGGCAGGGCAGAGAACCTCAAGCTCTTGCTGACCCAGGCTAAGACCACCACGTGGCCCAGGACAGCTGGACACTCTTGGACAGTTGCTCAGTAGCTGCAGGTTTGTTGCTGTGCTGTGTGATTTTTAGACCTGCACTTTGGGTGGGATGTCCCTATAAAATAACCCTTAGGACTGTGCGTTTGGTGCTGGTGTTTGTGGAACCAGCTGTGAATTCTCGGTGTTCACTGTGCTATTAGTCATGTTGTTCAGAGGAGGAACTTCTGAAAAGTGCACAGGAAGTTACTGACTGCTTTAATGTGAAACCTATTTCCATTATTAGTCTTTTGAACTATGTGAAACCAGAGCTAGATACTTCTGCTTACATTCTGCAAGCTTTACTCAAGTAATCTACTTGATTTCCCTTGGGCCGTGTGGTAGCTTCTTACACGAGTAAGTTCAGAACCTTTTTCTTGTCCCAGTTAAAATAATTTGTATGCTAAGCCATGCAGATAAGTGCAGAGTTATATCCATCTTCTCAACTGCTCAGTGACCAGGATGCTTTAGGAAGAAGAATTCAAACAGAACGAGCTGGTACTACTGAGATAGGAAAACTGTTGCTATGCGGTCACCTTCACGTCATGTTCCTCATGCATCAGTTATCAGCCCTGGGAGATGCTGTATTTCTGAGAAAAGTCTGTGTGGTTTTTCCTCACATCTCCGGTGAGATTTAAAGATGCCTATTTCTCCTGCCAATCTTTTCACGACAAAACAAAAGCCGTTCTTCTGGGGAACAGACTGTTCTCAGCGGATGGTCTCTGGTGGTCAGGGTGTGATTTGAAATTGTGATCTAGACAGGGAGAACTCTGATATGTTGCATGCGGGGTAATCTCTAAATAAACATAGCAGGTCTGATCTCTGCCAGAGGAGACAAATCAATGGGCTAGAGGATTTTTGGTCTGGACTAAAATAACTGCCCTCACACTGTTTAAAGGAAATAAGACCTACACTCTTTCATCATTTTCTCTTAACCTAGTGGCTGTTCTGATGAGTTGTTGCATCAGTTGTATTTCTTTCATAGATCTTTTGTTTAGTCTAATTTTTAAAAAATGAATGTTATGGTATAGTTAAGAGCTGTGCCTTTTGGTCATGACCTTCAGGTAAAAAAAAAATACAACAGGCACTTTTAAACTGTGAATTTGAATAGGTCTGGTAAAGTGAAAAATAGCCATGAAATAATGAGGCAGTACAGGAGTACTGTATTCTGACCATCAAAAAGGTCTGCATGCATTTTTTCCATCTGGAGTAGATATGGTACAGGAAACAATTCATGGTGTGGCAGGACACTTATTTTCCTTGTGCTCAGTACTTTTGAGTGAATGAGAAGGAAATGAGATCTCTAAACAAAAAGAAGGAAAATGAAAGGCTTATTCTGGTAATTTTTCAATTATTAATAGTTTCATAGTGTTCATCATTTTAGCAGGATGAGAACATTTTGAGTAAAATTACCAGAAATCATTTTCTAGTAGTTCTTTTTAGTCTTGACATAGTTATGCATACTTCATGTATGACTTTTTTAACTCTTAAAATCTATATTTAAAATTTCGTACTCTGCTTTAAAGTTTGCTCTGACTTGAAATACAGTAGTCTTCAGAAAATAGATTTAACTTTCTTAAAAGAAGAAAAAACTGAAAATTCTAAAAATAAAAACAGAAAAGAAACTTGTCTTAAAGATGCTTCTGGACAGAGGATTTTGTATTTCTTTTGAGGCATTAAGTTTTTAAAATTAAAATCAGCATGTAGTTTGGGCTCATTCCAGTGACTTAAACAGGTCCCTTAGTTTTACTTCTGAGTAGTCAGAGTTCCTCAAGTGCTTCAGTGAAACATGTACCTTGGAAAATTGCAACTCTAAAGATAAGGCTTTAAAGACTAGATGACTGACTTTCCTGGAATGGCTGAGACACACAGAGAAAGGCTTCACTCTGGCAGCTGAATTGACAAGTGCAGACATCGTGCCCATTTAGTCCCGTTGGTTGGAAAGCCTAGTGTTGGGGATAAGCTCATCTTAAACATAAGGGAATTAGTCCAGCATCCATTTAAATTGCTGGCAAAGCTCCAGGAGAAGGGCTGAGGCAACAGGCATACAAAACCCTGCTCCTAGGCCTGATCCCAGCTTTTCTTACACATCCAAAGCTCATGCTGAGTATTGTGGTCACTTTAGCAGGATTAAGACTGAGCGGATTGTTTGGGCAGATTTATATTGCTATTCATTGTTAAGAAGTACCGATACAGTTCTCAGTGATGTACGGTTAATAAATATTCATTGGTTAAAACAACAAGACACCTGTTGACAAGGTAAACTCTGATTGTTCAAAGCAAATTGTTGAAGTGTGGTAAAATGTCATGTACAATAATTAGTTAAATGGGCTCTTCTGTTATCTGTAGCCTTCTTCCAGCAAAGCACTTAGGCATGTGTTTGCCATTAGCACCTGACTACCTCTGACTAAAGGCAATCTGACTGCTCTGCTGTATACAGAGCACGTTTTGGAGAAAAAGGACCTAAATTACTTGGGGTCCACCATGTTCTGCCTATGGTGTGTGTTCTTGATCCTTCGAGAAGTCACTTGTGCCCAAACAACACTGGATCTGATCAGCATTTTGTAGGGAGAAATGGCCCAAGGTGCCTGTCACTTTACACTGTCTGGGTTTAAGCAGCAATCTGCATGCTCATTGGTGCCATAAGGTTACAATTTGTCGCCAAAGTAGTGCCAGGAAAGTGGTGTGATGGTGTAAGTGTTGGCTGAGATGTACAGGGTGGCTGGGGAGGCCAGCTTTTAGCTGTGGGCTGTGTGTGCGCACATCACCTGTGACTGCTGAAGGTGATAATGACAATCTTATTGTTATGGGAGATTCTAAGCAGCATGTTCTAGAACACTTCTTTTAACTAAAAAAAGCATATTTAAATATATTCAGATGTCAGTGATCAAGAAATGCACATTTCCTAAACTAGCCTCAAACTTTTCCCTTTCTCCTACCTGCTATACATTTAAAAAGAGAGAAAAATGTTATCAGTGACAAAAACCTATGTCTGAAGAGAGTGCAGGGGTCTATGTACTTTTTTTTACGGGGAGGGGGGAAATTCAGACTTCAGCCTAAAAAAACCTAGCAGGCCATCTTTAATTCATGCTTCTCAACGTAAGTATTACAAACCCATTAGAAACATAAATGTTTCCTTGTGTATTGAAGTAACCAGTGTTACATGGCCATTCCAGTACGCTGACACTGAGTAGTTTGTTGTATTTGTGTGTGTATAATTCATGTTTCTTAGCAGGATTTTGAGGAGAGGAGGGGAACTGGAGACAACACAGTAGACTGCCTTCTACTAACAATATGAGGACCAGTTAAAAAATGGATAAGTAACATGATTCAACATAGCCTGAAAAAGACAGGTGAAAAATAGAACGCTAATCATATAAGGATGAGACACTAAAATAAATCATGTTAGAAAAGGATTAGCCATTTGGGATTTGAACTTGCCACCCACTGCAAACAATGGCAAAAATCCCACTGAATTAAATGCCTCGGGTGCTTACACAGGACTGATTAGATGTTATTCGTAGAATAATGTATATGCCAAATAATGCTGGTATTCGTCAAGTAAATTATTCACCAGATCCATCATCCTGCCATTTCTTTTCTGGCAGAACTCCCATTGAAGTCAATGGGAGTATTGTCTGAATAAAGACTTTAAGGATTCAATCCAAGGTTACACAAAATGCAATTGGGGCAACTTGTTCTTCTTCCTTGGGTTCATAAAACCACACGCTGGTCAATAGGTAGGCAGCCAGGGTGCTACACCTTATGATGCTAGTTGTTATTTCACTGATGCTGTTTATTCACTTGTATCTCCTTAATTTATCTGTTGCCACCTTGATTTGGAGTCTGACCCTGTTAGTGCATGTGTGTATGGAACTGAAACCTCGCTGGCAGCACAACCTGTATCCAGCTGAAAACCAAGTTAAGCTGTATCAGTGTCTGTGGGCTGGGGTGCACTGTCCTGGGCTCTTGGGGTGACCTTTGAGAGCTGTGGGATGAGCAAAGAAGTGCAGCTCTGACCTGAGTGAGCAGGAGGTTTCTAAGGTGACTTTTTGTAGAAGACACATTATATGGCTGGTTTGTTCTTCTGGTGGTGGTGGTTGTTGTTGTTGTTTTTTAACTTACAAGTTAAATGTTCTGAATCGGATTTGGATAATTTTCTTTTTGTTTTTTTAAAAAAAAGGTGTCTTGCTGTCTTGATAGGAACAAAGTTAATACAAGCAAATTGCTTAAATGATTTACAGTTCTAACTATTAATATACAACTGAGGCAACTATCTACAGCACTGAGCTCAGCCTCTCATTACTACCTGTAGGACCCTATAATGGTTAGATCAGCTGTAGATGGGTTCCCCTGTTGTTCCAGGAGCACATTAGAAGCATCTTGAGGCTTGCAAGTAACCTTAAAGAAATCAGACATAATGGCCTCAAACAATAGTAATTCTTGTAGCTCATAATGTGCTCCATATGCCTGAAAGGTACTGTGCAAATGGGGCTGTTTGCAGGAGACTTCTTGGGTTTGGCCTATCTGGAATCTGAGTGTTTTTGTGAAATGGAAAATATTTATGGAAGCCGAGCATAGTTGTGTTGAAATGTGTGGTAAAGCTTGGGGCAGTGGAAAGATTGCAGAAGACCTCTCTGATGGTGACAGCAATGCTCTCAGGCCCAGGAGGGGTCTGTGTTGCCCCAAACAATATAGGATGGAACTGCTGCTGGCTTTCATACAAAGCAACAATTTATATGTGTAGTTGGTACATAAGGATGTGTTTCCTGGTGCAAAGTTTTTTCTAGTCTCTGCAGTGACGGTTGGTTGGAGTTAACACTTGTCTCATGAAGACTCTTCCATAGCCTCCATGGCATCTGCTAGGATTTCAGAATCAAAGCAAACCATGCATGATTTCCCAACCTGCTGTGCTGAAGGTTTCTATATCTACTGCTCTGTTTCCACTCTGTACCAGTTTTCCTTGACAACCCATGTTCCCCTCTGCTCTGAGAGCAAGTGTCTCCTTTGGTATAGATGTCCCTTCTCCTGTGGCCCTTCAGTGACTTGAGTTGACCCGGCCCTGCTGCCTGGGACCGTGCCCTGCAGAGACTGCACAGATGGTACGGCTCTGTAAAAACTTGTGCTCAACTTCACGGGAGGCTGCAGAGCGGCACGCCAGCAGTCCCCACAGCTCTGTGCTGCCTCGCGTGGGGCAGCTCGGGGAGCCTGGGCCTCGCCCGAGGGCTCCGGCACCCCCTCTCCGCCAGCGCCGGTGCGGGGCGGGCGCGGTGCCCGCGCAGCCGCCCGTCAGGGCTCCCTCCTTCCCCCCGTTCTCCGCTCTCTCCCCAGCGCCGGCGGAAGCCAATGGGCGGGGGGCGGCGGCGCCCCGCTCGGACCCCGCGGGCGGGGAGGGGCGGGGGCGGGNGAGCGAGATGGCCGCTGACGGGAGCCGCGGGGTCCTGCGGCTGTGGCTGCTGGCGGCGGCGGGGCTGTGCGGCGGGGTGGCGGCGGGCAAGTCCCCCAGCTGCCACGAAGTGCGGACGGCGTTTCAGCTGCGGCAGATCGGGCCCCTCAAGCTGGTCCCCGACGTGCCCACGGCCGGTCAGTACCGACCCACCCGCGGGGTGGCCGCTCCGCGCCGGGGGGTGCAGCGGGCGGCGCGGGGCCGTGCTGGGCGGGCTCGGAGCTGCGGGGCGACCCGCGGGGCTCCCCCGGCTCCGGTGCTGCCGTCGGGGGCTGCTGCCTGCCTGCCGAAAGCCGGGGCACCGCGGGTGCCTTCGGGCAGCGCCGGCTTTCCTGCCGGTCGCAGGTAGCGGGGAACTCCGCGGCTTTGGCACGCGTCTTGCTAAAAGAACTTTAAAAGAGACCGGAATGACTCCTCCGTTTTTACGTTGTGCAGGTATTGCTTGTTGATCGCCACCGTAAGCACCAGGGCTTTGCCTTTTTTTTTTTTTTTTTCTTTCCTCCCCCGCGTTTAGGACCGGTGTGATCCCTTTAAGTACTTTAAGCAGGGGCTTCATTCTGCAAAGGATCCGCTTCTTAGAAGGCAAATTAGCAACCGAGTCATTAAGGAACGCTCGTTTTGCTGACCAGATGTAGGGATCCTCGGGCAGGCTGGGGAATACGTTGTTGACTTACGAATTAGGAAGAGTTATCTTGCAGATGAATTCAGGAACGTTGTCATAAGGAAAGGCAGAGGTAACGTCTTGGAGGGATACAGCCCACAAAACTTAGCGTTTGCTTAGTTAAGCAGTAAGTCTGTGGTCTGAATACTTGTGGAAGTTGATAAGTAGAGTGGTGTTCAGTTTTGCCTTTTCATACTGTTTCTGAGCATTATGTGACAGTAATGAAACAGAAAAGTAACACACATACCATAGTTTTTTCGTATTACACCCTTACCCTGTACAGTTCATTGTAAGGGGATAAAGTACATTATAATGCCTAAAAATTATTAAACTCTTCTGAATGACCACGTATCTATCTAGATAATGAAGTCACATCCCTGACTCTTACATGTTTTAAGAAAATGTTTACAAGAACTGGAATGTAGAAGCAAAGATTGTCAGTCTCATAAAACAGTCGCTAGCTGCCTCATGCTAGCACAATTGCCTGTATGTGCGTGGTGGTATAAATGTCAATTTCAGTTGTTGCTTTATTTTTTTTCACGTTTGTCTTAAAGCAGTTCAATTTAAAGCCTGAGTTCGATGGAGAGACCTTAAATGAGTTTTGGTTACGTTTTCTGGCATGAGTTTCTGTCTTGGGGATGACTTTTGATGGGCTGGGGGCTGACCTCTTGGTAACTCTTATGGCTGTAAATGATTGCACAGTGCCAGTGATCTTTACCTATGTTTTACTTAAAGTAGTTGAGATGACGCATGGCTGTAAAGTTGTCCGTAAGCAAGGAATCAGTCCTCTTTTTGTGGTAAGAAGAGATTTGCAGGAATAGTATTTTGAAGGTTGAATTATGGTACCTTTCTCTTGTGCTGATAGAGGCATCAGATCACACTTGTCTTGGAGAGCTAAATATGAAAGCTATTAAAAAAAAGAGATAAACCAAGGTTTTTCATCCATTTTGATGCATGCTTAACTATCTTTCCTGAGCTCTTTCTGGAAGAGATTCTTCAAACTTTAATTAAATTGATCATTTTACATTTTCTATGGAATTCTAGTACTGTAGATGAAACTTGGAGAAGCTGTGTACTTTCAGAAGGAAAACGTACGTGCTGTGATGCTTCACGGATGTTTCATTGCATTCTTGTGTCATATTGAACTTGAATAACAAGCTCTCAGCTAATAAATAGCATGAGAGGAGGTGAGGGAGGGTAATACACTTTTAAATTTTAGCTCATAAAGGTTTCTTTTGAAGAGGATGATTGGAGCAGAGGAGAGCTGAGGAAAAGTGATGCATATTGATCTTTCCTGTTCGTTAAGTATACTCAGCTATACCAAAGCTTGTGTGTTTTAATGATACCTTGCTAGGCAGTAATGTCTCCTGTCTAGTGCCCTCTTTTAATTAAGTACTGATGTGTTTTCCAGTGTCTTTACCTGGCAGCTAATACCAGTGAATGTGTCTTAATACAATCCCCTACATAGACACACTGTTTTTCTCTCTAGGACATTGAGGCTCGTTTTATTATGCATTTTAACAGAAAAATGTTGAAGCATCTCTCTGCAGACTTTGGAGGGTTGTTAGTTAAAGTGGAAGAAGGAGGGAACAGTGGTGGGTAGCTGGGGGGGACACTGGGGAACAACAAAGATGGAGTGGAGCATCTCCCTTATGAGGAAAGGCTGAGGGAGCTGGGTCTCTTTAGTTTGGAGGAGACTGAGGGGTGACCTCATTAATGTTTATAAATATGTAAAGGGTGAGTGTCAGGAGGATGGAGCCAGGCTCTTCTCAGTGACAACCAATGGTAAGACAAGGGGTAATGGGTTCAAACTGGAACACAAGAGGTTTCACTTAAATTTGAGAAGAAACTTCTCAGTGAATGTAACAGAACACTGGAACAGGCTGCCCAGGGAGGTTGTGGAGTCTCCTTCTCTGCAGACATTCAAACCCACCTGGACACCTTCCTGTGTCACCTCATCTGGGTGTTCCTGCTCCAGCAGGGGGATTGGACTGGATGAGCTTTCGAGGTCCCTTCCAGCCCCTGACATTCTGTGGTTCTGTGTGCTCAGCTGAATGGTGCAGAGTGAGGCCTGTTGAGAGCTTCCTGCTGACTTCTCCACTGGGGTGGAGAAGCACTGGGGTGCTCCTCAGTTGTCTGCAGGTTGGTTTTGGCTTCTTTTCTCTAGAAAACTGAACTTTTGCAGGCTTGTTGTCTGTTTACTAGATATTTTCAATCACAAAAGCGTTGAAAGCCCTTGGCTGATCTCAAGCCAGTATTTATAGGCTAATGCAACAAATCTGGCAGAGGTTAAAGTCTTAAGGGTTATTAAGTTCTTATAACCTTCGGGAAAATCGGCAGCTCAGTTGAGAGGCCCAACCCAGTGCTGGGTGAGGGATCAGCAGCCAGATTATTTGGTGTATATTTTCCATCTCCTTATGGGTGGTGCCCATTTCACCTGTAATAAAATTAACTCCAGATATTTGGGAGGGTTTGCAGCCTACACCCTCCTGTGGTATTAGTTGTGGTTGGAGTGTTGAAGTCGCGCACTGATGGATGCCAGATACAATGATGGGTCCTGGATGCACGCTTCATGGGGACTAGTATCTGCCTCCGCACATTACACATGGTCTGCAGACAGGCTGCTGTGATCGCCAAGTGTGTAGAAGGGCTGTCGTGACCTACAGTGAGGTGGACGGTGGCTTTGGACAGGACCTACCAGGCTCTGGTATAAAATGTAGCAGCAAGGGAAAGAGGAAGATTCCTGGATGGAGGAGAGAAAAAAAGCTTTTGTTTTCAAGGTGTGATATGAATCTGTTGCCAACCTTTCTGAAAATAACTACCTTCTGAATTGTGCTCTTTAAGAGGAAACTCCTGGGCATCTCAAATTTATCTTCCATGGCTTCCTGCAAAAGATTTGAGATTTTTCCATCCTGAAATCTGGTCCATTAATGAGTGGAGGACAAAGGAAGAAGAGTATTTTGACATGGGATGGGTAAGAGGCCCAAACAACAGGTATTTTTGAGCAGCTGGTCTCCTTGGTCTGTCTGTAAGACTTTCTCCTCCACTAGCAGAGTCTGTGCTGCTACCTGGTAGCCTGCTTTTCTGGAACAGACTGGATGTTTCAAGGTGAATTTGCTGCAAATAGCAAACAGATTGGTCAGGTAAGGGTACTGCTGCCTTGGCAGTGATTCAGAGGAAAGGGGTTTTTTTTGTCATCCCCCAGACTGGAAAATGAGGTAATGTGTTCCTGCTCTTGTACTTTGATTATCACAGGCTGAGCTGGGATGTCTTTGTAGGAGCTCCTTGGTTAACATTTTGATGAGAGAGAATTATATGCTGTCTCCAAGGGGGAAGGGCTGTGTTAATCCTGCCAGGGGACTAAGCCTTTGGTTCCAGGGAGTCTAGATACCTAAAATCTGATGTGTACTGCTACGTGTGGTATTCTTCCCAGCACAGGGCTGCTGTTAGTGATACCCTGTGAGCCCTGGGTTGTATTACAGCGTAACTGCCCACTGACATGGACTGCGTTTTAAGGTTCTGTTTATTCACAGGCTCTTCCGTGGTACGGAGCGTGGTGGTGGCTGTTGCTGCTTTCCAAATTCACAGTAGGAAAACTGAATGAACCCAACTGGAGTCTGTGACTTGTCCACATTCAGGTGGTGAATTGTAGCAGAACCAGAATAAAAGTGCCCCTCTTGATTCCTTTGCTAATTGTGTAACTGTGAGAACACTCTCCCTGTTTATATAGACTGAGTTCTGTCTCTGCTTATTGACTAGTGTATGGTCATGCAAAAAAAAAAAGTCTGAAAACGTAAGTGTAGAGATAGAAGAAATTGGCTTATTTCTGGTAAGCAAAGAAAATATTGGTCACGTGTGAAAGAGTTCTGGGAACTCTTTACCTTCTAAATTAATTGTCTTGTTGAGGGCTACCAAAAGGATGATTTTCTTATTTTGCTGCTCTGGTGCTTTACAAAGAGTGCAGAAGCTGCCCAGATTGTGCTCAGGGACTGACTTCTGAAGGGCAGATTTTGTTGTATTAAAAGCTTCTTTATTCTCTACTGTCATTCTGCACCTTAAATCAGGAAAACTGTTCATTACCACATGTATATGCTGAATATCCCACAGCAGAGCTGGACATGCATTAGAAATTTATACACTAAAATTATTTTACTTTCTGAATAGTGGCAGGGAAATCCTAGGTTCCTTATCAGAAGCTCCTTGGTGCATGCATTAGATTGGATCTCATCCCACCTCAGCCTATGGCAGAGCTCCCATTGTGTTGAGAAAGGAGCATAAGCTAGATCCCTTTTTGAATATGTCCAAGAATAACTATTAAACCAGCCATTTGTTATTAAATAGGTCACGCCACACTTTATTTTCCTGTTTTTCCTCTTTTATTACCACTCAGCTCCTTATTTCTATCATTTTAATGAGAGCACTGTAATTCCCCTGGTAAAGGTGCAGTGCTGAAACACATTTTGCTCACAGCAGCATTCTGTCACAGTCACTTGTAAGTCTGGTGCGTGCCAGATGTGAAATGTACTTGCTTTATTGGCTCTGGAAAGTTTTTGCCCTATCAGAATGAGTGACTAAAATCCTCTGGCGTGAACTGTGATTTATACTTGGGTTTGCTGTTCACCTGCGTATGTGGTTGTGTGGGACTGCCCTCAGTGCTGTGGATGAAGGGTACCTCCAGGAGAAGGGGTTGCTGCAGGAGCGCAGTCACGTTAATACTTAGAAACAGTGTAGGGTGGTCAAAATTTTAAGAACAGGCACAAAAAGTAATTTATTTATTTTTTTCTGTGAGGTTTCTTTTGGAAAATCCTGATTGTTGTAAGAAGTTTGTGAAATGTTCTTGGCATTACTTGCAACTTGTTATAATGGAAAGTTTTCTTCTTGGTACACTCAGTATTTGTTTATTTATGGACACACAGACCTCTCGGTGGTTTAAACCACAGAGCTGTCCCGTTGGAGGGAGTGGGCTCGTCCACTGTGAGATGGATTCTGTTCCTCTCTCTCTCTCTGAACAGCCTAAAACAAGGCCAGCTGTGCCTCAGTTTGTTTCTGCAGGCTGTGTCATGCAGTGTTATTTTGAGGGGTATTGATGAAGAGCTGCCATGAAAGAGGTAGATTGCAGCCAAAGTATCAGTGAGTTATACCTTCATTTTTTCAGGCTCACTTCACTTAATTCTTTATGTGAGGAGAAGGGCAGGAAGCTACCTCGGTTTCTGATGAATGAGAAGCTGAACCGAAAGCTGGTCCCTGCTGCCCTTGTCTCAGCCAGAGGCAGTCCCAAGGAGGCCACAGGCTTTCCAGCGTCTGAGCAGTCACAGCCGTACTCCGCACTTGCTGCCATGGGTGATCTGAGCAGAAGAAAAGCTATGGTTTTCCAGCCTGCAGCTCCTCTGGAGTAAGGGTGCTTCCTCCATTAATCTCAGGATTTCATAGCACTCTTCAGGCTCAAACTGTCACCAGAAGCAACAGTCTAAAGCTGCTGATGACTGTGGATACAGGCAAGACTCACACCAGCAGTAATATCTTTTTCTCCTCTCTTCCCATGCCTTAAATTTCTCTTTGACATGGGACCAGCTGCCCACTCTGTAATGCCCTTCTGGGAGTAATCTATACGCAGAAAGTCTGCTTAAACTTACTTAGTGCCTCATAAAGACAGAATCACTGTTCCACTGCCAGATGGAAATCTGTAGTTCTC
Source organism: Pampusana beccarii (assembly GCA_013399365.1). Classification (NCBI taxonomy): domain Eukaryota; kingdom Metazoa; phylum Chordata; class Aves; order Columbiformes; family Columbidae; genus Pampusana; species Pampusana beccarii. The sequence continues at coordinate 166,916 of VWYH01007506.1, forward strand.
ATATCCGTGGGCATCAGAAAAAAAGCAGTGTCCTTGGTGACTTGCGTGAGCATTTGGTCCAGGTGAGTAGAAGACTGGTTTAGTTATTCAGATCAACCTTTCCTGTAAATGACTTGGGAAGGCATCCAAGAGTCAGCACAGAACCTGCTCTCCCCCAGCACACGATCGTGTTATCAAACTGAGTCAAGGGAAGAGCCAAGTATTCCTGCAATTCACATGGTCCATTCATTCTCAAAAATCTGTGCTGAAAAGACTGCATAGTGATATATATGTGTGTGGTTTTTGGTTTTTGTGTATGGTTGGTTGTGTGTGCTTTGTTGTTGTTTTTTTTTTTCCTAATGCTCAGCCCAAGATCTGTTAATTCTGGTGTTGAGCTGGATCTTGGTATGGAGAATAAGCTTAGTAAGAAATTATACATCCTTAAAATACTGATGGCTCCCAAGAGCTGCCTATGTAGCACCTTATGTGCTACTGAAGTTTTACCATGAGATTGTAATTGGGGAGTAATAAAAAATATCCCTCCCACACCCCCACTCCAGTCCTTAACCAAAGGGCAGTACAAATGAAAGGCATTAATGTGATAAGTGGAAACAAAGTTGGGATGATAATCACTATATGAATCAATAAAATAAATACATCAAAATGAGTAAAAGCTTTTATAAAGATTAATCATGAAAATTGGTATGAACCTTGAGGATCTGTAAAAAGCAAGGGTATGTGTAAAATGTACCCTGGGCAGTAAAACAGATTTCTTTTTTAAAATGGTTTTGCTTTTAGGTGGTGTAAAACTAGAGCTGTAGTTCCAAGTATTGCAAAGTCTTTCTAATTTAATCTTTCTCCCATGAAAGCATAAAATGACAAGATAAAGAGGCATATGTTTAATAATACTTCAAACACATACTCATCACTTACCAGTTGAGAGCACAGCATCTGCTTCTAGGGGAAAATATGAATTTTGATGGATCAGAATCAATTTCTAAACAGCAGCCAAGCCTGTGACACAGAATTTATACTTGGCCTCTCAGTCTCTGTCAATTTGATTAGGTATCACTATTTAATATGATAGAATTATCTTGGTATCTATAAAGAGATATTTACAGATACTCATTCACATTAGGGTAGCTTCTGAGCAGCACTGGTGGATGAAATGAGGTACCTAGCTAACATTTAACAATTCATCTTAAGGATAAAAAAGATAGGGAAGCAAGTCTGTTTCTGCCTTCCACCAAACACTTAAGATTTACTTTTTTTAAGGTGATATATTATTTGATGGAAAACTGCAAAATATTTCTGCACGGTATCATGTTCTGTTTGGATCTTGATCTGTTTGGATTACAAAAGTAACCTGGCCCCCAAGCTAGGAGCTGGGTCCACAGAATTACATAGTACAGGTTTAGGAGGACAAGGGTTTTCTCTCCGTATGTGTCCTTTGTGACCCAGGGTGGTCTTTAGATCCAGGTGTGCTGGGGACTGTGGGCGTTCTGGACAGGGAACTGACCTCTGTTGTGTGGACTGAGGGTTGTAGGACTGCGTGCTGAACTGCTCTGCTGCTTAGAAAGACAAGAGCTATCCAGAATACTATTTTTATGGCTGCATTTTGTCTGTATCAAGAGCTAAATATTTTGTGTACCAATGCTGATACTTGGAATTAGCCCTTTGTGTCTCAAGTCCTTCAGTAGTGCTGCTCCTTACAACCACTCTGTAGAAGAACATAGGGACAGTATTTCCATCCCCATTTTATGGTGTCAGATGAAACCTGGGTGGCTGAGAAGATCTTGCCAATTCCATATTGAGTCCTGTAATCTAGTGGCATCTAATAGCAAGTAAACTTATGTAGCCTATAAATGCTCCATGGTTTTCTTCAGACACTTCAGCCACCTCTGGTGGGTTTAATCTTGAGGTGAGAGGTTTCTGCACTTCCGTAGTGGGGTGGCACCCACAGGCTCACTCTGGGCCAAGGTGGTCTCTGTACGCCAAGGCCTCGCCCTGGCAGTCTTACAGATGAATGTTGTACAGTGCTTGACTGTCCTGGACCTCCCCGGGGCTCCGAGTGCTGTTATACAGCACCAAGCACCTTAGCGGTATTTAGCAAATGATTTATAACGGAGCAACGATAACCTTGCCTCTTAATATAGATAAGCAGTATGCATATACTTTCATGAGAATAAATCCATCTGTTTTACTCTTTCCAGTAATCAGTTTTAAAGGATGGTAATTAATTACCTTCTTGGTGTATTCATACATGCATGTTTAATGTGTGAAGTTTTTACTTGTGAAATTTCAAGGCACTCGTCCAAAGGATACAGAAAGAACTTAAGACAATGGAGGAATTTTAAATGTCACAGATGATACTATTAAATTTATTTGCTATTTTGTGGACTCAAAAGTCTCAGGAAGTATAATTAATACGTATATCCTCAGGTTCTCTTGCATTTTGATAGCTAAAGCCTAGAAATAAAGTGCAAGTGTAGCCAGGCAATTGCAGAGGAACTTCAGAGCTGTGGAAGACAAAGTTATTCCCCTTGAAGTTGTCTTTAATCAGCCTTTTCCCTCTTTTCTTTTGATATGTAGTTTTTAGCCTGGTTTATATGATTCTGTGCCATATTCTGCCTTCCTGTGTTCTTACTGGGTTTCTGCTAATACTGGTGGTCAACATATATATGCATTTGAAGCATGTATATATGGATTTTTGGTCTTCTAATGACTCTGCTTGCTTCCCAGAGTCATGGTCTCTCCCTCTCCAGAGTTCTTCCATCACAGGGTGGATGTGCCGGCCGTTCTGGAGGGTCATCCTTCTCCGAGGAGCTCATTGTGACAAAGAGCCCCCGCTCTGCTGCGCAGACCGCTTTCAAGTCCTTTAAAAACAAATGAGAGACAAATTTCAGAGTGCCGCTTTCCGAACCTGACAATACCAGATAGGTCATGGTAGCTTTGTTTGGCAGCTAGTTAAATTGGATAGTTCAGCGCATCCCTAGATGTTAATGGTTAAATGTATTCATTGTTCCAACAAGGGCCCTATTCATAAGGAGACTATTCTCTGCTCGTTATGCATGCATAATTCCCATTAATGCTACTGGGGGTTAAGTGTGTGTAGTGAGGGGGGAGACTGAAGCTTATGTTTACACATCCATGTTTGCACTCAAAGGAGAGGTTTTGTAACACATGAGAAATTGATTGTGTTTGGACAGATCCCTTAACTTTAAGGAACTTTAAATCTCTGTTTAAAGAGGGAATGAGAATGGGAGATAAGGTGACACTTGCATAACTGGCTACTGCCTCACACACCATATTTTGTCACTGATTACAAATATTGGTGCGGTGCTGTTATTAGAGAAGCCTTTTGAAAGTAACTAAGTGCTCAAATTCAAAGTTCTCACTTGAGTATCAAATAATGACTCTGAATCTTTAAACTTAAGCACAAAGTTTGCAAACTTTTGACGCATGTTAATCAGGGTGACGAGATTTTGTGATTTATTATACAATATGGGTATTTTCCATAGAAAGCCTTCAGATTAAGATTCCTTACTCTTAGGTGCACATCAAAGTCGTGTAAAAGCCATAAAGAAGCTAAGCATCGCCCTAAGAAAGCCTTTCAAGTTCCAGAAAGTGCTTGAACTACTGAGGGTTTTGAAGTGCTCTAATCTCTGACATGGGTGACGTGCTAGGCTAGCACTTTTTTGTTTTGTCACAAATCATCCATGCACATAGTGCAAAGGGACCCTGACAAAGTCATTTTACTTTTGAAAAGGGCTGTTTTTTTCATACCATTATGTCTCCCATTCACATCTACATGTTTGCTTCCACTTTGTTCAGGTCTAAGTAGCAGGGCATTTGCATAGTCTTCCCTTTGTTCTCAGTAAATATGGAGTAAAATGAGCAAGATCCGTGCTGTGAAATTAAAGCTATGCTCTTGAGAGATCTTAAGGGCCAAATCCTCACAAAAGGTACAGCAACATAGTGCCAAAGGGAGCTGGTGTCCAGAACAGCTTGCCCTGGGTGTTTGTGCTAGGAAATGTGAATAAAAGGAGAGTAATCTGGTGAAAACTGGGCGTAATTAGAAAAATACACTGCTGAGAGCTGTTGAAATAATAGAATAATAGAAAATAGTGCTAAAACAGACCTGAAGTGATCATCTGGTCCATTCCTGCTACTTGCAGCTAGGATAAGCCGTGTTTAAATCAGTGACAGAAGATCACAGCCATTTTAGGCTGTTTATTCCAGTGCATAATTCTCTTGCTGCTTTGGTTATTTTCCTGATGCAAAACCTGACTTTCCCTTGCTAAAATACAGACCTTTCACTTGTCCTATTCTTAACACCACCTTCCTTGCAGTAACGTTAATGTACGTGACAACTGCTCTGGTTTGTTCTGCTCTGAAGCAGTGCTCGATGCATTTCCACTAGTGACAGATATAGCATTAAGCTTTTTCTGTGTAAGTCACTCCAGCCTAATTTTGGGACACACACACACTCCAATGAGCTTTGTAACTAACCACATGTGTTCTGTGTCTGAAATAAATTTGACATGAAGTGCACTAGTGTAACCTGGAATGAATGAAGTTAATTCAAGATGTGGTGACTCATTAAGCATTGTAACTTGATTTGTTGTCTGAGCCCAAATGTTTCTTCCTCTGTTGTAAACTTTAGAGTATTGTGACAAAGGAATTGTGTAGCAGACATGTAGTGTGGGGATGTCAAATACCATGCTCATGAAAGCAAAATAACTAATTCATAGATTTGCCATGTAATAGTAGAGGGCAGCATGCAGAGAAGTCAAATTTCAGGTGATCCAACTCTGAAGAGCAGCCGAGTTGCAAGGTTGCTAGTGGAAAAGTGCCGTGTTGTGGCACAGCAGTGTGGAGATACCTGGGACATGAGGCGTGTGTGAAGTAGGATGTCGCAGGGCTGCAGTGGGGCATTTGCGTCTGACTTGAAAAACAATGTATTTACCCTAGACGTTGGCAGTAGTTAACTATGTTGCGGGTGTGTAGACCAGGAGCTGGAAGTCGGGCTACTGAAAACAGAGGAAGGTGGCCAAAGTTTTAGGTCTCTTGGAAAAAGAAACAGGATTTCTAGAGCAAATGTGACGATCTCCAGTTTTCCAGGTAAAGAATAGCTCTGGCCCCTAAGCCTGTGTTCTTCAATTTGTTATGGTTTTGGGGTCTTCAGTCTTGAGCAATATATTTTGTTACTGATGTAGGGAAATTATTCCTTGCGGTTGAAAAAACAACACTTAAAGAGATCTGGGTTGTTTATGCTTGTTGTCTCCAGGTGGATTTGGCCTTGCTCCAGCATGCTCCAAATAGCTCCAGTCTGCTGCTGGACCTTGCATGATGCTATGCCTGAATTCAGATCAGCCTCTACTGCTCCCAGATTAGAGCTTGTGTCTTGCCACTGCAAAGCATGAATGCCTGTCTGCAAACTATGTAGGGCTGTGTTTCATGTGACTTGTCCTGGGAGCCTGTCAGAGGATGAAATCTCAAACCCTTCTGTCTCGTGTTCCTGCCTCGTTGTCCTTCCATAATGAAACGCAGAAGGTGGGAACTGGAAGGATTGAGTCATGTTTTTAGAAGGGATGGAGGCTTGCTAAGTAATACTTGGGGAACCAGGGCCTTGTGTAGCTGCCCTGTGTTGGCAGTCAGAATATTCTTTCCTTGCAGCATGCAAAATGAGTTGTTTTTCAGAAGTGCAGAATAGCACGTGTTTTTTTAGTTATCTTCTATTTTGTATGTGGGCAGCTAAAAGGAGAGGTATAATGAGTCTGAAGGCAAGAGAACAAAGCATATGTAGAAATTAAAAAAAAAAAACAAACCAAAAAAACAACAAACCAAAATAAAACAACACAAAAACAAACCCCAAAGAACTTCACAAAACAGAGTAGGACTTTTTTTGAAAAGCAATTGAAAACATTGCTCTTGCAGAAAGGCTTTCAAACTTCTGCTCAGAGAAGACTTGACGTTAGTCTCCTAATCTTAGTTTTGAAGTCTGGGAAAAAAAATGTAACTATTACTGTTTGGAGCAGCCAAAAGTTGTATTTGGCTGAAGTATTGCATTTTGAGTTTCAAACTGCAGTAACCAAATTTACTCTTCCTACCCCGGTTTGCCCTAGGTATGTCAGGAAATATAAACATTGGCCTTCCCCAAAAAGCAGCTGTGGTTCGGCTGTACCTGGCTGTGATCTAAAGCCCACGGGGAGATCCCCTTTGCTGGGCACGGACCTGCTGCACTGTGTCCTTCTCTTATAGAATTAAACCCCAACTGTGATGAAAAGTGTCGATGTTGTCTGTTGGCAGGGCTGTTGGCTTAAATTTGGAAAGTTTATTCCAGAGTCACTATCACAGGTGCCAAAACATGAGCCGAGTAGCAAAGGCTGAATAGGGGCAGCTCGTGTCCGTTTGGCTGTGACTGTGCTCGCTGCCATCCTCAGCCCAGCTTCTTTCCGGCTGCCCGTGTGGGCTGAGCGCAGGCAGCGCTGCTGGGCTGGCCGGGGAGCTGGCTGCAAACTGCTCTGCAGCACGGTGCTCTGCTCTCTGCCTTGAGTGGTCAGCTCTGAAGCATCGGTCGTGCTGCCAGTTTTGAGCAGAATAACGCAAGCAAGAAGGGAAACGTAGTCAGTTCAGTGTACTGTGAATGGTGCCTTCTTTTAGTGGTGTAAGGGAAGAAACATGGTTTCTTAATTTACGTAACAGGTGTGTGGGATCAAAATCAAACGGGTTCTCAGAGGACACTGAACATGCACACAGCAGAAGGCAGTTTTCACTAGGAATTACTTGTAATCTGAGCAAACAAAAGGTAAGTAGCCTCCTCTTTTACATGTTGGAAACAAAATGTAGAGACTAAGGGACCTGGGTAAGGTCAAACATACATTTTTTGTATTGCCCAATCTAGGAGGCTGTTGAAGGCTTGCACACTGGTTTTCAAAAGTTGTTAGTCTGGGGTCGCAGCTTAAAGGCTTTTGGAACATCTTCCAAAGGATCCTGCCTCTCCTCTGGTTTTGGGAAGCTGTACCTATTCAGAATCCGTATCTTGGCTGAAGATGTCCCAGCAAGGTACAGGCCGTCCTGTGGAACCTCCCGCCGGGGTCCAGGAGAGGTGGCGACATGTGTCATGTGCAACGAGCTCGGCTGCTTCCCAGCTTGGGAGTACGGCTGGTACTCAGAAACAGGGGAATGGTCCCTTCGGGTGAGATTTCATTGTGGACCTTCTTTAACTGAATTCTTCTCTCCTCATTGCTGCTGCCCTGGGGAAGCATCGGGTAAGTTCCGCTCCTGGTACAACCAGAACATTTTCCATGACCTAGGTGGACAGGACAACAAAGCAAAGCAAAAACAAATGAGGAAGGGCAGGTGGCTTCAGAAGAAGCCTTCCTGACTTCAGAAGAACCATGTTTATGAGTGTAAATGCTGTCATAGCCATTAATTTCGCAGGGGCTAGATTGGCTTGCTAATGGGACCTTGCTGCTTTTTGGACCACCTAATACTGTCACCAACACCTTGATGTGTTTAGGTTTTAACTGTTTGACCTTCCATTGATTTTAATTGAATGTAAGCACCTAAAAATCACAAATACTTTTCTGAAATCAAGTGCATGTCACCCTAAGGTAACTTAAGTGTTTCTAAATTAAAATTCTTTGTAAGTTCATTTTTCTGTTAGTTTTGATGTTTTTAAAATGGGATTTTCTGTTAATTTTGACTCTTTTTGTCATGGGAAGTTATCTGTGGTTTCCTGGCTGTGCTCTTGGAACAGGGTTCACTTGAGAGTTTGACCCAAAGCCTGCCAAATTCAGAGCTGTGTTTAATCTCAAACTACTAAATCCCCTCAGAGTAAAGCTGTGTTCTGTCTTTAACTATATTTAGCTGTTGTTTATATGACTGATGCCACTGGGTGTCTTCATTGAGAACAGGGATGCTGAACCAAACCCTCTGGTATTACTTACCAGTCCTTTTTCCCGCCCTTTGTGCAAAATATCGCTTATATAGTCTAGCATGGAGGAAGTGATCTCAGTATAAATCTAGGTCCAGCCTAGACCATCAGAAACAGCCTGCTGGCCTCTTGCCTGTGCCCTGTGGGGCTGTCAGCTGGCGCTGTTGGGATGTGGTGAATGGTGGTCATTGCAGGCTGCTTTCATAACCCATCAACACGGTGCAGTTGTCCTGTGCTTTTCAGTGTGGCACAACTCAGAATAAGCATCCAGCTCTGCCAGCCGTACCTGGGGAGTGTGTGAATGTGCAGGGGAAGAGAGAGCGTGGATGTGTGGGGCCAAGCTGCTGAGACAGCACTTGTGAATTTTGCTGCTTCTTCGTGCTCATGCTGAATGAGTATTCATCTCTAGTTAGACTGTTGTGGATGTTGGGCTCTTTCCTGTCTGCTGCGGGTTGCCTTCTAATGCCTGTGGGTCCAATTTGTGTCAGCAAAGTCTAGTTTTACATCAGTGTCACTGCTCCTGACAGGACTGGAATTATCTGCACAAGGAACTGAAGAAGGGGAGCAAGATGCAGAGATCTATAGCCTTGTCGTTGCCTGTTTCAATTAATTACTGTGTTATAGGTGATGAAATTGAAGAATTTGCCCTGGTGAGAGGTATCCTGTCTAGTCATCAGTTGCTTAAATTTGGTATGGCTCTGTAAATGATTACTATTCCTTTTATGTAAATAGTATAGACAGCTCATCGTGCTTTGAATAGAAGTTTTGGGTTTTTCACCCAGGTTTTTACAGGATTTTCCTCTTTCTTCTCCCTAAAAATAAATAAGTTCGAATAGTGGTGAAAACCCTAATAGAAACTGTTTGGTAAGGCTGGGTATAACCTTCCATGACTTCAGAATGGTAAAACTGGTTTGGGATTTGGACTGTAAAATTAATGTTTCACGGGAGGACTGATAAATATGTGTAAAGGTAGAACATGTCTGTGTACTTGGCTTCACGTATGGCTTTTAAGTGAGATGGCAAAAAGGAAGGATTCAAATCTTAGGGCGGAAGGGAGGGTCGGGGAATTGTTCTTCAGTTCTCCCATACTGGTGTTCTTGCAATTTCCCTTTCTGAGGCTATGGCCTAAAGATCTAATAGTCCCTTGGTTTCTTTAGATTTTTCTTTGCTTTTGTTTCTTCCTCCAGTCTAACCCTCTTGCAGGCTTTTGTTGACAGATAAAATGAAAGAGAATAAGAAATACAATTGAACATGAAAGTATTAATATCTTGGGAAGTTTTCTGTGCTGTGCCACCTTATATGGCTCTTACTGCAGTGGGTAAAGCATATTAGGAAGCAGTTCCTATTAAAAAAAAAAGTCATCTGTCATTGGTAAAGCAGTTGGCATTAACATCTGAGTTGTTGTTAGGCTTAGATGTTGAGATGAATGAGGCAATTCCCAACTGTCAGAGCTATTTTATTTCATCTCCCTGGAGGACTAGATAGGCAGCCTTGTATTGATTTGCATTCTGAAGTTGTCTTTATAACACTGTACAGGTGTAGAAACCTACATGTTCCGTTTAAAAACAACTTCTGTTTTGCAGTAAGTAGTATAATCCACAGAGTGCTATCTACTTGTCTCAGTTTAGGCTTTCTACCATATGTGGTTTCTGTGGCACTTTCTTCAGGTGTGGTAAGGCAGAGTTGTGTGGCAGTGAACTGCTTTCCCCAGTGGAGAGCAGAAATGAATGTTTGTTTGTCCCTGGATGACACAGAGCAGGAAGATTTACTCTAGGCTCCTCTAGAAAATATTTTTGTATGTATTCAACTCTTGTTGGTGAACAAAACGTATAGGATTTTCTGCTGCGAGTGTGGTGAGACATCGTTAAAGTCATATAGACTCTGAATTCATGAGAGTTCTGGTAATGTCTCGCCTCTGTATTGCAATTATACATGTTGTCCCAGGGAAGCTGAGTAATTACAGTAATTAATGTAGAAACCCCCTTGATGCAGACCTCTGTCAGCCTAGATTTTTTCAAAATGTACTTTACGTGCATGAGTCTGGTTTTCATGCTTTTATATTGTCTTTAGGAGGAAAGGGAAGAATGGATCCTCAAGAATGTAAATCTTTTGAATTTCCATGAACAGTCAGCAAGCCCTTTAGCATTCATGATCTTACTCTCAGGAAGTCTCCCAGATAGGCCCACATGCAAAGAATTTATCTCACTTAGCACTAGACTGGTATGAAGTTATTTCGTTTGATCGGGATTAAACGATTTATCACCCATCTAGAGGAGTGCCAGGTCTGGAGGTGGTGACCACGGTGCCTGCCCTGCTCGGCGCCTGCACTTCCCACCCGGAGCCTCTTCTCAGCTCTGCAGTTCTAAACATTAACAGTTTGGACTGAGGTTGTATACAGAGGGTTTCTTGCCTTCTGCTGAAATTGTGCTGCTTCTGAGATAAGGGCTGGCAGGAGAAGACCAGAGGAGGGAGTAGTGGGAGGTTAATTGCTCTTTGTGTCTTAAGGAGAGTATTTAGGAGCAGTAGTGCTATGGCCATTTGGCATTGACACCAAAGATACATCTTCCGACATCCTACTGAAAACCAGGCTGTTTTGGGAACCACTGAAAAGTCTCTTAATTGTAGGTACTTTGTAGGTATGTTACAGAATTTTCCTCTCCTGTGTACGTGTTCCATCCCCTCTTATTACTCTAGTGTACAGAACTGAAGATCAAATCCTCCCCTGTAAGCCAACTGCATCGGTGAGGGAGGATTTTATAGCCCCCAGCTGCTCAGCATCACATGTTGCCGTATGTTGTGTATGTGAGCTCCCTGCCTTGCTCCATCCAGGATTAGACTAGTTAAAGTAAGTCACCTATTAAAAACAACCTGGTTGAAGGTGCCTGGGGCAGATCCAGGTGAGTGCTCACAGGAACCATGTCAGAGGTCCTGTAACAGGCTTGAGGTGAGCAACAGTGGTTGTGACTGCTGCCTTGGCTGTTTGCCTTCAGCCTCCCAGGTGCAGTTTCCAAGGAACATCCGAGAAACCTGGAGATGATTGGCATGGACAGGTCTCTCCATTCAACGGCTACTCCTCCTTCCAGGGAAGCTGAGACCTATGAGCTGGAAACATCTCCAGCTGCTCTGTTTCTCCAGAGCATCCCGCAGGTATGCTGACAGTTGGAGGAGGGCAGGCAGAGGGGAAGCTGGGTGACTGTGGGGAATAAGAGTAGAAAGGGACCTTGTTTGAGGAGAGTGACAAGTGGTCAGAAGAGAGAGCCAAGGGAGGAAGGGGATTAGTTAATGGTTGTGTAGGTTTTGGCGAGTTGGGAGGACATTCAGTTTAGGGCACAGTCAGACACGTCCTGAGCCTTGGGTCCAGACATGAGGTATTTTCTATGGGGTACAAGCCGAGGTGAAACAGCTCATGAGTACAGGCATGTGGTAAACCCACAGTGTGGGGCAGAAGGTGGCTTGGAAACTAGACCAAAAATCACAATACAAGAGCAGTTGAGAACCAGGCAAGCAACAGCAGGAAGTGGGAAAAATTCAGACAAAAAGTACTTAACGACAAGCCTAACAACGCTGTATTGTGCAGATGCTGCCCTTAGGACCCGTGTATTTCAGAAGGTCCCTGCTCTGGAAGCTGATCAGGGCCAGTGCCTGATGGTCTCCAGCTGTCCTGCAAGCTGTGGCACTGGCTGACGCTGCCAGCTCTCTGCAGTTGTGACATCTAGTGCCTCTTGCTCTTCCCGTTCCCCTTTCCTATTCAAGGTTTCCACCCCCTTGAATTTGCTGGCATAATTCCAGTGCAGTCAAAATGGTCCTCCCATTTTATGGGGTTTTTATAATTTTTTTTTTTTAGGTCTACTTAGGAACTCTTGAGTTAATGCAAGCTATTTGACTCGACTTGAAGTAGCTACACGTGCTGATAGTTACATTATCAAGCATCACTTTGACTTACTAAAACCGGGGGTGTTTGTCTTTTAGCCTTGATTATTTCAACTGGAATAGCACATCTGGTCATGGCCTTAGTGATGCTTCAGTGTGTTTTAGACTAACAGTGAGAATGCAAAGTCCACTGATCGAGTTAAACAATACCTCTGTTAATGTACAATATGGAACAAGGGATTGGGGGCAGAAATGAGATTTTTCATGACTTGTGTTTTCCAGATTGCACTTGTAAGTAACCATCCTGGATATATATATATGCATGTTGTCAAGCTACATATAGAAGGGACAAATTCAGGCTTTGCATTGGTGTGGGGTTTTTTGTTTGTGTGTTTTGTTTGTTTTTTTCATTGTTTTGGTCATAAAGTCACCTTTAACATACTTTTTGTCCATATAATCTTTATATTAAAGGTGATAGTGGGATTATTTTAACAAAACAGAGAGAAGAGTTAGAAACAGCTTGGGAAGTTCTTTCTGACTAGTCAGAAGATGTGTGTGGGAAGGCCTGGCTGCCCGTTACCAGGGACAGGAAGAGCAGACACCTCCCTTCGACTTAGAGAAAGAGTCTGCTCCCTGGAGCCTGCCTGGGTGTTATCGCTCGCTCACAGGGGCAGAAGGTTTATAGGGTTAGTTGCTGTTTAATGTTCCACAGTCATTTGCACCAGTGCATAGCGCTGTGCTCCTATCCATGCATTGCACTTGGCTGTGGATTGTTTTTTTCTGGTAATTCCTGGCATGCACTACTTCAAGCATAGTAACTACCATATTTTAAACACCGGTAAATCAAATAGTAGCTGTTTGACTATGCACACATTGTGCTCAATGAGTTTAATACACTTTGTGTGTCTTTCTAGCTGGAAACATTTCACGAGTTGCCCTGGGAGTGAGGTGTGGTGTGAAGTGGTGCACAGTGAGCTGTGATCCCTGCTAGGTGGGGATGGCTTGTGTTTCTGTGGATGTTTCTTGACAGCAGCCTTGAAGCTGAAGCTAATGATGCCTTTAGCGCTGCTGGGCTACAGAAGGACGGACCTCACGAACTTCTGGCAGCCTATGGTAGCTGGATTCCCGTGCCCTGGTGTGGCTGTACTGGTGTGAGCTTTCTTCATGCACCAAGTAGTCGCAGGGGGAGCCTTGCTTGGAAATTGCTTCCTTTTTCATTTGATTTGGTCTCCTCCTCTAAATTAGTTGGGTTTTAATTGCTGAATTCTCTTCTAGCCGAGGCAGCAGCTGCACCAGACGGATGAGTCTCAAGAGAAGGGTTGGCTCCTGTTCAGCTGGGCCAGACACAATGCAAGGTGCTTCTGGCACCTTCCTCTGTGTTACTGGGATATAATCAATCTTGGAGGCTTTGAAGACATTCGTACAATTTTAAAATCTTGGACTTTGGGCTAAAGCTTTGTTTGGAAACACTGTTGAAAAGTTTGTCAAAATACAAAAGAATAAAACCCATTAGAAGACGGATTGCACTGAGCTCACCCTCTGTGCTTGCTTAGGAGTGCTCTGTGCAGTGAAAGCTGTTTGCTGAGCTTGTTAAAAAAATAAATCTGCCTATCTTTGAAAAAGTTGGTGAAGGTAGATCAATTAGCATGTGTTAAGTCTTGCTTTCTGGTTTCAGAGTATAGCTTTTAGAGCGTGTACAACATTTTAAAGGCAGTGCAGAGCAGTTGACATCTCCACCGTGTGTTAGGAGAACTTTTAACTTATAGCTGGTCAGCTAACAAAATGAATATATATTTAGCTTTTGAAAGTAGTTAATTTTATTTGCTAAACAGGCTTCCATACCTTTAGGAACTTATACTAATGCAGCCAGCTTTAATGGCCGAAGTCTCTGACTTTATTTGTACGAGGGTTCAGAATGGAGCCCAAACCCTCTGCTGATCTAAAACAAAAAAGTCCCCAAGCAACATACAGCATACTCCACAGCTGATTTCAGTAGAGCTGGGCCAGATGACATCAGGTAAAGATGTGTAGTTTTCTGTGCGTTTGTCACCTAAAGTCATTTATAATTGTGACACGGAGGTGTTTGAAAGTGATGCCTTCGGCATGTATTAAGTGTTTTAGGGTTGCAGATGAGTTTGGAGTAAGGATCATTGTTGCTTTCCAAAATACTCATGCTTTAGACTCCAGTTTAGTTTAATTTTTCTTGCTCTTATGAATGTGATTTTGTTTTTCAAAGTGGAGCAAGATACTTTATCTTGTTTTTTATAGTAACAGTAAGGTTGTAAAGTTTGTGGTTTTCCCACTTTAGAAAATAAAAAACTTACCCACAATTTTAACCACTACTCAAGGGAAAAACAGACTAAAATGGAAAAATAATGTACAATTGTCAGAGTAATCCTTCCATCTGATCTGAAGCAGAAAATTGATTTGTTTTAGGAAAGCTATAAACCTCTTAGAATTGAAGCCCCGGCATGTACAGTGGAAGGTGTTCTGCTCTGTTAATAAGTTCATGCGTAAGACAGTGAAATAAAAAGAGGTGTCTTGGGATGCAGGTGTTTCACACTTGTGGCATAGTGCTAGAGTCTAGCAGAGGGCTCCCATCATGGTCAGGAGCATGTGTGGGAATAGAGAGCTGGGTTTGTTCAGCTGTAGGAAGAGAAGATGGAGGGAGAATGTCCTGCTGTCCTCAGCTGTCCGCTGGGAGGAAACAGAGCAAGCGGAGCCTGATTCTTGCAGGCACGTGGTGGTGTGCTGAGGAGCGATGGACACAAGTTGGAACACGGGAAATTCTCACTAGATACAATTTTTTAATTTACTTTTTTAACATGAGTGTGGTCAAATATTGGAACAGGGAGCCTGAGAAGTTGTGGGATCATCTGTCCTTGGAGGTGCTTAAACCTGGCTGAATAAAGCCCTTATGTAGTTTGACCTGCTTTAAGGGGGAAGTTGAACTAGAGGTTCCTTCCAAACTAAGTTATTAGTTGAGAAATAAGGGGACCGGCTTGGGGAAAGCAGGTAAGGTCTTAGAGAGAAATAATGCTGCTGTTAGGTTTTCTTCCCTCATTCACAAGCGGTGCTTTTTCTGTGGTGTATAGAATGGCTCTGTTGCTGAGCTCCAAGGAGGGGTTTGCCCATGAGGTGGTCTCCCTGCTGCTGACTGGTGGTGCTGCACTGAGGAGGGTGCATGTGGGGCTCAGGGGTGCTGTGTTTTGGGAGAGCTGGGGTGCTCACCCCATGTCCCAGCAGTGTTCGTACAACATGCTGCTTGGTCACCACCGGGTCACGGTTCTTCCCTGCTTCTTTCTCTGTTGTAGAGGGTATTTTGCATTAAGATGAAAGATGAAAGAGATGAGATAAACTGATTTTAATATTAGAGTTATTAAAGACTTCAAGGTATTACTGAGCGGTTTTAATTTAATCTCAGCACCCAGACATGTATAGCACTGAAAACTTTTATTAGGTTTCTATAATTTTCTTAGAAGTGACACCCCCAGGCTAGTATTGAAGCAAATGAAATTGCCAGGCTCTCTGCACGGCAGCACTGACCCGATAGTACGGCTGGGGCAGCGGGGTGTGCTCTTCGCCAGTCTTTTAATGCTCTGTGTTTTACATCAGGCTCCTTAACTGTCAGGGGCTCAGCGCTGTTTCTATTTGTGTGCCCTCTGCATCATTTTGGCTCCGGACCAGCAAAAACTCATCTTCAGGCTCCTGGA
Source organism: Pampusana beccarii (assembly GCA_013399365.1). Taxonomy (NCBI): domain Eukaryota; kingdom Metazoa; phylum Chordata; class Aves; order Columbiformes; family Columbidae; genus Pampusana; species Pampusana beccarii. Next base: position 182,420 of record VWYH01007506.1, read on the forward strand.
GTATTCATCGGAGGAGAGAGCTGGGTGGGGAATCCCAGGAGTGCAGTTCCAGCTCAGACAGCCGTATTCTCAGAGCTTTCTGGAGGAGATGCAGGTTCCTGCAGTGAGGCAGTTCAAAGGGGAGCGCCCTGCGCAGCACTGATTGCTGGGTGGAGCTTTCTTGCCAGGACCAGCATGTAGGCAGCATGGACCAGTCTGTATTTCACACCCTTTTGCTACAGGTCTGGGCTTTACAAAAGCCTTTCAAACAAAAATTCAGAGGGCTGCTGTAAGGAGAAATGCTCTGAGTAACAGCAGCCTGGCATTGCAGATGCCAAGTAACATTTACACCCCCTCTGCTCAGATACGTATTTGCAAAACTGAGTTATTTGCTCAGCAGTCTGTACTATAATTCCATATACACTTTGTGGTGGCAGCTCAGGGAAGTGGTCCTTCCCCAACCCCCAGTTCCTTGTGGCAGAACAAACGTATGTTAATGGGGTGAGCCGGATCAGGGAACCAAGCCAAGTTAAAATCAGCCTGGCCAAGAAGCTAATTTCAACCTGGGACAGCTTCTCTGGCAGAGGAGAGCAGGCCAGCGTGCCCAGCTGGTGATGAGCGTGCCCAGCCGGGGACGAGCGCGCAGCCCTCCTGCCACTGCTTTTAGCAGCCTGCTGGTTTATGCTGGTGTGTGGTGGTCTCGTCTCAAGGGCTTTCAGCTGGGTTTAGGACCTCAGATTTAAGTGGTCAGAGTTGTTTTTTACCTATTTTTGAGATATCAAAGCATGAAACAAATTCATCTCCAAAATGGTATCCTGAGTCAGCCCAGCCTGTGACAGCTTTGTGTGTGAACTGATATAAAATGTAGGTGAATTGAAATATTTCACTTTGGTTTTGACCTTTTTGATGTAAATTATGTTGTAAACTCAAAGCAATATTTTCGAGTCAAATGAGACATTTCAACCAGTTCAGTGTTTTGATTTTTTTTTTTTTTTTCCTTTCCTGGCAAGGGAGATTTATTGGAGCTCCTCCCTGCAGTTTCGATCTTACTGAGCTGCTGAGCAGTCCCTGAGCAGAGCCAGCTTGTTTGGGTGTTCCTCTATTGCTTTTTTGGTGCATCCTTGTACCCTCTTGTTTTTCATAATTGTCAACTGCATGTGGGGTCTTGCTGTGTGTTAACCTGTGAGGCCAGATGGTGAGGACTAATGCAATATAGTTGTTCATTAATATTTCAGGTGCTTTGTAGTAGCCTGTGTGGAATCCTCTGGAGGAATATGGCCCTTTGGAGAATCAGGACTGTTTCCACTCATTTGTGCCCTCTGGTCCTGCTGTTGCTGTGTGGGGAGGGACTGCCAGCAGTGTTCACAGCAACCTAAATTCGGAGATCCGTGTTATTTTTAATTGACTTTCAACGTTCTCCATAGTTCTGAGGTGGGAGTGATTTTATTGCCTTTATTTTAGATGTAGGCAGTGTAGAACTTGGTTTCAAAGATTTCAAGGGTACTTGACGGAGGTTAGTAGATGGAGATCTACTAAGTTTAAAACCAGTTCTTTTTAGTTCCGGTAAATATTTTTTGACTTTCACTGTAAGTTAAGCCTAGAAATTGAAATAGCAGCCTCTGGCTTCCCAGGGCTTGTAGGTAGCTCTGGGTCTCTGTGTGGAGTCAGTTCCTTTCCTTTGGCCATAGACTGGAGGCTGGTGCAGAATCAGACATCAGTTCTGGTTTTGTGGCAACTATTGCTGCTTGATTTGTTTTGAAATCTGATTTGGAAAGGAACTAAACATGTTAAAAGTAGAGAGAAAAGGAGGGGAAAAGCTACTTCAGCTACCATAGTTTTTGGAAAACTCAAATGCCTTTTTTTGGGGGGGGGGGGGGGGGAGGGCAGGTGAACTGCTTAGGAGTTCAGAGATTTTTCTGAGAGCTTTCCCCAAGTGTAAGAGGTGAATAAATGGTTCCTTGAGGCACTACACAGGTGAATATTGCATCCTGAATTGAGGCATGGTTTTCACTCAGATGTTCAAGTTATGATGCCCTTAGAACAGGGTGTGCAGTGGAAATGTTTCCCCTTTGACTGTGCATATTCAGTGATACTGCTGTGCCCTTGGCTCTGTTTAGGTGATTTTGTGCCCCATACTCTTAACAGTATAAAACATGTTAGTAGCTGATTAATGTGAATATATCCAAATTCAGCTGAAACAGTAATAAATTAGTTTTCCTGAGACAATAACAGACGTTTGCAATGTCATTCCTTATGAGTTGTTTTTTGTTTCAAAATTTTAAATGTGGTTGTTTTGACATGAAGAAGCATTATTTATTTATATGGGGAGGTTTTCTAATTATTGTGCTTTTCTTGTTTGCTTTAAGAGTCCGATTTACAGATCTGTCAACATCGAGCACCAACGTGTTGCACCAAAAAAATGGAAGAAAGCTACCAGGCAGCTGTTCGAAGGGAGAGGACTCAGAGTATCCAGGCACTGAACTTCGAACTCAAGTACATGATCGTTGGTCATATCACAGCTTTTCAAGGTAGGAACCTTTGAGGTACTGCAGTCTTACGAGTAGTTTGTAAGTATCTTCTGCAGTCAAAAGGAAAAGCTCCTTCCTTTGTTTCCCATTTATCTTGCATCACATGTTGTAGTTACTGGCTTATGGTTTACTTCTCTGTTCTTTGATCCTGCTTTTGGGAAAAGGTGATGACACTTAATCTTGCCCGGTATTTGAAGCATCTGCCTAGATCTAATTAAGAATAGATTTAAGCTTAGACTGGGATCATTTTAAAAAAAAAAAGATTGGCATGGCTTTTTTTCAAGGCATTTTCAGATTTCAGTTTAGGTGCCTGATGGTTGTTTGTGCTTTGATATTATCTTCTGTTGCCAAACGACTTGCAGGTGTAGCAAGTTAAATGAAAATCCATTTATTTGGTGCTGAAGAGTAAGTGCTCTGAGTGATATTTAAAATGAGAACTTAGTGCTGCCTTTGTTAGTGTTTCACTACCTGACAGGTCACATGAAGAGTGATCTGTTTTCAACAATTACAGCCACACAGTTAAATATGAATGCATGAAGGATCCTGTGCTGCAAGTGTGTTCTTGTAACTCTTGCTGTTCTCAGAGCTACCTTGCTGTAACAGGTTAAAGTAAGTCTGTGTAGTTCCTTTGTATGGATGGTTATTGTACTATTAAAGGCAGGAAAATACTCGTAGGATTGTGCGCTGTATGGTGTTGAACAGGGGAGACTTCTGCAGAAGGACATTTAAGCATAGGCTGTGAACTTTAAATATGAGAGAGCTGAGTGATTAAAATCAATCACTGAGTGATGAATCCAGCTTACTGGCTGCTGTGGGCCTAATTATGTGCTTAATTTTAACTCTCTGCTTTGCTATGTTTAGTGCTGAGCACACTTATGGAATGGGTTTTGAAAACAAGCCAGTAGTTATTAAAATACAAAGTGTTGAGGTCTGTATGATTAAATGTATTGTTACCAGGCAGTTTTTAACAAATAGTATCTTTGTCTAGTTTCCTCTATTTGGGTGAAAATACTATAAATAAAAGATGTGATTGTCAGTTAGTAAGAGATAGCATATTATCTAAAATTGACAGTAAGTGATGTTGAAAGTCTGAAAGAGACATGCAAGGGCAAGACAAATTGTCTTCTTCTTTTAGTTGTTTACCTCTTTCCTGTGTTCTGTACCGATGAGTGAGAAGTGGCGTTTTGGTTTATTTTACAATTAGTAGTTGAAAATTTTAAATATCCCCCATGATTTAAAAATGAGGTTGGAGGGCGCTTTGGAGGAGCAATGCAGTGAAAGAGTGACTGTTGGCATTGTTGAATGGTGGTGAGTTATTCAGGCAATCTTTCAGTTTCATGATTGAATAAAGATAAGGTCAGAATAGATTAACCTACCAGCCTCTGTGGGTCAACCCAGTGGCTTTATTGTCCATTGCTGATGAAGCCTTTTGATGGAATGAAAGAGGTAGTTGGATGTTTCACACAGTTCAAATTTACAAGCATTTTCTGGAAGTGGGTAAATAGGTTGTTTGTTGTAACTCGTTCTGACTGGCCTTCTGTCTACATTAGGTGGGAACACTTGAAAAATGTAACTTTTCTGTCTTGCGTTGGGAGCTGCTTTTGTTCTTTGGTTTTGTCGCAGGTGTCAGGGAAAAGCCTCTCTCTTCATCTGGTGCTGTATAAACATTCTGTTGCTAAGAGTGGTGCTGTGTGAGACATTTACTGAGAGGGAAGATCTTTGCATTGAATTAGCTCTGTCCTTTGAGTCTGTTTTGGTTTGTTGCTGTTTTGAATGATAAAGTGAGTGCGCCAAAAGCACTTTTGAAGACTTAGAAAAGAAATATCCTTATTTTAAAAGCTTTCAGATGCCTTTTAGATTTCATGTTTATTGTAGCAGTGAGAACTGGCTCTGATTTGCTAAAAAAATAGCCGTTAATTCATTTATATGTGGTGGTGTTTACTTGTACAATTTTCATGCACGATTTACTTTCTTTTATATATATATGTTTTTAGTACTGTGTAGTCAAAGCAAAGCAGTAGTTAGCCTTGCTGCCTACTGCTGAGGAAGAGAAAACTCCTTTTTATGCACTTTTAACATACAGTACTGTTAATATTATATCCATACTGATTAAATAGTTTTCAAGACTAGTACAGTATAAGAAATGGATTTTCAGGAGTCCAGCTTTGAGAACATAGTGGTGGAAATTAAATTTTGGTGGGGAAAAGAGAGCTGGTTTTGGAGGATGGAGGGACAGAGAATGTGTTTAAGCTCTCATCTCCTTATTTTCTGTGATGGAAGTCAAAAGACACTTGGTTCTAAAGACCTGCAATTAGATACCGTAAGTAGAAATAGCAAAAAGCTTTATCATGTGAGTAGGAGTTTATGGAACTTGGTTAAATATTCCCTCTACACTGCCTGGTTACTGCAGCTGACTTGTAGACATTTTGTTTCTTCTTTTTAAATTGAAAATGTTATTTAAGTAGCTTTGCCCACAGCTGAAATAAAACAATTTTACAGGTGCTGGATTTAGTTGTGCAGAATAATGAGTCTGTAAGACTTGATTAAATATACCACAGCTGTGAGCAGGCTTGTTATCTTTGGGCTAATGCCCAACCTGTACATATGGACAGCCTTAGCGCTATGGTGCAGTCCTGATATTTTCCCCCCTTTAAAGTTTTCAATATTAGCAACCCAGTCCTTGCTCAAACACTTAATAAATCAAGCTTCTGCATGGATGTGTTTTGCTTGAACTCCTGTCTCCGTTGTTGCTGTTACACCTGATTTGAGTAGGAAGAGGCACATGGTCATTGGCTGCGGGCTGTGAAATACCCTACCTGGAGTAACAGGAGAGGAGAGGAGAGAGCAAGGGAAACAGGAATGAAAGGGCCAGCTGGCTGCTGGGGAGCTGTGGCATCAGACTCAGCTTCTGCAAGATCAGACACTGTCACAAAATCTTTGGGGTGTTTGGCATGTTGGATGTCACCAGGCACTGGAGGAGGGTTTCGTGGAAAGCTGCTGGATCCACTTTCACATCATGTTTTGGTCCATGGTGTAGCCTCATAGTTGTAACTATGGTATTAGTCGCTCTACAGATGTGTTATTAGTGGCTCGCTGCTCCAAATGAATTCGAAGGCAAGGTGGAGTAAGGGGATGAGACATGTAAGCGTGCCAGACTGTAATAGGAACAGTGTAACAGAGGAGATTGTACCTGTTGTGGTGCTCCCTGTATGTCACCCTCTGCCTCTTCACAAGTGGTGGTGATTTGGATGCGTTTTGGGGTGGGTCAGTTTGTCCCATCCAAAGATGTGGCCATCTTTTTGTCTTTGCTCCTGTGGCTGCAGCCTGAAATGCCCAGCAAAACTATTTAAATGAATGATCAAACAGGATGCTCTTATTTTGTGACTTGCTTTCCCCTTCAATAACCAGAAGATTCTCCTTTGAACTGAGTTTTCTTTATGTCTTGGTGGTGATACTACATGTTACTCGGCACAGTCATCATTCTGGTCCCCACACTCAGTCCCTGCATTCCCTGGTGACACTTCCAAGCAAGGCAACTGATCCATTGTTAGTGGATTAGAAGTGGCGCGGGTGTGTAGGGTGAAAGTTGCTGTCAAAAGAGGTATCAATAGCCTAACAGGAAAGCTTTGCTGTGGGCAGACAGCAGAGAAACCTGCCCTCCCTTGTCTGTGTCCTTTCTGGAGCACTAACAGGTTCCACGTAAGGAGCCCAGAAAGCTTGGCTCTGTCCCTGTCATGATGAGCTTAATTTGAGGTAATGAGAATTGAAACACTGGTAATTTTTTTTGTCCTGCAAAGCAGCAGAACAAGGTACTTTGAAACCTACATCGCATTTCAGTCACCAAATTAGCAGGTATCAGAGGTACAGAGTAAAGCTTTGTTTGAGCTGAGCAGTTAGAAAAGAATTACTGTTCTTTGCACTTTTTCTACAGCAGGCAATAGGAATTGTTCACTCAGCTTCTGAACGGAAGGGTTTTTCATGAATGAAAGCATGTTGGTGGTAAAGCAATAATTTTGTGTTGTTTCTCTGAAACAGCTTGCATCTTTGGGGGTCAAATGGCAGGACTAGGTGTTCCCGTACTCTCCCACTTGTAGGAGGGTAGATTAGCTTTGTAGCACTCTATTCCGTTCCTAACTCGAGGGGGTTTGGCAAAGCTGTGCTTATGCTCTGCTTTACGTGGAGTGGTGAGATGCTCTTTGGGAAAGCTCCTTGCTGCTATTTCCGATAGAAGAAGTTGCAGTGACATTGCTGTGCAGACACGTTGTGTTGCCCTGTTATCATCTGATCCAAACAGGCAACTGGGAAGGACAGGAATGGTACAAGGCGGAGGGGGGAAACTAGTTGTAGCAAGGATGGAGCCCAGACTCCTGACTGTCAGTAAAATACCTGGAAGTTAATGCCCAGTTGATCCAACAAGTCCTTAAGCACAAAGGTTTTGATCTGGCATCCTCCCTGCTGAATGGGAGGGGTCAACTGGCTTTTGTGGGTCTTGGGGTGGATACAGTTAGTGGGCCCAGTAATCAACTGACCTGAGCCTTCCCCCGGATAAGTAATGTAGTACACTGGCACTCAGAGCCATACGCAGTGAAAAACATTCTCCATTTTCATTTGTCTGAGTTGCACTATTGCTGACACTTATTTTTACTGAATTTAGGAATATCAGCTTGAAATAGGAGTGGCTGGTTAACAGTGTTGAAGTGCAATGAATTTCACAAAGCAGAAAAGCCTTGGCTGGACAAGTGCACTCTGGTTTGTAGTTAATTACTATATGAAGTGTAGTCACAATGCTAGAGATGGATGAAGTCCAAAATCAGTGAGCTATTTAAAAAAAAGCCAACAGAAGTCTTTCAGCCACTACCAACAATGCCTCTGGTTTCCTTTATTTACTTCTGGATTATAGAAGTGTTGTTTTTAAAATAGTCGTTGGGGGTTTCTTTTTGTAATCTCGTAGTGCTTGGTCTTTTATTCCATCAAATTGTTACCCATCCCTTTCTACGTGTATAACCCTGCTAAGAAGAATTTTGTACTCTGCTGACCTTGGAGCGGAAAGCTGGCTGACACGTATAATTTGGGTTTGGCTCAATACAGAAGTGTTTCCCTACAGAGAGAGACAGCAGAGAGAGGCTCCATTAGAGTGTTTCTGCCCACCCTCTGTATACTGTTCATTCCTGTTCTGGTGCACCAAACGATCTGTGTTTTCTAGCTGCAGTGAAAGCCTGTTTTATGTGTGCAGCCCAAGAGAGGCTGCAGTATTCCCCTTTAGCTGTAGCTTTGCGTGTGTGAACTGCATCCATGTGGACCCCTGCTGTCAGCTGTGTGGGGCTCTGGCTGGGAGAGCACTGTCTTCATCCATATGACAAAACCAGCCCTTGCTTTGGCTGCTGCTGTTCGCTGTCGAAATGTAAATATAGCTCTATATAGGGTACTTTTTGTCTGTAGATCTTGAGCACTTTTGGAAGGGACTTCAGTGTGGGTGTATTGGTGATAGAGATGGATAAACTAAGGCATAGGGGAGGCAAAAGGTCTTTCCTAAAGGTGGCTTGGATTAGTCCATTTTTGATGGAAATTGTAATCAATATGGTCTGCTATCCATAAATAATTTAAGGAGCGTCCTTTATATACATACATACAAGAATGCAACTTAGTTTAACTTTGTGACCTCTTCTGATCCTGCTAAAGAAGCACTCGTGATTTCTAGACCTGGAGAGGAAGGGAACTCTGTCTGATTGTAGTTCCCTGAAGTTTGCTGGAAGACAGAGATGCTCATTTTGTCCTTGATCTTGGCACAGCTGGGCTGCTTTGCCCTGTCTGTGGGCAGGTCAGTGTTTCAGAGCAGCACAGTGTAATGAAGGGCTATTCTCCATCAAGGTTTTGATCCAATTCCTCCTTTGTATTTTGGCACTACCTGAAAGTTGATAAATCCAGTGTGCTTAGCATGCCATCAGTTCAGACGTTGGAATTCCCCTGGTTTGCAGTCCACTGTAGAACAGTTTATGGTGAGTGGAGGCAGCAGAAGATTAACTGTAGGGCAGGAGAGCCAGAGTCCGTTAGAAATAAGTAACCAGTGTCCCCAAGAAACTGGTGAGCGATAGCAGTGAAGCATTACCTTTGTTGGGGATGATCTGAGTCTGCCATCCTATTTTTATTCTCTTTATTGGTGCCATCTCAACTGATGAAACATCAGCAGTGGCTGTGTGGTTCCCTGTGCTACACAGAGGTACTGCCACCCGGGGTTAATCTGCAGGGTCGCGTAACGCAGTCTTGTCCAGTGAATGAGCAAGGAAATATATCAGAAATATGCACACGCTTCCCTTTTTGTACCCTACTGTTTCTTGCAGAATGATAGTTCAAAAGCTTTCTGGGTTAGACTGAGGTGTATTCATTATCCATTGGTGTATTTATCCATTGTTGTACCCGCTGTCCATTAATTCTTCTTTCACCAGGGTATCTTTTGGCTACCATGAAAAAATTGGCAATGTTAACCACATGCTGACCCACAATTTGATTATGCGTCAGGTTGCTTACTTCAAGCATGCTGCCTACTAATTCCGTTGTGTCACTTGATTCTTAAGTTCTATTGTTTAAAAGTATAGTTATTGCCAGTATAATTATCTTCTACATGCCTTTTACGGTTTTAGATTTGCTAAGGCTTCATTTTTTGTCTGCATGTGGGGTGAGGGAAGCAGTGTAAATTCTTTCCTGTAATTGTCCTTTTCTTGGCAAAATATAATAATACTTGGCAATGTGATATTCCCTAATGCTCTCACCTTTTGTCTTCTGAATGTGCAAAATTAAAAAAAAATCTTGCTGGTGTGCCAGGAACCGTGAGTAAATATTCATGTTACATTGTGAATGGTGATTATTTGACTCACTATGCAGCTTGTGTGTGTTTAATCTCTAAGCGTTTCAAATGGTGTGAAGTATTCTTTTTTGGCTGAAAGACTACCTGCGATCGTTTGAAATAATACCTTTTCACAAGTTATGTGTAGGCTTTTGTCAAGATGATCAATGCAGATAGATGTTTTCATGATATAGATTACAAGAGAATGAAAATGTTACTTACCTGGTGTATTGTTCCATTTTTCATAGAAACTGTTATCAATATGGTCTATTATCCATAACTAATTTAAGGAATGTGCTTTATTTCTATATATGTACAAGCTAAAAATTAAATGTGGGAAAAAAAGAAACCAAATAAAACCTCCCCTTTTAAAATTTTCCTGTAGTGCGTATTAAACATAAAATGAGTGTGTGCAGAAGTTGATCCCAACCTCTCATGTCCTCCAAGATTCTGTCTCTTGACTTTTCTCATACTCTTTCATCTCCCGTAGTATGCATTATGAAAGTCAAGTATCCAATGATTTTTATGGTTTTCACTGTTTTTTTTTTTTTCAAGGTTATCTGAATCCTGCTGAAAATATCATTTCCCCAGTCAAACTCCTGATCACATTTTGTTGCCTTGATAGTGCTGCCTTCTTGCATCTTGCCTTTTGTCTTGTGTTTTCCAGTGAATCCCATGCTGCCAGTCACCTGTGGTTCATGATTTAAATCTCAGTTTCTGTCACAGGCTGGTAATTCCAGTGTTTTTGTTCGCTGAATATCAACATTCCAATGGATACTTTTTGTTTTTTTCCTGTGCCTGTCTTTCGTGTTAGAGAAGCGTGTGTTTATTACCTTCCTTTAAATTCCATTCTTAAAACTCTCCTTAAGGGCATGATAAAACCCTTGAGACAGTTCAACCCAAAACGTGCTGAATCCTCTGCCTTTTATGTTGACGAGGTTTGTTGCATGTTTGTTGTTCCTCCCATGTGTCTGTACCCATCAGCTGTGGTTTGCCTTGCCTTTTCTTGGAAACTCTGAGACAGGCACCGTGCTTTATCTTGGATCTCTACGGTACCTGTGATCCTGGTGCTCTATTAACATCCCTAACTGCTATAATAATGTAAATAGCTGTTGACCTTGGTAATTTTTGTGTGTTTCTGATTGCATTGATGTATCCCCTTGCTGCACCTTGTCCTTTGGGCAGCTTGTAAAGAATAAATTAAAAGAAATTTAAAAGAACACAGGAAAAAAATCAAAGGAAGGAATAATGGAGGAAATCACAATCTTTCATCAGAAAATTCTGATGACTTAATGCTTTCAGAATAGCAAAAGCAAGTGGAAAATTTAATGAAAACCTATGAAGAACACTTAATTCTAGCCATGGAATGTAAATTACTATCTTTCAAGCCATACCCAGTAACAAAGATCATGTCCCCAGACTCTATTAGTAGTGGATTTCTCCTTAAACATAGGAAAACCTCATATCAAGTCTTATTTATTACATTGAAATGGCCTTATATCAATCGGCAGTTGACAGTGACACTGTGGAGTCACCAGCATTGCAAGTAGTTCCTTGTTATGAGAGTTCCTGCATGTTGTGTGCAGGTTTGATTTAGGAAATAGTGCAGTTGTTTTTCATGGAAGTGATGACGCAGGAATGTGCTTGTGGATAAATGGATAATATTAGTCTTGCCAGAAGCTTACATGGGTAATCATTATATATTTATGAGTTACAAAGTTTTTATTGGTTACCAGAATTATAGTGCTTTGATTGTTAAGCAAAAGTGTTATATTGTTTAGATACCTTTGTTACTTTAAAAAGTCATTAAATACAGATTTTACAGAATTGTTTGGCCCAAGGCTTTGAAAGGATGGTGTAATTCCCTGTGATGTGATGAGATAAATGTACAGTAAATACATTTAAAAGGAAACAGCAAATAATCTAGGTAAGATATAATCCATTTAGCCTTTATAATCATAGTGTAAAATTGCTCCCTGAGCTTGTCTGGCTTTGACTGTCATTTGATACCTAGAATGTAAGCAATTTGGGGCAGGGACAGTCTCTTCATTATCTATTTATAACTGTTGTACATGCAATGTGGGTAGGGCACATTGGTGCTAGAACAAGAAATCTAGTGAACACACACATCTAGTCATCTTATATGTCTGTCCATATTTCACCTGTCTGTTGTTGTAATGATCTTTCTTCCCCTTTGTTCTTCCCAGTACCTTGTCAGGCTGTTGACTGTATCTCCAGAGTATAAAATCATAGTGGAAGTGTAGCCAAATAAATCAATGACTAATTAATCCAGATAAAAGAAAACACAAAGATGGCTCAACAGAAAGTGTTTATTCCTAAAAAAAACCAAAGCAGAACAAAACCCACACTTTATCCACAACTGCCTTGTGAAATGTCAGTGTCCTCCTTACTGTGGACTAGAAGGTGGGTGGTTTTCTACCACTACTTGACGTTTTTTCTGGCATGGCATTTCCATACAGTAGCGCTACTGCTCAGTCTTTACTTACATGAAGATCCCCATGCGAGTGACTCTGCTGCTGGTTCTGTGAATATTTCAGTAAACCTTACAAAATTGTTCTCGGTGCAATCAAGTCCAAGGGCCCTCTTGCCTGAGTTAGTCTGACGTTTTGTGAAAAAAATGGGTGAAGACCTGAGTGGTAGTCTGTTCAAAAACTTCGTCAGAACACGAGTGTGAGTGTATGGACACAATTCCTGCACAAAACTTTCTCAGCCTAGAAAAACAGGATCATTGCCTGTCTTTCAGTTTATGAGGGAGTTATTTCAATTATAATTCAGCTTTGAATTACACATCCATTTCTCCTAAAGATGATTGTTTTTTTTTTAACTTCCTTTTGTTGCTTTATTAGACATTGTATTGTGAGATTGAAAACAGGAAAGGCATTCTTTTAGGCCATTTCTGCATATAAAATTTTAGATGTTCTCTGAACAAGAGTAAAGTATTGTAACACTGAAACTGAGCAGTTCAGTAAAAATAGGAGAAAAAATGTTGGAGTTAACAAACTGTGTGCAAAAGGACTGATTTGCAGGAAACCCTTCATTCTCACTGTTGCATTTTCAGACTTCAAAAAGAAAATGATTGAGACTGATAAGGTTAAGAGAGCAGATATCAGAAAGCAAGTATCGGGAGAAAATAGATTGAAAGCTCAGCTCCCTGCCCCAGTAATAGCAGTGTGGCATTTCGGTTTGCAGCATGCTCTATTTGCCAACTATAGATTCTCAATGGATGAAAGTAATTTTAGTCAGAAAATAAAATCCATTTGGTCAGGTTAACTGGCATTAGGAAATACTTTCATCACTTTCTTACCTTATTTTAGGAGGCAAATGTGGAATGTCTTAGGTTCTTCTGAATTATTTTTTCAGAAAAATTAATTCATCATCTCTGTAATGCAGATGTATTTTGTTTTTTACTTTCAGAGGAGTTTGTATATATGCCTTTTAGTGGGGCTATGTAATAATACATTATTGAACCTAAACTGTTTGGTGTATATAGTTGTTAAAAGTGAGGATAAAATATTTTTCTATCACTTATTAACAGAAAATGACTTATTGCTGTTGCTGTCATGTGGTATTTTATTTATGGGCTAGGACGTCACCGTGCTGTATATAAAAACTTAAGAAACTCTGTCCCAGGAAGATTGCAGTGTTACTGTAATACGAGAGACAGAGGAACAGACAGATGGGGGTGTGTAAAGGCAAGAGGATCACGTTTTTCAGTGTAAGAGATAGCAGTCTGAGCGTTTCCGAGCGCATTTGTAATGTCGGGATTTTTAGGTTAGATTTCGGAGTTTGTGTGCTTCATCTCAGTTCAAAATTTGTTTGTCAAAATCCTGTTACTCAAGGATGTTGTGGCTTCCTAGGCTGCCCACCAGTTGAGGGTGTTGTGATTGAAGCAGATAGGCTTTGAGGACACTTTAGTTTAGAAAGAGGTGTGCTTGATTTATGTAGTTTATTCATGTGAGCATTTACCTTCGGATAGAATATTTTCAAAGCTGCTTAGAATTGTAGCTCTAACTGTGTGGAGATATCCGGTATGTGAGCATGATTCTTATTAAAACTTGCTCCTCCATCTGACCTTAAGCTGAAAGGACTGTTCATCATCTGTCGAAAAAAAATTCTGTGGAGTGGTATGTGCAATACATCAGACTGGAAGTTAGCATGGATTCCTTGTCCCTTCATCATGGACATCTGTTTGGATTGCATTTCTACACTTCTGGCCATGCAGCTGGAGTGTGATATTTTGGAAGTGTAGCTATCGGATTATGCCTTTTGCTTGCTATCTTACTGGGACTTGAAGTTTCCTTGATGAAGTACTGGAGCTGTAATCATCATCATGCTTGCAGAAAGTTTAACGTGTTTTCTCTAAACTCTTTTATATTTAGGAATTAAGACGACTTGTGTGGTTATAAACAATCTGCTGCATATTTCCTATCCATTTCATTGGGAAATGGTTAGCTAGTGCTGCTACCTAACAGCTTCCCATTGACTCTGTAACTGTTCTTTAAGCGTTGCATTGAGTTCTTGCTTTTGGAGTGAACTTGAATGCTGGTGCCGTTTCTATTAAAAGGAGGGATTTTTCTGCCTGCTTTTGCGTCTAATTTGCCATCTAAATGAAGGGCTGAGTTGCAACTGTAGCCCTGGTAACTGCTTGTTAGCATTTTGTCTTTGAACCCAATGTAGGTGTTTCAGTAGAGACATTGAAAACACGCTGAAACACATGGTGCTTTTAGCGTTTGTCTGTCATTACCTTTTGGTAGTTAACCAGGCTGTGTTGACATGAAGTTGTAGGGTTGTGTTGTGGGAGAGCAGGGTTTAAGGGCAGGTGGAGCTTGTCTGAATAAGGCTGACCTGCAGTTGGCTTAGGGTAGGGTGTGAACTCAAACCACATCACTCCTTATGTGTGTGTTTGTATTCTAGGATGAGAACGCCATATTTTGAATTACTGGCAAGCAGTAGTTTTGATTGAGATACTGTTCCAGTCACTTGTGTGTTTCAGCACCGCATCACAGGTGTGACATTGTTTCCAAAAACTGTTGATCCAGAAGGCTTTGGACCTTTTTTTTTTTTGACAGAAGTGAATTAACAGTTGCCTTGGCAGTCACCAAAATTTTGGGATATCTGCAGACTTAAGCAACGATGTGAGAATAAGACATGGAAGTAAGGAATTTATGGATAATTTGTTCCCCATGTCCCACCAGTCTTTCCCCTGGTCTTATAGGCTTATTCACAGCTACTAAAGGGTGGTTTGTGCCACACTTTAGAGGATCCAAGAGCCTTGTTCTGCTGGGGATAACTGTCTGCTCTGAATGTTTAATTGGAAAGGGAAAGGTTTGAGAGATTGGCTCTCTTCTTTTTGCTCTATTAAGACTTTTGCCTTTGATGTACCCTACTGAAATTAGGATCCTTGCAGATTTTTACATTTGGAATGGAAGTGCTGATGCAAGTCTTACTGGATTCTTATTAGAAAGAAGAGCTTTAACACTTCATGCATTTTTTTACCATACCTATTTTGCAATTGTGTAACATCTTCTGATCTGTGCTGTCAATTTCTTGGGAGAGCTTCCTTTAACAACTTTTAGATTGTCCTGCGAAAGAGGGATGTTTGTAGGAAACTTAGTTTCTTTACCCTTTCTATAATTGCTGTTGTTAGGTTTTGTAATATTCACTGTAAACAGAAGACTATGAACAGGAATAGTGGCCTTCCATAAAAATAAATAGTATTTATTTGCTATCAGGATTTTAGAAGTGCACATGTAGAAACATGGAGCTTGTAGATCTTTCTTCCCCTTGTAGTGGTGTTTTGAGAAGGCCTCTCCTTGGCTGCTTTCTAGTGTCTGTGTTTTCCATACATGACAAGTGGTTCCATGTCCCACTGGCACCTCGAGCAGGAGTCGCTGCTCCGGAAACCACGTCTTGCTCATCTCTGTGCCCAGGCTCAGCTCGCCTTTGCCCAGCTGCACAGGTCTGGTGGACTCTGGAACCATCAAGCAGCTTTTCTGCTTTTCTACTGTGATAGGTAGTAACTGTGGGTGCATAAAGAAAAATCTGAGAAATACAGCTGACCAGCACACCCCAAACCAGTTAGCTAAGCTAGAACTTCCTTTCTACATGCATTTAATCAGTTCCTCATGTATTACATCCTGCTTTTTTCT
Source organism: Pampusana beccarii (assembly GCA_013399365.1). Lineage (NCBI taxonomy): Eukaryota > Metazoa > Chordata > Aves > Columbiformes > Columbidae > Pampusana > Pampusana beccarii. The sequence continues at coordinate 197,938 of VWYH01007506.1, forward strand.
CCTAGTAGTTTTGGCCCAGGTTGTTCTGTGAAACTCATAAGAGAAAATATGGTCTAACATCTCTGGAAAACCTTCTATTTCTTTCCATAAAGAATCCTCTAAGGAAATGTTATGGCATGTGGCTGAGAGCTCTTTTTTTTCCCCTCTATGGACTAAATAAAAAGTTAACAAATCGGGGCTGCTTCTGTGCCTGACTCAACAGGGAATGTTCCAGATGCTTCTAAACAATAGATTATTTTCTTTGTATAACAAGATAAATGCAGATCTTATGTTAGCTAAGAGGGAAAATCGCACCTTTGTGCCATTAGGAAATGCAGGTTATTTCCTGATAACAAGGTGTGTATTTGTGCTGTGGTCAGCTGGGCCCGGGGCGGGAGGGGTCTCAGTAGTTTCAATGGTGCCGTGTCTGTTGAAGGATCTAAAGTATTCGAGTATAGTACAACTTTGCAGGCAGTCATGTAGGTATGCACTTAAATGTGAGCATTTTTAGGTTTTGTTTTAAAAGTAAAGAAAGGTGAAGGACTCTTGCTGAAATACATTCTTACAAACTCTTAAATCCAAGGTACATCTTTTTGCATGGTGTGTAGGGTGAAAGAGGCTGTTTGGTTTTGGCAGAACTCTCTCACTTCCTGTAGCGTGTTGCATCCTTCCTTGTTCATTAAATGTCGTGGAAAAGAAGCATATGATACACTGTTGTAAACGTAAAGTATAAAAGACTAACACTGCAGACAAAATAATGGCCCACAAAATTTGAAATAGTTTTAAATGTGCAAATATTAAAAAACAAACAAAAAACACACACAAATTATGGAATATTTTTCATTTTTAATTCTTCAAACTTTATGCTCCAGAAAGACTTAACTCCTTCAGATGTAGTCATCTGTAAAGCAATGGTCGGAAAATGTAAACATCCCCGAATTTATTGGGGGAAAAAAAAGTTTTAGGGGCACTAGCAAGTGAATGTGAAATTAAAGAAACAGCAGACCCTCTACAGGAGGGTGAATCCTTTTAACCCAGACTATTTTGCTGTTTATTTTGACTAGTTATTAGTAGACCAGCTCATAACTACTTCAAAAATTCTTTGTAAATAAAGGCAAATTGCATCCTTTGGTAAGCATCAGTGGAATTCAGAAACTTGGAAGATAAGTTCCTGAACTGGCTTAAGTTAAATGGGTGTAATATTGTTGTGTGGGTGGCCCAATGTGCTTAGGGTATATGTAAGAATGAAATAATGTCCCATGGTTTTTGGCCCTGTAACAAAGACGTTGCTTCCCAGTGTGCTGTGCTGGGGATGTGCAGGATGCTTTTTCAATCCTGCTGTCACTGCGATGACTCTGCAGAGGTACAGAATCACTCAAGTGTACTTTTGTATATGGGCTCCTCTCTACCTGTATTTCCTGCTGCAAAATGCATCTAGGACTCCCCCAGGGATATGTCTGACTCTACAGCCACTACCCGGTTCCTACTTTTTTCTGCAGTGTTGACAATTGTTGTTTTAGGATTGGTTTCTGCTTCCTAAAAAATGACAGTTGTGCAAACTCCCAAGATGTTTGTCAGCAAGAAGTTGTCATTCAGAGTCTGGTTTGTTACTGGATTCTGCCAATGTAGAAAAGCTGATCAAAGGCTTCAAATATTGTGTGCATGTACTTCTGTTAGTGAAATTACTCTTAAAGTTGGCCCATCACAGGCAACCTGACAGGCATGTCCTTCATTCCATCCTGCTTTTTGTATTGCTGTGAAGCCTTTTTTGTATTGCTGTGAAGCCTACTCCAGCCTTCCTGGAGCAAAGGGTCAGACTCAAGGCAGAAAGCCATCGGAGGAGAAAACAGCATAAAGTGATAACTCGGTCATCATGTATGTAACTTATTTCAGTACTGTTTGGAACAATGAGTCATTCTGTGTACTGGAAGTAAAACAAATTTTAGTGACTCAGAAGTGCTCACTTGAGAAGTCCCTACCAAAGCCATTGGCATCCTGTAGGGATTTACATAGGTTTGAGATGTTAGCTTTCCCCCAGGCAGGCTCTGTCTCTTGAGCATCAAGGTCCTGAATAGCGATGGCAGATGTCAGTAGGTGGGTATGCTACCACTGTGGGACAAAGTGGGTCTTACCAAGATGAATATTTTTCTTCACCTGAAATCGTAGGAATGAGAAGTGGGTCTTCTCTGGCTTAAATTTATATAGTCTTCACAAAACTGAATAAAGCATTTACTTTGGCTTTGGTCCAAAAGCAGTTAAAATACTTGGTAATATTTCAATTGATTTAATAAATGACCTTGGACCCTGACTTCAAGGATAGAACGCAACTAAAGTTTTTAAATTATGATGCCAAAGAAAGGGGGATGCTTCTGTTCTCTGAGTGTAGATTACTTTATGGGGACGTGCCATGGAATATTTTGCTGAGTAGCAAATGAGTGAACCGCAGTTGGTGGGAGCCAGCTTGAAGTCATTTCTGAAGCACCTCCTCCTGGCAACCTGCAGTGCAGCTCACAAAAGAGGGTTCCTGCGAGAAGGATCACTCATCCGCTCCTGCTGGGGTGCGGGAGGAAGTCAAAAAGTGTCTTGAGAACATACAAGATATCAATACTTACAATTTCTTATGTGTACACACAGAAGGAGATGTAGGTGCTCTTTTTCATTTGGATTTAATAATACAATCCATGGAGACTGAGTCCAGCAGAGAAACTAAATGTACAGAGAACCAAAATCCAGTGTTGTCAATTTTTGCTGAAAGCCAAATATTCTTATGACATTTTAATGTTCTAACTTACATGCTCAATAGAGCAGCTTTCACCACCCCTCTCCCAGTTCTAAGACTGTGAAGATCAGACACACCTGCCTTACTCTTACTGCTTCTATGTTTGGCAGCAAAATTTGGAAAAGCTGGAGGAAGAGGAGCAATAGTTTGATATTCAAATGCACAGAGTAAATTCTGCAAACAGTATGAGAGGAGGTGAGATACTTTATTTCACTAGATTTGCCAATGTAGTTGGGAAGGAAAATAGACAAGTTTTTGGTCAGAGTCCTTCAGAGTTTTGTGTCTGAAGGACTTTTGTGTCCAAAAGATATATTTTGTTCGAATTAATTCATCTACTAACAGATGCCATCCTTCCCTATTAACATTTCGTTTTCCAATATCCTCAGTCTATCATCCCTATGGCAAAGCTATCACTGTTCAATACTAAATTTATTTTGAAGCATTTGTGGCTGTTGTACAGTAACACACCTGACATCAAACTAATCCAGCAGAGCGTACGAGCTCAGGCACTCCCTCTGAATTCTTCTGCTTCCCACAGATAATTCTGAGAGCTGTGGGCATTGCTTTAAGGCGGGAGCAGACTGTCCTGCTGATGGGGAGCTCTGTGTGTTTGTGCATGTTGGGGTTCAGTCACTCTCTTTCTTGCAGATTTGAACTGACGCCGCACACAGGCGGCATTTGATAGCGCAAAGCTGCGATTTCTTCTGAGTGTGCTGTTGACTTCAGAGTGGAGTGGACTTTTCTATGAGTCAGGTACATTTTCATCTGGAGAACAGGAAATGTAATTGTGGTGCTTTAAATCAGAATTGGTTTTAAGTTTTCGCTTTGTTATCTAGACACTTCCTAATGGGATATGAAGTATGTAATATTTTTTATTTTTTATTATTTGCTAATCTTCCTTCTCCTTTTTTGGTAAGTGTATTCACTACATTTGAGAGAATGTTAGCTTCAAGGATGATTTCGATATTCCAAAAAGGAATACCTAAGAATTCAAGGGCAAATAAGACATGTAGAAAAAAACTATATGAAGAGAAATACTTACCTACACATCTACTCGCTGTATGCTTAGAAATAATGGTCTGATCAATAGTAAAGATAAAATAAGCCCAGGGATGGCACAGCTTCAAGGAAAATGCAAGAACTAATGAAGGTTTCTAGAAATTCTTAGTTATCTCTCTCTATCTGAAAACTGATTCTCCTTGTAGCTACTTGAAGATGGAGTAACCTGAGTGGAGGCTTTTGAGTTAACTAGGTATAACCAGTGTAAATTACAGTAGCGTGGGACCCACGGTGATTTATCTTGTGGTGGCAGAGGCAAATCTTATCTGAAGATTCCTGGTTCTGTAGAGGATGAAACGTTCATTTTCCTGTCATCACTCAAGGCAATAGATAGTTTTATCTAATTTTGTAATCTGTCTGAACAGAGCAGTTTTGAAGCTATAAACATTATTTAAGGATGTGCTTTCTTGTATTTCTGAAGCCATCATCAAGGTCCCTGCTCAAGCAGGCATCTTTTCTGTAGGCCTGCTTTTGATCTTGTTTCATGACTGATGGGTTTTGCGGCAATTTTCAGTGATGTTTTATATCAAGATCAATAAAATGAAAATACTAAAAGCAAAACATAGGCTTACCAACCACTCTACTTCCAGCCCACCCACTCTTCCCACAGCACACTCGGCAACACAGCTTTTGGGACTGCTGTCCTATGAAGTGCCACCAGAGCATGTGCTGCATTTGGTGGTGCACCACGAGGTCCTGTTTATGCAGGGACCAAAATGGGGCTGGTCTGGCCTTAGTGTGTTTCTTAAAATCTGTGTAGTGGGATTACAGGCCTGACAGATGGGAAACACAGTTGAACGTGAATATACATTTCTGCTTTGCTTAAAAAGAATATAATAAAGGCATGTCATCCATTACCTCAGAATTCTGAAGACCTGTCATACATTGGCCGTGGATGAAGCTGCTGGATAAGCAAAGGATGAGGAGGTAGTCCCCTCTGTTAGCTGAGTATCCAGCTGCTTTCTCATGTGTGAAATGTTGGGGAGCCACAACACGTCTACATTCAGGCCAGGGAAGAGACTGCAAGCAGAATAAATTGTCTTTCGATGTCCTTTCTTGAAAGAAGTGGCTGTGATGTTGCTGTATTGTTACTACTTAATAGGCTAGGGAAATTTAGTTGAATGACTGTGTTTGTTTCAAACCTAACAAAAATGGGGCTTACAGGTGGAACAGTTCGGAGCCCCCTCCCTGACTCCGGAGGAATGCAGCTGTCATGTTGTTCCCTGCTACCCTATTCTGCCTGCCCTGTGACTCCTGCAGCTTTACCCCGCTGTTGCTGGAGTGCAGAGTATGGTGCAAGAATCCCGTTTGTGAAAAGACTGGAGGGACACTCTGACTTTATCCTGCTTTCACAGGAATGCTGGCTTAATTGCAACTTTTGCTGGGATAGAAGGGTCGAGTCGTTTGTTGAAATTCTGCACACAGCATCACCAACATGACTGAGTAGTTTCCTTCTTGCCTGGACCAAAGACCACTACGTGATATCAAACCAAGGTGATCTCCTGAAGAGAACACTCCTCTTGGTGGGATGCTGTCTGCACTGGCACCACTCTGCGTAGGGTCTCAGAAGACCTGAGGCTTTTCCAGAGTATTAGAGCAACATTCCTTTCTAAGAGGCAGCTGCACAGTGGTAACTACTGCGTTGTAAAGCCTGCTTTTCTTTAGTGAATATCCCAGTGTGTTTAGGCAGCAGAAGAGTCATCTTAAAACCAGTGTTGATCCTAACACAGTAAACTGTGATGTATTTTGATGCTTCACTTATTAGCTTGTGACTGGACAGCACTATGAGTGGAAGGGGTGTGTGGCTGACCGTCCCCTCTCTGTGGAGCGGGGCATTTCTCTTCTTCACAACATGCTGTGGAGTCACTGCTGTGGTTTGCTCTCCATCTCCTAGGATTGTTCCTAGTTAGATGTCCAGTTTCGTATATAACCACTCTCAGCTGTCAGCACAGACAGAAGCTTGCTGGGCTGGAGCACCTAGCAGCCAGATGAACTTGAGATGCTTGGGGTCTTCCAACTTATGAAGATGGCCATGCTGTACAGCATGTCTAAGGAATAATCTAAACACTGAATATATTCTTGTTCTGCCAACTGAGTTTCTTGATGCCTAACGACAACTCGTTTTCGTCTTCCACAGCCGTTCATGGTGACTCACTGACTCCACAAGTCAGGTTTAGCCCTAGGTTCATATGTCTTCAAGACAGACACATGCTTAAGTTCTTTGTTGGTTTGGGACTGAAGAACTCAGTATTCTGTAAATCAACCGTTTTGATTTTGTACAAGTTTCAGTGGTCTGCCAGGAAATGGGTTTCAACAGCCTGAGGGATTTTGAACAAAGTAACTAAGTCTATTTACATGCTAACCTTTGAATTTCTCAGATTCACATGCATGCTAATTTGGATATAAAAATGGAATTAAACCTTTATGATGACCTTTAGAGTAATCTGGACATGTTCTTACATTGGCTTGCTATTTAAAACCTATGCAGCTGCTGATCCATGATGTTGGTAATGAAATTTTATCTGAAACTGTTTTAATGTTTGTGTTGAGCTGTAAGTGTGAAGAGGCTCTTTTCTTGTTAGTATTTGGATGCTATTTTTGTTTAGTTTTCAGCATGACTTATAAGCATAAAGAGATGTAGATGCATTCATTCTTTTATTTTCAATTTTGGACCTGATTTAGATTCAATCTTTGGATGTATCTTCTGTTGTGCTCCTTCCAAGGGAGGAGAGAGTCCTGAAGTTTTAGGTATTAAAGATGTTTACTCTTCAATTTTTTAAAATAATTAATCTATTAAATGTGTATATTGTGTGTGAAGCAAAAAGTTGTGAATGTTTTTCATTCCACTTTTTACAGAGCAAAGCTAACTCTGCTGCTTGAAATGTCATCCTTTTTGTATTTACATCACATCTGTCGCCTGTGATATTGAAGACCATTTGATGTTGTTTTGTTAAACCATATTAATTAAAACATAGATCTGTACGTGATGTTTTAGAAGTGGCAATTTAAGATAAGTAGCATGAATAGCCTTTACAGTGGAAAACCGTGTGATAGCTTCAGCTATATGCTTTTTAACCAGACTTGAATCAGGTTGGCCTGTCTGAAAGTTTGCCTTTTTATTTTTTTTTTTCTAATCTCATGACACAGAACAAGTCCCAGAATTTATTTCAAAAATATTCTGAGTTAGGATTAGCATGCAGTGAACACCAAAAGTATAGATCAAATTGAACTGTATGGTGGGGTCATCACTAAACCATGTATGAAAACCTTGTTACAGATAAAACTACTGAGAAGCAATAATCTAGGACTGTGATTACTGGCAGAGATGGTTCCAGCCTTTTAAAAATTATTTATTCGTATTTTTATTTAGTGGTGGTTTTTAATTTTTGTATTTATTTTTATTTTCCTGGAAGAATAAAAACAAGTGGGAGAATCTCTAGTATTCTGCCTCAGATCTGTTTTGAGAATCTGATTATGATGTGCACCAGCAAATCTGAAGCCATATAACCTGTGGGACAAAAAGAGTGTGCATTGTGATTTCATTTCATTTACACAAGGAGGTTTCTGTATGCAACCACTTTAAGGTCTGAGCAATGACCTTGTACGATATGTTGTATAGCTGGAAAAACGTATTGTGATAAGGCAGTGTGGACACTATTGCTTATAAATTGAGGAACAGAATTCGTCACAAGTGTATGTTCACATCTTTGGCTTGTGCAAGGGAGAACTAAAAAAAAGAAAAGCCGTCTTCCCATTTATTTTTTTAATGGAAAATGAAATCTCTTTCAATCAGCATTCTTGAAGTGTAGCAGTCTTTTCCAAAAGAACCCATTCAGCACATCACGGGGGCCCTGGGAGTTCCCTGCTGTCCCTGTGTGGGATTAGAGTGTTTCTATTTACAATTCATGGACTTGATTCAAATCTGAGCTATACTGAATCTCAACTCTGTCAGTGTTCTTGAACATTTCCGAGTAACTGAACCTGTTTTACCCCAGAACAGAAACAGCGTGCTTTGCGGTTGTATCTCTGGTTGAAAGATCCCTGTTGATAATGTTAGAATTCCAGATTAATATATTTAAAAATCCCAGATAGGTCAGTAGTAGCTGCACTTATGGTTATTTGCACTTTCAAATCAAAATGCTGCTGTTGCATTAGGGTATCAAAAGACAAGGTGCTCAGTGGCATGTTACTAAGAAAACCGTACCCCAGCCCATCCCCAAACATCCCCATATGTTCATGTGGGGGAGTCTATGTGCACATGTCAAATGTCTTGAACTACCTGGGGATAGTTTCTCACTTTAGGCAGCAGAATTTCGTGATGAAAGCATTTGTTAAATACTTTCCCAGTCATATAACTTATTAAATCCATGTTGAGTGTGTCTGCCTGCAGAATAAATTGGTTTCAGCTATAGAGCACAACAGTGAGCTATTATAAAATTAAAAAAAAAAAAAAATTAAAAAAAAAAACTTTTAATAAAAGAAGCCAGATACTGACTTCATATATTCTGGGGAAAGAAAACCCATGTAAATTTAGTACTTTTCATTGAGTCCCCTTAGTGAAATTTTATCTAGTGTTTTCATCCAATGCAGTTCTTAATGCAGTAACATCTTTTGGCTTGAGAGGCTCCTTACTCTTTCCAGACCAATAAATCTCTGTGAGGCTGCTGCACGAGCTTGGTTTTAGCGTTTTTGGCAGTGGGGTAACTCATATTGCCTATTGATGATTTCTTTGTGGTTTTTTAGTGCATTCTGACAAATTCTGCCCATCCAGTACAGCTTTTAATAAAATAATGTCTCTTTTTTGTTTTCAGAAACATTGAAGTGTATTTTTAAATAAACAAAACAATCAACTTTTTAGGGCCCAGTGAAACGGAGAATGTAAGTCAAGCCATAAGGTAATTATTGCAGTAGTATTAAGTTACAGAGCTTTAAACACAGATACGGAAAGTGTGTGTCAAGGCACACGCTGTTAGCGGAGGCCTTGTGCTGGACCTGTGGGCTCTGATTCTGCCAAGACAGTGCTATTGAAAGCAAAGTTAAGGAACACGCAGGTAGGACTTCAGAAACAGGAGTTTAGCAACAGGTCTGTTCGTGTTGTTGTCTACTTAATTCCAAATTTTCAGTTAAAACAGGCTATCTAAACTGGATGAAGTTACTGGTTGGCACTGAGGAGCATCAAATTTCATGCCTCTTTTCTATAGATCATCTTGAAACAAAAGGTGACTTAAGGTCACCTAAGGAATGCTCAGCAAGGCATCTACTCAGAAGTACTCAGTTACTCAGTGGAATGAGTGGTTTGGGGTTTTTTGGTGTGTGGTGTTTCTGTGTTTGGTTTAGGTCTTCCAAGTCAAGTTACTTGGTAGTGAAAGATCCAGCTTTATAGCAGCAGAGAAGTTTTTGGCTGTTTCAATCATGTATGTGAAGGTTGGAGAGTGCCAGGAGCGCATTAGAATCATATAGAGGACCCCAGATTTGTTGTGTTTGTAAGTGGCCATTCATAGCAACATAGTTTGTTAGTGACTTCTGGGACAGAGGGGGCATTGCCTGACACTTTGAACTTGCAGGAAAAAAAGGAAGAAATCCAAAATCTCCCTAGTGAAGCCTTGGATAAAATAGGTGAAAGAAGGGCTTGGACTCCACAGGAATTGAAGGCGTTGTAGTTTGTGGCAGATGGGAAGGAGTTTTCAATTGCAGATGTAGAGGATTGTGGAGGGTGTTGGGGGGGGAAGCTGGAAAGATTCAATATGTGTGTTAATGATGTCCCTGAAGGGGAAGTCAGCAGAAATCCCATTCTCCCCATTCAGAAACTTGTTCAAGCGTCAGAGCTTCCTGGCAAGGAGGCTGGGATTTTGGAGGGAAGATACTGACTTCTGAATCTTGGGGTTTTGACAGGAGTGTAAAGGTTTTAGGCTCTTCTCTCTTGTTAAGATGCAGCTCAGGTAGTGTTCTTCTAGCCTAATGAATACTCCACCTTGATTTCAAGTGAGATAATTCAAGTTTGTCCTCAAAAGATCAGTTCTGTGTGGATGGAGGAGAGGATATTGTCAGAGGCTTGTTTGTGACTAACGCCTCATTGCAGCCCAGAGGTACAGAGAATCTCATCTGTCAAGCCCAAGATGTTGTAAGTGATCAGCCCCAGTTGCCTGAACCACAGTTTTCTAGTGAATCTTTGTCACTAGAGAATTTCTGCTTGACTTTGATTTGCAAACTGTGACAATCTTATGCAGTTTTGACTGTAGTATTTGTTTTGTGTAGTCGCAATCCAAAAACGTTCACAGTCCTGAGAGGCTGAATAGTTGGTGCTTGTGCAAGGTTTTCGCTCACTGCAGCAAATGTTTAGGGAGCAGGAGGTGTTTGAAATTTGTATGAGGTTTGCAATACTTGTCTTAGTTTAGCATTGAGTGTGAGAAGATAGGCTCGAGCACCTGTCTTTTTAGCAAAATGTTCCAAAAATGGAATAATCTGTTTTCCTCACCTGATAATCTCTGGGTTTGGTTGAGAGTCTATCTTTAGATACTTTCTGAGAGTAGAAAAAGCGGCTTGTTGTAATGGTCCATTAATATGATAGAACAAGAAGTGATGTGGTCAAAGTCTTTGGTAGTTTCATTTATACTTTTCTCTCTCTCTTTTGAACCCAATATCCCTTATTTTCTAATATTTTTGTTATTTACTAATGCTTTATTCCAAAAATCAACTTATTGGTTTTCAGTGACTGTACTTGAGAAGTACAAATAAAACAAACCTCTTTGGTTGAATCTTCCTGTGTGAATATTCAGAAGATTTAAAACAGCAAGCAATAGGGAGCAGCATTTCCAGGACAGCTTCCCTTGCGTGGTGAAGTTGCCATTTTATAGTTACGATTTGCCCATATCCTGTGGCGAAGGTGACACCAGTCTTTTCACCTTTCCGGTTCCTTGCTGGGGTTTTGAACCTGCAGTGACAGACGGTTCTTTCCCTGTGCTGCCACAGCACGTTGGCTGCCGCCCGCCCCTGAGGAACACCACTGACATACAGCCTGGGCCTTGCCTTTAGGAGAGCTCCATGTTTGCTACACAGAAAAGGGAAATCAAGTGCTCTTACTGATCTGATCTTGTGACTCCAAAACAAGGGACGGCTTATCTTGGAAAGCAGTGGTTTTTAAAATTCTTTTGTGTAAAACAGTTATCCTGTGGCAATAAATGTGTCAAGGTATCAGTAAAGTCAAATGCTTATTATAATTCAGACAAGGACTACACATATGCTGCATACCTTGCAGAGCATGATTTATAATGGGCAACACTTTTTTTAAGGAGTTCATTTTTCAGTTTAATTTTTCTTTTTGTAAAGAAACTTGGACATGTGCAAGTGGTTCTAAATGGAGCAGCACTCCACTGCAGCATGACCGTTTTCCCTACTCCCAGCCTCCCATATTTCTGCTTTAATAGCCTGTAGAAATGGAACTGTTCTTTGCTTTACACATCATTTACTTTATGCAGTGAATTGCTCAAAGCAACAAAACTGAAAAGTAATGAGCCATTCAGATAATTTTTTACTAAAATTAGGACATTGATACCATGCTGTTGGTTTCTTGTGATAGCAAGTTGAATGCTTGCTGATCAGACCAATAATGGTAAGAACAGGGCATTAGAAGAAAACGTTGAAAACTTCAGGTATGCGTGCAGATGCTAAAGCAATGTATTGTCCTTCTTCACACCTAGGAGAATGTGGCTGGCTTGCCTAAGGACGGCAGGTGCCTTATATTGAAAAATGATCTTTGTTTTCTGGCTAGTACCCATGTACAGAGCCTGCTCTTCCTGCCTTTGAAAGTATGCTTTCATATTAATCAGACATTTCAAACCCAAGGGATAAAACATAAGACAGAAGCTTGGCTTAGTAATTATGCAGTTGGAACTTGTTATTGCTCCACAGAGCTGGAATTTCAGAGAGAATTCATGTTGCACTGCAGGCATCAGGGCTTGCAAGTAAGCTGGAAAAAAAAAAAGTTCACATTTTCACTTGTCCGTAGGGTTGAGTTTCAAGCAATATCCCCAACACAAGCCATGTCCTAGTCGGGAGAACTGACAGTGTTCTACAACTTAAGGCGAGTGTGTGTTGGTATGAGAGAAGTACTGAGTATATTGAGTATCAGATGCTGAGTCCTGCTTTGCGTATTTTAAGGGAGTTATAAATAGTATCAATATATATTGTTTTCTTTTTAACTTTTCTGTACAGGGTAGATTGACTGTTTTTTAAATACTTAGTGTTTTATGTATGCATTTGTTCCAAACCCATTTTCCAATGGATAATGAAAGTAACACAATCTTATTTTCATTTATGCAAGAGATTATTTGACTGCCTCAGATGCTAGGGATATGTCTTGGTGACCAAAAGTCTGTTGCTGTTGTGTGTTCTGACCTGTATGGCTGTAACTTTGAGTTCTATCTACGGAAGTTGCAATAATACTCCTGCAGTTGCATTAAAGGCAAACCTTCGTAAAGTGGTCTAAGTCCTGGAAAGAGAAGGACCTTTTCCTGTAGTATTGTAGGCTTTATTTGTCTCCATTGCTAGGCTTTCTAAACTGCCCAAATCTGATTTTGTATTTCTGGAAATGTAATGAGCATTCTTGGTTCTTAATCTTGTTCTGACATCAGCTATAACCCAGGTATAGGAGGATATATAACAGTCTTCTCTGAGGACCCAAAAAGTGTAAAATGTAAAATCCTGTAAATAAGCAAATCATGAGACCTAGAAACATGAAGGAATGAGTTGTCTTCTAGTTGAGAGATCAGAGGACAAATAATTAAATAGTGTTTGTATTATAAACATGATACTCTGAAATAAGTGCAGTATTAACCATGCCTTTGTGATTCAAACAAATGTGAACAACCTTAGCATTACTAACCTCAGTGCATTCAGTGGCATGTACTTGATATTTGAGTGCATTGGAGGCATTTGGACATTTTGATACCCATGAGAAGCTTTAGCATCACTAGGGAACCCTGACTTTGCCATTTCTCTTCAGAAAGTTTGAAACTGGAATATCTGATATATGTTCCCACAATTAACATTTACTATTAAGATCCTTTGTTGTTGATACCTGTGACCAAAGAGCAAACTATATTTTTAAAAATATATTTGGGAGGAAGTTAGCTTTTATGTTATCTTATTAAGTTGGAGTCTGTTCCACTGCTCAGTGGTATATGGAACATGCATGTGTTTTGATAAATTGGTCCAAATAGTCTAGTTCCTTTTGGTTTAGATGTGACTGGAAACAAGCATGGAAAACCTGATCTTAAGTGTTAAATTTATTATAAAATCTTTCCAATTTTACTAAGTCAGCTTTAATTTATTGGATAGAATTCAGGTCTCTGAGAATCTGCAATGATATTAACGTATTGATATGATGTTTTAAAATAGCATAGGAGGTGGCTACCTAGCATGGCAATTTTAGGAAACATGTCAGTACCACCCTGGAGTAGGAAGCAATAGCATGGAGGACGTATAGCAAATTGTTCTGTATGCTTTAATGAAATAATCTGGGGGTGATTTTGTGGTTGCTGGGTATCTGTAATTAACGAAGACTTCTAAATGATTTTACAGGGTTTATTTAATCTTTCATGTGCAGAAAGTAGAGATTTCAAAATGTTGAATTCTCCTACAGCAAACTACATGCTGATGTTGCCCACTCTTGCTGTGTCTGATAATGTAGATTTGTTGACCTCTGCTGGGCTCCTTGTAAAGAACAGGAACAAATCATTTCAGAATCAGGGCTGTATTTGCAAAGGTAATGCAAAAAATGAAATAGCATGAGGGTTAAAGAAATTACAGTGAAATATGGGTATGATGGCCAGCAGCTGGTAGTTTTATAATCTGAGTAACACTGAGCTCTTTGAAATAATAAGCAGTTGGCTGATGGCTAAAATCCACTTCTTTTGTAAGAAACTGCTTTTTTTCTAGGAAGTATTGGTGTCTCTTGATACTCTTCAGTTAACAGAAGAAACATTGATACAGCACTGCGCTTCATGGTACTTGTACATATTCACATGTATTCCAACTTTGTGACATAAATACTGTGTTGTAAATTGAAGAGTCATGGATCTATTTAGCAGAACAGGTTGCAAAAAATGGGCTACTTCGGTTTAAGATAAGGTAGAGAGTGAATAATTTGGAGTCAGTGCTTATTAAAAATGATTCTGAAATGCATTTTAAATGCATGCCTGTGTTTAATATTGTTGAGGAGTTGCAAGTGCAGGCCTAAAACACAGTAAAATTCATTCTGTATCCTTCTAGAGATGATAGGGTGCTTGATTTATTAGTTGTAAGGTATTCATATTGATACTTTTTTGAAATGATTTTGCATATTTCTATTTCTGGCTGTTTAGCTGTGTGACACAGCAAGATAAATGTACACAGAAGGGTGTGCATGTCAGCTGGAGAAATCAATAATGTGCTTGGAAATATGACATGTTAGCTGTTACTAGGACCTTTTAAAGGTAAATCTTTGGGTTTTGTCTTTGAATACAGACCAGCTAACCAGCAGTGTTACAATGTTAGGGTGACCTGGTAGGCTTTGTGAAATGTTCATGATGGGTATATTGTCATAGAGCTGAGTTATAAATCTTAAAAAAACAAACAAAAAAAAACCCCAACCAAACCATAAACTGTTTGAAGTCAATAGAGCATCCTGGTTTAGGCTCTGCTCGGTGCTCTGTATCTACCAGGATGATGATCATGGTCATGATGGAACATGATGTGCTAAGCCAGGGTCTTGTAGTTTTTTCCACTGGAAGGGGCACAAGGGAGTATTTTTGGCAGTTTCAGTGAAAGTGTGTGCAAAGAGCTATACATGGCAGGTAAAGCACCAGCAAATTGCCATTCCCTGTAGCTGCAGCTGAGATGTGCAGCAGAATTTATTATGTTTGTGACAGGCAAGCAGGGTCAGGTCCATAGGAGAGGGGACAGAATCTAGTTCTGATCACACTGAATGCTGCTGGTGTCAGCATTGGTTGGTGTCCACGTTGGTGTTCCTTCTGTAGCTTTTGGATGATAATCAAAATCAGAGTGGCAAAAAGTGGGATATAGCTAATGGCAACAAGACAGGTTAGTACCTAGTGCTGAGATGGTGAGGACATGCAGGAAGAAATTGCACTAATATGGATGAATACCTGTGTGGTTTGAACTGCGTATTCCTGGTTCTTTTTCTTTATGGACTAAAATACACTACTTCCTATTACTGTGTTCAGAAACAGCATGTGAAGGTATCACAGGCCTGCACACAGCAGGTGTATAATAAATGAAATAAACTTACCTCCAGAAATGTGACTGTGACTTAAATGCTAAAATGCAAAACCTAACTTCAAGGATCCCAACTGGAAAGAACCCAGGCTTTTGCGGCTGTGATAACAGCACTTCACTTGCCCTTTGCCTCTCAACAGATTGCATTGCGGTAGGAAATGTTGCAAGATTTCCTGATTAGAGATCATAGCATGTCATAAATGGGTTTATGTTCCCAGGATGCATTTCCCTTATGAAAATGGGGCGTGAATGCAGATATGAAACCAGGGTACTGTGGTCAGGAAAGTCGGGGTGGAAATAGGGACAGCTGTACATCTGGATCAGTGTAGAGAGGCAGGAACTGACCGTGGGGAGCTGAAACCGGAGGGTGCCAGCAGCTGTATGGTGATTCAGCAGCACTTTGTCCTTGGTCCCTCATCCCTCTGGTCGTTATCACAGAGTCTCCTCTCATCTGTAGTGTGTGCAGCAGATTCCCGCCCCCCCCAGCCCTATCCCTCCTCCCCTTAAATTAAGTGGCTTAAAATTTTAAATATTTTCATGGGAAGTCATTGAGAAAGCAGGAGAGCATGAAGATGTTCTCAGTGAGGCCAAAGAATTGCTTCAGGCAGAATGTTATGGCAGATACTTCTCATTTTCTTACAGGTTTTTCTTAAAAATGTTAGAAGTCTTAGTCAAAATCAACTTTGCTAAATACTAGAAAGCTTGGCAACAGCTATGAATTATAAATATGATTAAAGTAGATATTACTGAAATTAATTTCAACTATTGTAATACAAAAGTATTGTTAGGGGAAGTATGTCTGTGAAAGCCTTGAATTTAATCTCTAGTGATTCTTTGAAGAATTGTGTTTTACGTAGAGTAACACGCTCAGGTAAGGTATCTAAACAATCCAATGTGGCATAAATTTGTACTTGGTATTGAGTTGTGTAAATTTGTTTCACAAATTTGTTTTGTGCAAATTGGTTTCACAAATACCTGTTGTGTGTAGAAATGGCACGGACTAAAAGCAGTAACAGAATATTCTCAGAGTCCTGAAATATCGACAGAATCCAGGATGTGTTTAAATTGAAGTATGAGTATTTCCATTGGTTTCCAGTAGATCATTTGCATTCTTAAAAGTAAGTACAACCTTCAAGAATTTGACCCAAGTTAAAGCTAAAATTAGGAGAAATCAGTCTTGTCCTGGTACAGTTCATTACTCTGTGAACTTGGTCTCTTTTTCCTTTTAAAAGATGTATTGTGAGTTGTACACACAGTTTATTTGTGAGAGACTTAAGTACTTACAGTAGCTGAATAGAAGATGGTTGTATACATATGGGTTTGATAAATGGACAGGAATAAACAAGCATTCGTTCCAAAGTATCTGTTCTCCATAATATTTTTCTGTGAGACTCAGACCAAAATACGACTTAAGCTCAAACATTCAAGGGATTCCCAGAAAAACAAACATTACTTCCTCTTCCAAATCTCCTCGCAGTGTTGTTTTCCAACACTGTTGTTTTCCACCGCAGCAGATGTTCAACAAAATGACCTCAAGTGTTGTTCTTCACTAGTGACACTTTGCAAACAAGAAGGTCCATTCACAGATGTTGTCTTAAATCATTTAAGCGAGTACAAATCAACAAACAAGAGAATGTGTCTAGTATCTAGGATTTTTGATTAAAATTCAGCCTTTCGGAAAGACTTCTGTAGAGATATTACGTTTTTAATAGCATGTAACTATCATCGATGCTCTGAGTGACCCCTCAGAAGACTGAGATACAATGGCTGGTGTATCTTGAATTCACACTATAGCGTGCTGTGTGCCAGCTTCTGTCTACAAAGCCTTAAACAGCTGAGGTAGGATAGTTTAAACTTATTTCTCTTAGTTTTCTAATGTTTAGTTGCGTTTTGGATGTGACCTGCTTGAGGGATTCTAAGAAGGTTTGCACACATAAGATCTTCATGTCACTAATAGAAGACAAGCCAGGAGCCTCGTTAATGTTATTGCCATAGTCACTGACATCCAACAGCCTGTGCTTAATTCGGTGCCAGCATTCTTTCCTGAAATACTTGGTATAATCAAGAAAGGCAGCATACACCAAGAAGGCTGGTAGGATTTACAGTATGTGGTCTTTAAAAATTTCATAAATCAATACAACAATTCTGAAAATTTCTCTTAGATGTCAAGGCTTATCTCAAAAATGCATTTTCTTTTCAATTATTACAGTCTAGTCTAAAAATATATTCAATGACTTATTCCTCAGTGTTTAGAAAATACGATTTTTTTATTGTTTTTAAAGCGCATGATTTTATGCTACTTTAATGCCTATAATTTTACCCCAGTTACTGCGCATTCTTATGAAACATATGTGCTTGTGTGTGTGGAGGTGAACAAAATACCTGTTTTTTTTAATGCTTTTAAGATCAGGGCCTCAATTCTGAATATGATTGCCTTGATTATCCCAGGTGGTAAAAGGATAATATGATAACCAAGATAGAACAGATCATGCAAAACACATGTAGTTTAGGTTGTGGGAACTTCCACTGAGGATGTAATGGGGAGAAGAAAGGTCAGTGACACGGCTGCCTGTGGTTCAGGGATCTCAGCTTGTGCTGACCTGACAGAGTAAGTCTGGCAGCACGGCGACAAAATAAATGCATCTGTATTGCTTCCAGACATGAGCTGTCTCGTGCAGAGTTAACTCGGCTGTCATTGCGCTCCTGGCATGATGAAGCTGCAACCTTGAAAAGCCACCAAAGGATGATTGAAGGCCAATTTTTTTCCTCTATAGAAACTTAAAAGCTTTATGGAGCTGCTTGATCAACAAGAGCAGGATGAAATATAAGCTAGTCTTTTGTAACGGTTAATCTTGATTTGCCAGACCATCAGTTTTCTAATTAGTTTTTGCAAAACTTCAGAATAATTTAAAGCAATAATTTAAAATTACATAGGTGTTAGTTGATTGAATTCAGTGTTTTGTCAGCTGATGTTAAGTATTCTCTTCAGGCTAGGACGTGCAGTCACTTGGACTGCAAGATTTGGTTTGCAAAGTGCGTTGATTGCCACAGAGCACGTTGCAGACGGGCTGTGAAGGGGAATGTAAAGCTGGGAGTGGTGCACACAGCAGTGTGGATGGACACCTGCAGTTGCATACTGCTGTGCAGGACCATCGTTGTTCATTTGTGTAGAAGTCATGACTTTTAAATACCTTTTTTTTTTTGGGGGGGGGGGCATAAATACCTGAATTCTTCCAACTTTATGGCCTTCCTAACAGGAGTTTAGTTTACTTTAGGCCTTTGCTTTTTGCAGTGGATACCTGCCAAGGATATGTTGTGTATGCATGGATTAATTTTTGTGCCGTCTTCCTTATTACCCCTTAGTAAGAAAATCATGCTCTGGTTTTGGCAATTGTTGCTCCTGTCCTGTGTTTCTATCCTCTTATCTCCTTTTCTGTGTCTCTGTGAATCTCCTTTGTTGTTTTCCCTATAATTTCTGTCTTTATGACAACTCTGACTCTCAGCCTATACAGCGTTGGTCCATGGTCTTGTCTGTTTGAAAGTGGTTATGTTAATGGTGTTGATACTCAAACACTGTCACAGGCTTCAGCCCTACTGCTGCAGAGCATGGAAAGGAGCATAAAATTCCTGTCTTCAAGCCTTTGTGTCAGCCTCTGTGTAGATTTGGTAGTTGTGTGCTCTTCACAGCATCTGCAGGACTGTCTTTTATTGCCATGAAGGCTGGAAATGATGTAGAAATGGTTAGATAATAGAATAATATGATTATGGCACATAAGCCATATTCATAAGAACCATATTCATCTGAGAGTTAGAGTTAAGCAGACACAGATTTTGATGAATAGTCAAAGATCAGACAGCTGAGATTGTTGTGGAATTACTGTCTTTAATGAATGCATGTCTCATTATTTCTGTTAGAGATATTATTTGGTATGAAGTCTCCTTGATGCCCTTAACCTGCCTGGTATATCGTGTGAACTCGCTACATCCTTTGAGCCTATTTCAGACACCTGTCAGCAGAGCTTCGTGTTCTGCTAACATTCCTGGCTAAAAAACTACAGCATTTAACCACGCTGTTTTCGGTTTGTTCCGAATGATGCCGCAGAGTAACGTGCCCAGTGTCACGTTGTCAGATGTAATAACGTGAACAGCGTTGTAGTGGGGAGCCTGAAATGAGCAGTGTCACCATGGGAGATCATCGCGTAGCTGCTCACAGGCATCTGAGATCCCTGCGTGCCACAAGTGTACACCCTCCAGTGACGTTCTTCCAAACAGAGCATCTGCTGTACTTCCTGAGCTGTGGATACTGGTAATGCCCTGACATTTGGGGAGAAATACAGAAACAAGGTGCATAGTGAGGGAAACTATGTTGAATTCAGTGATTATTTTTTCTGCATTCACTATTGAGTTGTAGAGATAAGCAGTGTGAGTCATGTCCAGAGATTCCTGAATCTCGAGGGAGGTGCTAGGAAAGGGGACAAGCGAAATGGGTGTCACAAAATACCTTGCTGTTCTGTACCAGCCTAATGGAGCTTCTGGCCAAAAGCCAGACCTCAGCTGGTGCAAATCAGCCTTGCACCATGGAAATCAGTCCTGCCATGCAGATTTGTCACCACTGCGAATCTACACTCAAACTCTAAAGGTACATTCGATTTTGGTCTTGTATAATTATAGAGAGAACAGATGAGATTAGGATTAATAGAAAGGTTTCATCTTTGCCCAAGATGCAGCTGAATTAATTGTGCATTATTGATGTAATCAGTTCAATTAGGAGAATTGATTTGTTTATTTTTCATTTGTCCTGTTTCTAAAGCAAAATACATACTTTTTAAATTGGGCATGCTTCCAATACATTTTATTTAACTGCTTCATCTTTCAAAATCTCCCCTTTTTCAATCTAAGAACTACTATTTTTCTGTCTTTGAAACTTTTATTTATAACCTGCCTTAAGTGTGTGTTAAATTGGGGTCTTTATTACCATTTATGTTGATCTTTCAATGTAAACCCTTAGGAAATCCAGGTTGCATTTTTAAACCTTTTTTAAGGCTATCAACATGCAGTTCTCTAGACACTTATAAACGAAACATTTTAATTTAGTAACTTACAACAAATGTTGTAGAACCCTCTAGGTCATTTGTTAGAGATTTGCTGTGCTTGTTGGTGATGGGAAGGAATGATACAATGCTGGGAAATGTTGGAGGAGGAAATTAAAAGTTTATTGTATTATGTAGATCGGTTGGAAGTGGGTCATGCTGAGGTCTAAAATATATCTGAAATGACACTGTGAAGCACTCATGCCATGCTTGTTTTTTTTTTTTTAACATATGCTTCTTTCAGATTTTCTCACCATTAAGGAGTATATTATCTATAGTAGAAACAGAAAACTGTATTAACACAACATTAAGATTGCATGGGTAAAATCTGGTAAACTTAAACAATACATTAGTTTGGCGGTACTTCACTACCTCTGCTGTGGGATGTCAGCTTTACAACATGAGCAGGAATTTCTGATCTGTTGCCTCAGATCTTTACTTTTCTGTTGCTTACTTGTAGCTGAATGGATCTGTGTAGCCCTAATCTGAATGCTATGAAATATGCTTCTCTCGCATAATTCATCTATTTAGGTACTTCTTTTCCATATTGGTGTGGAATTGATCCTTCAGGATGCAGTTTGGAGCAGTCTGCTGGATACACTGTCAGGAAACAGATTGTCAATCTAAAAAAGGAGCAAGCGGAAGCAGTGCACTCTGCTCTGTAGCAGAAGTTTTCTGAAGGTGTGACTGGCCTTATCAAGATGGCAATGACAGCGTGTGTACGCTCCTGGTCTGGTCCAGAGGAGCGATGGGGTTCCCACGAGCTCGGGGAGCTCAGGCCAATATTTTCTGCAGCAGGACCCTCGCTACGGGCTGCCTCACTGCTGGGTGGTGTGGGACTGAACCATATGCTGAGGAGACCGGGTAGTCCTTGCGTTAAGGTACCCAATGGCAGTTATATTTCTGGATTGCAGCCTTGGGAGTTTAGGATAGTTGACCTCACTTCGGTGATGCTACCAAAAAAGACAGAGAGCGCCAAGCAGTTGTTCTAATTGAGCCTGGCGCTCCCGTGTTAATTTACTGAGGACAAGATTCTGGGAAGGGTAAAGTCTATGTGGAGATAATTATTAATGTGATCTTTGCTTTTTTTATAAGGGCCTAAGGGAATTAAGTGCCTAGTCCCATTAGTCAACTTTAAATAACTCTAACCGAGAAGACTAGACAATTCTCTTCAAATCTCTTGAAGACTTTTAATTCAGTTGCAAAATAGTGTTTATTCAAAGGGTTTATAATCTCCTTTTGCTTGGCACTCACTTTGCACCCTGGGTCTTCAAATTTGTTCTAATCAATACAGTTAGTTTGATAGCAGTAAATAAAACACCTTTGCTATTGCATGCATTTGTACAACTGAAAGCAAGACAAAAATGTGCTAGTGGATGAAAAAATGATGAGAAGCCTCCTCCAAACAGGGAGAATGGAACGATAAGGTCAGGATGAAATGTGCAGTGACTCTCATTGCCACACTGATAATGCAAGATAAGAAAAACAGTAATCCAATTCCTAGACTGAAATCACTGAAGTTAGAGAAGGGTTGGATTTGATGTGCTTCATAAGGCGATGGGAATAAAGCAAGATGCAAGTCTAAATAGTCCAGTTAAAATTTACCAAATGCGTTAAATGTGCCTGCATCCCACCATCCAGTGTTGCCAGCTAACTTCCGTTTACAGTTTGCACAAGCCATTTCAGTTGCTATGTAATTATTGTCAGAGCAGTGAATTAGTGAATTTCGGTCACCGCGCTTGCTGTATTCCTTGGACTGGTTACCCTACCGTAGTGGGCACCGAAGGAGCAGACAAGTCACTGCAGGGAGCGTGGCATTGTCTTTGAGTTCAGTCAGCCTCGCCTTTGTCAACTCTTGCCATTGCTGTCTCCACCTTAATTTTCTAAGAAGATAAATCCATTTTCTTCTCACCAGACTTGTAGTGTATACTTTTTGTGAATTTGTAACACACCTTCATCCAGCGTTGTTATGGAAAAGAGAAAATATGATGTGGACCTGGTTGAAAGAATGTTGCTGGGGAGTCACCTGCAGTGCATGTGACTTGGTTTAGTTGTGTTTTTCTTCCCAATACTAATAATCAGGTCAACTACAGATGGAAGGGAGGTCCTGTTCTTCTACTTCATGGGTTTTGGGTGGTTAGAGACCTCCTGGAATTGGAGAAACCATATGGTCTGAAGAATTGCCCAGCAAGTATCAGTAGGTGATGTGAGGATGCCTGCTGTACAGGTTTAAAAATCTATAGCTGGGAAAGATTATTAATTGTAGTTGATCTACATTTCTCAAATATGTTTTGATGCAAAATTAAAATAAGCACGTATTTCCAGGTCTCTGTAACATAAAAACCGGTTTTGTTTTCATAGTGAGGTTTTACCACCCTTCAGTGGAGAACCAAAGGGGAAATGAGTGTTCTGTGCCAAAGAGTTATTTCTGTGAGGCCTTCTTACTCATTAGGTGACTTTACTCGTTTCGTAAGAAAATGCCAAAGCTTTGGAAGGCCTTTTCTTAAAGTAATTTAATACGGGTTGTAAAGGGGAAAAAACCCAAACCAAAACGCATAAAAGCACGAACAAAACCAAACAAACAGTAGAATAATCAAAAGAAATGTGGTGGTGTAAGAACTATACACATCCAATTGGATTAGTCCAGTTAATCCAATAGTGATTAGAAAAGATTATACATTTGTTTGGAACCTTTCATGGATTAACCTGACCAGCTGAGTTTGATCAAATTAGACATGATTCCTCTGGCTGGTTCTTTAGTTACATAACAGATGGCAAATATTTATCTTAGTTAGAACATAGCCTTTTATTTACCAGTTTAAAGGAAACTCGGCTGCCATACTTTAACAAACTACCATGAAAATTATAAATGATGTGCAATTTTTATATATTAGTGAAGAATTGAAGTACTTTTGTGGGAGATGCTTCAGTATTATTTTCCTTCTCTTTCTTTTTTTGTCCAAGGGTGCTTAGAAAGGTACCTTAGTTGCCTAATTTTCTGTAGTCTAGTTTTCTAGTGTGGAAAACACACCAGTTAATAAAATATATTAATATTTCAGTTTAAAGCGCTTGTAAATCTCAGTACTTCCTAGCATTTTCCCTAGCTTAATAAGAGTACGCTAACTTGTCAAAATATTTAGTTTCTCTCAACCTCAAAGCACTTCCTCAAGATATATTTCTATGTGAATTAAAACAAATTAAGCAAATTAAAAAGAATGGTTTCTCGGCGTCACAAACCAATATGGTGGTCGTGGGGAAGAGCACTTGATGTGAATGTCTGCAGGACTACCGGTAGGATCAGAGTTATGGTCTGACTTGTGGTCATTCTTGTCCCTGGCTGTTCCGTGATTTCATGACCAGTGTTACTCCTGTCAGGCCGTGCTCGAGCACCCGGGGCCTGGTACCAGTCTGGCCTCTGCTTTTCCCAGGGGCTGCGGGTTGGTTCCCTGTTCTTCCCTTCCCGGGGTCACTTGGCTTCCGTGTGGGCTTCCTCCAGATGCTTGGCTTGGTGCAGCCCTGCGTTTCTCTGACGTCTCTCTTGCCCTGTGTGTGATGTGCAGGCCCTCGTCTTTGTTCCCAATTTCATCATTGCTCAAGACTTTGGCGTGGCATTCCAGGTAACAAACTCACTCAGTGGTGAGAGTTCCTGGAAACATCTTGTTATGTCACAAGAGGAGGAAGTTACCTGACCAATGCTTTTGAAATGTGCTTGTTTCTTTACAAATTTCTATTACCCTAAATGTGTAAACATTTGGTAGCTTGCTTTGATGTTTTGCCCGCTTGTAGTTTTGCAAACAATTTATCTAATGGTATTTTCATTGTAGCAGCCTAAAAACAAGTAAATAAAAAAACCTGCATTTTGCATGCTTATTCAACAGCAACTACTAGTAGTACCAATAAGCATTGTGTGCATACAGGGCCCAATTTTTATTTTCATGGCAGTGAATTGGCATCCTGGGGCCAATTCCTTAAGTCATAACTTTGTTTTTACTTAATCTTTATTCAGAAAAGCTTGACTAATTTCATTTGGGAAAGAAAGACTAGCTATGCATTAAGTAAAAACTGGCTGAACACCACTGGGATTAAACCACTGGGATTAGTAGGGGCTTGTAAATGGCAGTTGTGTCTCATTAACTTGGTAATTTTAAAGCTTTTCTCACTTCCAGACAATTCCCTATTGCAGGTGTAGCTTTTTGAATAGTGAGTTGAAGGCTTCTGATAATAGACTTTTTCATGTTTAAGCTTTTGGACTCCTGAAACTGGTTCATTGATTCTCCTCTCTTCCCCCCTTTCCAGTTTTCTGTGGATCTATACAAACTATTGCTGTAGATAAATGTGTCTGGGGAGTTTTTATTTGGGCTGTTGTAAGAGGTAGAAATCACATTGCATTCTTGAAACACGGTTTCTGTGTGGGTGAGGTTCACCTGCCTCCTGTGTCTCAGATGTTCTACAAGAGGGTAGGGGACAGGAAGGGGACAACCGCTTAATACAGTGTGTTCGGTAAAATCTGACTGGTGCGTCTTTAGGGTGATCCAGAGATTCTTGGCCTGTTTCTGGTCAACCTCTTAGTCTGGGGGCTCTGGCTGCCTCCTGAACCTCCTGCCTTGTGTAGAATTTGCCTGTGCCTTACCTGTCTCCAGGTGAACATTCCCATTGATGAAGCCCCTGTGGTGGTGCCTGTTCTGCCTGAAAGCAGTCTGTTGTGTTTAGGAGGCTGATTTCGTTCAAGCCGGTATATCTTTCTTAGTTTCAGGAGAGCTAGTGTGGAATTGTAACGTTTAAGGTTCCTTAATTTGTGGTTTGAGTGGTCAGTGCTTTAAACCTCACAGGTAGCACGAAGGAAGCCAGCTGGTTTCACCAAGGAATTTTAACTTGCATATATAAATATATAGAGAGGTGTATTTTTGGCATCTGCCAGAGACAGGCTTTGGTGACTTTCAGCCCATAATTTAACTGTTTCTTAATTTGTGCAGAGGTGCTTATTGAGAATTTAAGTTATTCTTATTTGCAGGTAAAATATGTGAATTTTGGTTAGAGCTGGGTGAAGCAAAACCAAACATCACGTAACCGGAGTGCCCCATCCTGCCTGGGGCCTTGTGGCGGTGCTGAGCATCGCTCCGGGGGGCTGGGAGCTTCCAAAGGGTGACGTGCGGGTTCCTCGGAGCCATCAGTCCAGCTGCGGCCGCCCTGTCCCCAGTCACAGCGCCCGGTGGGCAGAGACCGCCCTCCTCCTTGGGAAGCGTGTGTGGTGCTCAGATGGAAGGAGTCACAGAATGGCAGAATGTCAGGGGTTGGAAGGGACCTCGAAAGCTCCTCCAGTCCAATCCCCCCGCCGGAGCAGGAACACCCAGATGAGGTGACACAGAAGGTGTCCAGGCGGGTTTGAATGGCTGCACAGAAGGAGACTCCACAACCTCCCTGGGCAGCCTGGGCCAGGCTCTGTCACCCCCACTTTGATGAAGTTTCTTCTCATATTTAAGTGGAACCTCTTGTGTTCCAGTTTGTACCCGTTGCCCCTTCTCATATCACTGGTTGTCACTGAGAAGAGCCTGGCTCCATCCTCATGACACTCCCCCTTTACATATTTATAAACATTAATGAGGTCACCCCTCAGTCTCCTCCAGGCTAAAGAGCCCCAGCTCCCTCAGCCTTTCCTCATATAGGAGATGCTCCATTCCCTTCATCATCCTTGTGGTTCATGTAGAACAAAAAGTCATTTCCAGAAATAGGAAAGTGTGTAGGAGGAGTGATAAATTGCATTAAGATTTTTTTGTCAAAATATTTTTTTCAGTGAACAGTGGCATTTGAATCAAAATGTGAAAGGGCTGTTTTCTGCTTAAGATGTTAATAAACATAAGTGTTTGCAAAGCCAAAACAATTTTTGTTGAAATCTTATGAAATGCTTTGAGCTTTAATTTTCCTAGAGAAGGCAGAACATGTTAGTGAGAAATTAAACGAACAAAAGCCACCACCAACCACTCAGTTTTTTGAGGAAAAAAAAAAACAACTGGGATTTTAAAACTGCCTCAGGATCGCTTGGGGGGAAATGAGGAAAGGAGCTGAATCTTTTGCAGCTCGTGGTTCATCAGCGGAGGTAAAGTACAAGATTTGTGTGGTGGCTTTTTCTTTGATTTCCATTTTTTATTCTTTGCTTTCCTTCCTACTTGCATCTCAAGCGCTGAGGAGGAAATTAAATCCTGAAATCGAAGTAATAACTGAACAACACTGCATTTGTACAGGAGAGACTATATGACCACAGGGAAAAGAACATCAATTGAAATGATGCTATTTCTAGATTTTTCTGTGATACTGATGATGAATCTTTCATTTTTCACATTTAGTTTTACTCTTTGGTATTCTTTTGTGGCAGCAGGTTAATTGCTAGCCTGTCAGCGGAAAAGTCTCACTTGTCACGATGCCGGTGGTAGGGGAATAAGGATGCAGGGAAAAAAAAAAAAAGGAAAGCTCAAGTTTTATATCTTAAGTGTTTGCCGTAGGGGTCCAAATCATGGAAGTACTGACTAATGTGTTCAGTTGTGTGCATGTGGGTGGCCCCTTTGGGTTCTGTAAGGCTAACTATAAATACATTTACGATTGCTTAATTTCTTAAGTAATTCTTAATGGCTTAATTTCTTAATTGCTTAATTAAGTATTTTTTTATTTTAGGACTGTATAATATAGGTATTTGTTTACAATAAGGGAACATCGTTAACTCATTATAGTTGTTCATTAAATTTGTGCAGAAGACCACAGTCAACATAGAGTATAAGGTATTTTGGTATGTAGAGGGAGACGTGAGCTAAAAGATGGTGTTTTATCCAGGTTTCAAAGAAACGGGAGCTCTGACCTCAAAGCATAACTATGTATGAAAAGAAATACAGGAAGGTGCTGGAAATTTGTAGGTAAATGAAGAATAGAATTGTGTATTGCTATGTGATGTGGAAACACTTTTGGAGGCGAAAGGCTTTGCATTCTGCCAACAGAGATAACAAACACCTCATAAAATGCTAGCTAATATTCAGTGTGGCCAGATAAGAATTTGATACTTGCCCTCAAAAACCATCTTTTCTTACATGGTATTAGAATCGTATTTCACGTCAATCAAGGACAGATGTAGCCACATTAATGGGAATCTTTGGGAACGCCTGGATAGTGGGATCTGCTTCTCTTTGTGTGTTTGCTTGACTCTGGGTAACATGAAGGGAGCTGTGACCTTGTTCCTGTAAAAGACTGTGCTCTTTGAAGAGGCAGAAAGATTATGATTAGTTGATTACAGATGATAGCTTATTCCATGATTATGCTTGTTTTTCTTTGTCTTCTGTATAGTAGTTCATATTTTGTTGCTGTTTCCTTATTATTGAAAAAAGCTGTTTTGACGTAATCAGCATAAAATGATTTGTGTTGTCAGGCTTTTTTATTGTTCACTGTCTGATATTTCTGAAAGGTCAGAAGTTTCAAGCTCAGGCGTTAATAAAGCTCTTTTTGGCAAACTCCCTTCACACTGTTCTGTGGTGTCCTGGTGCTATTTAGGAGCTCACATGATAGAAGGCTCTATTAAACCTGGTGCTACTACCTTATTTTTATGGGGTTGTGGGACAAGATGAGTTCAGTTCTGTGTTTTTGAATGAGGATTTCAAGGAATGCCTTAGGAAGAAGTAGTATTGTTAGAATCTTTCAAGACATTGCCTTTTTTTTAATCCCCAAAGCCAGTTTTGATTTCTTACCAATTCCCGAGAATGTGGTTGTTTGAACTCTGGGGCTGAACTCAGAGGTAACACTCCTGTGCCTGGAAACAAATGTCCTGTTCCTGGAGTCCTGAATATTTTGGGAAGTGTCATTTATTATAAATGTCTGGGCCGGTTGCAGAGCAGTGACTTCAGAAATGTCGAATGCTTCTCAGGAGTTTTAGCCCTTCTCCTTCAGCAGAGCAGCACCCAGTGCAGCGTTCCGCACGTGCTGGATTGTTGCAGGCAGTGACGTGGTGTGCTGCACATGTGTGGGAGCTCTGAGCAGCAATGCATCTGTGCTGCTCAGCAGCTGAGGAAAGCCTGCTAGGTACCAGATGGGGGAAAAAATCTGCGCTAATCTGTAACTCTTAAACTCAGGCTTCTAAGAAAGTGGAGGAGGATGTGTCTGGAGGGACATGGATGATACTCCAGCATCTGATTTCAATCATCTTAGAATTGGACGCTTCAAGAGAGTTGACACTTTTTTTCAGTAAATGTGTATTCAGCTCTGGTCTATCCACAGAAAAAGCAGAATGAGAATCCTACCCACAAACCTGACAGGAAGGGTTTGGACCGATGTTCCAGGAGTGCCTCTCTGCAGTGTAGTTCCTGATGGAACAGAGGCGAGGTCATGGTGGGAAGCAGCTCTTTTACAACACCCTCTGGGACACCCTGCTTCCCCCTCTCCCTTTGTGCATGCACAGGCTTAAATGCCCTTGGTTTTCCTGAAAACAATTATAATCGGGCAGTATTTAAGATTGTGAAAGTATCACGCAGTCTGTATGTCGGAAGTGTAGGTTGCCTACATAAAACCATAGCAGTAATATGTCTCGTAGTATAAGAATTTTAGTGTATAAATTCCATTATTTAAATTAATCATTTCCTTCCATATTAATAAGCCAACAATTCATTAAAAACTGTAACTGCAGAAATTGTTTTTTTGAAGCCACCTAATGAAATGCACTTTACAGTGACTTTTACTTTAGATGCCAATGCCAAATTTGGTGGATTCTTGAGAAAATTATCCTGGGTGTACAGGGTAAATCTTACAGAAAATGTTGCGACTGTTGAGCGCTGGTGTTGCTGGGTGCTTGTTGAAGTGTTCCTGACCAGTGGCTGTTGGAGCTGTTAACTGGGAAACCTCTGTCTGTGTTTCCCTGTCTGGCCCACCAAGGGGCTCGTATGGCCCCTGTGCGGGACGTTCTGTGTTTGTTGGTGGGTGTGACAGTCTTTCAATAGAAGATCCTTTATTTTTACAGTACAGTGTGGGAAGTCCTTATTAATCACTGTAGAACTTCGTCATGCGTGTGTTTAGCAAGCAGCTGTGTTTGTTTCTTCTGTAAACAGCACTAAGTGGCAGAAAAAAAAGATCTTTTTTTCAGAGGTGGCTGTAAATGGAGAGTAGAAAAATTAACAAGATTTCACAGGTTTGCATCTTTGTCTTTTTTATAGCAGTGCTGCCTTTCCCTCCTACATTAATATATATGTGAGACTGAAATAGGCAGTACCATTTCATTTAATATTTTTAGCAAGAATCAGTATGTTTGTCTTTGTTCAATAGATTAGTGAAAATGTATCGAATGCTGTTCACTAATGGTAAAAAAATATTACAAATATAATGTTGATATAAAATGGGATTTTTACTGTTTCCTTGAGTCTTGAAGACCATTCTTTCAAAGTTTTGGCATGATTTAGTTATTTTATGTGCTGATTAATGTATTCCAAATTCCTTTCAAAAACAACTGTACATTTTAAAGATAGCATGGTAAATTACCTTTATATTAACAAGTTTCTCACAAAATGTTGAATCCCCATTTAGTGGATTTCAGTCTGTTTCCAGCTGTATAGTTCAGTGGGGTAAGCAGTGTGAATTTAGCTCTTTTTTTGTGTGTGTGTGTATTTGATACTTCAGCATTATTCAGTAGTTAAAGTTAAATGAATGGGAAATGACAGAATTTAGGGTGGTAAGATGTTTTTGTTCTTTTAGGAAAAGACTTGAGGAGGGCATATGGCTGTAAGAAGAATTGTCTTGAGATAGGGATTGATGGAGTTAAGAAAGCTGTTCCAAAATGTGGCTGCAACAGAGATGAAAGACATTCTGTGGTATAAGGAGATAGGGAGTTAAGAGGGAAAGAGCATGATGAATGGTCTGCAAGAGTAGAGGAGATTAATTCATAGAGGCTGAAGGAGGCAAATCCATGGAGGATACTGAAGGTGTGAGAGGGATGATATACGGTGATTTACTTTTGCCATTAATCTGTGGATAATGTGTGTATTGATTGAGAGATCCCTGAAACCATGCGATGGAGCATCTCATTGGGGGACAAGTTTTAATACTCCTGGTTGGAGGACTCTCCTCTCTGAGCTGACCCACTGAAAAGAACGGGATGATTTCTGTAGCGAGGGATTCAGTGTGTAATACATTTTTGCTTTGTTTTGTCAGGTTAGTTGAAACGGGAAACAAGTCCCAGATGCTTAAGTACTATGGGCTGTGGCGTGATCCAGCGTTTCAGGGAGTAGCAAGTTTTTGAGGTTGTATTTGTCACTTAGATGCAAACTTCTAGGATCTCAATGGCAAATCTTGCCTAAAAAGTTAAGAAGCAGTATTTTCAAAGATGCTACAGTTTGCTGAGCCAAGTGCTTTGTGAAAGGTTTGCTATTGCACTGTTGTACAAAAATATGTAGCTAAAACAATTCATTGGTTATTCATGCAATAGAGACTTTTAATATGCCACTGGTATATTTGGTTCAGAGATCCTACTGTTGTCCACCTTAATTGCTTCGGTTAGCTGAACGCTGGCTCTGGTTTATGTAGACTTGAATTTAAATGTGCAAGTTGTCTCATGCAGTAGAGTTTTACAGTTGAATTTCAGCCTAGATTACATAGAGACTGGAAAACATAATGACCTATGTGCTTGACATCCCCTCTTGACTACTAGAACAATGTGAACACTGTTTAAATGTATGGCTGCGATGAAGTATAGAAATTAAAATCTTAGTTTAGGCATAGTAGCTATTTAAGCACACCACAATCTGTCACTGCAAATAGGAATAGCACTATGTGAGAAAAGGAGCAGAAAGGCAAGTGAATCCATATGCTTAAACACAAAGTTCAGGAGGTTATTTGAGCAAAAGAAATATCTGTCAGAATCTGGAAATCCAACCCTAGTGAATCCTAAGGACAGAGGCGCAGTCCAGAGCAGGCAGTGTGAGAAGGAAACTGAAAAGCCTCAAATGGAATTTGAAGAGCAAAGAGTCAAAGACATGAAAACAAACAATAAATTCTTGTGGTATATTAAAGATGGGAAAGACTCTGAGAGATTGGGCAGGTCCCCTGGGCCTGTTACTCTGTACCCTGGAGCTGTCAACTGCAGGGCTTCATGTAGCTTTGTGTGAAGCATCTGATGCTGCTCTGTGCTACCAGACCTGGGACTGGATCAATCTCCAGTTTTTCCTGTGTGGCAGCTCCTTCATGATGATTGCTTTCTGTCCCAGAACTCCGTGCCATCCCATCCCATCCCAGTTAACCACAAGATCCAAAAATAAGTTCTGAATGTTCCCTGGATATTTCTGTGGTATTTCAGCAGCTTTCGGCTGAATCAAATGTCAGATTTTGAGGACCAGTGGGTATACACTTTTGCAAACCTCAAGGTCCCATTGTCATATCAGGCCTTTTGTCTCTAGGAAGGTATAGATAGATGTTTGCCTTGGCCAGTGTGACAGACTGCTTGGCTATTGTACTGTGTCTGAATAGTGTAATTGGGATTGGAAAATGAATGCTGAGATGCTGTAGAGAAATGTGTAATGTTCATGAACCTGCTCTAAGAATCAACATTAGCTGAAATATATTAAATAACTCCAAATTTCATAAGGCTTGTAAATATGGATTTACTATGTTCTGTTCAGGATCAGATTAAGGGCTCCTGTGAAGTTCTCCTTTGCCATGCTGAGCTCTCTGCTTCCATCATCATGTTGAAATTCCCCAAGTAGCAGATCTATACCCGGTCTCTGAAGAAAAGATTGAAAACCAGTCCTGAAGGTCATATCCTCTGAATTTGGAAACCCCTTTACCTGCTGCCACTTCTGTTTTAATGGCTTGTGTCTCCTGCTCTGTTAGGTTGTTTTCTAAATTACTGCTTGGTGTGTTGCAGTGCAGGCTTTTCAGAATTGGTGAATTTCCGTTTCTGTGACACTTTGCCAGTCTCTTGAATTGGGAAGCTCTTGGTTCTTACAGAACTTCCCTCCATGAGGATGGGGGAGTTTTTCAAAGTGTTGCGTATCTGCTTCTTCAAACGCTCCCATTTAAAAGGTGCGGGTAGCAGGACATCTCTTTGTTACCTGTCTGGTCATGAAACCCGTGTTTCTGTTCTGTGGGGGTTGAGAAGTCAGAAGGGAGGTGCTCAGAGCAGAGCTCCCTTCTCTGGCCTCCTGCAGGATCCTGTGGCCAGGGCAGCACTGGGGAAAGGAAGGGTAGGAATGGCACCTGGTTAGGATTTTTCAAGGCACTTCTGGCTGAAATAAATTTTCGGAAAATTCTTCTTGCTCCTTACTTGCTTCAGTGACATCTACCCCCCTTTAATCTTTGTTCCAGGTGGGGCATGTCTGTAGGAATAGTGCTATCCCAGCATCTCCCTTGATTGGCAGGACTAGGCTACGGGCCCTGCTTCCACCTGTAACGCTGCCCAGAACCAGCCGTGCTGCTGGTGTCAGGGGACATGTGTGGAAGGTCTGCCAATAAGAAGGTATTGAACAGAAACTTACAGAGGAATTTGCAGGTAGTTACAAATAATGGCTCTGCACTATAAGTGGTGAAATGTGGCAAACTTGAATGCAGTGGTCATGATGTCCTCTTAAAGTTTAGATGATGTTCAGCCTGTGAAGTGACACAGGCAGGCCAGGGAGTGCTGTTGCAGATGGTGAAATGGAGTAAGCAAAACCAAACGTGTTAGGGCATGGTATTTCCACAAGACTGGAAAATTATTGGTCAAGGCAGAATATTGGTCCAAAGCTGCTCCAGGGGAGGTTAAGACTGGACATGAGGAAGTGTTCCTTCACTGAGAGGGTGGTCAAACACTGCAACAGGCTTCCTAAAGAGGTGGTTGGTGCCCCAAATCTGCCAGTGGTTTGGAGGCATTTGCACAATGCCCTTAACATGCTTTAACTTTGGTCAGCCCTGAGATGTTCAGGCCATTGGACTAGATATGATCATCGTAGGTCACTTCCAACTGAAATAGTCTAGTGTTTTCACAAGGAGCTGGTTTATAACCTTTCTCAGAATAGATTAATCAAGTCAACGGTTTTTTACATAATCTTGTGAAGAATGTCATACGAGATTGATCTGAAGGACAAGATAAAACTCTTCAACAATTTGACATTTGCAGAATGAGAAGGCAGGAGATTTGTCAAAGGCATTAAAGTGGCCTTATAGAATTAAAATGATTTTGCAAAGTTGAAGACCCTGTTTCAGAAATCCACTTCCTTGGCAGAAAACTAAAGTGTGCACTGAAGTTTTCTGGGGATTTTGTGATTTAAGAACTGTATTGCAGAAATGGGATAAACTTTGTGTATGCCAAAATGCTTTTTTGAACTGGGTGTAAAATGCAGCAAATATGTTTTTCTTCAGGGCTCAGATTTTCTTTCACTTTATCTCTTACCCTCTCATTTTCAGTGTACCAGTAATTTCCTTATTTGGTTGGTTGGTCCTCTCTTGATTTCTTTCAGCACTTCTGAAAGGTTTGATCCCATCACAGGGTTCTACAGATAAAGTTTCATGCCAAAGGGTCTTTCTTAAAATAAGCAATCAGTTCTGGGGCTTCGGAGAGTAGAACTTAAACAGTGTGAGGTGTCTATTAAAATGAATTTGAAGAGCCAGAAAAAGTGGAGAATCTACTTGATCATGAAAATCGCTAAATCTTGTAATTTCTCCTGAAAAAGATCAACAAGATTGCTGTCAGAACATTTCACAGTGGTGATTCCCCCCCCTTTTAAAATTTCATATCTACTTTTTTTTTTGAAGGGACTAAAAATGCAATACCTAAATGACTAGCATGCAAAAATTGATTTGTATTGATTCCATATGACCTTGAAATGATGATAAGCATTTTAAGCAGATAGACCTTATCTTTTAGTTAAGCATCTGTTTGCTCCCCATATGTTAAGTGTTTTTAGTGTAATATGAATTACACAAAGTTAGGACAGAACTGAATGATGAAAGTTGGCTGAATTTGTAGGACAGAAGAGAAAGTGATGGAACTGTGGAGCGCTCTGTACTTGCTGTTGAAAATTAAACTTCTTCTTTTATGAGAGAGTAAGAGTAACTGATGGACTTGAGTGTGTTAGAGCAATGTACTGTTAAAAAGCGGGGACTTTGCTATAGCAAAGTGAATGGCTGCGTATTTGAAATAGTTTCACGATGCTCTTTTTGTACGTAACGTGTTCCTGTCACAGCTTTGAAGTGAAATTTTGGGCTTCAGACCTGACTGAAGAAAGCAAGCTGGCAATAAGGTGTTCTACCTGACTGTATTTGGAAGTATGGAGGCAGTTGCACAGGGGTAATAGATGGCAAAGTAAAATGTAATTTATAGCTGCAACTTGCAGCTGCAGAAGTCATCTGTCATAAGCTGGTCCCTCTCTATCAGGGATGCTTGTGTCTCAAATGCTTTCCAGCTCTTTTCCAGTTTAGGCAGCTCCCTGAACTAGAGCACTGAGTAACACTGGACAGGCTGTTCACAATGGGCATGTGATAGAAGCCAAATCCTTTTCTTAGGTGTGTCCAGTGTTTGCTGTTGTGTATATTGAACTTTGTATATCAACCTCTTCTAACCCATCAACCTCTTCATTTATGCATATTTTCGTTTTTCTGATCCATTTCACCACTGCTCTGCAGTGCTGCTTACATTTGTGAGACTCGCTCGTTCCTAAAAGACACTGCTGGCTTTATCGGGGCTTGTTAAGACTTCAATACTACTTACATCTATCACAGTTTTGGTGCTTTAGTTCTGAATACTTGTTTGCTAGTCTCCCTCTAAAGCTACCTGGAAAGGGAAGATCTGACATGTAATTAGGGACAGCATTCTATTGCTGCAGTCAGTCTCAGTTCCCTAGTTCATGTTGGAAGCCTGCTGTAGTGTAATGGCCAATTTACTTTCATTATCAGATTGCTTTATCTGCAACTCTTATTTTTGCCAAAGTTGTTGAGTAAAAGATGGCAAAACTTTGAACAGAACTGTAAAAGCTGCATAGATACAAGAGGTTTTAACAATCTCATATTAAAACTTCAGTATGGCAGATGTATGTGATAGTCTTTGACCCTCAATTCAGAGTATAATATTTCTGTAGTTGAATTTCCATCGCTATTGACCCATGTTTAACCGAAACACAGTATACAATGTAATGTACCAGATACTTGTAAGCAATAGAGGAAGCAATACAGCGATGACTTCAATAATACAACATGAGAAAGTAGGAGAAGAAAACTATAATGCATTCCCACAAAAATCTGCCCTCTATTCCTGTTTGGGGATAATTGAGAACATCAGTGGTCCTCAGGAGGTAAAGCTTATGCTTTAATACCTTTGTGGATCGTGGCCCAAGTTGAAAATGTGTATTTCAGGCATAAAAACTGAGAGGACTGTTCCTTCTTGTGGGAAGACACTGAAAGGGAGCAAAAAAGTTCTGTGAGAACTTTAAGAAGCGTTTTCCAAGAGTTTGGACATACTGAGGAAAAAGGTTGCCAGAAAAGTGGACAAAATCAGTTGTCTACACTTTTTCATATAGGAATAAACAGGTCCTGTGAGAAGGGAAAGAACTCTCTTTGAGTTCAGAGAATGGTCACACATAATGCATGTCTCTTACATTTTGGAAGTGAGGGCACACAAGCAATTTGCTGAAGGTGGGGATTAACATCTCATCTTGTTGGTGTTGGTAAGTGATCTTAGGAGGCCCCTCTTAATGAAATGAACATCAACTCGTTAAGATACCACATCAATCAAAATCACAAATAGATTTTTGGTTTTTTTTGTGGCGGTACTTGGAGGTCAGCAAGCCCAGAGGGGAAACAGTTGCTCACTCATAAGAGCCTCACAAGTCCCCAGAAACTCAAAGTTCAGAACTATTCATGGGAGCTTCTTCACAAGTTGTGTGACTTGGGCTGCTCCTTGAGTCAGGTCGCTTAGATCCAAGCCAGAAAGCTTAATACAGAGGAACTTGAGATGAACAAAGCAAGTCTACGAATTCTTCAGAAATTTTTTTAGCCTGTCCTTGTTCTCTCTTACAAAATGCCTCTGCTGCTGCTACTCATGCAGAAAAACGGTGTGCTGAATTGTGATCTGAGCACCAATAGACGTAGGGAATGAATCAGCAGGCACAGAGCTGCAACTTTGCAACTTTAAACAAATTTAAACAAATCCTGTGTTCTTGTGAAGCCCTGCTCGTCTCAGAAGGTGTCTGGGTATGTGTGGCAACGTTGAAATATGGTGTGAGAGTAACTTTATTTTGATCAAGGGCTGCACACTTTTCTGCACGTCAGAAGTTTCATTTATTTGGCCTTTGGTCTTCATTGGTGTGTCTGGGACTTGTCCTGGAAAATCTTTGTAGTCAGTGTGATAGGAAAAACTTACCTTCATGTATTTTAAGGAAGGAATTTTGGGAGAAAAATAGGTGTGTTGATTTATTAGCGCTAACAGACTTTATGTGCTTTCCCTTAGGAATAACTGAAGCTAGTTCCCCACAAAGATCTGGTTAGCTATCGAATCACCAACATCTGTGCTGCTGCCAGTGCTGACCCATATGTTGAACACATGCCAGTTGCTTTACTCGAAGGAACTTGGAGGATAAATTGAGGAGAAGCTCCTCACCATAAAGAAAATTATGTTCTATTTTTATAGGATTATTTTAAGTATTGATCCGCCCTTAATTTTCCTGTCAAGAGGGGCTTTGTAAGCATGTGAAACTTTAAAAAGCAACATCCAGAATATTTTCCTAAATTTCTAGTGATTGGGATTCAGTGTCTGAAACCAGTCATGGAAGCATTTTCTGCTCTTTTTCTTCAGTAGTCTAGTGAAGTTCTTTGGACTGTAATACTGTCCATGAACAAGGTCAGTTTCTTCAAGCAAACATGTTCTTTCAATTACCTTATGGTGTAATGGTATCAAATGTTTGCAAAATAATCTACAAGACTAGAGGGCCAAAAATAGAGGTTGCAGGAAAAGTTTTTGATTTTTAAGCATTACTTGCCTGTATCTTTTATCCAAGGCTTTTGCCTTTGATCTAGATGACTGTATGCTTTTTGGTGCACGATGGCAGAGCCCCATGGCTCTGGGTACCATACTGAACCGTTTAGCGCCCTGCAGCTGCTCTGTGGAACGATACCAAGGGGCGTTTACAGCTGCAATTTGGGTGAGGATGCTGCATGCTGGTTTGTCACTAGTTTTGGTAGGTAGTTGTCCAAGGATCTGAAAAAATGCAAAAGTCACTGAACTGAACCATTTGCAGAAGATAACTTGTGTGAAAGACTGCCTCTGCACCAAGCCTTACCGGTTGGACTTGTGTGTTTTCCTTAGATTATTTTGCAAAGGCTTCCCAATGTACACTAGCCTGAGAAGGAAGGGTGGGTTCCGTTCTGTGCCTGCCCGCCCTGGTGGGTGCTGAACTTCTCCCTGGCAGGCCGGGCTGCGGGGGGGCTGCGGGCACAGGAGCGGCTCCAGCCGCACCGCCCTCCCCGCGGGGCGCACGGCCGCTCTTCCTGCTGCCCGCCACACGCCCCGTGTTCTTTGTCTTAAAGGTGTTAATAACTACGCATCTAATCGAGATTTCTTTTAAAAGGGGGATTTTTAAAGTCTTATTTGTGACCGTAGTTCTTTAATGGAAATCCGATGTAATTTCTTGTATTTCTATGTTAGTACCTAAACAAGGAAAAACTAAAAAAAAAAATATAAACCTCCCCACACCA
Source organism: Pampusana beccarii (assembly GCA_013399365.1). Taxonomy (NCBI): domain Eukaryota; kingdom Metazoa; phylum Chordata; class Aves; order Columbiformes; family Columbidae; genus Pampusana; species Pampusana beccarii. The sequence continues at coordinate 235,795 of VWYH01007506.1, forward strand.
ATTTTGTCTTTATGGAGCTAATCCTGTCTCTTGTAGCTATTTTTCCCTTAGATTTTTAGAAACAGGTTGTAATGGACCACCTAACTAATTCAGCTGGAAATTATGATATAGTTCATGACCTTCTGAAACAAACGTATTAGTTTTCCTACTGCAACTTGAACTCCTTAATCAGTGTGTTGAGAAAATTACCTCGAGAGACTCCTGTCTTGTTGCTTTTCTGTTAATGAAAAGACTCCCAGAAGAATGAAAAGACTTTTACATCTTCTGGCTTTCTCTTGATTGACTCAGATGATTTTTTTTTTTTTTTTTTTTTCTCTCTACTACACATCTTTAAAACTGTTTTATACTTTCCTTTCTGGATAGTACTTAATACACTAGCGATACACAAATAAAATATCTCAATTTCTTCTGTGTCCCAAAGTTACTGGCAACCTTGAAGTGTGTCCCTGCCAGGAAACATGAACATGCAGTGAAGCAATGTACCAGAGACAAGTTTTAGAATGTCATTGGTACTCTGAACACATCTGGATTCTGTATGTGTTAGATTTTGTAATTCTCCATAGGTAACATCTCGGTGCTCAGTGCCTTGTGGATCATCATCATTAGAGCCACTGTGTAAGTGGAGCAGAGAGCAGTCTGTGGTGTTCTTGGCGAGCCCCACTTGCTTGCTTTCCAAGCCCAATTGTGTCAAATACGCAGCGTTTGAGCTCCACCAGGCCACCGGCACAAATGCCTTCCCTGTCCCTGACGATGGCGTCTGTGCTGCTCCGGTGCTGGTACCGGGCACTGTGCGTAGTTGGCACAGCTTTTACTTTCTCTATGGCTTTTGTTTGCAGGAAGGCTGCAGAAACAATTTTTCACCTTGTTTTTTCTAATATTTTTTGAAAAAAAAAAAAAAAATCTCCTCGAGCAATGTAAAACAGCACTATCTCTACATAGCCATGTTTTACTTGTACGTTAGCTGTGTCCCCACCTAATTGCATTTTGAACTTTCTGGTTTTCATGTGGTAGTGGTCCACAGTTACTCTGACTTACTTGCTGCTGAATACATTTATGTATTTGTACTACACATGTTGTCATTTAACTGTTGTACTTACCTAGGCATAGGCTCCAGTTGAGGGTGTTTTCTCACTCCATACAGACCCAGGGCATTCAGTGCAGTGATAAATGACACTGGCTCAGGCCCACAAGCCAGCCCGTACTGTGGTTGTGAATGCACAGGGATTCTTCCGCAAGTCTGTTTTAGTTCTGGAAACTACACTGTATGCACTAAGTATGTCATTCCAAAAGCACTTGTGATAAAAGTAGTTTGGGAAATCCGAAGAAAAGCGGCACCTTTTTATTCTGTCCAGCAGTCTGTGGGAAGAGATTGCCTGAAAGACTCAATCCTAGAGATTGCAGCCATATATACCAAGTATCTGTTCTGAAGAGACCAAACTGAGGACAGTCTGCTTTTCAGAGAGCAGTATAAATCTTGGCTAGCACCATGCAAGACTTGGATTGCTGGTCCAACACAATTTTGGGGATAACTGCGTTTTTACAACAATACTAAAATATGTGAAAATCAAACAAACAACAACCAAAAAAACTCAAAACCAACCAAACAAAAAAAACCCCAAAAAGCCCCAAACAACTGACCCCACAGCAAGAACTTTACTTGAAACGATAGTGAGGGTTTACCTCATCCCATAAAGTGGTGATTCGGAGTTGATTTAAAAAAAAAAAAATAAACAACAGATTGAACAATTTAATTTTATTTTTACGGGAAAGCTTTTTTATTTTCTAAGGAAAAAAATGATGACTTTTCAGTTCACTATGCATTTTTGCAACTGTGCACAGGCTTTTAGCCCGAAAAATAAAAGCAGATGCTTTTTTAAGTGGCAGAAACTTTGTTCATTAGAACAGTTAGATCAGATCCACAGAAACCATCTACATTGCTCAAATTAGGTCTATCTTGAAAGAAATGTTGATGGTTACAGAGTTGTCATTCAAAGCTATTTTGCAAGTGCTTTGCGCTGTGATCCATCTTGGGAACTGTGTGCTACTTGCTGTAGCCAGTCTTCACTGTTGATGTTAGTGACTGATCAAAGAAATCGGATAGCATCGTTTGTTCTCTGCCTGTTAAACCTCTGAAGAACTTCAGAGATAGTTATAGTGATGTGAAGACCCTGGCTATCTACAGATATATACCTGCTCATGTGGTGTGTATGTTGTTGTTGTTTTTTTTTTTTCTATGTTTATAAGTTAATTGTGCTTGGAAAGCAAATAAAAGGCATAAGTAATGTTGTTGAAGCACAGCCGTAGTTCTTTCTTCAGTTGTTTTGGCCCAACTCCTGTTAAAACTGTGAATTGATATTAATAATAGCTGACAGGTTTGAACTTGGCAGATGTGAATTACATGAATCATCTTCTGGAATTCTGTTTTGACAGAAGGAGAGTAATACTGATGGCCACAGCTTTATAAAAAGTCCAGCCACAGTCCTCAGGGCTTTTACTGCCATTCTGGATCATCTTACTGCGGTGATGCTACATGTCCATCAACCTTCTACTGCACAGATATTCCCAAAAACCTGTTTGCTTTATTCGTCTGTCAGGGGAAGCCCAGTGGTGTCATAAAAGGTTAATACCACATCTGGTCTCCAGCTTTCTGCTGGTCAACTGATCTAGTTTTACTTGAGACTACTCGCTTTAAAAATGAGTAAGTAATTGCATCCTATAATTACAGTGTATAAAATAAGGTACAACTGCGCTGAAATGCAGTATACGGAAATAATAAACAGCTCCATTTAATTACCAGCTCATTCATAGTATTCACAAAATGTTTGAAGGTGAAATAAATAGCAAGCAGCTCAGAATCAAGTTAGCAAACTGCAGCTGTTTTTGTGAAGCACAACTTTGTTATGTTCTAGAAGCTCTTCCATATAGTGGGGTTTTTGTTTTGTTTTTTAAAATCGCAGATAGGGTTTGGTGCAGCAGACTGCAAAGCTTTCTCTTGTCTCTTTGATAAATACTTTTGCAGCTGGTTGCAACTTTGTATACATTGTTGTTTTGTTGATGATAAAGCCAAGGCCATTAAGACTGGAAAATGTGTGTGTTGCGGTTACTGTTACTGCTTCCAGCAATTTGGGGATGTTCTCCAGCACAAAGTCTACGGAGATCATTATTTGTTTGCATGGCAAAACGACCAGAGCAGAACAAAAGATTGCGGTTTCTTGCTGGATGGTTCTGTTGTTATTAAGGTGTGTTCTAAGCTTATGTGTTTGCTGCCTCTTTTTCCCTTTGTATCACCAGCCTGTCAAGCAGGGAACCTGTTTTAGACCTGGTGATGTTACTTCTATTATTGATGCTTCCAGAATCCAAAACTCACCAAAATAACCCAAATTTAATGGTTTCAATGTTCGTCAGTCTCACCAAAATAGAAGCTGCATATTTCCTCCCATCTTCCTGTACAAGATTGTGTAGCAAAGAAGCTTAAGAGAAAAAAAAAAGAAAGAAGAAGTGTACTGTAGGACTGTTTGATTCAGAAAAGAGTGTGGGTTTGCTGGCTGGAGCAGCAGTTGGACGGGGTGGTTGCTTCCTGTGTAATTGTGGGGCTGTGCCAAGGCTGAAAGAATAGGTTTGTGCACATGAAAACCACAAACAAGATGAATTTTGCTGCCAAGTTAGAAGTTTTCAGATGGTACTTAATGGTGCTGGTTCCTGTTGCTGTTATTGGGAGTCAGTCTTCCAAAGGACCATTTGGAAGTTGGTTTTCCAAAGTGTCTGAGCTTTGCCCACATGACTGAACTGCAACAGCAGGTCGTCTGCTCCAAAGCTCCGATTGCCTCAGGCTTTTTCATGGCCAGTGATAAACGTGGCAAGCTCCTGTCCCAGCTCCCAGCACAGGAGAGTATTGCTAAGGAAACACCAGGTATTCTTATGCTCTGGAGGTCTCGCTGCTAGAATTTTGTGAAGACCTTGCAACTTTTCATAAGTTTTCTTAAGTTAAAAGCAGTCTTAAATTACAGTTGGAGCTGAGCAGAGGAATAAAGGATGATGGTAGTAGCTTGTAAATAATCCTCCCCACTGATTTCTGGTTGATTGTGATTGTCCATGTCTGTTGGGTACAGACAGAGAAGGAGGCACAGACTTCAACCTGGGCAGAATTTCTGTCAGCAGGTATATGATGGGACATTTATCTGGTGTCACCAACACAAACTCATGGACAGGCTGTTAGGTAACAGCCTTACCCCTATGCAAAGTAGTGGAAAGCTGATTTTTTTTCTGTCTGACCTATATTCTTGAAGGACTGATTAGCTCTAAAGAAATCATGCTCTCTCCTTGCTGTCGAGGTGAGCAAATTCAAACTTCACTTTCCAAAACTGACTTTGCTTTCTTGCTTTTGAACCTGTTTTGCCCTCTCTCTTGTGCAAAGTAGCTACAAGAGGTGAGCAGAAAGTGAGAGATGCTTCCACTTGCCCCAGGTTCTGAGAGCTTCCAGGTTTTCTCTGACCAAAAATGTTTCAGAGCAAACTTGCAGTGTTTCCTAAAAGTGTTGGTGTAGTGCTAACTACGATGCGATGGACATTGTATTCCTGTAAGACTGCTGATGTGTTTATTAATATGTTATTTCTCATCAGCTTCATCAAGAGCAAATATGTTTATCTGTATAGGAAGACTGCCATTCTAAAAACAGTAAAACACATGAAAAGTGGGGTATTAATAAAGAGCTTTGGCCCCCTCCATGATTCAGGATAAATGATTCAGGAATGATTCAGGATAAATCAGAAGGAAACTTCCAGTGCTTTACATTCTTTGCTACTAGTGAAATGTCACAAGATAGAAATGAAGCTGAGAGTTCTAAGAAGTTGTTTTCAAAAGCAAGTTAATGGATGGATTTCAGGTTCTGCCTTTGCAAACATGACACGAGTTTTTTTGTGCACTTGCATTCTTTTAAAAAGTGATCTTAAGAGGTAAAAAAACAGCTCACCTGTTCATCTTGTTTAATGATGCTTTTTGAGCACTTTTTGTTCTTATTATTTTAAATATGCTCAAAGATCGTTGCTTATCCAAAAAAGTAGAACTCTGAATTTTATCATTTGTGTCTCCTGTCGATGTGTGTATGGGTGGGATTTTCTGCTGTTTACATTGTCGTCTATGCATCAAATTGCAAATAATACGTACTTAAATTTTAGTGCTGCGAAACATTAATATATTGTCCTTTATTTTGGCAAACCATAAAGATGCAGAAGATTTAATGGACTTGAAAGCATTAAAAGGAGGCTATTGTTCAACAAACTATAGCTTTCATTCATCCTGTAACTCTCTAATAAATGCAAGATGTTGAAGGGAAAGGAGCCAAATATTAGTGTGGTCCTAAGAGACCAAACAAATAATGGAGCTACTTAAATTTGTCATTCTTCTTTCATGATTACACTCAAATCTAAAATGTACACAGATGTTATTTCTGTATAGATAACTTCAGTGTTTGCTTCTGCTTTTGGTTTATTGAGCGTTGTTAAATCAGTCCAGTAATGTTTGTAACATAATGGTTTCCTTTTTTCAGTTTTTTAGAAGTCTGTGGGTTTTTAAAATTTCAGTTCAGCGTGCATTCAATTATCGCCAAGCGCACGGAATTATTGATGCAGCGAGAGCCGCTGCGTTAGCAGGGTGGTCTCACCTTCTCGGTTCCGCGGGCAGGGCGCCAGCTCCGAGTCGCACACAGCAGCGTAATCGCCATGACAGGAACTTTCCTTTCGCATCTGCGCCTTGTGGGTTGCTCTCGGTTTTATGACTTTGGGTTTTTGACGACATAGGGACTCAGACAATGGCCCCAGTCTATCTCGGCCTCAGCTGCTGCGCAGCAGAACTGGTCCTCTGTGCACAGAGGTGTCTGCTGCTTAGGTTGACTTTATCTTGGGAAAATGGTTCCCATGCTAACATTCCTGTGTGGGACCTGTGGAAAGAAAAGAAAGTGGATTTTGACTGATTCGTAATCCAGCAAGTGGGAAGTTGCTTGGCCTCTCCTAAAGCTCCCCATCTGAGCCCTGCAGTTGCTTACAGAATGAGGATCTCAGTAGCTCGTGAAGGTCTGGTGTAGCACAGGGAAGCAAATGAACTTTCTGTATGGCTGTCATATGTCAGCTCAAATCTTCTTGGAAAACTCCTATCTGTGTGTATTTCCTGAGACCGCATCTGCTGGCCTTCATGCACTGTGAGAAACGTGGGGTTTATGAGACGAAGGCCCCCCTGCATGCCAGCCCTTGTAGCACCACCCTGCGCTTCGCTGCGTCGTTTTGTTGAGGTCTTTCCTTGAGGCTGTGTTGCCGTGTATCTGGGAGCCTGAAAAAAAACCCCAGTTCTTCAGAACACAGCATGAAAGATTTTTGTGGCTGAAAGTGGCAAATTTATGTGTGGCAGTTGTGCATTTTTGATTCTCGTCCTAAGGACAAGGCTGCAGGAGGGGCAGTGGCCCAGAGACAGGTTTGGAGATTTACAACCTGGCTGCACTAAAATAGAGATGACAGTGATTTAAAAACGTAAGATATTCCTGCTGAAGTGAGTGTAAGTCATTGAATGCGGTGTTTTCATGACATGAGGAACTCACCAAAGCTGTAGTTATAATACAATATTAAATATTTTTCCTTTGTACTCTTACTTAAAATCTGCTTGTTCTTTCCCTGAAAAGACCTCCAGGTGGTGAAAAAATAGAGGACATATTTGGAAAATGCTGGCACACCAGTATTAGGCAGACTGATACATACCTCCTAAGTGTGTTTCTCCCTGTAGCACTATCCTTTAGCAGAAACGCTTAAACTCTGCAGCTTTTCTGAAATACAGTGGGCTTAAATCAGAATCAAGTCCCACTGAAGTCAAGGCCTCAAGTTGCACCAGAGGAGGTTCAGATTGGATATTAGGAAAAATTTCTTCACAGAAAGGGTTGTCAGGCATTGGAACAGGCTGCCCAGAGCAGTGGTTGAGTCACCGTCCCTCGAGGGGTTTAAAAGACATATTGGTGAGGTTTTGAGGGACATGGTTTAGTGCCAGAGTTAGGTTATGGTTGGACTCAATGATCTTTGAGGGTCTCATCCAACCAAAATAATTGTGTGATTCTAAGTGGTGTTACACTGCTGCAAAAGCTTGTCTGAGATAAGTCAGGAATGCTTTCTGATTTTTATTGCACTAGGTATATAAAACATAGCTGCTGGCTAGTTTAGGAGAAGTAAAACATCCTCTGTGTCAGGATGGATGTATTTCTGTCAGAAGGAAGCCATCACTCAAAATCAAGCCGTGCCATGCTTGTGATGAATAAGCATGGATGCTATGTGTGCAAAGCAGTGTTTTCCCATCCGTGTGTGCTAGACTGAGCGTAACAGAATTTTTAGTGTATGTAGATGTTGGGAACCAGGCTGGAAGCCCAGCACGTGACCTGGTGAGCTGCTTGGCCTGGCCGGCTCGGTGCCGCGGCTGGAGCAGCAAACCCAGCGTGGCACCTGTCAGAGCTGGGCTGGGCTCCAGCAGCTGGTGTGTCAGACAGCGGCACCCGAGGTGTGAAGTTTCCAGAGGTGAGCTGTGTTTGATCAGCTGTGCTTGACTGTCACAGACATGTCGGTGATGGCGTCAAATGTTTTGTGAGCGCATCGTGAGCAGTTCGAGCAAAATTCTCCCTGTGGAAGGTGGCGTTGCCTGATTTATGTGATGAAGTTACTGGTATGATAGGTCAAAATCCAAAGCTGGCTCTTGTTTTGCTTTACCTGTAGTCTTAAATAAAAAAGGGCTTTTGAGGAACATGACAACAAACTTTGTTTTCCACCTCCCTGTTTATTTCAGTACTGAAGGAAGACAAAATACATGATGTTTCCATCAAATTCTGGATGATTTTGTTAAATTTTATTTCTGTTCAGAATAAACATATTCACGATTTATAGTACACTGTATGCTGCTGGTGGGAGGGTGGAAGCGAAAGGCTGTGAAAGATGATCAAATGTTTATGCCAGTGTGTGCTTAGCCTTAGAATTCAGCTTTTTGTGAGTTCATAAGTGTCTGAAGTTTGCTGTATTTGACTGTACAGATGAGCATGTGGTTTTTCAGATAGTGGCAAACCTTGCTTGGGATTTAGAAACTCCATACAAGGTGCATTAAAAGCATATAATTAATCACCTTTAAAACATAATGCTAAGCTTGGCTGCTCTGTCCAACCAGAACGCAAGCTGTCCATTGTTACAAAATCATTTGCCTGTGTGAAGCTCTGTTATATGTAATTAAAAGTCTAAGAACATCCAACCAATCCAGTAATTAGGTTGTCGCAAACATCTATTAATGCCTTATAACAATAAAAAGAACGTTACGTATTTCCTTCTGAAACATCATTGCTAGAGTGCCTGCAAGCACCAGACATTTTTTGTCTGTGTAGTGGCGATAAGGGAACAAATGACACCTTATGGGTATTTGCGGCACACAATCAGCAGATTTTTTTTTTTTGTACTATACTTCTGATGGTTGAGACCTTTTGCAGGAGCAATGGAACTATTCTATACCATCACCATTTTTTCTTATACAGTGAAAAATAAATTACTCTTAAATATTTTTGTTTCATACTTGTCTCAGAGTAATGCAGAATTTTATTTAACTGAATGTAGAGTTTTCACAGTTATAAGGTTTGAAAATAAAATGCTACATGGTGTCTAGTTTACAACCCAGTATCCCAGGAAACTGCTGAAATCAGTTTCTTTGGGGTGCATTTTGCCATTGCCTGTTCTGCTCTCACCTTTCACTGGAGCTGTTATTTCTTAGGACAATAAGGACACTTGCGCATTCAGAAATGCATTTAATTCAGTTTTTGGCTAAGGAGGATGATGCCTGCAATGCTGCCTTTAGGGGTGTGAAAGGTAAAGTGACAGTGTGAGACTCTGGTGGTGCTGGAGTCCTTGCTCCCATAATGTAGTGATGAGCTGAATATCCATGGGAGAGTATAGCTGAACGAGGAAACTTCTAACGCTTTTTAATGTTTTTAAAATTTCCATTGCCTTTCCAGTATGCTAAACAAAAGTGGTGTTTAGGTTTCCCCTAGAAATAAAAATAAACACGTGAGGGTGATGTGGTGGACGAAAGATTTGTAATAGTGCAGTAGCACACAGCTAACGGCACTACGGTTTAGGTTCCGTCAATATTTCCACCATAAATCCAGTTTTCAGAGTTTTTCAGTGGCAAAACTGCTTCAGTCAGACTTGACAAGGGGTTTCTATGCCCAAGAACGAACTGCCTTCTTTTTCAACTGAAGCGTATCTGAATTCTTCATTTCTAGATTTTATAAGCACTTCCAGAGTATTGGTTGCTGTAAAACCAGTGGGAGTGCTGAAGTGATTCTTTGGCATGTGTGTGTAAAATACTAATGATTTAATGTACAGTGAGGTATGTGGCATTATCTATCCGTTCTAGTTAAATCAGCCTTTGTGGTAAAGGGATTGTAATGCTTATCATAACAAGCAAGTTAGTTGCCCAGGGAGATGTAACAGGGAGGCACTGAGCAAGCTTTTCTACAGAACTTTGTATGCTGATCTGGATTTACAGTGTTGTATCTGCTCCTTGGCTGAACTGATCTTTAACTTGGGATTGTGTTACGCTGCAGGGAATCACAAGGTGATGTTTGCATGAATGTAGAGTAGGATTAGACTGAAAAGCCATGATCTGTCCAGACCTCAGGAGGTACAAAGTGACAGGTCTCCTGCCTTGACTGGAATTCCACACCACCCAGAGGTGTGCAAGAATGGTTTATGTCAGAGGCTTTTTGTTGTACAGCAATGGGAATGGTGTGTGTTACTGTCTTCGGTGTCATTAAAAATANTAGCAGACTTGATGTCAAGTTCTGCCCAAGCATTGGCAGGTGTCCAGACCTAGCTGCTGTTAACAGGGAGAGAATTTATTCCTGTAGCATCTTTCCTTCATCCTCAAGTTGTACTTTGCGGGAGGTGCCTCTCAGCCCCCCACTCACAGCACTGTGAAACAACAGCCTCAGCTTTTGTTTGTATTCAGATATCTCAACCCCTTCACTGGGCTGCCGTCTGGCACCTTATCTAAAGTTGCTATTTGTGTGTCAGCTTTGTCCAGTCCTTCCTTCTAGCGTGTATTTACTCTGCATGTCAGCTCTCTGAATCATACGAGTATCTATTCTAGACATCTAGACCGATTGTGGGACATGACTGCCTTATACTTTTTCCATTCTTGATGCGTGATTTCATAGCAACAGATCACCTGAGGTGAAGAGCTAATACAACATTATTATTATGTTACCAAGATACTATTTTCATAACCTATTATCGAAACATTTCAAACAGTTACAGTTGAAAAGTACAGCTGATGAATGACGGTCAGTATTTCTGTGCGTTGATGAGATGTTATTGTTTGACATTAATATCAATATGCAGTATAGTCTTATAGCTTTACAAGAAGTTTGAACATGAATTTTCATGCTTCTATTAAATGTGGATATATTATCATTATTATTCAGTCCTATTACTCCTTTGTCTCACAGTTCCAGGATTTGCAGCACATAAATAATTTTGCCTGTTCAAGTATTCTTCTCTGGAGTTCTGTAGGAACATTGAAAATGCTGCAGTTCTCCCTGTGTACTGGGAACGATGTCACTTGTGTGTAGAGGGATATTTTAGAAATATATCTGGTTGAGCTGCCCCAGTGCAGTGTTAGCTACAAAAGCCATCTGGGACCCTGGTTCTGTTCCCTGCAGTCTGTGGGAGTCCTGCATTCACCCTCTAGAGTTTGTGTCAGGGTCTAGCTACTGACAATAGTCATACTTTGTTTTTTTTAAGAAAATGTTTGTGTATTATATATTGCCTTTAATATGGACATGTAATATTTAAGTGTCTTTTAAATAATATTACTGATGAAAGCTGTATTAACCATTAGAGTATTCATATCGCAGGTTTTGTGTAACTATTGATGTTCCTGTTCAGGACAATATCAGTTCTGTGACTGAGATGTCAGGTGCTTGGTTATTAACATCTATTTCTTTCTCTCCTCTGCCCCTTTTTAGAGGCCTTTGAGTCTTTGCTTCGCTTTGCTGAAAACCGCACAAGCTCCCTGTTTGAGACAGCTTACAGACCTATGGCAAAAGAAGCAGCAGAGCCTGTTAAAGAACTTTTTACAGACATCTCTCTCTACATTCTGGGAGCAGAGACTACAGTGGAAAGTGCAGTATTACGGTTCTTTGACAGTCTCTTTCCTCTGGTGTATAGCCGGCTAATAAACCCAGGAATTACAGATTTATCAGAGGACTATACAGAGTGTCTACGGCTTACGAGGCAAGACATAAATCCTTTCGGACGCTATTCTAAGAACATGGTTACAGAGCTGTCGAAATCTCTGTGGGCAAGCAGGATGCTGAGCCGGGCCCTCAGCCTGGGCATCGAGGTGATAAACACGACGGAGCACGCGGCTGTGCCGAAGGAGTGCAGCCGGGCGCTGGTGAGGATGCAGTACTGCCCGCACTGCCAGGGCCTCACGCTCATCAGGCCCTGCGCCGGGTACTGTCTGAACGTCATGCGGGGCTGCCTGGCCAGCGTGTCGGAGCTGGACGCGCAGTGGAGGGAGTACATCTCCACGCTGGAGTACCTCACGAACGAGATGGCTGCCTCGCACGATCTGGAGATTGCCCTGACGGGCATCCGGAACTCCATCAACGAAGCCATCCTGCACGCACAGCTCAACGGACCTCAGCTCTCCGCTACGGTAAGGGCTCCCTAATCATTCACTGCTCCCATTTATCACTTTCATTATTTAATGAATGAGCATGTAAATGAGTTGATGTTGTCTTTGCGTCAGTTTTTAGTCTTCAACTAGATCTTTGTTTAATAGCCTGTGAAAACATTACAGATAATTATGGTGGGGTTCAGTAGAGTCTGCTTTGAAATGAAAGGGTTGGGGGGGAAGTTTGTTCCTTGAGAAGCGACCCTGTAAAGCAGAAAGCTCTGGCTTGACTGGAGGATTTTCTAAACAAAAAAGATGGGGTATATTATACTTGATATCAACAGTGTATTTTCGTACTCTAAACCATCTGATCCTGTAACTCTGGGACCGGTGTTCCACTGGGGTGTATGTGGAGATGCTCCACCAGAATCGGAATAAGGGGTTAGAAGAGTTGGCTCCTAAATAAAGGCAAAGGCAATAACTTTTATAATTTTACGATCCCTTTACTTTTGTGTTGACTGAGACATCAGGAAGGTGGTAATGGTTTATAATTAATACAAAAGTTGGAAAAAGAACATGAAAGAAATCAGACTTGACAGTGTTTATGTAAGTAAAGGATAAAAGTACACTCAAAGTGGATCCATTTTTGTAAGTGGTAGGTTAAGGAGTAAAGAACCAAGATGGTAGAAGTGTATTATAAATAATAGCAGCATACGACTGGCAGGTGTTTCCTCAAGGTATTGTAGATTAGACCAGAAGTTACTGAAATGACTAATGATGCAGCTGACTACATCTGTATGAAGATTAACATGACTGCCAATGGAAAAAAAAGTAGCAGTGTCACCTTAAGCTGTCTAAAAACTAATCTAAAACCACAGATCTGTGTGTCTTGAGAGTAGAAGAATTCTTGCAGAGAAGAAATTAGAAGGGAATGCACAGGTCAAAAAATTTGTGTGTTAAACTCTGGTAATCATATTACTTAAGAGAAATACAGGGTGGTTCAAAAGGCCGGACCAAATTATGTAGTAACCCAATTTGAAATTGTGTCCATCTTTCTGAAACATCCTGTACTTCAAAGAGTCTACAGAAAGAAGCCATGGCAGAGGATGTTCTAAACTAGGGAAGTGTTTTAGTAGGAGAATGCCTGTATGTTTGTAACCTTTCAAGATAGCTAATACCACAGCTCTCTTTGATTTAGAGCACCTGACAGAACCAGAGACTTATAGTCAGTATAATATGTAGATTATAAAAAAACCCCTAACCGTTTATAGTGATCTGATAAAATTTTCACTTGATATTTGTAGTTATCTTAGTTCACATTGCCTCAAATTCTCCTTTACTTTTCATCATCAGTCTGCCAGTTTATCTGACATGCAAGGATAACCATGAAAAGTTAAGAAAATATTTATCCAGGTTATTGGATGGTGCCCAGGAGGCATGTGAGCCTACATGCATTGCAGGACCACAGGTCTTCATCATGCTAATATCTAGTTGGCAGCATCATAGATTGTATCCCGTAAAGCAGTGTTAAAGCTGGAAAACATAATGAACCATCTTCTTGCATCTGCTCTGATTTTCAATCAGATGTTATTTTTATGTGAATCTGGAAGGGAAATGAAAATCAAAGTACACTATGATATTTATTAGTTTTGTCTGACTATAGCTAGATAGCTCTTAAATCATCAGATGGCTTCATTACTGATTACACAGAAGTAATTAGGGATAAACTTAAGCTTTCTAACTACTGGCAGCGAAAATGGGCTGACAGATATTTCCTGCAATATATGCAGGATGTTACCAAATGCTAAAACATAATTCTGCGTGCCATTTGTCAGCCCCGTGATGAATGTGCGCTTGCTTGGCTTACTGACAGGGTAAAATGCATAATCCAGGTGAACATCAGATAATTACAGATGAAGTCGATGGGCGTATTGCTTTTGGCTGATGTGGAAGTAGAATTCTCTCTGAAGTGTGTTTCAAGCCGAGGGTTTTCTTTAATGATTATTCAAATAATTTTATTTGGGTCTTTCTCAGTTCCCTAGCAGTAACTTTTAAACATTTTCCTCCTTCCATTCGGAATGAATTCAGAAAGCACTGGCGTATTTGAAATTCCATTAGTTCTTTTTTCCCCTAAAGTTTGTTGTTTTCTCTCATCAGTGAAATCTCTGTGCACAGAAAGATTGTGTTTTGTTTTAGGGACTGCTCTGTAGGGTAGCAAATGACGCTTGCTGTTTGAGAATAAAAAATATATGCCAGTGTGTGTTATCTTCAGTCTCCTAGCTTCTTCAGTTGTCAGCAGGGTAAGATTAAATTTTGAAGACTGAGCATGTTCCACTATTTGAGCAAGCACTGAGTCTGATACTGATTTAAAACTTTAGTGATTAGTTCCAGAGGATAACCGTTATTTAGAAAATTGAGCCTAATTAAGCTGCATTTCCTCCTCTGAAGAAGCGGAAAGGAGTTCAGTCTGCAGCCTGGGGATTTCCGGCTGGGAGGCGGCTTCTCGGAATCCGAGGCCTGATTCTCAATTACACGAGGACCCTTTTGGGCCACGCTGTTGGGATTTGTATTGTTTGTTTGTTTTACTGATAGGAAAACTTTGAGGAAATTAGATACTTTCTCTTTTCCCTTCATAAAAATGTAGAGACCTTTTTCTGTTCATGTGTATGCTCTTCGAGTTCTGCAAAAGTGGAAATGTTTAACTCATGTACAGTTTCCATTACAAATGCTGTAATTGGTTTCATTCAATTATAAATAATCTATGGAAAACTAATTCAGGAAAGCAGAGCACTCCTAGCAATTTTCATTTATCCTGGGGCAGCCTTAATTACTGTACCTGCCCTTTTAGGAAATGTTTTACATTTTTTAATAGACAATGTGGCTAAAAATTGGAGTTCTTTTTTAGCTTGCTGCCTGCCTGGATGATAATGGATAATGGAAAGTTAGATAATGTTTTCTTTAGAACAGGAGGAAAGGGTGAAATAAACCAGTAAAGCAGTTAGGGTACTTTGCTCAAATGAGGTGCAGTCAATTACAATTTTTTTTTCATCCTATTTGTATGGTGAGTGCATGACTTCGAGAGACTGGCCTCTGCTGCTCTAGTCCATTATAGCCAAGAGAACTGCCCCATTTGCCAGGATAGCATGCGTGAAAGGTCACTTCTAAGATATGAGTAACGTCTCCTCAGATTCCTCCAGAACCTGCCGTGCCATTTGTCCGATGGTACTGGCCCGCACCCAGCTCACTTAACCTAACGTGGCCACCCAGGGGCTGCAGCATCAGCAGTCATTGCGTTCTGGTTTGTCTGCTGGAATCTAATTGTCTTGTGTATTGGTAGGAGCCCTGACTGCTTCTTGGGGCCAGCTACAGAGACCAAGTTTGTTCACCCTTCCTTATTTTTGACGCTTTTTCTCTTGGTGTGTGTGGTGTGGTTGGTAGTTTATTTCCTTCTGTGTCTTTATGTTTTAAAACTGGTCTCACTTTTCATGTATTCTGGCAACTCATGGTTACACAGAGATTTGTCTCTCCATCAGCGGGGTGGAATATATCGCTTCCCCATGTCAGGGGAGCATTCTGAAGTCTAACAGCAGAAGGATGATTCTTTCATTTACTAGATTATCTCAATAGCTAGGATGCCTTTGCCCACATGGGTGAGCTCTGTGATCCTGGGTCCCCTCTGGGTTTCTGGAAATGGCGATTTGTTCCTTGTTGCGCAGGGGGGTGCCTGGCAGGGACTGCACATCGACTGCTGGTGGTGGTCACGCTTCAGCAGCGAGCCTGTGAGGCTGCCGACTCTGGTACTTGGTGCTTTTCTCTGTGCCTTAATTCAAAGGGCAGGGAGGCCACATGAAATACGTCTTTAGAACAGCAAAACTCTGTACTGCTAACGCTGCTGTGTACCGGTGCTCCATTTGTCAAGGGCAAAGCAGAGGCAAGATTTTTCAAAGAAACAACACTATATGGTCTGAATTCCACTTCAGCTTAACAGAATTTGAATGTGTAATTACCTGTTGTTGGTTTTGAACATTTTTCCCAGGTGTTGCTACAGCCTCTACTCTGCATGTGGCTTCTTGTGAATCCTGCCTGCCCACACAGTGGAAAATGGAAAGTGATGTGTGTTGGCAGAAATATTTAGAGTATGGGAGGGCAAATATTCCTCTGTTTTGTTCTTGCTGCATGAAGTAAATAAGCATAAAGTACTTCTTACTAATGTTATAATGGCTGAAAATGTATTAAAGGAAGAGAATGTAAAAAACCCCCAGACCTAATATTTTTAGAATGCACAACTGTTATACAAGACAAAAATCCAACATACTGTGTTTCCTGATTATAGGGGTAATAAAAGCAAAAGCTAATAAAAGGCTTGATAGAGGGGGGGATTGTAAAACTTAGATATGATCGGAGATCAGGCATCAGGAGAAAGCAAGATCTGTGCCTTGAGCCATTTAACTTCTTGAATAGAAGCTTACCAATTAATGTGCTAGAGGTGATATTAAAAGTGATAGAAGAATAAACTTTGGAAGAGGAGCACATAGAGGCAGGAGAAAGAAAGGAAGTGAGGAATGTTTAAGATGCACAATGCTAATAGGAATTCCAGGAGTGTCAGGAAGAACAGAGTTAGTGACAGTGAGAGGAAAAAAAAATGGGATCAAAATCACAGAGAAATCAATGACAGTCTTTTCACAAGTTGTGAAGACACCAAAGAGAAGAGATTCACAAAACACTGGTTGTGTTTTAAAGGGAATTGGCTTAAGGTTGTAATGAAAGGGATGATTTGATGCCCCTTTCTGGCAGATCATTTGAGTGGTGGTTCTTAAAATTTTTGTGTTGCTCATAAGAAATGCAAGGAAGGCACAAGAAGGTGAAAGCTGGTAGCAGGGACTGTTGTCCTTGGTGATGAAGACAACACAGACAAAGCAATTAGGCTCTCTGTGCCTGCCCAACAGCTTCTGCTGTGGTCATTTGCAATTAGAGATGTAACTGGGAGCTGGGGAGGCAAAATACATTGAATTAACAGCAAATTAGAACTTAGAGCAATTTAAAAAATCAACAGAAAATACTTACAGGTAGATGGTCAGTCTTGGTGGCTGTTCCATCAATCTCCTCTCATGAGTGGTTTTAAAAATTGTATTTCTGTTGCAAAGCAGGTAGTTTTACAGTGCATGCCTGTCACTCTCCACTGTCTTCTAGACTTGCTTCCCTGAAGCCATTTTGAAATGCATTTATTTTGTTGTGTATATATTACATCATTGTTAATGTTCTGAGTTGGAAATTGCTGCTGCTACCACTGCATGGTACTTAGCACTGAGGAGAGGGGCTGCTTTGCAGGTGAATTCAGAGGGGAGGCCTATAGGTATCTGAGGTGTTTGTTCAATAGGTGGGTACGGTTGGGAATGCTGGAGGAGTTGGGGAGAGCTGGGAGGCACCACAGAGTCCAAGAAGACAAAGTGCTGTGTTTATAGAAGCACTGAAAGAATGGCTGGTGTTTGGCTCTTCCAATATGCTTACGAAAGAGCTGTAGTCTGGCGTCATATCTTGAAAAACAAGGGGAGGGAGCTCATGCGATTTGCTCTGTAATATTGAACAGAAAGAGGTAGAACTAGAAATAAGAAATTTTAGTTCTTAGTATGGTACTCTGACAGCACCTCGTTTTTAGAGACATCCAAGGGTAGACTTCCAGTGTTCTGTACAGGCACATGGGATGCTGCCC
This sequence comes from Pampusana beccarii, assembly GCA_013399365.1. Classification (NCBI taxonomy): domain Eukaryota; kingdom Metazoa; phylum Chordata; class Aves; order Columbiformes; family Columbidae; genus Pampusana; species Pampusana beccarii. The sequence goes on from VWYH01007506.1 coordinate 253,187, forward strand.
CACACGTATTTTTAGCCAACTGGAAGTTGCAGAGGTGTGATTACCGTTGCATTTAGCTGAAACAAGTAATCCCTGCTAAGAAACAAGTTATAATACCTTTGGTACTGAACAAACTAACTATAAAGATATTTGCTGGCGTCACTTTAAAGATGGAAAGGGGCATCTGCCTGTGAAAGAACGTACTTGGTATATCCCGAAAGGCCTGTGTTGCTGTGGTCAGCTTGAGCCAGAACTTGGGAGTGGGGGTAATTTGGAAAGAAAATTAAGATCTTGCCACAAATCTTCTGGTTAAATTTCAGCAATGTATGGAAGGCTTACAGAACATAATGTAGGTGGTCTGAAATCATTAGAAGAAAAAAAAATCCCGAGAAATAAAAGACCTGATACCTGTTAAAATGGTCACCTTTAGGAATATAAAAGCTTAGAGAAAAGACTGCCAACCTTACAGCAGCAGGAGATTGATGCACAGTAACCTTTCAAATTTGAAAAGGAAATGGCAGTACTATGAACAAAACAAGTTTGTGCTGAGCGAGTTCACAGCAACAAAGAGTTTCTGCCAGCCAGTAATGAGCTACTTGATTAAAGACATTGAACAGTATCATAAAACACTCCTGGAGACTTTGGAGAACACTGAGAGCTGAACTCAGGTGCTTACTTCCTGCAAGTTTTCCGGTTCAAATGTTCAACACCAGCTGTCAATACGTATAAGAACCATATTTAGCAGAGGTTAAAGCAGTATATTCAATTGCTTGTGGTTAGATTGTTGAAAATAACTAAAAACATAGAGGGAAAGCTATGTTTGTGCAATATTTGCACTAGGAATGGTATTTAAAATGACATTTTTCTAAGCACTTTAACCAGGAAACCTTCTCAATAATGGAATACTGAAGAAATGCCTGGCCGTGATGAGGTATCTGTAAGAGATCTTGAGGGCACCAGAATGGTCACCCTATCGAAGCTTAGTAGTGCTTCTTGTGGATGTGATCTTGAATGACACGGTCACTTACGTTGAAGTCATGACTTTGTGTATTTTGTTCTCATTACCCTAAGTTACATGAATGTGCATCCAGTTCAAATCCTTTGTGAATCAAGGACGGGAGGAGACCTTTCAGAAACCTGGTGAGTTGTGCTGAAGGGACACCTTATAATGTAATGACTCATTCCTGTGCAAACGGTAGAAGAATAGCTTTCACAGTCATTCATATAAAGATATAAAAATACATCTGCGTTAAAATGGTGTTTCCCTTGGCCTTTATACTTTTCAAGATCCTGCTCTCATCTTGTGGTCAGTCATGAATGAATTTTTAAACGTGAGTAGTGGAACTATATATCTGGAATCAACTGAATTTCATGGAGTATGAGCATCTAGTTCTTGTAGCGAGCTAAGTCCTACCACGTGCTATTTGCTTGATTTAAAAGCGTTGTGACACGAGTACTGTAGAAGATTTTCTGGAAAAAAAAAAATCTAAATTGTTTAATGCATTTGCCTCATTCCCATCTGTTACAAAAGTCTTCTGGAGAATTAGAGCTTGTGGAGTCCTGAGCAGCTCTTTCAGGGGCTGCAAGGAGCTTTCTGGCCTGTGGTGGCTAATGACAGTTCTCTTCCTTGCAGATGTTTGATACCAGAGAGTAGCCTGATTTCCTGGTATTAAGGACCATCTTATCTGTAGTGATAGGACTGCTCGAACTTTGGTGTTTATGCAGAGAATAATGTCAAGATGAAATACATAAATTTCCAAAATCAAAATTATTAGAAATCAGTGCGGGAATAAAAACATGCTGTATAATTACAGCTGAGTTGATTCTGAGAGATAGCTATTTGATATTATCTAGCTGTCATGTTATTTGGCTAAACGTGTAGCTAAGGATTTGATTTCACATAAATTGTATAGCCTTAAGTTTGCTTATGCAGAAGTCATCATTCTTTTGGATGTTCGTGTCTCTTTGTACCCAAAGGCATTCCTCCGCAAGTCACAGCTTACCTCCCAGCGGACTGCTGACCTGTTGATAGTCCATAACCACACTATTAACAAGTCGTTAATCTCTACTAAGATAAAAAGCTCTTTTCCGCCTGGCAGAGCAGTATTCAAGTTCTACTTTCCATTCCCTAAATCTTGTATTTTGTGTAAACATGTAACCTGAAAGTTTTATGTTGAACGGTCTTATCCATGAATTGATGGATGTAGCTTTTTACCAGCTTTTGATCTGAGACCACCTCTGGTGATTAACCATTTGTGGTTAATTATTGTGATTTAGGCTTTGGGAATGGTAGTGATTTGAGGCTGCTGCCTTCTCACAAAGATTTGTGTCTTTGGGAGGGATCACAGCACCATTCTTCCCCCCCCCGCCCCGACTTGTTTGGCCTGGTCTTATTGCCAAAGTGTTTGTGGAAAAGGTGTCAGACACACACAGGTATTTGTGTGTGTTTGAGGTTGCAGAAGTGCTGGTACACTAGTGTATAGGTGAGTGTTTTCAGGAGATTTTCCATATATGTTGGTTCAGAACAGATGAAATTCTGCATGATTCTGGTGTTTCTTCCAAGTTGTGAGGGCATATGCTAACATATGGTGTATGACCAGTAATCTATCCAAACGTAGAGAGTACAGATAGCAGGTTAGATATAAAGCCAAGAAATAGTAACCTGCTTTCAGAGCAAGATGCCTAAATAAATTTTTTACTACATTCTTTATTATTAACTTTCCATTATGGCTACCATCTTGATTTAGGGAAAATAATTTTAAAAGGTGATGAATTCCTGAAAAGTACATTTTATTACTTCATTGTTGTTTTCTTTATCAAAACAACGATACACCATTGGTGGTAATTCTAAATACATGCTTAGAAGTGCAGAGTTGATGCAGCAGGTGTCATTGGCCACTGCAGGAGCGCTAAACCTGCCCCTCTGTGATGTCAAGTGCTGTTAAGTCTGACACAAGCACATGTGCACATGTTAACATACACAACCCACTGCTTTTCTTCGCTCCTTCCAATGAAGCTGCATCTTTTTTCGGGTGTGGATAATCAATGGAGTTCTAAAAGGCTAGTTCCTGTAGCATTTATTTTTATTTAGTGGGAATGAGCTTATTAATTATACTATTGATTTGAATTTACTTCTTCTCAGATGTTAAATGTATCTGCATGATATAACCTTTTTTTTTTTTTCTCAAGACAGCTGCTTTGCTTCATTTTATTTGCCAGACAGAGGCTCTAATATTTTTCAGCGCTTTTTGATTCCTGGAGAATTAGTTCTTGGGAATTCCACAGCCAAGCCTAGCTTCATTAAAATGATAATGAAAAGCAAACCCCAAAGTCATAACTTGTGTAATGATGCTTGTTTTCACCTCGAAGTTGCCAGTGCTGAGGAGTATGCCCTAAGTCATAGTGTGTGGGGCTTGTTTGACTTTAACTTGATGCGGTGTGCAGAGGACAGTGTGCCCGTGTGGGTCTGAGGGCAGGCTGTGAGTTACAGAGGAGAAGTTCTACCAAAACCGTAATCCTGCAAGATAGCACAGTCAGGACTGCACAGTGTTGTCACTGAGCCCTGTCTGTCTGTCTTGGAATACGGTTCTGGTGTTGGTGCTTCACCATTGTTACAGTTGAAAGTTGAAGGATGTAAATATGGGAAGAGTCCAGGATTTTGCTTGAAGCACAACACTGAGCAAGACAGTCGATGATTGGGATAATAGTTACAGAAATTATGATACTCAAGCTGATATGCTTAGCGTTTCAACAAGAGTTGTGTACACTTTATTCCTTGTTTCTACTTTTTTCTTTCTATTCTATTCTGTGCACCTATTGAAAGCCTCCCTAGAATGTGTAAGTCGTCTCCTGAAACAGCGTGTTATTTTCTATTACAGAATCAATTTAAACTACGAAAGGGAAATTAGATGTGCAGGGGTTTTTGTGAACCCGAGTTTCTGTATTGAAGTTTATTAAATATGATAGATTTTGTAGCTGTGATGCTTTAGAATTTTGGCACTTGTTGTGGTTAATTTTTGGTCTTATAAATTAACAAGGCATCAAACAACGAGGTTAGAGTGTTGCTGGGTTGGGATGCAGTCCCTGGTAAAAAATGCAGCTCCAGCATATTGGCAGCTAGGCTGCTTGTTATTCATTGTGAGGCGTCCAGCTATGGGAGTGTTAGATGTTTGACAGCATTGAATAGATTCCAGTCAGCCATACAAACTACCTCCAGTGAAGTGGAAAGGACCATAAAATTGTTTTAGCAACAGCTAATTCTCTTGAGTCTTTTAAGGCTTTTTTCTTTTTTAGTTTTTTTTTTTTTCTTTAACTGTTTGGTTGCCAGTAGAGGATTTGCCAATTTAAACAGTAAATATTCCCAGATTGATTTCATGTTTTAAGGGTAGTTATGAAAGCTTTTTACTGACTTTGCATAGTTTAGATTTTGGAAGCCCCCCTACCCCCTCTCAAAAAAAAAAAAAAAGTACCAAAACCAAACAAAACCCCGACCTAAAAACAACACAACAAACAAAAAACACCACACACCAAACAAACAAACACCCACCACAACAGCAAACATCAGCCAAACCAAAACTCTTAAGTGTAAATTTAGCAATGGTATCTTTCTTTGAATATAAAAACTGAACTAGAAGGTAACTTCCAGCATTTTTTTAAAGTGATTTTTCTATAAGAAACGTTAGTTCTATTTTTTTATCAATGAGGTATTTGGGTTCTAGTCTATTCACTTCTAGGTATTTTGCTTCATGTCCCTGCTTATCTTTTAGCTTTTGGAATGCCATGCAAGCTTGGTGCTACAGGGTTCTTTTACAAGTAGCTTGGGGACTTAACTTGTCTTTTCCATCTCCAGGTAAAGGATGTGCTTTCATTCTTCCATGTTTCATCACTTTAAGTCATTTATTTTTTTTTCCTCTTGAATAGCTTAGAATGTGGATTCAGTGTTTGAAGGAACATAAAAATGTGTCATCAACTGTCAAATGTCTTACAATGCAAGAACTTTTCCTTTGCTCTCCTATTTGCATCTTTTTCCCAAGAATGATTTACTTAGGCTAACATTAACCGGAATAATTGAGATAAAATTGTCATTGCCAGCATTTGGCCCAGCTGTGCTAGGAAGGCACCGGGCAGCCAGCAGCATCAGCCCATGGGGCTGAACTGGATCAAGGGCACAGCTTGGGAACAGGATCCTGCTGACTCAGGGTATGTGTTCCCTTCTGTAGTAGATGAGGTGAAAGTCCCTGGTGATTTTATTGTGGTTCTCTAGACTTTTGTTGGCTGTAGTGGAGCTTTTACCTATTTTAAATGGGAATATTATTCTTCTAGTCCATCTACACAAAATCCTAATTTCACAGACTTTTTCTCTAGTGTTCTGTGTTTATATGAACTAGAGAAGTCAACACAGTCTTTGTAAGGAGAAATGGAATGGTAAATCGTAGTTACTTAACTTATCGTACCTGTCTTTAGAGGAGACCTACCTTTTCATTTAGATACTTCAGTCCCAGGGAGAAGGATGTGGCTTTCTAAGGCTGTACCAATGCTTCCCGCAGGCACAGGACCACCAAGCACAGCAAGTAAGCATCTTCCCCTGAGCAATCTCTTTCACTTTAAGGGGACTCTGCTCACAGCAAAATTTGGCATTTGCATGGAAAGAAAGATGCACAAATTTTGTTGTCTGTGACTTCAAGCAGTGGCTTAGCTACCCCAAGTGTTGGCTTATCTGTGTTGCCAACTGGAGATACCATAAAATATCTGAGTTTTTTCAAGTCGGGACAGGACTTGAGCATTTTGACAGTTGTGTGTTTCATATGAGCTACTGGCAGTCACTGAGACAACTTCCAAAGCTTGTTATTTACAAAGGTAAGAGCCTCTGTTCTCCTTAACTGAAGTGCAGATATTGGTGGCCCCAATCTCTATTCCTTTGCAAATCTGCTCTGTTCTACACCATCCCCTGTAGTCATTTTATGGGAGACCAAGTAGTTTTAATCCTCTCCGAACAAACTGTGTGTTGCTCTTTTTGCAGACTTATAGTTCATGTGATTGTGAGCCATGACAGCATGTGAATCCTTATTTTCCCAGAGGTGAACCCAGTAGCTGCTGAGTTCCTCAGAGGACATTTAGTACTCAAAATATTAATAAAGAGTAGAGGATAAGGGAAAGAAAAAAATATGTAATAATTCTTCAAATGTATTTGTTAAGTATTCGAGTCTCTGCTTTGTTCTGCATAGCCAAAGTGGAGTCAGGACTGCAGTTTGGAAGATGAGCACAGGGCCCTTGTGTCAGGAGGCAGTAGGAAAATGTGATGTACAGGAAGATTATCGGAGGAGCAGAAGTCTGTCTGGATAATGGAGAGAATATTGGGTATTTCTGTCCATCGTTGTGCCCTTACTGAAGGGAACTCGTTTGCTTACGTGATGCCACAGTAGAAGTATTCGAAGATGTGCATGTTTGCTTGAAAAGTCTGTCGGTTCTTTTCGGGGAGACATCTGTGTTTTCTGTCTTTGATTTGCTTTCTGATTTAGTCAATACTTTTTGTTAAAATCTTCACTTAATAACATGCTTTGGTTGAATCCCTGCTGTTACTTCAATATATGGAGTTTGCCCTTGGTTCTCATTTTATTGTAAATAGGCTTGATATAGCATTTTAATTACATGTTTTTTTCCCCCTTTTTTTTCTAATAAGCAAATGTGACACTGTTTACTTCTATGGAGGCAAAAGGAAATAATATTTTTGTACGTTTATATGAACCCTTGCTGTTACACTTTTATATGATACTAGACCAGGAACTTAAAGAGCTCAGTGGATTTTTGTCTACTGATGTTTCTGTACTGAAATTTAGAACTCAGTTGCTAACAGCAAACTTGAGAACACAAGTTTCCGAGTAACTGGCAGTGAAACAGATCTGAGTAGGATATTGGTGGCAGGTTGACCTGGGCCAGCTGCCCAGCAAGGTGCTCTCCAACCCCCTCCAACGGGATGAGGGAGAAAATAAGGTGGAAAAGCTCTTGGGTCAAGATAAAAAAAAGACAGGGAGATCCTGTATCAGTCACTGTCACAGGTGAAACGGGCTCGACTTGGGAGAAACGGAGTTATTCCAATCAAACAGAGCTGGATGGTGTGAAGCAGAAGCCAGCAGGCTCCTTCCCGCCCTGTCCTCAGTCCAGCTTCACAGCTCCAGTCCCGGCTCCTCTGATGGGCCCAGCCCTGGGCCGGCTGGAACCGGACAGAACCGGCGGTGTCCGGCTCGGCAGCCCCCCTGTCCTAGCACAGAGGCCGTGCCCCAGGGCATGGGCACCAACGGAGCAGGGGAAACAGCCCGGACTTTGAGACCAGCTTTTTTAGGAAATGGAAGATTCAAGTAAGTGGTTAAACAAGGCAGACTTTCAAAAATAGTAATTTACGTTGGAGCAGAGCCCTGATTTGTGACAGGAATTTATCACTTGTATTTCTGACAGAAGGGGAACAGGGGGACAAAGAGCTGAAATAGTGACTTGAGAAAACCGTTACACTATTCCCATTTAAAGACTAAAGAAATATTTAAAGGAAGATAAAACGAAATGCTTGCTAGCAAGGGGAGAACATCTGTTGGATCTGGTTGAATTTTTTATAAAACAAGCTTACCACAGTTAGAATGGGACAAGCAGTGGTTTGGAGAGAGTTTAATTTGCACAGAAAGAAGGGAAAAAAGAAGAGGGGGTAAAAGAGCTGACCAGATAGGAAGAGATTTAGAAGAACATGAAGTTGGAGGCAAAGCAGTGAGAAAGGCAGGTAGAAAATTAAGCCAAAAGATATGGAAAATAGCTAGAAAAAACAATTATAGTGAAAAAGCGCCTTATTTGAAGAATCAAAGAACTGAAAAGTGTTTTAAAACACAGAATAAATGATGATAATTTACTGACTGTAGACAGGTGTCAACAGATGCCGTGAGCTGGCTGGTCTTACAAGGCACTAAGCGAGACAAACTGGATTTCCATGGGTTGTTCTGAGACAAAGAAATTTAATACAGTGAGTCCCAGCCAGGACCAGCACAGCCATGTTTACAGGTCATACCTTCTCGACCAGGTTTAGCAGCTTGAATAGTGTCATGTAAACACAGCTGTGCTGCATCTGGATGAAAGCATGTAAGTCTGTGTGGTGCTGGCCATGGCCGTGTGAGTTTGCTGAAGCAGAGCAACTTTCTGTTTTTCCTCTGTGGTGGTTCTTCAGTCAGCGGTTTCCCTGGGTGCTGGGTGGCTGCAGTGCCGTGGTTTTCCAGTGAGGCTGCAGACATTGCACACATGAGGAAGGGTGTCACGTCAGCTCTCGGGGTGGACAGACTCCTCTGCAGAACAATTGTAATGCACTTTTAAAAGCCTTTTCATATTCCTCCCCACTCCATATGAACCTGTGAAAAATTTTCATCACAGTCTAATTATGTTTTTTTTTTTAATATCAGAAAAGGAAGTTGTCTAAAAACAAGAAGCAAGTCAGCAGCTAAGTTTTACAGAGCAGGCTAAGCCTAAGTCTCTTTCTGTTCATCTTTGTCACTTCAGGAGATTGATGATTGTGACGATTGACGAAGTGCTCAGAGGATGCGTACCTGCTGGGGCCAGATCCTAGCGAGTACAAGTCATCTGAGTTTGAGCTCTGCAATGCCAAGTCATGACAGCTGAGGGTTTGGTCGGTGCACTTCGTCTGCATGTGCTTTCAGGCCCTTGAACTATTATAACCAAACTGCAAGTGCCTGGATTAAGCATGAAGAAATAATGTACACAGTGAGGTTCGCCTGGGAAAGAATCTGCTGATCTGTTGTAGAAATGACTCCTGTGTGTCACAAATCACAGTGTCAGCTGAATGTTTGGATGTATATGCCAAACCTAACTCACTTATGTTCAGAAATAAACATGTTTCCTGATCTGAATTTTGTCCCTTTCAGCCTTTTGCAGCGATGGAAACAAGCTGCTCTCTGCTAGGTTTTTATTGTCAGATGTTTTGGTGCATGCAGAACTGGCAACATGCTTTGGGGAGGTTGTCACATTGGGGCTTCTAAGTCAATATTTGTCTTGTGTATAAAATATGCTCCAATTCAGTGTCTCCAGTGGGATCAGTGATGGAGCAGCAGGGCTGAAAATGGCAGACCTGTTTTTTTAGTATGACAAAAATGTGGTAGACTTTTTTTTCTAGTTCTCAGATGCTTTGCCCTGATGCAGTTAACAATGGATTGAAAGCGGGGTACTTTCCACAGCTAATACAGAATGTATTGAGTGGAACCACATGATTCTGGAGCTGGAAGAGATCCCAAGAGGCTATCTAGTCTAGTGGAAGGATCAGCTATGTTTTTATTTGTTTTATGATGCTTATCTAATGGCCTAGAATAGTGCTTAGGGGGAGCTCATGCCAGATTCCCAGGAAATGGTTAATTTCTTTTGTGTTTCTGTTTACTCCTGTTATATCAATCTCTTCCAGTCCATCTAACTAACCTTGACCATCTAACTTAAAGGATAGCGCCAGTAGCATCATTCTCATTGTTGCATTTATATAAACCGTACTTACGTAGTCACAGCCCTCTCCTTTCACACTTCTCGTCTGGAAGTTTAATTCATCTATGAATAATATTTTTCATTCTTACCTCTAGCTTATCAGCTCTGTGGTGCTTCTCTGAATTTTTGGTAACTACGTGATTTATTAATTGCTTAATCCTACAGTGCAGTTGTAATTTTGTTTAGAAGAGGCTCAATACTGAAGATGCGGAACCAAAGCTGAAAGTCAAAAGTACTAAGGGGAAGTGCTAAGCCGAGCAAGAAGAGGAGAGTGTGGATCTGTTATCAAATTTCAGCTTCCTCGAGAAAACAGAAAGGTTCAGTTTAGAAAGAAATGAGACTATAACTGAAAGGCATGAAGGTTTTTGTCTGAAGTTGGAGATAGTGAAACTGATCTTTTGATTCGTGGTGGTGTGACGGGAAGTCTGAGGAGGTGGTGAAGGAGATCAGCCTGTGTGTTGTGTTGTTGAGGAACTGGAAAACTACTCTGGAAGAATTAAAGGGAAGAAAAAGGGTTTGTGTCATTGGTGAGAGGGCTTTGGTATTTTTTTTTTCTCGGGGACTACTTTGCACTTTCAGTCAGATTTTCTAAATGCTTATCCTAGATCTACAGTGCATTTGGTTCTAAAAGATAAGAGCATTAATCAGAAATAGGTGGTAGTTTATGCTACTGTGAAGTTGCATAGTTATGAATTATTACCAGATACTTCTTGCAAAGTCAGAAATTAAGCCATCAAATATTGGACAGGTCCCATCTTGACTTTCTCCATAATTTTTCTTGTAGCGATTTTATGAGAAAAAATGAGTTGATTTTTCCCATTTTACAAACACCTTAAAATCGCAATCTATTCAAGCAGAATGATATTGATTTTTTTTTTTTTTTACCTTCCTTTATCTGTAGGTTTCATTGCATCTTAAGAGTTATGTGGACATATTGAAAAGTTTTAAAGACTAAAAGCTCCTCCAGTCTTTTGAGACTACAAAAAAATGCTGTTTCTGAAGCAAAAGACATTGCTGCATGCCTGTGTTATATCATTTACAGCTTCTAGTCTGATACATAGCAGAATTCTTGAATAACTGAACTTGTTTTATTTGTTGACTCTGTATACTTTCTGGTAGATTCAGTTGCAGATATCTGGTGGTTGCCATAAGGTGTACAGAGTTTTAATGAGAGTTGTACAGAATTTTTAGCTAGATATAGTTGTATCTTTGTATTTGGTTGGGGAGCTCACCTGGCAATCTCAAGACTCAGAGATTGTGTTCCCTTTGAATTCATTATCTGCAGCAATGGTATGCTGGATCTTTTTTCCCTTCGTTATTTGAGCATTAGGAGATAGCACCACTCTGTGTGTATCGGAGCCAGAGATTAAGAGCCAGTTTAAGAGGTAAAAGCCCTCCATGTGCCTTTCCACTACTGGTTACTGCAAAAGAACTATTTAAGGAACCACAAAATGCCCCTTATAAGATATCATCTTGGGGACTTGTAAGTCCCCGTATCATCTTCATCTGGGTCTCATAACCCCCAGCCTCTCGGCAATATGCTAATAAAATGCCTCACATTTTGCTTCAGGGAGAGACAAAGGTCGTGATTCTGTCCTGCCAGGACGGAATTTTTCCCTCAATTCTAGTAATACTAGAACTCTAGTAATACTCAAACTGTCATTGTTATAGCTCTAGTCTATGACAGTTTTGATTCCCCAGCATAGAAAACATCTACTCCCACACACTGATGTCAAAATCTCAACCAAATGTTTTGCCTTGCCTCGGGATTGCTTTACCTGGCAGCCTGGATGACACCAAAAGCCTTCAAAAGACAGATGAACAATGGAAATACCAAATACTCTGCGGATCAGGCACCAAATCTCATATCAGAAAGCATTAAAGTGTATCACTTGCAAGGACCCAGGTGCAGCTATATAAACTAGGGTAATATTGCAAGACTCTGCTATTTGTTTCTAATTTTTTTTTTGTTCACTATGAATGGTCAGACTTCAGCAGAGAGAATCAAGGCTAAGCCATGTAGTAAAACAACAGCTTTACAGTGACAGCAAATACAGAATTGTGTGGAAAGATCCTCTGGAGAGGATGAATGTCTAGTGAGATGTGAGGGAATGCAGGTGTCTGTCCTTTAAGGTCACAGTTACTTCTCCCATGAGATGCCTGGGAGAGACAGATAAATGGTGATCCAAGTCACAAAACCAGCCTACTAGCCAACAAAAGAAGTTTCATTTTGCCTTTGTGTGTAGGTTTGGTGGGTTTTTTTGGGTTTTGTTTTGGGTTTTTTTTTTTAGTGGGAGGTTTGTGCGTTATTTGGAGACTAAGACTGTAAATAATAGCTTGTCGTTGTAAGGTCTCAGTGCTTCCAGTTCTCCCGGTGTGCATTGTCTGTTTGTAAAATATTTTATGAAAGGTTAGGGAGAGAATAAGCAAGTCTGTGCTGCACTGGTTTTGCTGCCAAAGACCTCATGACCACTTGTGCTTCATGGCATCTGAATTTTCTTGAGTCGAGCTTTAAAGACAGTAAATTCTGTTCTGTTATTGCTTGTTGTTTTTTTTTTTTTCCCCCACATTTCTTAAATTAATCTCTGAGCAGAAATTCCCCAAGAAGTACGCTGGCTTTAACAGCGGAAGGGAAACCCGGCTGCCCTTGTGCTGTGCCCCTGCTGTCCCACCCGGGCGCTGCTGCAGAGCTGGATTGCTTCACACAGAGCTCCTGAACGGAACGGGTCCTTCCTCTTCTCTGAAGCTGATAGTCTTGGAGTGTGAGAGCTGAGGGTTGTTTCGGAGTTGCTTCTCACCAGCACATTGGTAACAATTGGCAAAACAGTCTCTATTTTTTTAGTGATTTGGAGGGTGTTTTTATTTAGGCGTTTGCTTCTGGAGTAGTTTTGCAAGTACTCCCTTCTTTTCCTTTTTTATTTTGTCTTGCAGAGTTATATATTTTTAAAATATACAGAGAAAATGTATATATTGAAAGCATGAACTATCCAGTCCCATGTGACTTGGTATTATTTTTACTTTCTCACTTACATATAGTCTGTTCTTTCACAGATTGAATAGAAGAACCTCGTTTGTACTTATTCTGATTGCTACTTTGCTTGTCCCTTGCAGAGTTAAGGACCAATAAAGTGAGCATACTTTATAGCTTCCTTTCATTATAAAGTGCCTTCAACATAGATGGCAATCAGGCCCCTGTACTTTAGGTTAACCCTCACCCCTCACTGAGCTCAGTCCTGAAAAAATAAACAAAACTCAAGGAAAAGAAGTTTGCTTGGCTAACATTATGGATAGAAAAACATAGGGCTCAATTCTGCAAGAAACTGAGTATTCTGGCCCCAGTCCCATAAAACACTTAAGCACAGGCTTAAAATTAAAGCAAGTAGCAGATGGACTGACACCTAGGAAGGCTGAACCCATCAAACACTGCATGTGGAGGAGGACTCGGTTGCTCGTGCAGTTGTGCCACAGCCAGGACCGGGGCCTTGGGCGCCCAGGTGGGACGGCAGGGCCAGGCCTGGGTGGCAGCACCAGGGTCCTTGGGAGACCCCTGGGGACGTGCAGGGGGTGCTGCCAAAGCCCGGTACCTTGCTTAAGGGCTGCACACCTGGGGGTGGGCACAGCAATCTTCTCTGCTGGAGCTGGAAGGCAAACGTGTGGAAATGCTCCCTTACACCAGACGAGAAGTTTCTTCCACCCAGCAAATTCCCAGCTGTCCTGGGAAGGCTTTTGTGCTCAATCTGTCTTTTTCCTGAGCTAAGCTCTTGCATATAACTGCTCTGCACATGAGTTGTTCTGTCCAGGAGGGACAGACGTGTCGTATCAAAGGGGCTCCTCTATGAGGGGAGAGGGAATGAGTAGAGGGCTCATCTGTCAATCAGCTGTCAGGCATCCTGGCATTTTCATGATGAATTGGGCTCTGTAGATGCTTTGTGGCTTGGCTAACAAAGAGACGGATTTTTTTTTTTCCTTTACCAGAGTCCCCAGTGCTACTCCTACAGCACATGTTTTTACCAAGATTTTTTTTTTAATACTTTGAAAATGTGATACAGAACATTAAATAAAAAAAGAGAAACCATACACACATTTGAAGATTAATTTTCTATCGAGTTCTTTTTTGGTTTAAGAATGTGATGAAGCTGCATTCTTGATATATCACCAGTGTCTGCTTAGTAAGATTTTCTAATTCAGATGCTTGTTTGTGTGCTTTTCCTTCAGAGACACAGGTTATTTGTATTTTGCATTGCAGGATACTCATATGTGTGTTTTATGGTTTTATATGCATTTATAACGTTTAGTGAACAAACCATATTTTTGTGTGTGTGTCCTATAAGATGCTTATTCCCCGATAAATGTTTATTTTCCTTAATGTGAAATGGATACTCTAGTCATCGATCTTTGATGTGCTTAGTGTGTTTACATATATCACTAGTACTGGTTGTTACTATGTTCTTTTTTTCTTCCTGAAACTGATTTACTTTCTGAATCATGTTGTTCTGTTGGTATTTATAAGTAATGGAAATCAGTCTTCTGGTCTGTAATTTTGGACATTAATATAATTTAGTGTTAGGGTGTCTTAGGTGACGTTACTTTTATTTTTGTATTTCTGTATAGCTATTAATAGCAAGCACAAAGTAGAGGTGGCAAAGTTAAGGCCACATATTTCTGTCTTCTGCAAAAAGTCTTGAATGGCTTTTCATAAAATGGTGAAACTTTCCTATTTTGAACCATCTTGGAAGTGAATTACCTAAAAGACACCAAGGCTTCCAAAGTATATTTTTGGAGGTGGTTCCTGATGGCAAAAAGTTGCAAAGAAAATAACTGCAACAAAAGGTTAGTTCTGATTCTGTAGACATGGGCAGCATTGCAAGCAGACTTACCTCCCACACCGCATAGCAATGAGAGGGGAGCTTGGTGAGAAAGTTCAAACTGCAAAAGATTATCCTTTCACAAATAAATTCTTTTAACAGACCCCTGTTGAAAATGGTAAGATTATACCTCTGAGAATTACCTCTCTGAAGAAGTGCTTATGCCACTTAGAGTTTTTGGAAACTCTTGAATCTTGACTAAAAGTAATGAGCTTTTCATCCTTTTAAAAAAGATATGCATTTGCAGTTAAGAACAGGTCTATTAATTGTGAATTACTTACAGAGTAAGTTTTCTCTTTAGAGAAAAAATAATACTGAGATTTGCATAGCGAAATATACTCTTATTCCTTTGTATTGCCATGCTTTTTGAGTGATTGAAGGTTTCTTCAGCCTCCAAGTCATAGTATCTAACACATTTTTATATATCCATCTCATTTACTTGTGAGTGTGCAGGTTGCATTCTTCTGACGCGAAACATTTTGTTACAGTGCAATCCACATTCAAAGTTACAGGCTGGGAATATCCAAATACAAATTGTTGTAGTAACTTGTTTGATAGTCCAGCGTAAATACAGAAGCTCTCTATATATACCGAACATAGTTATGCTAGACCGTCTTCACATAGTTTACTGCAAAGTTGAGATGTTAAAAATTGTTTAAATAAAAGTATCGTTTCTTCCATAGTTTTGATCTGTTTCAAACACATTTTCTAAAGAAGGCGGTAGGTCTTTGTTGTGGCACTGGTCATGATATATCTAAAGTGCATGTGTCATATTTAAGTAGTAAATTGGAAATTGATGTAATATTATTTACAACTATTAAACTTAAATTAGGTCCCGACTCTGCTCCAAATAATTAATTGAGAGTTAAGCCTGTTGAATTCCAGTGGTAGGATCGACGGTGAACATGTTTTCTGGGATATGTTGATGATGTGACATCAAACATACATATTTTTGTGTGTAACTTATTAGCTTGATATTTATGTGACTTTTCTAAATTCTCTTTTTCAAAATAGATGTTACATCCATATACTTGAGGAGGGGTGACTGAACTATTTTGAATGAGGAGATATTTTAAGAGAAAACATGTCCCTCTCATATTTATAAAGCAGAACTAATGTTCATTTTTCTGCAATCTTTCATCTTTTTGTCAAGAACAATGTAAAATATGTTCGTAACAAAACCATGTTGAAATAGCTACTGTCTTGCTCTTGCACATTTTCTTACTGGAAACTGGCTTACTCACTGCTTTACGAAAATTTATGATCTCTCAGTTCCAAGGTCAGATTTCCTGACAACCTTGACATTTTTTAGAATTCGTTTAGCAAATTTATCCTTATAATGAAAATGGAATAAAATGCCCATAATGAACTATTGAAAAACTTGGGAAAATGCCAAAGGAGGTCAGATTTGCTGTGGCATCTCAGCTGAGCTCTATAATCTCCATGTGGTTGCAGGGAGGGGCAGAGTTTAGTCAACTGTGTCTCCCTTCTTTGGGATTGAACTCCAACACTTGCTACATTAAGATTATGCTGTATATGGTGATTTTAATATTTAGTTGGCAAAGGTGGCAGGATGGCAGGGCTGGAGAGAATGTCACCTGTTGTTAACCTTTCAAGGTTGAGAGTAGATTTATCCTTATTTGCAAAGTATTTGTTTCAATGTCCGTTTTCCTGTTAGTGATAAATATTTTTGAATTCTCAATTTTGAAGCAATAATAGTGAAGGGAAATTTTTAATGTTGAAGTGGACTGCCAGAGAAGACCAGGAATAAACTCAAGGTTGATATACCCTGAATTACATGCACGCTTCTTATTGCCAGTGCATAGTTCCATTTTTTGGTGACTTTTGTTTCGAAAACTGGTTGTCCTACAGCTTCTTCCTGTGCACACCCCTTCCCCCCGCCCCCTGTTTATTTGGTCTCTATTTGAAAGGTTAATTTTAAACAATGCTTTTTTTCTTTTGCCTTGGGTTGTTTAAAAAAAAATGAAGCTTGGAGAATGTTTCTCAAATGATGCAAGTTTCACTTCTTTTCACACAGAATAATTAATAGTGGCAAGTCCTGAAGCCTGCTGCTCTTGTTGAAAACTTGCTTACTGCAGGGAGTGGTGCTGTGGGAGTCAAGGGCTGGAGAGAACATCTTCCATTCATGCAAGTCAAAATGTCAACAGCCACATGGGAGAGAATAAAAAGGCCATTTGTGAAAACTGATGATTGATGGCTATTCTAAATTTTGGGCTGTCATTTTTCTGACAGTATTCCAGCTCTACTTCCAAGAAAAAAAAAATCTGTACAGATAGCACTGCAAGCTCAATCTGGTTCATCAGTATTAGCCTGTTATCCTATTTACCTTTCAAATTAATTTCAACTAGAATTCAATTCCGGAATTGCATTCTTGTGAAGAGTAACAGCTGAGTAACAGTAGAGTCCAACAACGTCTTTGAAACTACAGATATATAAAGTGCAGGGGAAATCAGTGCTCTATCCTATAACAAAGAAGTGCTCGGAAAAACATTCAGGAGAGTTGAGACCACTGGTCCCGAGTACTTGGCATATGCAAAAAATTAAATCCTTGTTGTCTGAGGATTCAGGAAGAAGCAGAGGCCTCCTACCAGAGAAAGTCAGTCTCATTGCAATGGCATCCTTTTGGGGGCTTGTGGGCATAATTTCACACTGGTATTCAGTGTTGTCCTCTGTGCAAGTATTTAATGCAAAAAGCTTCATCTCTGCAGCAAATAAATATTCTAGTCATACAGGAATAGAGTTGGCAGATGGACTTCTGCATGTCATGTAACCCATCCCTGCCTGAGGAAAGAATAATTATCTTTAAGCCATTCCTAACAGATGCGTTTTAAACTTTTCTTGAAGACCTTTGATGATGGAGATTCTGTAATATTCCCAGACAGCCTTTTCAAGTTTTTCTCTTATTACTCTAAGAAAATTTTTCTCAATTTCTAACTTAAATCTCCCTTGCAACTTGTTATTACTTGCAAGGATCTCTTTTAAGGACATAGTGAATAGATTATTCTTACATGTGGCACATTTTTACATATTTTAAGATTTTGTTTGTATCTTCTTTTCTTCATGCTCACTGGTGCCGTTTCTTCAGCCTTTGTTAAATTCTTTAGATTTATGACCTTTGTAATTGCTTTTCGTCGGACTCTTGTTGTGGCCTGAAATAACCTGATGATATACTTGCAGAGCCAGGGCTTGTGGCAGCAGTTTGAGACCAGCGGGTCCTTTCAACTAGTCAGGGTGTCTACAGGAAAAGAAGGAAGAGTGAAATCAATACTTCATGGGTAAGGAAAGAGTAAATCTGAAACTCTGGAGTTGGATCGATCCCAACTCATCCTCCTGTAGCAAAGTTTGGTGAAGACACTGGGATTCTGAGGAGGCAGACAGCTGCTGGAGCTGGAGTATTCACTCTTGCGGATTGTGAGCAGATAAAGCTCCGTTTCTTCTCTTGTCCTGTATCATGTGCCATGCCTGTCATGGGCAGCTTTGTGCATAGCTTAGTGACATGAAACCCTTGACAATTACACCTGGCAGAAAACAACGAAAGCTTATCTTTGTAGTGGGACATATCAATAATGGAGCATGTAGACTGGGTTGGGTGGGGTGTGCTTTAGTTGGTTTTGTGTTTGTGGGTGGTTTGTGTTTGGTTTTGTTCAGTGTATTTTTTTGTTTGTTCGTGGTTTGGTTTTTTTTTCTTCCAGAATGCATAAACCAATTCATTGAAATTTTTTTTTTCTGTCTACATCTTAGATTTATGTGTGGCTTTTAAAAAAGTTATTTTGTTGTATTTAGGTAGAGTTAATATTGCCTTATTTTGGCACTGGTTATGGGCTTCTAGTTTTTAGACTGATGAAAACATCTGACTTTTCACTCTAAAGAGTTCTATGAGACATGCAGATGCTAAAAGGAGATTAAAATGAAGTGAGAAACAGTTTCACAGGAATGAATTTTTGAGGGCTTTTTTTTAGGACCTTGGATATTGTTTTAGGACCTCCAGGTTTTAAAGCTAAGTGAATATGGGACAGACAACTGGTTTTAGACATGCACCATGAAATGGGTTGCTTAGATTTTTCCTGTCATCCTATCAAATACGATTGAAACTATACATATATGCAGTTTACAGGGGTTTTTTATATCTACAAAAATATCAGAAGTATGAGTGTTTTTCAATTCAAAGCACCGCAGAATGTGCTATGTTTTGTAGCCCTCTTGAATTTCCCCAGAATTTTGTAGAATTGAGAATAGGAGGTCAGGTTCCCAAATAAATGGTAT
This sequence comes from Pampusana beccarii, assembly GCA_013399365.1. NCBI lineage: Eukaryota > Metazoa > Chordata > Aves > Columbiformes > Columbidae > Pampusana > Pampusana beccarii. The sequence continues at coordinate 271,831 of VWYH01007506.1, forward strand.
TTCAGAGTTTATTTGATTAGGGTATTTCCGCTGTGACATGGATATCTTTTGGTAATTCAATCACATGCGGAAGTGTATTCTATATATCTGAAGGTTAGCCTTTGGCCTGCTGCAACGGGATGGTCTTTTTTCATATGTATCAGCAAACTGAGTAATTTCTTCTCCTGTGTCTTTCTCCTGTGTTGTTCTCCTGTTTCTCAAGCAGTCTAAATATATATATATTTTTTTTTTAAATGGAAGAAGTATTTTTTCATATAGAAGAATTCCAGTTAGGAATCCATCTTGTTTTGTTCTTAAAATTACCTCTTTGGAAAATTAATGAGTCTTTCTTTTTTCTGTGGGATTAGCCTCTGAGGGTTGCCAACAGATTAGCGGCAACCCTCAAAGTGAATGGAAATGATGACTGTATATTTCTTAGGCTCCATTGCACATAGAAGTGCAGCTACCACAGTGCATAAATTTATTTGGTGATATAATTCTTCACTGATGGAAACAGCAGTGATTCTGAGTTGTTAGACAAACATCTATAAAATTAGATTGGCTTAACTGAATGCCAACAGTAGCTACTGTACTTTGCTTCGTACTGGAGCTGAATATACAGAATGCCAGTGAAGTTTTAAAATCTAAAAGAAAATAGCCAAAAGCAGCACATGTTCAGTTGAAGAATTTGGTCATGCATGTTTTCCAGCAGCTGTTTTTATTTTAGGTTTAATTTAAAATACATTCAGCCTTAATTCTGTGTTGAGAATCATCAAAGCCTACCAAAAATCCTCAGATTTTGTTTCACAGAGATCGTTATCAAGTTCTGAGCAATTGTATGTTTATTACTTTCATATTTTGCATTTCTGGGGTTTTGTATACTGCCCAAGGGCATGGTCTAACTCAAAGAATAACAGAAATCGGTGCGCTTTTCATTTTACCCTTTTTCGTTGTTATAAACGTGCTATATTAAGACTGGTTTTTGAAACAAGCCAGTTTTACTTTTTAACCTCCTATATATTTTATTAGGTTGCTGAGGTTTTAATATTTTAAAAAAATGGTTATGTAAAGAAAGAATTTTGGTCCTGATTCCCATTCATGCTACGGGCTTTCTAGAAGGTTTTATCGTAATGAAACTGTATATGTAGCTCTTCTCAGCGGCTGATCCTGCGGTGCCTATTCAGAACGTGTCCGAGGCTGCAGGCACAGGTGGGTGCTGAGCTGCCGAATAGAGATGGGTATTCAAGATAAGCAACCTGAACAGTAAATGATTTTGAACTTTTCTTTTGTTTTACATCGATGTGAGCCTGCTTTTTGCGGGCAACGTCTCTTGGCACATGCGTTGAAGGGACCAGCGGCTTAATTTAGCTTTGACTTGAGCCAGTAGTGCTTTCTTGTGGCTGAAGAAAAAGGGAAATTAAATTCTTCTCTAGTGCACTGAAGGAAGTAAAGAGATGCATGTTATTAATGAAAAGCTCTGGTACATGTTTTGAAAAGCAGATGAGCACAGACCATATAGCTCAAATCAACTGCTTCCAGTTCCTATTTTAGGCAAGTAAAACAATTATTGAGTGAAACAAGTTTGTGTATTCAGGGCAGTTTAATTACAGCCTTAAACAATTAAGTTGGGTTCCATTGATGACTGCCAAATCCTGTTGCTATGCTGGGCTGCTGGGTGGTCTGGAACATTAACTGGGCCCATCATGCCTGAATTGTCTGTACATTTGGGTCTGCAGAGGAAGCCTTGGATCCACTAGGATGTTTGTGAGACCAAGCCCTGGTGAGATCTGTCACACAATTCTGGAAATCCACACGTTTTACATAGGCGAGGCAAGTATCTAATCATGCAGGCCCTTTGCCAGAGCTTTTGAACTCAGAATGTGATTTAATTGTCAGAAAACTAAATTGGTTGTCAGGCCGTGGTCAGTTCCAAGCCTGTCCTCCATGTTTTTCTCAGATTTGTTAATCTCTCTGCCTTAGCAGCCTTGTCTGAAAAATGGGGACAAAAATAAGACGACTTACCGCCTGCTGGGAGGTGAGGGCTGCAGGATGGGAACGTTGCAGAGTTGATAAATGCCACTCAAGACTGTAGCTACAAGTGAGCAGAATACTTCTCAATCATAATAATATCACTGAGCACAAAATTGGCCAAAGCAATGAATGCTTTGCTATACTATTGGTTTGCAAGTAGGTAGGCAAGTTTTGACTGGGAACTTTCACTGTGCTTTTTTGTTGTTCTTCTTGAGCTATCTGAATTGGTTATTTTCTCTCCCAAAATTCAAATTTATCTTTATTTTCTTTTGAAGTGCTTAGAATGTGTATTGAATGATAGCAACTTGACTACACTGAGTTTCCGTCAGTCTTGGTACGTGTATTGCCTGCAATTTTTATCTGTTATTTCAGCGTTATACAGTGGCTTAAGCTTGTGAGATGAGTCTTTCTCATGTACTTCTTGATTTCTCCTATTTTGGGTGATTGCTTGGTTTGGTTCCCTTTCTGAGATTTCTTGTGCTGTGATTAAGGATCCTCATGTCCAGCAGGGACATCCAAATTTTCAATTCTCTACTCTGAAGTGTCTTTTAGGGTGTTGTTTACCCTGAGGTGACTTACCAGAAGTCACAAAGGCAATAAAAAAAGTGAATTCTCAGAATCACGGATTGTTTGAGGTTGGGATCTTAGGACATCATGTAGCCCAAACATCCTCCTCAAACAGCGTCACCTAGTGCCCAGAACTGGGCACAGTTTTTTAGGTGAGGCCTCGTCAGTGCTGAATAGCAGGGCAGATCACCACTTGTCCCGATACAGCCCAGGATGCCATTAGCTTTCACCCCTCGGGCATGTTGTTGGCTCAGTTAAAATTTTCTGATACCCAATCCTGTGTCCTTTTGGGACATTTTTTTCATGCAAATTCAGGTTCTGTGCTGATAATGCCTATCTCTGTCAGCTTTCTGCATACACTCAACGGGCTTTCAAACTCCACGCGTTCACTGTGCTGTTTTTTATGTGATATGATACATAATGTGCTGCTTTGATAAAGCATGATTGATTCTTGACAGCATTGCTAACACTAATTCAGTTACCAGCAAAGGTGATCAGTTTTTGTTAAATGGATGGGGTAACAGCTTATTGAAGTGACTGTGTAACTTGTTGACTACACCTGATGTCTCTGCTTGAGTTTGTCAGTCTTTGAGTAAGAATTTGCATTGTAAAAGGAAACTTACTTTGGATTATATGATGTGTTTTCAAAAGTCAATGTTTTCATTACTTTCTGTATTGAAAACATCCTTGTTGTATTTCTTTCATATTTTCTCGGATTAATTCTCCGAGATTTTGTACAAAGTATGAGAAATTTCAAACCCAAAGAAGGGCTATTTTCTGATTGCTCTTGTGGCAGAACATCATCAGAAATGGGCCAGACAAGTACGAGTTGATCTCAGAAATTTCAGTGTGCCATGAATGAGAAAATGGTTTCTAGACTAAGAACTAATGGCAAGATTTCTTGTCTAGATATACTGGTTTAAAGTGGATCTTTCTGTTGCTTTTATTTTAACAAAGCGTGGATCAGAAATTAAGTTTGCAATGATAAAGGCCTGACAACCATAAATGAAGCATCATGGTCTTGGATCTGTTATAAGAATCTTTAGTCCTAGATTTTGGCTCTGTTTCCATACTGTTCCAGTAAAATGACATTAATGATTTAATAGTCCTAAATAGATCCACATGACTCAATCGCTGTAGTAGACCCTCAGAGCACCCTTCCTTTCTCCGAGGGTACAAGGTGGGGCCTGCTCAGAAAGTGAAGGGAAAAGCCATCTACTTTGGTACCTACTATAAACAACACATCACTACAGCATTAGAAGTGCTTTGCTTGGGAGAGAAGTCTTAGAATTTGCTTAGAAACGTAATGTACTTGTATCCATGTAAAAGTCTTCCGTATATTTTAAACAAGGGCTGCTGCTGCCCTTGATAATTATGCTACATGCTATGGCAACAAGTCTTGAATAATTATTCAAGTCTTCAGTGTAATTTAAAATCACTTACTTGTGTTTGGGAAAAAAAAAAAGGCATGAGAAAACATGCTGATTTTTACAGGAGCTGTGAGAAAATTGAAGCTGAAATGATGTTTCATGAAAAACAGAATTGAATGTGTTTACCACTCTTTAATTATTGTATTTCTGTTATATACAGAATGTAAAGCTGTTCTGACCTTGTTTAGAGGTGTTGACATTGTTATTGACATGTTTATTTAGTGATTGCATAAACTTACAGCGTTATTTCAGCTAAATAGACATTGTGAAAGTATAATGGCCTTCTGATGTTCCACATATTTTTCCTAGGCCACTTTCATAATGTCTTTTGGAAGTGAAAGTTCAGGCATTCTGCCTATCCAACTAAATCCTTGCAGTAATGATGAACAGAGAAAACAAATCTTAAAGGATTTAAAAATTTTGCTGAAAATTGGTGTTTGCCTGATCTTGAGTACTCCTTTTGGCAAATGTTTACAGGGTAGATATGTCAGTACTTTTAATTATATAGGATATGCATGACTTCTTGCATCTTAAAATCTGCGTCAGATTTGCAGCGTTAGCCAGCCCTAATAGGGGTGCTCTCTTCCCTGTAAATATCCCCCCGAACCTACACAGGTGTCGTTTTAGGGTAAGGGAAGCAGTAAACTCTTTTACTTAGGGAAAGTTTCCTCCATTCATTTTCCTGAAGCTTTGTTCTTAGGACACATCTACCTGCAGAGGAAAGGGAGATTTTCACCAGGAGCAGTCAAGCCTGTGAGCCTGAGGTCCCTTCTCTTCTGTGTGGACATTCTGCCTGGCCCTTCACCACCCTGGGGCTTGGCCCCAGCTCCTGAACCCGGCTTTCAAGCACCCTGCAGAAGAAGAGGGACCCACGCAGAATACGCGATGGTTTTGAGAAGCATTTCAAATTATCCAAGAGCCTGTAGCACAAACTTTTATGTAGTTTATTTGCATAATTAGATAGCTAATTAATGTAATATTTTACAGACACTGAATCTGTGTAAGTCATGGAGTGAGCAAAAATGAATCTTTTTCTGTGTTACTGTTCATTACCTTCTTCTTGGTATACTGCATAATGCCAGCCACATGAAAACTACTTAGGAACAATTGTGTTTGCATTAAGACCGGAGGCAAAACACGTCAGCTGAAAGCTGTGTTCAGAAGGAACACACCAAAAAGCCTGCTAGGATGATTGTTTTGGTTGTCTTGGCTTGTGCCTTAATACCTCAGTGTAATGCCCATGCCCACCTCTGAAAGTGTGTTCAACTGAAAATGAAGCTGAATTCTATGCTCGGGGAATTATGTGCCTAAGTTATCCATGGATCAGATCTGGCTCAGGTTCCTAGTAATTCATTACGAATTTTTATTTGTTCATGTGTGAAGAACAAGTGTTTGCAGTCAACTTGGCCAGTTATTCAGAATCATTCCTGCAATTCTGTTGTAATTATGGTTGCAATAACTGCGCATAGAGGAACAAGGGACTCCAGCTGGGTCAGACGAACGGTCTGTTCTACTTGGTCGCCTTTGACAAGACCAAAAGGAGATGCTGTCTAGTGAGAAACACTCACTCCCTCTTTCAGGAGCCTCCCCTACTTGCTGGTTCATTCTGTCACTGGGCCATCTTGTGAATTCTGCTGCTGGGTGCCTGAAGCTCATTAAATCCAGTGGGACTGACCGTGCCGGTGGTGTGATCAAACTAGCTGCATTTAGTGAAAAGGGCCCCGATCTTGTCTCAAAGAGCTCTTGGGTGGTACCTCAGTCTAGGGAAAGATGTTCTTTTCCAGAATTGCTTGTGCCAGCTGCTGACCCCCCTGACCCTCAGGTGTGATCCCTTGTGCTAGGGGCTGCCAGCCCTCCTCGCAGTCGGTGTCGGAGCCATCTCTAACCAGGTCAGCTCAAAATGAGCCCCGTTAGCTCAGCTGAACCCCAATAGTGATGTTTGTGCTTGGTTACTGAATCTCTGAAGAACAAACTCCGAAGGGTTTATCTTAGTTACAATTTAAGCTCGCAGTAAATAAAAGAAATTCCAGTAATACTTTGATAATTGCTTTCACTTAAGAATGGGAATAAATAATAAACACATAACATGCAATAACATTTTGATATACTGTTATGAATTTGAAAAGTGATAGCAGGGAAATTTGAATAAAATCTTGCAATTGATTTTCTTCTTGCGTTACGTTTAAAGTTACCTAATTTTTCTGAGAGCTTTTAAAGTGACTGACTTGGATTGATTCCCAATGGATTTTTCCTTCCATACTAGGTTATTGTAATTATAAAATTGAGCTTAACCTTTCTAGGTTGTCAATATCCAAGGACAAATGTTACCACAAAGAAAGACTGACTGTCAGGGAAGATAAGTGCTGAATCTTGGGGGTTTTGTTGGGGGAAGGAGGGGAGCTGTCATTACCTCTCAGGAGCTGTTTATATTTTGTTTTGGCTTTATAAATGATTACCACTTCTCTTTTCAGCTGGGTAAATATATATACAATTTGAACAAAAATTATTCCAAAAATGCTGACAAAAATATTGACTTGTGTGCTTAAAAGATTTTACACAGGGGGATAAACTGTGGAGAGCTTTATCCTGACCAGGTTATGCAATTTTAAAAGCCAGTGAGACCAGAAAAGGACGTAGTTGTAACTTACAGTGAAAAATTGTTAAATATAAGCTGTATAGAATTCTGATACCTCAAGTTGCACTCTTAGACATATGTAAGTGGAAGCTGGTTGCAGCCATGTGAATTGTTCTATAAATTCTATGTGCCACTTTTTGATTTGAAGCTTATGTGAGTTCACAGCCTCTACAATACTGAAAATCCCTATAACTGGTTAATTCTTCTTTTTCCCGTACACCTCTCTTTATAGATATACACCTGTAAAATGGAAGTGCATGTCTGGGTTTGGAATGGGGTGCCTGGGGTTGAATCCATGCAGCTGCTCCCGCTCCTTGGCTGGTTGAACCTATCATGCAGTTAGGGAAGGTCCTCTCTGATCTTTTTATCTACTACTTGTTAAAGAAGAGGCAGTAACTGCGCATTTCTTTAAGGAAGACATTACAATTTGTGAATTTTTCAAAGGATGGGTTTTCTCCAGTCAAAAAAACTGGAAATCACTTCAGCTTTGTGATTTGCATCTGTATTTTCTGTATTGTTGTTGCAGCAGCGTTGTTCCTGTTCTGGGCAAATTGTGCTCTAGGAGCTGGCTGAAGTATAACTGGTCTCTGGATTTCTTTAATCTTTCCTTGGCCTTGAAATAGCTGTCTACAGTTTACAGCCCACATTTTAACCAGGGAGTTCATTGAAGCTTTCTGGATTTACTGATTTCAAGTTCCAGTGTTTGAGACTCTAAATTATTCTGACACATTTTTTTTCCTATTTTGTATGGGGGTTATAATCCCCAGAGAAAAAGCATGAGGATCTTAACATGTTGTCAAGCAGCTCTACAAGCTGACATCCACATTTTTTATAGTTGCCATTTTGTTTTTCCAGAATAGTTGGCACTTTCAGTGGGAGCACCTGTGACAGACTTTCTGTCGCGGTCAGGGAGAAGCAAAAAGATATTCCGAGAGTTTGTGGTTGAAGTGCCCCAGTCCCTGTGCACTTGTACAGGGGCAGAGTTTTCCTGGCTGTGGGTCCCACACCAAAGCATGCGAGATCATCGAAATACGCGGGGTTAAGCTGGGGAACTGAAAATAGATTTCAGCATCAATAAGTCCATGTAAGCTGTGTTAAATAGTGTTCCATTTCTTTTGCACTCTTGCTAAGACAAGATTACTTTCCTGTTTATATTTTTGTTTCAGAAATATTGTGCGATATGCCTAAGAGTAACAGGAGCCCACATCTTTCATAAAGATATCAGGATGATCTGGAGCTCAATATCATTGTACTTGTTCATAATTTTTCAGGACTTACCTATAGTGTTGTTGGTTTTTTGTTTGTTTGTTTTTCCAGAATGTGAGCTCTTCCTTTTACAAGGCTTCGTTGTTTATTTGTCATGTTTGTATTTTGATTCCAAAACTGAACCTAGAAATATTACTGTAATTCGAATCACTTATTAAAGCCAGGTATTTCCAGAGGCAGCAGAGAACACCCAGAGCCTTATTTCTTATGGATTTAAGTTCCATGGCTGGATTCTTTGCTAACTGTCAGCTCTGACAGAAGGTTTTTCTGCCCCTGAGGAATTCATAATCCCACACTTTTTGGTGGAATCTTTAGTGTCTAGTAATGGTCAAGTTCTCTAACTGCCAGTTTTCAGAATATTGTAGGAAATTAATTTACATTAAGTTGTCTGATAGATTCAAGATGAGAGGAGAACGCTCCCCTCCAAGTGAACTACACCATATTCCTGTAGGAAAATGAAGTAGTAATCTCATACTTCATTTATGTGTTGCTGAATTTTGCTGCCAGCAAGATGTGGCATTTGTAATAGGTAACATATTCCATAAGAGAGAGAACATTTAAAAGAAGGCAAACTCAAAGGTTATTTGCTCCTTTTTCCTAATGATCTTTGTTATTCTCTCAGCTATTGCCTCTTCATTGGCAATAAGCGGTAAGCCCTGGTTTACATTCTATCAGATATGCACCCACTCACCTTTTGAGCATTGCAGATGAACATTTTGCAGCAATCCTATAGTGGTAGGTAACAGCCACTCCAAAGGAGCGGGTTCTGTGTTTACATAATGAACTTGGGGTGGCAGCTTGGTCAGCAGTAAAGGACAAGGTATCTGTTGGTGTCTTGTGCCATTGGTCATTGAGTGATAAGGACATGTCTGACCCAAAGGAAACAAGATCTCATGGTGAAGATGCGAGTCTGGAAATTCAAACCTGATTTCCCCATAGCTCAGTGTTTCTTGCTTCCCTCACTTCAAGCTTGGCAGCTGCAACCAGTGAACTCCAGTTGTGATTTGAAATGTTAGTGGCACATGTGGGTACGGCTGTGCTGGCACCTGCCCAGCGAGAGCGTGTCTGCGCTCGGGGTTCCCCACATCGCGGGGTTCCCCACATTGCGGGGTTCACCACATCGCGGGGTTCCCAGAGCTGAATTTGGTTTCAGATCAGGGGAAGCAGAATTCTGCTGGAAAATGTGTCAGCATTTTAATAATAACTCCGAGCACTATCACTAGAAAAATCTTGTATTTTAAAATACTAAGCTTCCCATTATAAAAATCAAAGAAAATTACTATTCTGTACTAGTGAAAGGTCTCCTGCTTTAGAGAGATAAGATTCTCTTGGTATCCAGAAGGGCATGACATTTTTCTCTTGTTTGATTGTATTAGGTATATTAAATATGACCTCAATGTTTAAGGTTGCTTAAGCTGCAAGAGTTCAAAAGATTTTGGATGAGATTTTTTTTGGTTTATTTTGTTAAGCCTCTGCAATAATTGTAAATAGTCATTCTTTTAAAGAACAAATAGTAAGAGGTCAAATAATCCATGTATATATATATATGACTCTGTATTTCATTACAAAGGAATGTTCACAGGAGAAGAAATGTAGCTATGGTTGTTAGGAAGACAGATATTTAAGAAGAATCATTGGTGTACAAGTAGAAAAGCTTTAATCCCAAGAAGAGTATATAGAATTGTGAAATGTTATTGATAATTGAGAAGATGATGAGGTATGAGGAGATGTATAAGATGCTCACTGTTAGAAGGTAGACTTGATTAAATGTCATCAAAGAGACAAGAGGAACGTTCGTAGTGTTATTGTAGTTAGTGAGGGATGTTTTTCCGTCAGTTTGTAATTTAAGATCGGCAGGCTTATTTTAAAGTTTAAAAATAAAATAAATCAACGTAGTCATTCTTTATGTTGATTCCTGCTTATTCTGAATACTGAAAATTGAATTTAGGAAAAGAGCAATGCATTTTCCATTTCTATTAATTTGTGTTAAAATGTATCACAGATATCTCCAGTTCTTTGCAGCTGGTGTTTTACAGTTCTCTTGCCTTTCACAATGTTTGATTTGTTGTTATTGTTACTGCATCAAGTTGTAGTGTCCAGTGTCAGCAAATGTCTGTGCAGTAGTTTAAATTTTAAATTTTGGAGCGTTGCTAGGATTTTTTAGCATACTAGTGAGAAGAAAGGCACTAGAAAGGCCCATAGGACAAAAAAGTATGAACGTGGTTTGCCCTTTCATTTAATGAATTGCTTTATTTTTAATGGAGTCAAACTGGTTAAAATTTTCCACTGAGAAATATTTTTTCTTTAAAATACTGTGGTTTTACTCGATATGCAGGAAACTGGTTGAAAAGAAAAACCCCAAAGTTAAGGTTTGGCATAGAAAATACTGAAACTTTTGCAATTTAAAGAGTAGTTTTATTTCTATGGTATTAAAAAAAATACAAATAAAAGTGAAGTGATTATTTTCATTTGGATGCTTAAACTATTGATTTGCAACAAAAATGATGACTCTAAATATTTTTAAACTTCTCACAGGAAAAACAAAAATCTTGGATTTTTTCACTGCTTATGTATATGAGAAGCACACTGCTATTCCGAACCGCCCTGGTGCCAGCTGGTTAAAACTCTCAAATCCATAGTGACTGGGTTTGAGATGTGTGTAACTTGAAGGCGTGAACTTCAGTGACACGGTGTAATCTGAGATGGATTTTGCAGGAACCTGTGCTGGGAATTTGGGTCTTTGTGCTGTGGGAGACCTGGAAAACCTGGGGCACAGGAGAGAGGGCATCCCAGGCAGAAATGTGCTCCAGCTGTGTTGTACCCTCTGCCCAGATCCAAAGGGTTCAAAAGGCAGTTTTGTTTTATATTTTCATTTGCATAGAGTGTTTCTTTTTCTTTCCAGAAGAGGTTGAGATAGATTATTTTGTTTCGCAAAGTTGTGTTTTAAAGTAATGCTGGGCTAGTCCCTGGTGAGACCAGAACAATATACACAGCCCATGGCATTGAGTGGGGCAGCTGGATCCTGCTCTGGCTGCTGGAGATATGTCAGGATTAATCCAGTATGTTCTCATTCAATTGCTACAATTTTAGGCTCTTCACAGTGTAACATACAGGACCAGGCCATAATTAATACAATTAAAGTTGATGTTAAGTGTCATGTCTATACAGCTTCCAGCTTTACCTGTTAGATTTGCTTATTTTTTCCGATGAAAATGTCATAGCTTTACATAGCAGTAGTTTTCTTGGAGGAAATGGGCTAAGGTAGAGAAAATTGTCCCTGTACCTTTGCTGGCGTATACAACGTTGTGGTACCAAGGGGCAGAGGAAATTATTTGAAGTTGTCTGTGGTCTGAAATATTCAGCAGATAGGCAGTTGTGACTCAGGGTTTTAGGGATGCAGTAAAATGCACAGACCAGCAAGAATCCACCTTACCCTGGTTCTAATGGGAAACTCGAAGGAGGGAACCAAATTCAGTACTGTGTGGGATGATGGATTTGTGTGATTAAGGTCTCTGGTAGTACCATACCCATGGTAGGATTTCCTTTGTCTTCTTTTCATGTTTGCTTGAGGATTTAAGTGTAGGTGAACACTTTACGGATTACTTATTTGTGGATTAGAAAGGGAAGAGGTTTGTCTTACTACTGCCGCTTAAAACTGTTAGAGCGAATAAATGTGGCAGGACGCGGGAGCAGCATCAGATCCGCAGTGCGTGAAGGATAAACACAAGCTTGCTTACTCCTGGTCTTGTATTAAATCCCCTGTGAGAAGCTTCAGGAAGGGCAATCAGGGCAAATGGCTGAGTGATGTTAGTGTTCTGAACCCAGGGTCCAAGGCACTGATGTTTCACAGGGCTGGGAATTCTCTTTTCGTTCTCTTTTGTCCAAGAAAATACTTCATTGACAGTGATTTGTTGATGCTGACTTCTTTTACTCGTTCTGTTGTTTTAGGGGAACATTGTCTAGTTAAAGGCTGGAAGACTCAGTTGTCTTCTTGATTACAAACCCCTTCAAACCACCAGATAGGCCTTGCTGTCTATATACAGGGCAGACATTCCACCAAAACCTGTGTACCTACAGACTGCGGGTACATTTCTAAAGAAACGTTTGAGTTGGCAGCACTTCTATTGGTCACTATTTCAGCGTGTTTCCAGGTGTGCTATAATCCAGGTATCCACTGACAAATCCACGATTGTCGGCTTTCTGGTAGCAGTGCTTTTTGCACTCCCTCTGAATTGGGTCATTCTGATGCAGGAGACTGGTTTTTAGGTCCTGGAAAGAAGAATCTCTCTCTTCCCTAAATACCTTTTCTTGCAGTAAACACCGACCACAAGGAACAAGCTGACCTTTGAACAATTGTAAATCTGTTTCTCCATTCAAACCCAGTTTTCCTTTCCCTTCCTTTCATACAGGTTGATAAAGTGTGTGGACAGCCCAAACAACAAGAAGGGAACCTGTCGCCAGAAAATATAGTGCCAGTGAAGGAAGCGACTGAAACCCAGACATTTGTGATGGCTCACGCAAGTCTGAACAACAAAAGAAGGTAACCCTAAGCAACAGTTGCTTTGAAATAAACTCTCTCCCTCACAATTTGTTAATGGTGTTCCTTGCACCATAGTGTTCAAGCCAGAGCCACACTTGTGTCACCCTGTCTTCTCTCCAGCTGTTGTCATCACTGATAGTTGCACAGATGTGTTTGTGGTATTAGATGGCAGATCTCTCCAAGAAATGCATTTTATGGGCCAGACTTGATGTCATTACTTAGCACAAAGGTATTCATTATTTCCAGAAATCTTTAATCATTTCAGTGAAAAGGGTGAAAGCTCTTCCTCTACAAAGTCTGAATAATTCCCACAACTGAGTCTAAATTGCTTAAAATACAACTGACCAGGTCTTTAAGGACTTGAGCTTATCCAGGAGTGGAGGTGGGAAGGAATGAAAAGGGAAGATTCATTGGCTGACACAAAGTCAGTCCCGCATTTCATGGAGCTGGAGAAGAATAATAAGATCCCTTGAAATAGCCTTGATTTGTTATGTAACAGAGCAGGAGCAGAAACATTTATGTTTAGGTTTGTTGTGTCTATCTTGGCTTCTGTTCATGAGCTGCGTGCCAGCTGAATTACTGCCACTGGCCCTGGCATGTCCCTGCTCCCACATCTCCTACTCTGTTCTGTACGTCCCCTCGTGTAGCTCCTGCATGGGTTTTCTGTACGTGGTAGGTGGGGATGGAAGGATGCCTCTGCATTCCCACTCTTGATACATGAGTAGATGTCAGACCTAACTGCCCACAAAATCACAGTGGCGTACTGCTGGCTAGCATATTGTTCTCTGTAACACCAGTATACATTTGGAACAACTTCAGCAAAATGGGGAGGAATCGTGCTGGGCTTGTGCCTCTATCTGAGGACAGTATGTAATCTGCCCAGGGAGTCTGTGTGTGTCTCTGTGTGTTGGATTGACAGGTGATGGACAGGAATGCCACAATTTCCGTAGCCTGGATTCTGGAGTTTGAGTTGTGAAGATAAGATTTTTATCAACTTCTAGTTCAATTTTCATTTAAGCTTGCATGAATGAAACAAACACTGCTTTAGAAGATGAAAGTAATAGCAGCAAGCTATTTTAGAGCGATAGCAATTTTTTTTATCCCTTTGTTACTTAAAACCAAAACACAACAGTTTGTGCTAGTGTTTGGAGCTAATCAATTTTTACCATGCAAATCAGAGAAAAGAGCATTAAGGGAAGTAAATTAATAAATTCCACTGTAATAATCCAAAAACCAATTGTAGTACAATTAATGAAATATGCTTTTAAAAACAGAGAGCCTCAGGCCATCTTATGTATAACTTATTGACATCACTGGGACTTGTACACTGGCAAACAAAAAGTCAGGATTACCAACCTATTAACAGGTGACTTCTTAAACTGATGCAAATTGGTGTCTTTAATGGCATGACAGCAGTTCTTTCTGACCTGAGGATCTGCTCCGTCCCACTCCTAATCAGCTAGAATTACTTGGATATTGACCTATTAAAATTTAAGACCTGTAGATGGAAAAGAAAATATGCTAAAATACGCAGTTTTCCAAAATTGGTCTGAGCACTGAAAATTAATTTATCTAAAAATCTAAACTGAGGCCATTGTTATATAATTACCATAAAACATTACTGAAATAGTGTTGATAATTATTGTGGAGAACCCATGCACCAAAAATGAATGATGGAGTAACAGTTAGAAGTGGAGAATATTTTTGAGCTTTCCACAGCTTGCTATGAAACACATGACATGGAGCTTGTACTTTGCTTCTCAGTCATTTCCAAGAAGCAATAAATAGACTGAAATAGTGAGTGATTGTCTACATCGCTGTGGTGTTCATCATCTATCATCTAATCACATATGATATCAATAAAAAGCAATTTTAGGTAATAAAAATTTATAATGGATGGGTGAAATAATTCCTGCAGTGGGTTGTTTAAAATGCACTTAGAGTGACAGATAACTGCTTCAGGGGATATAGATTATGAGAGTAATTATGTGAATCCTTTTTGGTGCCATTCCTTCTGGCGATTTAAACAATGGAAGAGCAGTAATGTCACCTGTCTGTCAGCGTAGGTACACGGTCACACAGGGAATGGGCCCGACTGAGGCTGTTGGTCTGTGCACTAGGCATCCCTCCAAATAATCCTTAATTCAAGGGGACTATAGAGCATGACTCCTACCTTTTAGGAATCAGCCAGCACTCCCCAAGTGAACAGAAAAGCTGTGGCTCATTCCCCTAATGTGTCAGAATGTTCCCAAACTCAAAGAGAAGAACTGGTCTGATTAGCACATCTGTAGAAGAAACCACAGTAGAGCGGCCTCTCATCTCTTCTGCCCTACCCTACCTAATTAGACATGCCCTTAAAAGCCTGCTGTCAGTCACCCTATACCTACATATGTGTGTTTGCTCCAAAGGTATTGCATCTTCGCAAGGCCAGTTACAAAATCAAGCTCCTTTTAAAAAGAGTTTGAGAACCTCTGGTTTCAACTGTTCAGCAGAGCCAAGGCTGCTTGTGCAGTTGAAAAATGGAGCTGTTGAGCTGGTGTCTTTGGTCCTTCCCCCGGGCGTGTGGTGTCTGAGCCTGGATGCAGGCAGTCCTCCTCACCCTCGGCTGCTCTGCACACCGTGGTCCTGCATGGTCCCCGAATTCACAGAGCAGCTGCATCCTCTTCTGCGGGAGCTGAACCCTTTTTTACTCCTCTTACTCTCATGGGTTCCTGGAAGATTTCCCATCTTTATTTTCCCCTGCATTCTATGCCTGCATATTTTTTGTTATGCAACGCTAAGCATCAGGGACAATAGTGTGAGAAGCCGAAACTTGAATAAATGTTCCATGATCTTGCAGGAAACCTTTTCGTCTGATTAAGCTGAAAAGTATAGATTTGATTGGTAATATTTTTTTTAATTTCACAATAATATTCAGGGATTAATTGAAACTGGCAGGATTGCTGCTGTAGTTGGTTTTTAATGTGGAGTTTATTATAACATGTAGAGATGACCAGAAAATTGAAACCACATGATGGTACAGGGCATGTACATGGCATGTGCAGAATCTCAACTGGTAAATTGGAATGTTATTGCTGAGTTCAGCACAAAGTGCTATTCTAATCAGAGTCTGGACTCTTGGCAATGTTGAATACCTGCCTTTTAGTATGTCTGCTGCATGTAATGCTTCAAACCACTAAACATAGAGTGGTTAACACATTTTTATATCCAAATGTGTATGTTTAACAAAGAACTGTAGCATGACACTGGGTCCCTGGTTGGTGGAGGCAGACTTTGAAATAATATTTTGTTGGGATTTCTTTGTTATGCTGTGGACTTACAGATCTCTTCTATATCTTAAAGAATTTTGAGGTTTTTGAGGAGGTTTAATTCAATGGCATCTATTTTATTTAAAATGAACTACCTATTGGGTAGTGGTCACTACATTATACATGAGAGTATGGGTATAAGAAACAGCTGAATGTGACATCAAATCATGAAGGTGGAAAAAATTGCATTGTGATGATAATGTGAAATACAATGTTTAATGTTAATTGAGGGACCTTGGGATATCAGTGCCGTGAAATGCATTTGCATTAAATAATTACCAGAGTTATTTCCACAGTTTTTCTTCCAATATAAACTTATAGCCTGTCTTTCCTGTTTTGCAAGGGTCGTTTTTTTTCAGTGGTGGAATCTGACCAGAATTGAATAGTACATTGTATCTGTATTCACATTATTTATTAACAGACAGCAAATTGCTCATTGTGCCAGAAAATGAATGCTACTTGTGTGTATCCCCCTTCCCATGGTGCTCATTCTAAACTGTTTGCCATTGTTTTCTTATATAGCCTCATGTACTTACAGTTCTTCCATTTGGTATCAGTTACAGTTAATTTAAGTGCCACTGAATTTATTTTCAGCTTTTCGCTCTGTGTACGGCATTTGGAATTGTGCTCTCATTCGAAAAAGATTGGGAGAAACAATCTCAGTTGTATTTCTTTTCCAGTCTTGCATTGACATTTTTAATTGCATTTATGCTTTGGAAAAATCTCATTACAATTTTCCTCCTTATTTGTTTTCTTGTATTATCCTATGCATGTGCTTGATGACCTTTCTTTCAAATAATTTTTACTTTTCTCTTTTGTTTCTCATTTCTTTTCCTCATTTGCCTGAATTCCTGCTTCTTCCCTACTCCCCAACCTCTCCTGATTGATGCTTATTCTCCCCGGCCTATTCCAGTTCTCTGCCTCTGAAAGCTTCAAAGAATGACAAATCAAGAAGTTTGAAAAAAATCTCTCGGTAAGAATGAAAACAGAATGATGTACTTCATTGTCTCTACGCTTAGCTCATCTCCATTGTAAGCTGTTGTTTCAACTGTAATCTAGGAATTTACACTGTGGGGCACTGGGAAACTGTACATTTTCTACCTGAGTGTGTTTAATTTTATACTGTTGAAAAGTAAATATTTTCACTTGTTAAGAATTGGACACAGAATTCTGCATTTGCCAAAATGCTACTTTGAAATATCAGAGCCCTGCTCTGCTGGAAATGTAAGGGTGTTAAAGCCTCTTGGAGTAAGCTTAGACTTTTCCAGTGGTGCTCCTTTTCTCCTTCGAAGAAAACTTCATTTTAGAATCTGTAAAATCTTTAGCATCTGTGCCACTTTTCATAATTGATACTTTTAGGCTGTTCTGTCAGGTAGGTGGCTTTCTGGCTTGGCCTAGGCTTATTGTATGAATACTTAGAGCTCATATTCACAATTTAGTGGTCAAAAGTAGAAAAATTTATTCCCTTTGTAAGCCCTGAAATTCTTTGCTTAAGATGACAGCTTTCCTGCACTGTCAGGGTTGGTTCCTTAGGACCATGTGATGACTAATGGATCTAGAGCAGGTTTTCATCACACACAGGACAAATGGGATGGTTAAAGGCTTTTGAGAAAGCACAAAGACGCTGTGGGGAGAGATGACCACTGCCTAAACCTTGTAGAGGCTGATACCTAGCAGTGGCCTTGGGTATTGTTTGAAACACCTGTTGCTCCCAGAAAGAGTAATAAATCCTGGCTGGTTCTGTGCCCAGCTCCATCCAGCTGTATCCCCAGGCACCTCTGAGGTGCGGTGTCCTCTTACAGCAGGCAGAAACATTATAAACCAGAATGAGTCCTTTGGCCTTTCCAGTGGAACTGCTGAGGGACTTCTGAGACAAGCACATAGCTCCGTGACAGCTCTAGCACCGTTTTTTGTGTCCTGCATCTTGTTCTCGATGTCTTTAACGTCTTACATCAGATGGGAGCTTCTAAAGCTGTGGAGGTTGGGCAGTTTCTCATTCTGAAGTGATCTCAATTGTGTGCTGAATTAACACTTGTTTTGTTACAGTTTGTGGCTACCTCAGCCAAATAGATATTATAGGTATAGTCTGATCATAAAAGAGGCAGCAGTTTGCTCACCAGGCATTTTTCCATACGTATGTGATCAGAAATGGGCTGTTTGTTCTGGCCAGGTGTAATTGGCAAAGCAGCAGGCACAGCCTCCTCATAACAGGTGTGAGGTGCCAGACAATGCGAGAGAAACATTTCTTCCTAATAAGAATATGAAATAGATAGTACTGGTGGAAGGAGTTGGCCCTGACGCATCTCAAGGATTTGACTTCTGTACTGTTGTGGTGTCTGTGGGGTACTTACAGCATATTTCAGGTTTTGTGATGGGATGTAAGCTTTAGAAAGCCTTTTCCACCCACAGGGTTGTTGACAGGGTTCTTAATTCATCTCACACATGTGCACCAAACGGACAAATACTTCCAGTAACAGAGAAGAAGTGCACTCCTTTAATGATTGTTTTCTCATTATTTTTCAAAATCATTTTATACAGACACAGTAGGTGTAGACTTGTTTAAATTTTGTATGGATGTGTTAATGTAATTTGTTAAAACCACCCTTTGAATCTAATTATGTGTATTAACACTGGACTAGGTAGGACTGGATGATACGTAGGAGTAGAAATACACTAGAAATAGAAATTAATTGGCTTGGATGACTTAATTTCTGTAAGGATTCTAAACTCTTAACATTGTGGAGGGTTAAGTTGACAGGGACTTAAACCATAAGTGTACTGTTCTGTTGTTAAATGTGTTCTTCGTATGTTACAGAGAGTTCATCAATTACATGAAGCGATCCCGAACCTTTTATGCCTCTATAGCAGAAAGGCTGTGTGATGGAGATCTGGTGATGAGAGACAGCTCGACCTGCTGGAATGGAGAAGATGTTGTAGAAAGGTAAAGTTACAAGTAAAAGTTTTCCTTAGTGGTAAAAAGGTGACTTCATATCGTTCTGATGGTCATCAAGTGTCTCTTGTGTAATGAACTTGATGCTTAATTGAGCAAGGGTTTTGCTAAAATAGAAGGTTGTTAATACTGAGTTTTAGGTATCTGTATTAGATACAGTGGAACACTTTCTTCAAGGGCTGCTTTGAAGAATTCCTTTCTTTTACTATAGCAAGACAGCTCTTGGTCTGTAGGGAGATCTTACGCTCTAAAGGTAGGAGTAGTTACATTTATACAGTCCTAAAATTGCATTCAGCCCTTCGAAGACAGCCACGAGGCTGATGTGGTTTCTGGTGAAAATGAGTTTGATGCTGCTCTAAAGTGTGATTAGCAGGCATGGCTGACTGGAACATCATGCTGGTCATTATTAGAAAACATGTAGATCTTCCTGCAGAGCTGTCAGAAAAATGTAGTGACTGGACCATTATTTTCTTAAAGGATTTCCCTGCTATTTCTTTTCAAAGTTTCTGGCACAGCATTTTGAATAACTACTGGTTTTGGAATTGCCCAGCACCCTCACCAGAGCATGTTCTGCAGGAATTCTTATAAAATAACAATAAATGCGCTGTTCCATGTAGATAGAGACAGCTAGAAGCTCTGTAGGGTGAAAAGATATTTCCAGTTTGTCAGCTAAATTTTTTTCCTCTCTATATTTTATCAGTGTCTTTCCCATCACCCTTTAGAATCCAAACTGGAAAATAAACTTGCACTCTCCACGAGCTAAACTTTTTACTATGATTTCTCTTACCATGTATAATAGGAGACAACGTTGCCCAGAGGAGAAAGAGGTGTTCGGAATACAACTACTATTACCATCACTGTCAAAGTATACATCAGTTTTTGCAGTGAAAGCTGGTTGAAGTGTGCCAGTGAATGTTTTCCAAAAATGTCTTTTTGTCAAAACAGAGGCATCCATGGAATTGTGTTGGCTTTCATGATGTTTCTTATTGAGGTGTATTTTGTGGTCTATAGCAGTTCTAAAAGATAAAGTTCTAGCATTCTGTTTTCTTGCAAATTCTTGCAAATTATTAACAATTCCAATGTGGAGCAGAGAGAGGTTACAATTGTGGGCTGTCCCATTATTTGGAGTTCTGGCTGCCACACAGCTCTGCTTAGGTTTCTTATGTATAAATAACTTCAACTTAATTACGTCTGAGATATTCAGAGATAAATACATCATGTCTAACACATTCAGAGAGAACTTTAAAGTTTAATATTTCAACAGATACTGGCATTACAAATGTAGAAGCATGTATTTGAAGATTTGGCAACAATGAGTATTCTAGGTATTAATGCATACTGATTGTAATACTGATTGAAGTTTTTACTGTGAAAGTCAATGAAAAGGAAGTGGGGAGAATATCAGCATTTGTAATTGGTATTTCCATTTCATGGTACCTTTTGCTGGCAACGTGTTGGTGGATACACAGTTAGCTTTTAGAGCAAACGGGTTTCTGGCCAAAAGAAAAAGAGGAAAAGCAAAACCAGCAAAGCTATTTTCTTTATTAACTCTCTGAATAGAAAATTAAATCAATTTTTTTTTTTTTTTTTTTTTTAAGGCTGCTTAAATTGCTGATATGCATGTTTTAGAAAGGCGTGAAGGGAAAAACTGTTGTTTTTTTCTTTGCCAGTCTGTAACTTTCCCAGAGCTGGAAATATGTGGAAAAGTTTCAGATTCGAAAAGGGTAGGAAGCTGGGAGAAGTAGCGAGGAAAAGACCAAGATCCCTCATATTTTTAATTTAAAAGCAAAAACAAACGAAAAAGAGAAAGCTACACCCCAATAATGACATCAACAAAAAAAAAACCCTGCCACCAAACCCTGAAATATTTATAGTTAACATATTAAATGGGCAAGCTGGAAAATAAGAGTTCAAATTCACATGCTTAATCAGGCAGCAATATGTGTATATTTGTCAGTACCATTGTAGTATTGATTGCCTTAAAAGGAGGAGACTTTCTGGGCAGCCAGCGCTGCTACACAAATGTGGCTCCTGCTTGCTGGCAGATTGTGCTCCTTTCATCATCTGTTTTATAGGCTGCTGTTGTCATCAGCTCTCCCTACATGAGAAATAAACCTGTCCTGGAGATGCCTGAAGATGCATTTCTCTTTGCTCTTTCTGCTTTCCCAGGAGACCAGAGGATTAAATGTCAGTGGTAGTAAACAGCTCTGAACTCAAAATAGAGCCTTATTCTTAGCTCTCTATCAGAAAATAGATCTCCCCAATTAATCTAGTGGATCTCTTGTGAACCTGAGTTTAAGGTTACTCAGGCTGTGGAATTGGGAAAAGCTGCAGTTCCTGTTTCCTTGATGCTTCTTTCATTTCAAAATGCTATTTGAAAGCTGGTCAATATTTATGCTGCATGCTAATTGACATGCAAGCTCTTCAGGAAAAACAACCTTTAAAAACAATTTGACACACAAATGCAACCTGGAACAATATGAAGTTATTACTCAGATGTGGGGCTTGTGCATTCAATTAGTGGAGAGGGCACTTGAGGTCTGTCAGAGGATCTGATGACTTTTTACTTTATTGTAATTCATTATAATGAAGACATTGCAAACACTTGCAACAGGAGTACTGTCTTTCTCTTCATTACTCTTTTGAGCAACTTGTTCCTGGAACAAGAGTTCATACAAGAAATAGTTTATGAGGCCGTTAAATGGTCTGAGTATACAAAGAATGCTCAGAGAAGATGAGGCTAGAGCAGAAAAACTGGAAAAATATTTTTCAAAGTGAAGCAAGCTTGTAGAAATTTCTCTGCTGGAACCTTTCTTTCCTGGCAGTTTCGGATGATTATCTCGATACCATATCAGTGAAGGAGGTTGTGGGAGAAGTTGACAGCGTGAACCGTTATGCACTGCCAGNAAATTGCTGATATGCATGTTTTAGAAAGGCGTGAAGGGAAAAACTGTTGTTTTTTTCTTTGCCAGTCTGTAACTTTCCCAGAGCTGGAAATATGTGGAAAAGTTTCAGATTCGAAAAGGGTAGGAAGCTGGGAGAAGTAGCGAGGAAAAGACCAAGATCCCTCATATTTTTAATTTAAAAGCAAAAACAAACGAAAAAGAGAAAGCTACACCCCAATAATGACATCAACAAAAAAAAAACCCTGCCACCAAACCCTGAAATATTTATAGTTAACATATTAAATGGGCAAGCTGGAAAATAAGAGTTCAAATTCACATGCTTAATCAGGCAGCAATATGTGTATATTTGTCAGTACCATTGTAGTATTGATTGCCTTAAAAGGAGGAGACTTTCTGGGCAGCCAACGATGCTACACAAATGTGGCTCCTGCTTGCTGGCAGATTTTGCTCCTTTCATCATCTGTTTTATAGGCTGCTGTTGTCATCAGCTCTCCCTACATGAGAAATAAACCTGTCCTGGAGATGCCTGAAGATGCATTTCTCTTTGCTCTTTCTGCTTTCCCAGGAGACCAGAGGATTAAATGTCAGTGGTAGTAAACAGCTCTGAACTCAAAATAGAGCCTTATTCTTAGCTCTCTATCAGAAAATAGATCTCCCCAATTAATCTAGTGGATCTCTTGTGAACCTGAGTTTAAGGTTACTCAGGCTGTGGAATTGGGAAAAGCTGCAGTTCCTGTTTCCTTGATGCTTCTTTCATTTCAAAATGCTATTTGAAAGCTGGTCAATATTTATGCTGCATGCTAATTGACATGCAAGCTCTTCAGGAAAAACAACCTTTAAAAACAATTTGACACACAAATGCAACCTGGAACAATATGAAGTTATTACTCAGATGTGGGGCTTGTGCATTCAATTAGTGGAGAGGGCACTTGAGGTCTGTCAGAGGATCTGATGACTTTTTACTTTATTGTAATTCATTATAATGAAGACATTGCAAACACTTGCAACAGGAGTACTGTCTTTCTCTTCATTACTCTTTTGAGCAACTTGTTCCTGGAACAAGAGTTCATACAAGAAATAGTTTATGAGGCCGTTAAATGGTCTGAGTATACAAAGAATGCTCAGAGAAGATGAGGCTAGAGCAGAAAAACTGGAAAAATATTTTTCAAAGTGAAGCAAGCTTGTAGAAATTTCTCTGCTGGAACCTTTCTTTCCTGGCAGTTTCGGATGATTATCTCGATACCATATCAGTGAAGGAGGTTGTGGGAGAAGTTGACAGCGTGAACCGTTATGCACTGCCAGGACCAGACACCATTCACCTAAGAGATCTAGAAGGACTAAAGGGATAAACAGTTGAATTACTCATTGTGATACTGTATTCTTGTGAGACTATTTCAATAGCAGATGATGGGAAGATGTGAAATGTGAAGCCATCATTGTATTTTTAGCAAAATAAGGGTTTCAGAAAGGTGTGGCTGGTAAACTTGGTATGTAACAGTAAAATCTGTAGAAACTAGAAGCAGATTAATGTGATACTTAGCAAAAGGGATCAACATGTTGAGCATCTTTAGAGGATGATAATAAGCATGTGGACAGCGTAGATTGCTACGGTATGCTTGGATTTCTGATAGATATTTGATAAGGTCCTTCGCACAAGGCTGGTAGAGGTGAAAAGAAGGGTAGGTGATAGATGGTCATAAGTTACAGTGGAAAGAGATGAGCAGTGGCAGTGCATGGGGATTTGTGCTGGACCCTTGCTGTTCATCTCTCATAAGAGACCTTTGAAGGGGAATGAATACCAAGGTGACAGCATGTGCTGATGATACTAAGTTAACCTGGGTAGAAAAGACAAGGGCCAGCTGTGGTTAATTGCAGGAGGAACTTGTAACGTGGAACAACTAGGCAATAAAATGACATATGAAATTCAACATGGGCAAACATAAAGTGATTCACGTGAAAAGAACAGTCCGAATGTTGTGTACAGGATGGTGTGCACTGAGGTGGCTTTCACTGCTGCAGGCAGTTCTGCTGTCCCTCAGGCTCAGAAAGATGGAGTCCAACTGCAAATGTATGGAGGGAGCAACAAGGAGGAGGATGAAGGGCATGGAATGGATTCTGTATGTGGAAGGGCACACACTGCAGCCTGACACAAAAAAGTAGGAGGAGAATGTGATAGTGGCCTATAAAAGTCATGTGTTATGGCAATGTTGAATATGGAATTGTTTTTCACTGTTTCTTTCATTACAAGAACAAGGGTGTCTTCTTAAATTAATAAGTCATAGGTTGAAAGCAGAAGTAGATACTCCTTTGCTAAACTTTTGGTTAAGCTATGGAACTTCTTTCCTCAGGATGTCTGGATGTTTAAAAAAGTGGTTGAATTAATGAGGTTATCATCAGCCCATAGAAATGCAAGTTGTAAAATGACTATCTGAGTAGATAGGAGGCAATCAGGTGCTGCATCCAGGTCTGTCCCTCTAAGGGCTGAGGCAAAGGGTTAGACAAAAGATTTACAGCTGCTCCTGTGGATTTATTTTCTGTAGGGGCTAAACTGCAGGAACCTCCCTCTCCTCAGGAATATCATTTCAGCTAAGCTAAATACTTCCATTAAACAACTTTCTCCAGTCTCCCTGGCTTTGGTAGCTAAACAGGCTTTGCTGTCTCAGGTCTCGGCCTCCTGAGTGGCAGACTAGTACAATAAAGTGCCCGAGGACTTTCCCAGAAGCTCATATTGAGATTTGCTGTTGATGTCAGATTTACATCGTTATGTAAAACATGGGTTCCCCTTTAGAGCTCCTTTTTATGAAGTCTGGCTTCTTGTGAAGTCTTAGCTGCAGTAGAGTAACCTTGTCAGAGACAGCTCTTTCTGCTGCTGGAGAAGGGGAGATGTGGTCTCACAGGTTTTGGGATGTGCATGTGTACGTCAGATGAGTAATCCTAGTTTGGGAGTAGCACTTCTAGAGAACAGGGGGTTGCGAGTACTACGTTAAAGTTCGATAATCATTCAGTCTTTCCAGGTCTGTGTGCCTACTTGTCTCTTGCAGTTTCTATCTCGAGAGAGATGAAACCATCATAAATAATAAACAGAGAACCAGCAATCTGGGGACAGAAGAATTAAAGCATTACGGGTGTGGTTGGCATTCATCATAGCCGGCTCTAGGCACCACATACGCTTTCCCTCTCTTTCCCCATAGCTATGCCCTTTGTTCTCAGAGAGAGGCTGGTTGCCATCCAAAACCCACCAACTGCAATGCTCGCCGCTATGCTCGGGCTCAGGGCTGGGGTGTGAAAGTAGCTCAGGGCCATGTTCAGCAAGCTCAGCACTTGCTTTTCATTGTATTCATTGATTTTCATGCTCCTTTGCATGTTTGGGCCTAATCTTGAAACAAAGATGATGTTGCAGCATTGTTCCACATCTACCTGGCTCTACTAGAAGGTGCATTCTCAGGGCAGCCCCCAAAGACAGGTCTCCCCAGTTATTATCACATGAATGGACGTATGCCTTTAGCATGACCATTTCAAAGACACTCCTGTCACATGAACAACATGTCAAGATCTCAGAGTTGTTGGAAGTGGAGAGGTCTGCTCGTGACTGGCTCTGTGTGGGGACTGTCCCACAGAGGAAGAGACACTGAAGCCTCTTATGTTGCTCCTGCAGGAAGTGTTGCGATATAATGAGTTGAAATTTAGAGGCTGACAGATGCTAGTGAGAACTCTAAGATTGTTGCTACCATTTCAAATCTTTTTCTTTCAAGGGATGAGCACTTACAATTACTTTGATATGCTCTAAAATGCACACCATCCCTGTTGTGATGTTCCAGTAAGCAAAAACCAGCTTGTTTTATAGTAGGAAAATGTGAGCTGGTAATGAAGAAAATTAAGTGACTGGCTTTATTAGCAGTGGTGGATACTTGGGATCTTTGCGATAAAAGCCTCTTTTTCTCAGTTGCTGAACTGTGATTTTTAGGCTGTGTCTCCAGTGCGCAGTAGGCATGCATTCTCGGAGAAAGGGATGGTGCTGATAACCCAGTGCCCCCACGCTGTGTGTACTTTGGAGGTTTTATTTCAGGCTAGCTCTAGTGCGTTACTGGGTACTGAATGGCACCAGCATCCTCGAAGTGCACCCTTAGTTCTGTTGAACAAGAATCTGGTTCTGAGGCTGCTCTGCTATAGAAGCTGGAGAGTGAGGAATTGCGACATTCAGGGGGTTAACTGAAAAGTATAAAGCTGATCAGAACTAACATGACAATGTAGACACACCTGGTGGTCACTTGGACACCTGCATTTGAAATCTGGGGTCTGAAACTTTAGCTGCCTCAAATAATAAGGACTTGGAAGCTGTAACTAGGGTGTATATTTTGTAACAAGAAGTTATATCAATGCGATTTGATGCAATTAGTCTACGGTGACAATTTGGTAGCACCGTGTCCCTAACGGTGAGGTGGTGGAGTGCTTCTGAGCTCTCAACACGGGGCTGGCTCGCAGGTTTGCTGCTTGGTGGAGGATCCAGCAGGAATGTCCCATCCCGGAGCTGAGCCAGCCCACCTGGTGTGTGAAACCTAATGAGATCACAGCAGGTGCTGATGTGACTGCAGGTGGTAACCTGAATACAGGCTCTTGGCCGCTTTCATGCTACGTCTTCCATTTACAAAAAAACCAAAACAAAACACCTGTTAGAACAGTGTCAGCCTTCAGGTTGACTCTGAAAAAAAAACGCTTTCAAACGTTTGGCAGAGAAATTATTTCTTGGAAGAAGCAAATCCAAACAGTGACCATGATGTTGCACAGCTTTACATGACTTTTTCCTGAGCAAAGGGTCATGACATTTTTGGATCAATGAGAGGTTTACAGGTTAGAATCACACTGGAGATGTGCAGTTTGTTTTGGGAGATATTGCTACTTGATGCCAAACTGAGGAACAGGTTGGGAGTTTCTAGGAATTAGGAGGCTGAAGAAAGGGATGTTAAAGTTTTTTCTTTTTTAGAGTGACAAGATTGGTAGCTGCTTCAGAGGTTTGTCTTTCTCCAGGCTCCTCTTCATGTCACATGTATATTTTTTTCACACACAAAGTCAGAGTTAAGAGTAGGTCAATTAACAGGAGTTTGAGCAAGCCAGTAGCAGCAGAATACTTTTGAAAACTTGGAAGTTAAAAATGTGTGAAAGGAAGAGCAGATTTACTAAACGGTGTGTATTGATGTTTTAATGTCTCAACAAATCAAAACAATTCTGTTTCTAATTGTATTTTCAGCATTCATAAGCTGATCGCTAGTTTGACTAGCCATCCCAGATTTGATGGAATGAGTCTCTAGTGAAATGGAGCGGCTGTAGTGGTTATTGTGGCCCACTGATCTCTACTGCGTTTCTCAAACGGCTTGGTGAAGTCATGAAAAATAGTAGATTGTGTCAAGAAGAAATGAGCATTGCTGGGATTTTTTGTTTGTTTGTTTGCTACAGTCATCAAAATATTTCCAAAGTAAATGAAATGCTTCCTTAAATCCTGATGGCTATTTACTATTTCATCATGCTCTGACCTAGGTCTTCAGAAAGATTTGGGAACTAATATCTCTCGTTGTAAATCTGATATCTTGGACCAGTCTTTCCTCATTTGGAATAAAAGTGTGTATTCCTGTTGGGAAGTCCGTGTCTTAAAGAGCAATGCTTTGCTTCAGACCAAAATGTCTGTTATGCTCATTGTGTTTAGATGAGAGATCTCTGTTGAGTCTTCACTATTCGCACTGAAGTCTAGGGCTGTTGCTAATATTTTTTTTATCCACCACTGAAAGAGCAAAATAGTTGTAAAGTTTGCTTGGATTATAAATTAACAGGACAAATAAACCTGAAAAGCTTATTCCCCTTCCAAGTTTTTGCATGTACTTACTTGGTACAACTACATTTTGAACACTGAGCCATTTCCCTGGTCAGGTCCTTACTGTACAACGTAAGTAGACTATATGAGTTTGATTTTTTCAGAATACTTTTGAGAAAAGCAGTCTTCCATACTCTTTTTTTTTTTTTTATTTCAAGCAAGACAAGTACGTACTGAAATGTAGCTACCAGTGCAAACAGGTTGTGTACTATTAAGTTTAAATCATGCTGTTTCTGCTGTAGTCTTATCTGCTCTGCAGCCCAGTTTTCCCATTTTGGGTAATCCCATTTTTTTAAATTAAGAAACCAAGCACAAACCAAAACCATCTCTCCCTATTGCTGAAAGTCCGCAGCTTTAGGAGAAACTAAGAAATTATGACCATATGTGTAATATTTTCAAATATGGAAATACTGGAAAAGGAGACAAAAAGGGGAAGATTCTTTTCCCTGTTGCTAAGGATCATCTTTCCTTGTTTGTAGCAAGTAAAGCACTTTTGGACACGTGGCTGGTGGTTCCATCAAATCCCTGTGAACTGCTGTCATTGTTTCTACTCTTAACTAAAGATTTGTGCAGATAGGTGGTATCTATAACCAGGAATTAGAACTAGCACTAGAAACAACAGATGTAAGTATGCTTTTAGCTGCTGTAATATTTGTTATTTTTCGGTCTGTTTACCCTTTTTTTCCATCTGTCAGGCTTAGCAGTTGTTGAGCTCTAACCAAGTTGGAATCTCTATATAATTGTTGGATCAGTAGATCAGATTTAGCTTTATTTGGAGTGGGGAAAGAAAAACAGTTGTGAAAATGACTGTAGGGAATTTTGTGTTTGTTGCCTCTCAGTTTCAAGCAGAAATTTTCTGAGTTTCCGAATGAATTGTGTGTGGTTGTTTCTGTTGGTGTGTGGGTTTGTGTTTGGTGGGTGGTTGGTTGGTTTGTTTTTCTTAGTGCCAGTTAGTTTGATCTGAAATAGTCGTAATGATGTTAGAAGTAGAGGAATCTGCTGGTCAGACACAGGTTTCCATTGCACAGGCACAGCCCCATCAGTATTTCGGATGTGTCTCTTTAGGTGTGTGAGTGGATTATATGTGGAAGGGGTTTCTCTGAATGTGCCAGACTTTGCCATTGGTAGTGCCTTAGAACCTTGGAGACATGCTGAAGTTTTCATTCTCATTTCTCCAAATCTGCCTTGGTTTGGTAATGCTGTGAGGAGTAAAAGATAGTAAAAACATGTTCCTGTCACTAAAGGTTACACGTTTGGCATGTAGGACCCTGATTTGGTAGGAGGGGCTGGGGGAGATTATTTTACAGCAACTGCTTTTCAGATCAGAATCGCTTTCTCAGGAAATTTCAGGTGTAACATTTTGGGGTTAAAAACTTGCATGTGAAAATGGCTTTTAAACCAGATCACTGGAAATACAAGAGAAGTATGCTTTGTAACGCCCAGTAGGAGCCCACACTTCTTTTCCTTCCTTCTCTTTTTTTTAGTTCTTCAGTTGTTTTTCTTGGAATTTTGCATTAAGTGGAGGGATTAGGGGACACCTGTCCACAGGCTTGAGCTCTCAGGCCCTGTGCTAGTTTGCTGAGAAAGGAATTGGCAAATCACAGTGACTTCCTTGTCTCAAAATGTTTTCCTTTAGAGACTCTCAGTTTTTATGAGTTTAGCACTTTCGTTGTCCCCTTTCTCATTTCCTTAGGTTCTAGCAAGCAGCCATCTGGATATGGAAAACAGAGGTAATCATTTAGCCTTAGCGTACTTAAAAAGCATTTAGCTTCTGTTATTCTTGTGCCATCAGTGTAAACAATTTCTGGAGATATACTCCTTACTGTAAGTTGTAAAATGCTATATCTTTTTGCAGTATTTTCCAGTTTTTAGGGTGTTTTCCAGGACTTGCGCTGTTTTTGTTAGTGGGCTTTTTGTTTGGGTTCTTTTTAATCTTATGGAATAAACCAAATCCACTGTGGTGCAAGTGACTGTTTAAGATGTAACTTTGCCTGAGCTTACCCTTCCAAATGATGCAGAGCTCTGACTGGTGTGTTATGTGTCCTTCTGTCAGGATGCACGGCGGATGAGCATTAGAAGTTCACTGCCATTCAAGCGTGTAAATGTTAATAAGGCTGCTAATTACCTCCTGCACATCCCCAATCAACCATAGGGAGGAGAGAGACGGCAGTGCTAAATAGCTACCCCACCACATGTAAACTCAGCATTTGGCCAGGGCACTCCAGCTCAGGGAGTTTCTGCCACCACATGCAGTAGCAAGGAAGTTGTAGTGGGGCAAGAAAAAAACCAGGCAATGTTTGTGCAGTGACAACAGAAACCCTTTTACTTCATAATTGGTAATCTCTGAAATCGAGGCAGCTGGTCCCAGGCAGGTTATGGTGAGTACCTGGAACAATTCAAGTGAGTATGGAAACCAAAGATGAAGATAGCTCGATGTTGTCTTTATTCAGGCAAATTTAAGTCTCCTGTAAGCCAACTGTCTACATGAATAAAGCATCCTGGTGAATTCAAACTTGATGACACGTGTTTGAATTTGGCTGATGTTCTCCTAATGTCTGTCTCACAAAGTGAACAGTGATTGCTCTGAGAATATTTGTGTCATTTGTATGTGCAGGTCTGTGATGTATTTAAGGATAGAATGTGATAATTGGCTGTTGGTAAAGCTTGTCCTTTCATGTAAGGAAGCAAAAATCTGTAGTTGGACTAGTTAGGAGGAGAATATATTGACTTTCTCTGGGGTATGTCATGTGTTTGTAGATATTGTGTTCTGCTGTCTGAATTGGTATCTTCCCTGTTCAGGAAGGCAAATCAGTTAAAAAGCAGCAGAAGACAGCAATGGGCCTGGTTGTCCCAGTTCACTTGTTTTCCAAATGGGAAAATGAATCCTGCATTTTTGATCACTGAAAGTTAAACATTTTGCAGAAGGTTTTCATGTAGAAACTGTTTACCTTTCTGTTATAAACATACATACTTGTCTGCTCTGCAAAATACATCAATGCGAGTTTGGTCAGATTCAGGTGAGTAGCTCAAAACCAGCTCTGTCGGCCCTGTGGTGCCAGTGCCAGGCCTCAGAACATGGAGGAAAGAGGAAGAGTTACAGGAAAATCGATCAAGTAGTGTAGATAGGGGTATGTGGGGGACAGCTGTGTATAAGGAGAGGTGAGGTAATGCGAATAGTACTTAGTCCAGAGATGCCCGGAAGGAAACGGCTAAGGGGGTGCTTGGCTGACTGGAGTCATCTTTGTTGAGATACCCTGTTCTGGAGCTCCCGCCATCAGGCAGCAAAGACTGATCTCTGTCAGCAGCGGCACTGCAGGAGAGGCACAGAGGCCTTATTCCCTTCTGTGGAATACTCTGGATTTATGGTTAATTGCTGCAAAGGAAGTTTCTAGAATTAGAGCTTTGGGATTGGTCATTCATGGTGTGAATTTCGGGGTTGTCTTATGCAGGGACAGGAGTTGGACTTGATGATCCTTGTGGGTCTCTTCCAAGTCAGGACATTCTATGATAAAGAAGGATGGAAAAGCCAGTATGTTTAATGTACTGATTCTACTCTCCCCTGCTTTATTTGGGCGAATTTTGCAAATTACAGTATAGTCCCTTGAATTAAAAATATAAATTCTTATAACCATAGTTACCTTCAGCTTGGAAAGGGAGCTGAGGTGGTCTCTGGCCCAACCTCCTGCTTCAAGCAGGGACTGCTGTGAGATCAGATTGGGTTCCTCAGGGCTTTATACAGTATGGTCTTGAAAACCTCCAGCGATGGAGACCATATGAGCTTTCTGGGTGCCTTGCTCCACTGCTTGGCTGTCCTCGTGCTGCAAAATTTCTCCCTTGTATCCAGTCAGAACCTCTCTAGTTTCAAATGTTATTTTTTGTTTCTTGTCCTTTCACCACGCATCACAGTGCATTTGCAAACCCGAAGCTCTGGAAGGCCATGCTGTGCCTAGGAGACTCTCCTCATAGCTCTCAGATGTGTTGAGAGACAGAGCAACCTGCATTATTTTCTGTTTTTACAAGATGAGAGACTTCACTGATGATGAAAAGAAGCAATTATATTTTAAAGGCAGAGCGTTATACACAGAATGAGATTAGAACTGGTTTTCCCTCCAGTCACCTGTAGTACTTAGATAAAATACCTATAATATGAATAGTGCCACCACAGAGGACTGTACTGGTTCTTAAGAGATGCTCACAAAGCAAAATCTGTTTAGCTAAGAAAATAAATGCCTCAATAAGGATATTATATTTGTCCTTCGTTTTTCTAATAGGAATAAATTAAATTTCAGTTCAGTTTTAGAGAGAATTTCTTAAAGAGATGTTAGGCAGATTTCAGTTACGAACAGAAAATAAGGTCCAAATGAATTTGTAATACATTGTGAAAGTAAGGCTGTTTCAGTGCATTTCATCAGTACTAGCAAACAAAAATAATTGGTTAGCACTGGAAGTTTTGTATGTATGTAGCCCATAACAAGTGATTTCTTAAAAAAAGGAAGCACGTAAATTTGGCTAACAAGATGTGTTCAATCTGCAAGACTAATTCAAATGCCATATAGTAACACCTAGATGGTTTTTCTTCTGCGAGATCACAGAGGCAAAGATAGTAAGCTGATAGTAATTGCAGGAATTGCATGTTTAATACCAGAAAGGCTGTCACTAAAACATCTCCCAGGGGGTTGTGGGAATATACATATGTAGAAAGGAATATCTTCTGTGGTGATTTGAGATTAGTGCCGTGTAGGATCCTGTGGTTAGATTCCTCTTCTGTTTCTAGTTCTGGCTCTATAAAAATCATGAGCTGTTACATCTTTAATCACGTGGGAGAGAAGAGGGGTCTGTCTTTCTAACAACGAACAGACATGTTGTTATGCTATTACATAGTTTGCAGAAACCTCCTTAGCCATATTTGTTTGATGACAGTATCACTCTAAAACACAGAATGGGGAAAAAAATGGAATTAAGAAAACTGCTTCCTGCTTGTAAAATTGTACCTAATGAATTTCAGTGCTGTAAATACTTTTTGAGCACACGGACAACAGGAAGGGGTGATTGCCTTGAAAGGTGTTGCCCATCAGACTCCTCCAGCTGTTGAGATGACTGTATAGTTTACCATTGATTACCACAGTAGTTATTTTTCTCCACAAATTGGGAAGGTGCATTTACATCTATAGTCAAGGGCCGTTTCTAATGTTGCGCAAGACTAAGCTGTCAGGCACAGGCTTTCGGTCTGAATTTTCTGTTTGGTCAAAAGGATACCTGTTATGTTTTTGGGTTCATCTGCTGTGATGTGTTAAAGGACCAGGATACATAGCTGAAAAGTGGTCATGAAATACTGTGCATGTGTCCCATGAATGCTTGTGAGTAAGGTACCTCCTCTGCTGGACAAGAGCCATCAAGATCAAAAAGAGCGTGTCCCACAGTGGTTGGACTTTGTAGTGAGACCTGGTACCTTTTGAATTCCAGAGAGAACTTCATAAAAACAAAGGATTGCCCCTAAAGAACCCTTTGCAACGGTGATGCTGCAGCCTATGGGCGCAGCTTTGAGTTCGGGTTTTGCTGTGTGACTATGCATGCGGTGTGGATATGAGCAACAACGCCCTAAAGTACAGGCTGGGCTGAAGCCATATGCTGCAAACAGGTATTGTTTTACACACTGCATAGATACACAGCCTACTCTCCTTATGCTATAAAAGAGACTTTTACAAGCGTATATAATTAATTTTAGTAGCAAGCCTGCCCTCCTTCCCCCCTCCATTGTGCAGCCAGACACTGGAGGAAAGGAGTGTACATCTGCAGCCTTGTGTTAAAGCTGCTTCTTCTGGCACTTCAGTGCATTTATTTAAGGATTTTCTGTTAAGTAGTGGAATCCTGACTAAATGAGGAAGGAATTATTTGCCCCTGGATTGTATAACTTCTGAAAATTAATGTTTGGGTTTGCAAATATGAACTCAGTTTCTGTTGTTGAGGAAAGATTTATTAGCTTGGTCTGAAATGTAATAAATTTTTTATGGTTTTGACCAGAAATTGTGTTTTTTGGTGAGGCTTTCTATTAGGAATATAGGCTGAGTCCTCTCCTTCCTCACCACAGACTTTCAAAAGCTCAAGGCATGTCTTCCTGTGACTCACACTAGAAAAGTGTGTGAAGAGCTGTGACAGAGGTCAGTGATGTCTGTACCTCATAGCTGCCTCATGAATACCTGTGCAGACCCTTTGGCTGGATGTGGTCTGCACTGATCTTTGCAGTTGAAACTGATAAGTCTGTGTCCTTTAAGACTTTTTTTTTTTTTAAATGCAATGATCGAGGAAAGACAATGTTAAGGATTTCAGTCCTGGAAACTATTAATAGATTATCTCAGTGTAGAGATAATTATGTGCCAGCTGTTGGGAGGAAATCTAACGCCAAAAAGGAGCAACATGTTGAATTATCCAGCACCAACTACAGACGAGAAGTTAATGTGAGTCAGGAGGCAAGTTTTGTACTGAAGTACAGGAAAACAAAAAAAGGAGAGAAAGGCAGTAGCAAGCATGTAAGTTTTTCATGTGTCACAAAAAGGTTACCAGGAGCCTGATTCAGTGCATGAGTAACTGCTCACCCAAGGTCTGTTCGTGAAGTTTGATAGAATGATCTGTGGTCCTCACTCCTGTCGGATGGGCCTGCTGTGGAGTTTGGATGGCTGGGGTCTCGTCACGTAGCTTGGTACTCGTTGTGGATGACCTCTTAGAGGACAGCAGGCTGTTGTGGTGCTCAGTCTGCGTTTACCTGAGGAACTCTGGCAGCTTCACTGAACCATTTACACCTCAGCCTTGAGGAACAGCTGAGAAGTTGCCTCCAGTATTTTGGTGCTTGTCCTTAAAACTTTGTTTTTCTGTTTTTTGTTTTAAAGTTGCATTTCCCTTGTGTTTCTGTGCATAGTATACTGTTAAAAAACAAAAAAAAAAATCACCGTGATGTGAAGTAGTTTTCTGGATGGACTGACAGTGACTCCATGCCCACTGCTGGTTAAGTATGACCTGCGTGTTGGAAACAATTCTCTTTTTTGTGTAATCGCAATCCTTTCGTTCTTGCAGTGGTAATGGTAGGCCTTCTACTTACTAGTTAATACTTTTACTTATATATGTCCAAGTAATTTGATGATGGCTGAAGTCAGTATTTGAAAAACAATTCCTCTAAATACAAATAGAGATTTGACTTGCGACAGCCTCTTTTTAATGTCATAACATTAAGCATTTTGTCTCAGGTTGAGGGAATTGAATGCAAATAATTAATACTGGCTTTCAGCATTTATTGGGGGACATTTGTGGGTTTGGTATCTACTCAGTGACTTATTCCCTTTGATTTAAATATTCTGTGGGGCAGGACTTTGAGCAGAATACACAGAATGATAAATCTTGTTATAGTTGTCTAGGTTGTTCCATTGGGGCAGTATTTTGCAGATGCAACGTGTAATGGGCTAATTTGATACTATAGTAGTATCTCTTTTATTTTAGCCATTTTGGGATGTTCTTTATTAAAAAGTAATTTAAAAAAAGGCAGATATTCTTTCTGTTGTGTGCTATTTTCCTATTTATTTTCTTCAGAAGGAAAGAACAGCCCTTACTTAGGAAACTGAAACTTTTCAATTAGAATAGTAGAGTAATAATATGGTAATGTTTCAATCATTGAAACTCTTCTAACAAAAACAATCCAGACATGGATACAGTCTATGGAAAACATCCAAGATAAAGTTTATTTTCTTGTGCAGAGTCCAACATAATGACTTTCTACCCATTCCTATTAGGAAAGGTCACAGTCAACGTCACATTGAAAAGGTAGAAAGAAGTTTCATCTGATCCTTCAGTGTGCCTTAGCCAATGATTCTTCTGATAGAGAAGTAAAATTCATTTTATTTCCTTTGTAATGGGTACATAATACACTCGTATCAACAAGAAACTTAAAATCCTATCTTAGCCTAGAGATATAAGACCGAAAATGGATTCTTCAGAATATCAGTTAAACGAGAAATCAGTAAGAATGCTTAAAATACTCATATACCACCTCCTTTCCCCTGAAACTATAGGGTAGAATCGCAAGTCTGGTCTCTTTGTCTGTTGGATGAAAACAGATAACATATGATGTTTGATTTTTGGCATTTCTCAGAACATTGAATATCTGTGCTGTGCCAGAGCACACTACTTTTCTGAGCAGTGTTCAGTTTAATACAAAGAATTATCAATTTCCAGACCAATCCCTACAAAGTCTTACTAGTGCTTTGTCTTACTGGAATGGCTGTATCTAAAAGAATTTGCTCTACCAATTGTAGTGGTTTGTTTAAGTGTTAGAATGTTTTGCCTTGATAGGTGTGAGAAAAATACCAGCAGGTATACATAAAAATATTTTTGACATTATTTCAAGAAGAAATTGAAAATGTAAAAGTAACAATGTATTAAAAAAATATTATTTGGAGGAGAATTTTCCCATTCTCACTTACTAGTCCTGTGTCCTAGCAGTGATGAAAACAGCATTTGTAGACTATGTACAGTATAAGCAGCTCAATGGAAAAAAGCCCCATTCAATTATTTGGATTTCAAAGTAGGCATTTAGGAATCAGTCGCTGTTTTAATACAGCCTATCAAATAAGATAATAAATTTTAATTTTTCAAACAAGAGTGCATACTTTGAGAGAAGCGTTGCTGTGATAAAACCTGCGGTTGCTTAAAATTCAAAAACTCAGTCCTGTGTTGGTCAGAGCAGCCGATGCTGTTCCTCGGACGCTCTCGCTGTTCTGACGTCACAAAGCCACCCTGTGTATGACCGAGGTACCTGTGTCGATGCCCTCACTTCAGCCACCACTGCAACAGCAGCAGCCACAGAGAGAGATCTCAGAGGTCAAGAATTGTTCACTCTGTGGGCATGTGAGTCGATGTTGGACCGAATTAGATCTGCATTGAACTAAATCCATATGGCAGTTTGATCCAGGTTTTACTGTGCTGGAATGATCTTCCTGGAAATTGTCGTTAAGGTAAATTAGGCCTTCACATTGTTTTTATGTTACAGGTACTTTGTATTTGGAGGCTGGGTTAGAAGTCTGTTTCTAGTACTATCCAAACCTGAACGTCAAAAAACATAAAATGATCTCTGTTTTGCTGGTTTCCATTCCCTGGGTACGCTTTGGGTAGATGCTGGCAAAATATTTTTGGTCTAGTATAATGTGTGTATGATTTAACATACCAGTCACAGCCAACTTCCTAGGCAAACATAGCTGTAGCAAGGTGTGGTAGCATCCAGTGTCGGAAACTGCTGATAGTTTTGGCAGAATAGAAACCCCACTGCTGCCTAGTTCTGTCCCAGAAGCTGACCCCTCAGTAAAACGTCGTTATCTGAGCATGTTTGCTGACTACAACAGTATTTAGAGCCATGTCTTGTGGCGAGAGGAAGATTTGCCTATAAGCAGCAGATCAGATGAGCAGACACAAAGGCAGTTTAACAAATGTTAAATGTTGTTTAGAAGTAGTTTAATTTATATGTTGTTTATTACACAACCTCTCTCTGTTACTGCTATAAAACCGTCTTGCTGTAGCTTTCCCTGTCTGCTGTGTACTTTCACTGACCTCTGGGGTGATTGCTTCTTCAAACAGATGATCTTTTCTGTTCTGAGTTGCCAGTTTAAAATGCAAATATTCCCATACAGCTACTGAAAGAACCCTATGGATTCATGGAATAAAAAAATAAGAGGTCTGATGGAAGGGTAGTGAGAAAGCCCAAAATACATTCTTATTATCAATTCCATAGGGTTAAGCTGGTTCCTCAAAGCAATTGATGTATAGTACTTGCTCCACAGTAATTACGTGGATACGGCATACTCTGTGGCACTTGTGGACGGTGCAGCTGATCCTTCCTTTGCTGCTGCCTGCTTGTCTGTGGTGGTGCTGCAGGGGGGCTTGAATCTGAAGCCATCTGCGCATTGGGGAATGTCCCTGTGCTTGTGGAGCTGGCACACGCAGGAGCGATGGTGAGAGAAAACGTGCTGAGATGTGCGTGTCTTTGCTGTAGAATCCCTTGGTGTGGCCCCGTGGAGAAGCAGTTTGAGACAAGATCTTTCCTTCAGCAGTGTCATACACCTTCACCTCCTTCAAGTGGGGACAAAATACATCAACTTCAGAGCTCCAGTTTAAGGGCAAAAAGGCTTTGGTCGCTTTCTCTGTTGGAAGGATATGATAATGGAGGAATTTTTGTGGGGACTAAGTACGTTTTAAGGAAGGGGCACTTGCTGCAGGACACGTTTTTATGTTTGTGAGTAGAGCTGCACTTAATGGAAGTTGAGCTGGAAGGGAAGTTGTTTGGCTGGGGTAACGTCAGGGTCACAGTGGAAAAAGAACTCTTTCTCAAGGCTTTCCTCAGGTCTGGTCAAGTTTTAGGAAGTATCCAGAAAAAAAGAAAATACAATAAGTGTTCCCTTTAATTATGAAAGATTCCTGGAGAAATTATTTTAAGCCCAGAAGCCAGAAGATTTCTCTGGTGTTTTTTTCTAAGTCTTTAGCAGAGAACTGGCATAAAATTCAGAGAAATGCAGATGAATTGCAGAGTCTGAGAAGTTTCTCAATCTAAGCCTCTACCGTGTTAACGATGCCCTCACCTGCTGGGGAGATCTCCTCCTCATCAGTGATTTAGTTGGAAACACACAGAGTGTCCTGGTTTTCTGAGCCTTGTGTGCTGCACGTGAGCTCCTCTGGCCTCGTTGCAGCGCTGGAGTTGTCCTGGGGTGCCTCCCATCGCTTCCCGTGCTGGCTGCAGGGCCAGGCTGGGCCTGTGGAGCAGCAGCGCTGTCTGCAGTGGCTCTGCTGGGCAGGGGGCTGGAACCCATGCGGCGCCTCCTCTGGAACAGGCTCTGCTCCGGCCTCTGCCCGAGGGTCCTGCGAAACCTTGGCGTGCTGCCTGGAGCAAATCCCTGTCTTACTGCCATGGCCAAGTGTGCTGAAGTTCACAGAGCCCCAGGCACTAAGGCAGATGTGTTCCTGTAGCCCACGGAGCAAGTACTGCCCCGGGCTTGAGTTTTGCCGACGGATTGCTCCGAACAGAAGCCAGTCAGCCAGCCAGCAGGTCCAGAGGACGGACAGCAAGAACAAAGGAGTCCTAAGCTTGTCTAAAAGACACGGTGTGCTCCCTCTTGCTGTGCCGCAGCTCAGGGTTGAGTTTATGGAAAAATTGAAGGGTTGCATCGCACTTGAATCGATGTAGTGAAGATGAGAGGAGAATTCCCTGTGGCCCAGGAACCTTGCTTTTCAACCATCTGTAGTTTTACTATCTTACTGGTGTGATACTGTCAGCGCAGCTAGCAAAATTATTCATGTGTGACCATGTGCCAATTATTGTACTAAACACAATAATTTCACATCTAATTTGACATCTTCCTTCTCATTTTTTTCTCCCACATCTTTGTCTCAATATATTTTTAGAACATAATCACCTAAGGGGTAGGAATTGGATGATCTTTCTTTGTTAGAGGGGAAAATGACTATTCAGAGAACTGAAGGCTGAGTTTCTTTAATGTGAATAATTAATGGTAATGATGATAATGCTGTTTTGATCACTTAGATGAATAGTTGGGAAGAGATGATACAAACCAAGCAAATGAAAGTAGAAGAGATAGTAAAATACAGCTGCAGCTATAGTATATTTCTCAAAGTGTGGTGGGACTGAGTTATGTGCTGGTCACAAACTTAATCCTGCACACATTAAAGTATTTTCATGCCTTTTGCACAATTGGTATTATACAAGGTATGTTCTTCAGTTAAGGGGCTGTATTTGTGGGTATGGCTCTCTGGGGCTGAAAAGCTGCTGTCCTGTGAAGTGGTGCAGATTTACTGCAGAGCAGCTGGAGTGGAAGCAGCGTTCAGCAGCAGAGCTTGAGGCTTATGGAAAACAGAGGCAACTGGGAAAGGTCTCTCTCAAAAAACAAAAAGGTGAAGAGGAAGTTTGGCTGGTTGCTCCTAGGAGTCTCTGGGCATGGTAAAAAGGAACCAGGCCTCAGGGGAAGTGCAGTCCGTTTGTGCTCTGTGATGTGGTGAAAGGATGTTCATTAGTAAAATTAAATTTCAGAGCAAGACATCTCAACCTCCTTTTCTCCTTCTCTCTGAGGAGCACAAAGTTCACTAGAAATCTTTGGATTATTTTTTTAGATTGCAAATCTATGTCTATATTATCTTATTACTTGAAAGAGTAGTTTTGACAAGGTTAAGACAGTTCAGTTAAATCCAGGATGGTTTTATTTTGGCCATGTCCTAACAGAAATCTGTAGCAGTAAAAGTAATTTCTGTCCAGTAGCTGATACGCCTTCTTTAATTAAGCAATGTAGTCAGGTTTTCTGGGAGTTGGGAACCAGTGTGCCTGTAGATAGCTTTTCTTTCAGGCCATTTCTGTGACTGGCTTCTGCCCAAATGCCTTCCTGGGAAGAGGACACCCTGCTAGCAGTGAATAACCTAAGCCTCTCCCTGATATCTACACAATGTATTTTGTCATGTCTCTGTCTTCATATAATGTTATTTTAATTGCTTATGATCCCAGTTGTCAGTAGAGACTATTATAACTAGAATATCACTTCACAGCCATAACAGAGCGGTGGATTTATACGTAATTCCCTATTTTCTGCCCATGGCACAGACACAGTGTTTGTTTTATAAGGAAATGAAAGGTTTTGATGATGTGTGTTTGTACAACATTAAGTGGGAAAGCAGGTTATAGGCAAGGCTGTGCTGTCAGAGGTGGGTGTATTTTGGCCGTTTGGAGTGGCTCAGCTGATGTGTTGGACCTGAGCTTCCCTCCCCTGTTTGACCAAGCCAGCAAAGCTGAGTGGTGAGGATGAACTGTGATTACATTAAAATAAAATCGTTTCTCATCCAAGGTGGTACCAGAGATATGGACCAAATAAGAGCTGTTAATGAGCCAGTGATTTTTTTTACATTGATCAGTTAACAGAAATGGGACCCAGCTTGTCAAAGTGATTGCTGCAAGTAGTCCACAACCTAGTAATTGTCTAGCTAATCTATCAGTATTATTCAAAAATATCTATAAATGATACCTAGCTTTTTAAAATATTGCCAACATCATTTTTTTCCATTGACTAGATTTAAATTAATTTATTCGAATGATAAAGAAGAGAGTGTTACTTCTTTCTCAGTTCTTTTCTACGCTTGTTTTCTTCTTGACTTGGATTTGCGTTTCTTTGCATGAGTAATTGCTTTACTTGGTTTAGAAAGAATTCTGTTTGCAGAGGCGTTCCTGGCAGCCCTGCTTAGAGTTTGATTTGATCAGAGGAAGGGGAACACAGGGCCTGCAAATAACTCAATGTCTTTATTGGCAATGCTTATTGTAGAAACATTTGAAATGCTCTTGAAAGCTATGCTGTTGCTGGAAAAGCACATTAGAGCAGGATGAAAACTTTTCAAAGCTGGAATTGAAAACCAACGAAACGCCCAACCATGTTATTTTTTTAGGCCATAGGTACCACATACGTTCTTTACTGAATATGAAAGAATTCTTGAGACTGTTCCTAAAATTATTTCATTCTTTGAACAGATTGTTGTCAAATATTTTTAATATCTTTTAATTAAATGATAATATTAATGTCAGATGAGTTTACAAGGCAATAAACTGTTTTTTACAGATAATTAAACATTGGAGTGCATGTTTGATAAATGCAAAAAAGCAGCAGGAGTATTTTTAGCATTATGAAAATTAGTCCAATATTTCAGATGGTTTGGGATGCTTTGACAAGCTTCACTAACGGAAGATACATAGATGTTGATACAGGCATATCTTTGACTATGCCGTTTTTTCTTACTTATTGAAATAATGTCACTTTAAAGCATACTTTAAAATAAAAGGTAAATGTTTGAGAGTGAAATGTTAAATCTCAAGACTTTACAGAGGGGTTCGCTTTGTTTCTCAGCTCATTATGCCCTTATTTTACAATGAATTAGCCTTACAGTGAGTAATATAATCTGGCAGTGCCTGGAATCATGACCTGGTAATTTTCCGGGGGTCATTGTCCAGATAATAGTTATGTACACATTTATTTACATACAGTGTTTATCTGTAAACATTCAGCTGTTATTTCTGTTCACACCAGGACTTGGCAGTTCATTTCCACAGAAGAATTTGGGGCATGATTTGAACAATATGTTTGTGGGAACTTTAGAAAAAGCAAATAGTGTATTTATTGAAGCCAGAAGTGATTATTTCTACATACAGAAATTTAAAGAAAATTATATATATACTTGCCCAGCCGTGAGAGTCCTTTCCAATTACTTGTACTAAACTGTCTGGGACAAACAATGTGTTTGTAAGCTAACTTAAAAAATACAAGTCCACATTCAATGTTGCCCTCTAACTTTTGCAGGCCTTTTGTCTAAAATTAGAAATTCACTTGGTGTACTTCAGAAGTAAAAAGGAACATAGAGATTAGACTTGAATCAGGATCAGCAGGCTTATGCTGATGAGTGCATTTAAAATGTTATCCATGAAATACTACAAAATTCCATTGTATGTTTTGGCATTTTGTATATGCATCAGGAAATTCAGTTCGCTAAGGAAAACCAGCAGACCTTGTATTATCTTAAATGCTTCTGTTTGATTTGTGATGGTGGAGTCTTCTTTAGCTAAGGGGAAAATGCCTTAGGTAAAGCAGGATAATAAATGATTCACTGCCGCAAAAACTTACCAGGGTGAGGGAGAAGCATTGCCACCAAAGCCTGTAACAGAATCAAAAGGAAAAGAAAGGAACAACTGGAGTTATCGCTGCTCCAGACACATCTTTTCTTTTGCTGTGTTTGCAGTACAAAACTCTAAGGCATACTTTAGGCTGTTGCAATTTTAATAGAACTGTGCCACTTTAAAACAGGACAGATTTGATCCATAATAATTCATTGCTTCCTACAGCCACATCCCTGGAGGAGCTCTGCTGGGTAGGAAGGCTTGTGTGGCTGCACAACCTGGGAACGTGCTGAAAACAAATAGGAGAATGGATTCCTATGCGTAGTATTATCCTTGGCAGAGATAAATTTAGAAAAGTTAGGTTATGTACAGCAGACATTCAAGAACGTTTGTTTCCCTGGCATGGCTTGTTCCTCCTGGGTATGCTCTGACACTGTGGCTGCTCTAATTTAAGGTAAACTCAGTGGCGGTCTGGGTACATTGATTTGCAGCTGGACTGGGGGGTGGCAGATAGCTTACCCAAAATGTTTGAGTGGGTGTTACAAACCTTGCTGTTGTAAGCAAGAACTTAACGACAGGGAAAACAGAATAAAGGGAAATTTGTAATTCAGAGATTCATATGGCAGATTAAGAGATATAGCAGATCATGGGCAACCAAATCTTTTGCTGTGCTGTGGTGTGATGCTGCTTAGCAGCCTGTCCAAACACCTCTGTGGTTCGGGTGGTGAACACTCAGTTCCAGAAATCCCTCCGAGTGTTTGTTAGGCCAAGTCGTACCTATGTGGGTCCTTGGAGGAGGGTTCAAGCGTGCAACAAGGAGCTGGAGCTGAGCCCACATCAGCAGAAAGCACAGGGCATGTGTCAAAGTGTCATCTTGTTCCCAAAACCCCAAGTTCAAAGTTTGCAGACAGGAACTCAGATGTTAGGGAACCTGAAGGAAGTTTTGATAACTTCTGAAGTAAAGTTGCTGTGAAATGGCAGTAATCTCCTGTTGGTGGCACTTTGCGGTTAAGAAGTTGAATGCTAATCGTACTGCAAGGATATCTGCAAAGAGCCACGACTGCTCTGCAAAGGTGTGCACTGTGTTACTGCTTTCATTGGTGTCATAGAGGTAGAGTTGGAGCAAACCAGACTCTTTAGAGGGGAAGCAATGCCCTCATGCCTAGGGATTTTTGCTTTCTAGTGTGATAATTCCAAAAGCATGGCTCTCCTGAAACACTGAGTTGAAACAATCCGTGCTA
This sequence comes from Pampusana beccarii, assembly GCA_013399365.1. Lineage (NCBI taxonomy): Eukaryota > Metazoa > Chordata > Aves > Columbiformes > Columbidae > Pampusana > Pampusana beccarii. The sequence goes on from VWYH01007506.1 coordinate 315,236, forward strand.
CAGGTACAGCAAGGCCATCTCTTACCTGGAGGAATGAATTCTTCTGTTAATGAAAATCTTCACAGAGACTAATCTTTCTAAGCTTAAGATGTAAGTTGTGTTTCAGTGTTGTGTAACTACTGAAAATCTCCGATGGCTTTGGGGAAGGGTTCTGCCTCCCATCCTGCCATGGAGGCATTCATCAGTAGCAGGGTAGGGTCCGTTTGGAGTGAAAGCTCTGCATTCCTTTGAGAAACCAGCGTGTTTCTGTTGGTCCCAACCCCAGCTCCTACTGAACCCCTTCCAGCCCAGGATTCAGCAGAGAACGTTGCTGAGCCGAATGGTTCATGGGAAGCATGTTTATTCCCGCTGTGTTCAAAGTGTACCCCCTGTGCTGGGTGTACGGGGTATCACTGGCCACTGCTGCCCCTTCATTGCTGTAGCACTGTCGATGGGTGTATAAAAATGCAGAGTTCTCTGATGGAAGTATATTTTTAAAACTTTCTGCTGTACTGATTTAAACTGGGTGTAACTAATGTAGCTTGTGCTGATCAAAACCACTGGAAAAATGCTTTCTGGCTGATTCTGTAGGGCTAGTGTGTCTCACTTTTTCTTCCTGAAGATAAAGGGCTGCTCAAGTACGGTGGTTTGGGGTTTTGTTGTTGGGAGTTTTTGGTGGTTTTGTTTTTGGTTGTTTTTTGTTTTTTTGTTTTTGTGTTTGGTTTTTTTGGTGTTTTTTTTTTTTACACTCAATAAGCAGGCTTTTGCAATTGAGAATTCTTGTTTAATTACAAACTGCATTGGGCTACAGCCGTGTTTTAATTCTTTCCCTTTTAATTCGTGGAACTTCATTTAATATGTATTCTCTTGAGTTCCTCTGTTATTCTTTTATCAGCAATGAGTTGTGTAGAAAGCCTTTCCAATAGATTTCAAAAAACAATAGTATGCTCTAAAATGCCAGGTGAAGGGCTATGTATTAAATGTCTCCTACAAAAGCCACCTAATTTAGGTAGCTGTCATGATTGTATTAAAGGCTTATTTCACAGCAAGAACTTTAAGGGAAAATAACTCCTCTGGGATTGAAAAGTAAACTTTATGAACTCAAATACTGACTTATTAGGGTAGTGGGGTAAACTTACTAGTATTGTGCAAAATAGCATCTATCAAACAACACATTTTGGAATAGAGATTATTTTGTATTAATTCCATTTTTTTTTTCTGCTGTTTTTGGACTTGTTAAGATTGGGAACACCAGCTGTTCTTGTAGAGGATTTAGGTGCTTCCATACAGTTTGAACTTGGAGGTAGTTGTAAAAAGCCAACTTGTTTACTGAACTCCTTGTTACCATGCTCCTGTGTTCCAGCTCTTACTGACCAAAGCAAGATTAGCTGTCCGGTGTATGTAGAACTCGGGACAGTTGCACCACTAGAACATTTATGTTCTACACTGAGAAGCCAAGGTAAACTGATTTCCAGAGACAGAAAACCAAGATACGTTGTTTTAACCAATGCATCCAAAGTCACGCTGAGACACCTCTCTGCTAATCCTAGTCTGTTGCCTTAGTTTAGCTCTCTGTTATTCATTCGGTAATGTAGCAAAACGTTGGGTGTTATCTGACATTCAGTATTATTTTAATTTTAAAGAATATTTGGGCAACTGTCTATGAGGTTTTAATCAGAATGTATGGTGAGATGGAATGGACTGGAAACAGGCTGGACAGAGAACTACTGTGTGGGCTTTTTTCCTGGCTCTGACCCAGAGTTTAGAGAAAATGGTGCAAAGTTTCTCTCAGTCCCCAGTCAATGATATTGCTTGCTGGGGAGGCTCTCATGTCACATGTCACCATGTCACAAGCCAGGTCCATTAACTTTTTACTGCATGTGTACCAAAACTGTGGGTATCACCTGTCATGTGATGAATTGCACTCGTCGTGAATTGTAAAACAGTAAGAAGTAAAAATGTGAAGAAAAAAAAAACGGTAGAAGACAAGGTGAAACAGTGTATGTTCATTTGTATCTGAGCTCGCTAGGTGCAGAGGCATGTCCTCCAAAAGATGATAACGTTGAGCCTGTTTCAGTGGAGGGGTACTAAATCAGGCGTGCTTTCTCTGCCACCAGCGAGTGTGGTTTATGAAATGTTCCCAGTTGTTTGGTGATCCACAAGACAATATGAAGACTTTCCCAGGCTGATCCCTGGGTGTCCTTCCTTGCAGCATTCCCTGTTGCCTTACAGACTCTTTCTCTCAGGGGGCTGTTGACTGAGGGGTCACTTACATGTTCCTCAGCCCACCAGGGCTGACATGAAGAAAACCACAGCTGTTCAAGGGCTGAAAAGCAATTGGAGCAGCTGTTTGAGCTGACCATGATTCAGCCTTGGGGAGTTCTGATTTTACAAGCACTTGAGTGCATGAACAGGCAAGTGTGTGGGTTTGGGAACATTTATATTTCTTGCCTGCTAACCATTACACTTGTTTCGTAAAGGTTGTGGGGAGCACAAGCAACAGCTACAAGTCAGGTGAACAGCGTGCATCACAACCTGTCCATTGTAATAGTAATGCTCAAATAACTTACTAGATACCTGGAGCTTTGAAACGTATGAACAGAAACAGAGATCACTTGAAAAACTTGTAAAATATCTTCTGCAATTGTAAGATAATGGTGATGGATAATACTAGGTGAGCACTTACAAAGTGCCTTGCAGCCTTTAAAATACACATGTTGCTGGGCATTAGCTGAGTTAAACAGTGAGTTAAATGTTTTATAGCCTTTCACAGCCTGTGGTGGAATTAGCACCGAGCAAAACTGATGCTTACATACCAAGAAGTTAAATGTGAATTAAATTGAATAGATCTAAAAACTAAGGGGGAAAAAAAAAAAGAAATTAATGTGTATTTTTTATATACACATGGAATTAAATACATATATGTGAATCAGGCAAGTTCTTTGGAAAATAAACTATTTTGAGAATTCAAAGTGCATTGATTTAGTCAATTTTATGGACTGGCCACACATTCAGACTTGGCAAAGGACTTAAACCATCTTATTGCCTACAAAGAACTGCTGATTGCAAGCAGGCTTGGAACATAATGAAGTTCCTTTCTAATAGGAAGATGTTTTTGAGTTGCATCCTCACAGACTGATGTGAATTATTTACAGAGTCAATAGAAGTTCTCTATATAAGGGCCTGCATTAGGTAATAGGACTTGATCCAGCTTAAAAATAAAACTGTGTTCAGTTTCTAGATAGATAATTTGTGTGTGTGGTTTCTGAGTAGTTACAGAACATTCTATGATGTGTAAACCAGTGCTTTTTAATTAATCAAATTGCTCATGTTGTAATAATAATTTTTACAGCTTTTCTGTGTGGCAGAATTAATAGCACTGAAGCATACATTGTTCCTGCAAATAATAGTATTTGTGTCAATAATGCTAGATAATGCTAACAGTACATTCATACGGGATAATGGATTTCAAGTAATTGAGGCAGCTGATTATAAGATGGAGTGGGAGTGCGAAATTTCATTGTTAGCTTTTAATGATGAAAGCAGAGCTTTTATTGTGCAATGCTGATAACACCCTGCTATTGAATTAAAGGGCACGACTCTCTGCAAGTTACTTTCTTAATAGACACAAGATTAGATGCTGCTATTCAAAGCATTGTGTCTATGACTTGAGCATTGACTTAGTTGTTGGTGGAAATTTAGGTTCCAGCTCAGCAAAATGCTTAAACCTGTGCTAAGGGTGTAGTTCTACCTGACTTCAAACTAAAACAACATGCTGATCCAAACCTACCCACTGGCCTGAGAGTGCACCACGGCCCTGCGATCACTGGTGTTGACACAGCTAAGGGAAAGCGTGGGCAAAAGCAAATAATTTGGGAAAGGGAAAGGATGGACAATGGCTCTGTAAGCTGGCATTGCTGCCAAAAAAAGGGGTCGTGCAAGTGCAGTCTGTTAAAGGTCTTGTGAGGAGCCTGTAGAAGTTAATGGGTTATTTGGACACTTAAATATCGCCTGAGGGATGTGTAATATCTTGGGAAACAACCGTTTAGGCAATGCCATGTATAACTGCAGTGACCTGATGAGAATTTGCCATTCTAGTGGCCGGTCAGTGTGTGGATTTACTTGGGAACATTTGCTCTCTTAAACTAATCACTTAATGTGGCTTGTAGTTATAGAGGGAGTTCTAAGTGATTCTAACTGTCGCATGAAGTGTCCTTTGATCGTCCCCTCCAATTACTGCTATGTCATTCTACTGGTATTGAAAAGGCTTTATTTAGATAATGGAGATGAACCTTTTAGAGTATTACAGAGGGGCTTTTTTAAGGCTCCTTTAGTGGCCACATATTAAAACACAGATTACTTTATCAACAAAATGCCATGGAAAAGCAAGATACAAATGGTAATTTGCCATATAATGTGAACCTGCAGGCCTTTTTTAGGTGATAGACCATTACATCCCAACATTTGCTGTAAATCATCTTTTTGGATCTAAAAGGGTTTCTGATTTAAATTGTTTTAGATTCATGCCAGTTGCTGTGCCAGAACAAAAAAATTAAATTATCTGTTGTAAAAATGAGTGGTATCATCCCTCTTCTCAGTAATTAACTAGTAAATCATACTTGAGCTTGAAAAAATGCTGAAAAATATTTGGCATAACATTCTCTCTGGCAACCTTTGACCCTTTTTATTTTATTACTGAAAGTTTAAAGCCACATCTTTGATAAACAGCCCTGTTTTGTATAGCAGAACATATTCCTGGTGTTGAGAAACTCAATTCAATGAAGCTGGCAAATGGATCTCGACGGGAAGCCCGAGGGCAGAGGGACACCAGGGTGCCACAGTCTCAGTGATGGTGACGGTGTGTGAGCAGAAGCTCCCTGTTCTGAGACAGGCAGTCACCTGCGGTTAGGTCCAGGATACATTAGACCTGGTGTAACTGTGCTCTGCTCGTGGTGTAGTTGTGCACAGTAAATACAACAACGTGCACGGGACGGGTTGTGTGTGGAGATCTGTACCTGCAGAGCACCTGCCTGCGCTGCGTGTTTGGTCTGCAGGTATGTATGGGAGTTCAGTTGTGTGGGATCACTGGACATTTTTGAGTCTTAGCGTTCATCAGCGAAGTGGGAAAGTGTTTCTATTCTTAGGATGTCAGGTGTATGAGCAGAAAAACAAGATATGGTCCAGAAGGCCTGAAAAGTAGGGTAGTTTTACGTAAGTGTGAAAACCCCATTGTGTTGCACGTTACATTAATAAATCTTCAGTTTGCCCAAAGGCTTCACTGGAATTTACTTTCATTACCTTATTTACAATGCGATCTGTGGAGCAGCAGTGAGTTTTCCACATAGGCTTGATCGGTGTGAATTTCACAGATTTTGTGGAAGGCTCTCTACAGTGTTTCTGAGCTACAGCTTTTTGGGGGAAACTGTCCATCATTGTCTCGTCAGAGGAGCTGCACCATCTCATAACAGCAGAAAATCTGGTTGTTTTTAATGTGATTGCTGTTATGTGGTAGCTATTTGTTTTAACAGCTGTCTACCAAGTATTTAAATATGTGTACTTCACTACAAAGCAATGACATGGAATGCTTCATTTCAATAACCAGACATTCAGTGCTTCAGAAATTAAACTCGGGCTCTAAACTTTTATTTTGGCTTATTTTGGCATTCTCTAAGAGAAAAAGATAGTATAATGAAAGCTTTTTCTTTCTTTTCAGCTCATTCTTCATAAACCTTTGAGTCAGACCTCTAAATCTTTGCAGAATTCTGTTTTGGCTGTCTGGTCCCATAATGGTAGTTTCTGAATTGCCTGCTTCTTTTCGTAGACTTTACTGTAATCTTGTAAGAAGTCTCAGTCTGGTGAATACCTTTCGTTTCTTGCCCCTGAATACACCAGAATTTGTGCAATGAACTGCAAGACGTTTTTGGTCAAGTTGCTATCAAAAGAAATTATGAGACCTGTTAAACAGTTTACTGGGGGAGAGGAAACATAGCTGAATAGATTGGTATTGCCATACTCTAACATGCAGCCCCAAAATCTCAATACGGTTTTTAGAAATAAGTCACAGTTTTGAGCAGTTAAATTAAAAAAAAATACAGTGGAAAATGCAAGTGGCTCAGACAAAAAAAGCCATGAGAGCTTTTTAGGTCAAATAAGACCTACTGCCTGATATGCTGAAAAGAATAATAAAGTATATGCCTTCCCCTTCCCAGCCCTTGTCAAATGCACAGAGGACAGAGCAAAGTTGCTAGAAAAGTTTTTACTTTGCCATAATTAACTGAAAAATTTGCCAATGCTGTTGTGAATGCCCGTTGGTTAACAATGGTTGTCTGGAGTTCTGTTCACTCCCATTGTAAACTGTGTTGGGGAAGGTGAAATTTGTTCTAAGCAGCAGCAACTCTGTGTTTCTTTCAGCTTACAGGAATGATGCTGAATTGCTCAGTACTTTGTCCAAATCTGGGGCCAGGATTGTGAGTTTGGTACTAGAGCTCCACATGAAATTTCTTTCCGCATTTGAAGCTTTAGGGTTTTGAAACAGGGGGAGTCCATGACCAGGATCTCAGCTGGGCTACAATAATCGTCTTTTGGGTGAAAGTGTATGGCTGACATAGTGCCAGTATTTACTAGGCTGACTTCTGAAGGTCGGATCTTAACAGGCTGTATCCTCAACAGTTTTTCACCGTTGTTTTCTTAACCAATATTGGATTCTACAGCTATCACAGTTTGCTTTTTCGTTGTCCCCACTTTTCTTGCTGCCATGTTTATTTTGCAAAATATGATAAAAATGCTCTGTGATCGTTATCTAGAGAGAACTTGCTGGATAAAACCAGAAGAAAACAAACAAAAAGCCCATAAGCTCTCCGGGTAGATCAGTAATGTGTCATCACTGGTATTTTACTGTTTTTACAAATCAACCTGTTTCATCTGATGAAACAAACTGGATGTGTCAGGCCTGGCACATTAGGTAAAAACTTGTCTTAGAAATAGGATTCAAACACCCCATTCATGTTCGTCTGTAGTTAAAAATTGTGTCTACTTTATTAGCTGTTATCAATACATGTGCATAAACATATGCACATGTCAATATGCATAACTGAGCCTAAGACTGCTGAACGCAGTGGCTACAGAAGTGCTATAATTAATGGGAGGGCAGCGCCTAACTCAGCTAGGGGTTAATGAACTGTTTATATGCAATGCCTGGGCAACAAAACAGGGAGGGTTGTGAACAACTGTGTGTGGAGGTGGATTTAATACAGCAGAAATGGGATGGAGCAGCAGATGTTGCTCAGGAAAATGAAATCAAGGAAAAGCTGGTAGGAAGGCATTGTACATTAGAGCTCTGCTCACCTGTGATGAAGCCTGGCAATGTGTAGAAGGACTTGGTGAGGTTTCTGCATGCAGGGGAAGCAAGAGAAGATAGTACAGAGAGGCCTTTATAGGGCATGGACACAGGGCAGAAATCAGCGGCTGAGAAAGCCAGCGGGTAGCTCTGGGTGAGTTCAGGCTGAGAGGTGAGGACGGAAGGGGAGAGCCTGCCTTAGGAAAGGAAGCAGAAAGAGCGTGGCTTAGTTAGGTTCACAGAATGAAGGCACAGAGAGGCTGTGGTCGCTCTCTGTAAATACCTTGCCATAGAGGGAGAAGAGTTATTTAAGTGGAAAATAATTGTTGGCAAAGGCGTGTAAGTGGGTGTAAACTGAACAGTGATAAATTTAGTCTGGGAATTAGATGTCAGTCTATTGGAAAACACAGCTGCTGGAACAGTGTATCAACACAAGTAGTGAGTGCAAATAACCTATGTTGTTTTTATATGAACCATTTAAAGCATGGATTAAAGACCAGATCTTATGGCCCAAGTGTTTGGTTTCAATCCTGTGTCCTAGAAGGAATATTGAACAGAGATTTGAAGTTACTCTGGTGGAACTCAAGTCCTGATCTCATCCGCTGCCCTGGTTTCATGTGCAGGGAAGGTGAGATCCTGGGTTTGGAGGAGGGATGTAAGGCAAAACCCACCGGGATCTCACTGGCCATCGCCATAGAGCCTTATAGGGGTCTAATGACAAAGAAATTGTCACAGGAAGACTTTTAGCGCCAACTCTACTGTGCTCAGATTTATTCCCTGTTTATTACTGCTTCAGCAGTGATGTAGTTAATTGGCCCTCACGGTTTTTTTATTTTTTCACTTGCTCAAAGGACAATAAAGCTTAACATTTCTGTAGATTTCTGCACTGCAAGAAGTCTGTAGTTGCTTCTGTATAGTGTTCCCTGTCCCAGCAAGGGCCCCTGAATCTCACCCTTTGCTGCCAGCCCTTGCCCTGTGCTGCTGGAAGGGAAACCACTGAAAAAGATACATTTCCCCTTCTCGCCCCTTTGTACAGATTTGCTTCCTGTGGGAGCTGCTGGCTGTAGATCACAAATAGCTGGTTAAAATGATCAATGTTTTCTCTCATTGAAATGAAAATCTAGTTAGAAGATGAAGTGTGTTTTTGTTAGATTTACTATGGTGATAACCCACAGAAATATTTAAGAGATGGTTGCACCAATTCATTTTCCTTTATAGCCCAACCTTGTGGAAGTTGACAGTTACCATGGTTTCACATTGCTCAACATTTGTTCCCCTGGTAAAAAAACAAAACCAAAAAAATCCAACCACACTTGTCTTGTTTTTTTTTCCTAGTGAGGTATTGTTGTGTAAATTGAAATCCAAACAGATAAAGGCATTTGCATTTAAAAGGAATTTCAATGAAAATATTGAAAAAAGGGAAGGAAGAAAACACGTCAGTTTGCAGAAACAAACTAACTTGGAGGTCACTGAGAATTGTGAACTTCAGTAAATTTCTCAGGGCGGCACAGCTGTGTTTGCAGTGACAGGCGCCTCTCAGGTGAACCGCGCTGCTTGAGCTGGTTTCTGCTGGAGGTACGGCCGGAGAGCGGAGAGCAGTGCTGAGACACATTACCCAGCTGAAGAGACTTCATTATGTTTGATGTCTTCATTGGCGTTTTTTCCCAGAAGGAAAGAGCTGTTCTATCTCATGCAGAAAAAAATGATTATTTATACAGTTTAAATTAGAGGAGGGGGAACCACAACAAACACAAACAAGAAGAATGATCTATCTGGGAAGAAAACACTGTTTTATTGTGTTGTAATTGCACTGCCTCGTTTGGTAACATTATGCAACTTGTGTTTGTTGTGCTGTGTAGATCTCAGGGCTGTGCATTAAGGAGCCTTAGCTAATAAGCAGTGTTTGCCACCAACTATAATTGATGCTTTCGAATTGATCTACTGTTGTCAAAAGATGAATTGTGCTACTGAGTCATGTTTGAAGTAGTGATACAAATGTTCAGGCTGTTCTTAGGTAGATTAGACTGATGATTATTAAGATGAAAGGTGTGATATTTTAAGATTTTTTTTAATATGGAAAATTGGGGTGGGCACTGTGTGATATGTATTTTGGATATAACAGGATCTGCTTATTAGGTAGTTCAATGACTCAGTGATATCAGGTGGATTTCTAATTATAAGAGGATATTTTAAGTCAGCCTTCCAGTCTATTTATAGAGTTATTCTCTTGGGTTTTGTAGTATGTCACCTCGATGTACTAATTACTAATTCAAATTAAAGAGTTGGCTAGAGTACAGTAGAAATTGTGATGCTGTGTTTGCTTGTACTTTTTTTCTCTAGTTTCTTTTAAGAAGTTAGAGTACAGGGGGTAGTTATATTGGTTGATGAAGCAGGTACATACACAGCATCTAGACGCAGATTTGTCAAATATCAGTTAATACGTTATTATAGTTACATGTAGTAAAAATCAGCATTATTATTAGCAAACACACACAAATACGTGTGTGTTATAAGGACTAGCTGTGTTTGTTGGGAGATGGTGTTTGATAGTGCTGCACAGGAGCGGGCTGGAGCTTTGCTCAGTTTGCAGGTGAACCCTGGTCTGAGTGAGAACAACCATCGGGGTGTCTGGCTGACTTGTGCTTACCGTCTGCACCATGGGCCTCATAGCCTGCGGGCAGTCTTTGGAGCTGGGCTTTTAGTAGAAGAGTAGAAATATCACTGAAAAAAAAAACAAACCCAAACCAGTTCTTATTTTGGCTTAGCCACTGGAGTTCGTGTTGAAGGCTAAAAGAAAAACTCAATACAGGCACAGCTGGCTCGTTATATAAACCTGTAAACTGCAGTTTAGAGGGTGTTCTTAATAGAAGATGTACTGGTGCAGCTACAAAGTAAAATATGTTTCCGTGACCAAGTCTAAGTGTAGTTACTCAGATTAAGTGTCTTCGGGATACTTTCCCTACGATGGTCACCAGAGCCTGCAGTTCTCTGCAAGGAGACCTGGCACCGTCAGCCTGAGCACGACTGGAACACTGGCAGTGTGTGCTTACATGCTGCAAATGCAATAGTGTTCCTGGGTGTAATTACTTGGAGAGGGTTATTTCCCAAATATACTGTCCCAGCTCGCAGCACTCTGTGGCTGAGGTATTCTTGAGTGTTTGGGTTTTAGTTTATAGTGGTCTTTGATACATTTGTGTGTTAGGAATTACCTGCTCTCTTGGTCTCTATGAGGTAATAGTGGTGCCAGTAGATGCAGTATAACAAAGTATATTCCTGTTTTAACCTGGTGCTCTGATAGTTTAATGCCCTTTTCCTCCACGAGCACCCTGAGACTGTGTAAAAAAACCAAATTTCCTCCTTCTTTTACAGGGCATTTGTGATTTTACTGACTTTAATCATGCCACCCAGAGCTACCTGGTTCTCACATTAAAGAACCTTAATGTATTTAGCCTGTCCTAGTATTCCAGCTAGCCCACATCTTTAACATACTTATTGCTATTTCTGTACCTCTCTGTACTCTGGCTGTATCCTTTTTGAGGTGGGATAACTGGAACTACAAGGAGTCTTCAAGACACAGGCTTACTATGGCTTCGTAGTGGTAAAAAATATTTATTTTTTTATGAGAAGGAAGAGGAGGAAGAAATCTGACATTGTGTTTGCCCTTTCTGGCAATGGCTGAACACTGAGCTGACATTCTCAAATAACTGCAATGGTTCTCGAATCTGTTTGCTGAGGGACGGTGTTTAATTGTGTGCTCCCCCGTGTGTAGGTATTTAGGACAGCTTCTCTCTATCTGCATTTGCTGATGTCCAACTTAATCCATCACATTTCTGCCATGCTCTTTTGCGAGAATAGTTAACTGTGAAATTGGTAAACTGAAAGATGGTGTCACTTAAGGAAATTTTGCCATTTTCTGTGGTTAGAAAATGCTGTCGGTGCCAGTGCCAGCCAGTCTGAACTGAGGGCTGAGTGTGAGTGGGCAGATGCCTGTGTTCGATGGAGAAGGGTGACTCAAGATATTGTTACCTTACTTTAAGAAACTTGCATGCGTAGTTTTCCTAACTGGCTTAATAAAAAGCCAGAAGAGCAGCTAAAAAACTTCTGTCTGAACCCAAATAGTCTCTAGAAGATGCCTTAAATGCAATTTGCTTCCAAAAGTTGTCTTGAAAATTCAGATTCTCAATAGTAGAATGGCCAAGGATGCTGCTTATAAGACAAACTTGATTCGTTTAGTCCATCGTGCAGTTATAATCATCATGAGCTCGCTGGACTCCCACTTCTTTTAGAAGCTGTATGATCTGTGTGGGAGGGCAGAGTCTACCGCCATCATTTTGAGTTGTTAGGTGGGGCTGTAACTTGAAAATTTGTCTGTTTCGGACAGAAAATGGAGGAGTATTTCCTTTCTTTGTCCATTAAAGATTGTCTTAACCTTTTTAGTGACACAGTAGTTGCAAGAGCATCATAACAGTACTGATCATTTAAAGTGTATTACAAACCTCAGCATGTTTACACACAGGCATTTAAGCAGACGTGAACAAGTGACTTTAAAATTACTGCGTTTAAAGTAAAGCTTTGTTAACTCTCCATACTTTGAAAGTAGACATACATCCTCCCACCTCACTTTTTTCGCCCACAGAGGACTGTAAAATACAGCACTCAGTGTTTCCAAAGCTGAATTCTCTTAAAATTTAATTGAGGAAACTGCGATCCTATAAAAAAAAATTCCCGCCTTACTTGGTTGTTCAGACCAAATTTCATACATCTGGAAAGTTCTGTTCATTTCTTGTGTTACACAGAATTAGCACGTCAGCTGAATGGAAAAGAAAATGAGATGACATGTTCTGCCAGTTATATTTATACTATGCTTCTATAAAATATAAAGGGACGTGGGGGGGAACGACAAAACCAGGAAACAAAACAAACTCCCCCACAAAAATGGGGGAAAAAAAGAAGTAGGAACATGAGAAATGCAAAAGTAATAGACCATTAAATTTACCCAAACTGCATTTATTACTGGAATCTGTTCTGGTAAAGCTCGGATTTCCCAGCAAAGAGGGATAGTCTTTCTGCATGTCGCTCCCTTGCAGTTATGGCTATTTGGACGTAAATCTTTTCTCATGACCCACTCGACAGGTGGATGGTGAATTTGAGGCACTTATAATACAGTCATTAGGTGTGGATTGTTTGTTTTGTGCCACCTTTTTGGTTTTGATTGTAGGATTTTTTCATAGTATTAAAAGCAGTTAAGCTGAATGGAGTGAACATGTAAAAATATCTGCAAGATGGAGATTGGGCGTTGTTCTGAAGTGTGATGCTTGTTCTTTTTGACAACAGAGATCCTAGTAAAAATAGCAACGAACTTTCTAACAGAAAAGGCGTGTGTTGCGGGAAGGATAAATCATGAGAGGAAGAAAGCAGGTAGGGCTCTCAGTTTTGTGTGGCTCACAGTCCAGAAGCTTTTGGCACCACTTGGAGTGTAATAACCATGACAGATATTTCACACAGAAGTTTAATGCCATTGTAGATAAGCTTCCAGTATTCATCAGCGACAGAGACACAGAGCTTCCCAACCAGACACAGACAAGCATCCCAGAGAATGGCAGTGAAGTGTTATCATTTGAGGCAAGATGTAAAACTAATGCAGTTTCTCCACAGAAAATGAGCAAACAGAAAGGAAAATGATGAGATGAGTGGCTGTGCTGTCTGTGGCTCCAAACTTAGATGTACTTGAGGCAATAAGGGAGTCAGATCCAATGAAATCCAGTCTGATTCATAGTATGTTTTCCAAAGAAAATGGTCCTGTCGCTGGTAGGCCCTTTGGGACAGAAAAGATCTCTTTTGTGTTCCTGACTCTGCCACTGACCCAGCTGTCACCTTAGTCAAATCCCTTCATTCCCATATGTTTCTCTCTTCTCCAAAGCTTTGCCTGCAGGGATTTTAGTTTTTTAGTTTTATTTTCCCACAACATGTTTATACTGTGCTTTATAAAGTACTGCCATGATTTCCTGATAGCATCTGCTCATTGCACAAGTGATGCATTACTGCTATTAGGACTGGCAATAAAACTCACAGTGGAGCGTTATCCAAAAATCCCTGCTTCCAAACTAGAACAATGTCATTCAGCTGCCTAGAAGGCTCTTCATTGCTCTGGTTGCTACTTAGAGTTTCAATGATTCATAAGGCTTCAATACAAATTTTTTAAGATGCCTTTGCTATTATATTATTGCATCTTTCTGAGGTTCACGAAAACTTCATGTGTATAAAAATTTTTAGTTTTCCCTTAAGGCTGTAGAATTTTAGTAAATGGAAGTAAATAGAAAACTAAATTTAGTTTTAGGAAGTGGTGCCAGAACTCTCTTTTTGTTGTTGTTGTTTTTTTTTGGGGGGTTGTTTTTGGTTTTTGTTCCTGTAGGATCAGGGACTGTGTGTGAGCTTAAGAGTGGTATTTAATAAAGCATCCTTGGTATCAATCTCCCTTACTCAAGTCTATGATTGTTCTGAAGAAATTTATGCTGGTTTGTAACACTTCACACTATGTCTGAAAATACTTTTGTGTCAACACACAGGAAAATAGATAATTATACTGGCAGAGTTTTTGCACAGCAGAGTAGGCTTAGCAAAAGATGAAGTTTTCGGGTTTCCAGCTGGGATTCAGTTGAGTGATTTTTAAGAGCCCTGCTGCACCTTTGCTGCTCTGCAAACGCTGACTCTTTGGAGGGAACCAGCGTGGAGGAATTAAAAACACTTCTCCGAGTGATGTAGGAAAAGCTCCAAGTGCTGGGCATGCTGTAACACAAGAACGGCACAGAAGGGTGCGTGCCACTCTCTTCTGCTTCAGCTGTGTCAATTTGTAGAAGATTAACACAAAAAGAGCTTCTGTTATTTTCAATTATTTTTAATTAGATATAAGCACCTGTGGGGTGCTTACACTTCTAAATATACAGTTTAGAACTCAGTTATGAAATGTAAGAAATTGCTGGCAGGAAATATTTGAATGAGTTATTTTATTACGTTTATTAGATAAAACTATTTCCCCACAAGAAACAACAGTGTCTAGAAATGCACACGTGATCCTTTCATACTTTTCCGTATTGTCGCTGTTGGTATATTGTATTTCCTTAGTTCAGTTGGCAGAAGAGAAATGGAGTGGGGTTTTTTTCCTGTCATTTCACTATGATTCTATACAGTATAACCAAGGCAGACAGTATTGCATCTGCAATTTTCTGGAAGGTGTATTTAATTGGACTTGTGACTACTGAGAAGCTTAGAGAGTAATAACAGTGGACGGTCTCATAGCGAACCCCTACCATGAGTGTGTCCATATGGGAATCTTTCAGCAAAATAAAAGTTTTATTTTCTTCTTCCTATGGTAGTCAGGTGCACATTTATAGTTAAAGTGATTTTAGTCTAAAACACTAGGCAAAATGCTGCGAATGGCATCAAATGTACAAAAAGTTTTAATCTGGCCGTATTGGCTAGTAGTTGGTGTATGGGAGGTGAAATGCTGGAAATTGAATGGCATTTGCCTGAAGGCAAATTCTGGAAAAAGTTTGCACACTTTTGTGTCTATGAAAAGTTACAGCAAATAAAATGTTTTTATAAAATAATCTGAACTTGGCCTTCCATAAAATATTTTTTTAATATTGAATGCTTATAGATGCAGAAAGCTCTGCTCGACTAGGAACATCCATACCACAAAGGCTGGTGTCACATGTGCTCTGGCTTCGTGCTCTGTGGATGACATTTCAGAAGGAGCGCTACTGCCTTTGACAAGGCTTGCTCTTAGTATAGCAGTGTACAAATGTTATTTACAGACCACGGGAGCCCTTAGAGATAAGTAATTATTTCACCCCTTTTTAATGAAGAGTGAACCTCAGGCTTTCCAAGCAATACAGTGCTGAGCATTTTCTCTGGCAGGAATGGCTGCTGTTAACCCTTGCTTTGGCACTAATGGCTGTGTAGCCTTGGGCAAGTGCCTTAACGTCTGAGAACATCCATGTCCCAGTAAAATGTGAAGTAGTTACTTTAACCTTAAAGGTGTCCTTTGAAGCATAACCAAATAGTCTTGATTCATCTCTAATTAAGTGCTATGTATTATTAAGACCAATGAAGTGGCTGGCCTAAGATACAAAATGTAGAAGTTCCTGGTCCACCATATGCTTTTAATCCATACCAACACTTTTACCTTGATTGAGGCAGCACTGCACTGAGAGAAAACTGCTGTCATCTTGGATCACTGAACAGAACTAGACTTGAAATAAGATTGAAAAGCTGGGTTTGGGAAAAAAAAAATTCAGAAGAAAGGGTAATTTTTTGTGGCACAAAAAAATCCTGAGATCAGTTGTCAAAATGAGCTACATGTCTTTTTGTGAGATTGTTTTCCTTAGATTTGGGGCAATAGGAGCATCTTGTTGGGTACCCTGTCTGTAAGAGGGATCACATGAACTGCAGCTCTCATCATCCCAACAGACCAGCAGTCTAGATGTCCCAGAGGGAAACATGAGACAGGTGTTTAAAGCCACCCTCAGAAAAAGCAGTGTTTGGCATTTCTTTATTTTGTTTGACTTAGGAGTTTACACATATAAACATTCTTCATTTTTCCAGTTAAGAAGTGTAGCTCGGGCAAGATATGTATGATAACGGAAAATGTTTGCTGTCACTATGAGAAAGCAGTGGTGGAAGTTCTCCAGCTTTTGGCCAGCTTTAGTTCTTAAACAACCAAACAAAACCACCCCCACAACAACACAAGAACTGTGTGGAAGTTTTAAGGATACTGAAAAAACTTGGTTATTTTATTTTTAATTATAACCTGGTGTTTTATTAATGCTTGTGAATATAGTAGAGTTAAGCCTTTTAATAAAAGTATGCTTCAGGCCAGATCATTTTATCAAAAATCTTTTATGCATGATGTTAGGCACTAATGATATGCCAGATTCAAAAGGGAAATAACCGTACTTGTACTTTAGGAGTCAAGTGAGATCTGATGGGAAATACTGACGGGCTTTTTTCCTCCTAGTGAGAATTTCTGTGGGCTATGCCAACCAAAAGAACAAACTGGAGTTTCAAAATGGTGCGTGTAGAAACTGCCACCCAGCTGTGCCTCTGAAGTGAGATTGCAGAGGCTCATTGGGATGCAGGAGAGCCGGTGAGCCCAGTGCTGCAGCCCTCGCACAGCCCCGGGGCTGGGGAGGAGCAGCCCCTGGCCCAGGGTGCTCCAGCCCCCAGTGCCTCTTTCCCTTGCTGCTGCCAGCATCTTCGTGCTTTCATTATCACTCAAACACATTTTCGTTTGAAGGACTTGTGCTACATGTCCCATTGCTCACACTCCAGAAAATAAATCCCGTTGCTATAAGAACTCATCTTTTGAGCAACCAGCCCCAACTCTGCCCTCAGCAGGCTGTGCAAATGCCACGAAGCACTGGTAGCTCCTGCCATGCGGGTGGAGGTTGAGGACATTGGTATTGCCAGTACGCAACCCTCAGAGCAGAATTTGGACCACTGGAGTTATTGCTGCTTTGTTTGTATGACCGTCTCCCTAGTTTCTTCAGAACAGATTTTTTTTTTTTCCAGTGGCCACAATACTCTCTGTGTTGGCCGAGGGAATGGATATAACTATCGAATGTGTTTGTCCAGTGCTTCATGCTGTTACCTCCTTGTGAAGAGACTGAAGACTTGATCTGCGTGGAATATTTCAGCAACCAGGAAGGGATTGTTGCCATCATTTTGTGCCATGCAAGGCCAGGGTTCCTATCCAAAAGACTAGCAGTGCTCTTCCATCCATGGATGTAGCCTCAATTCCCCTTTCCTAATTTTAGCTACTTAAGTGATGCAGGTAATGTAGGAGCCTCTTGGCCCTGGCCTCCGTTTGCTGTCAGCAGAGAGTTGGGCGGTTCAGGTGGGTGATTCAGCTCCTCGGGGCTGCACTGGCTGCCAGAAGTGCCTCCTGTCCTAAATGAAAAGCCAACCTCTGTTTCTTCACTGGCTTCATCCTCCCCTCCCGTATGACTGCTCTTACAGGGTAAGAGGTGTCCTCTGTTCTGGCTAGCAAAGCATTCAACAATTGTCTTCCTCTTATATACCTAATACTGAACTTTTGCCCCTTTTGCTGTATGTGAGAGAGGGTGGTTGAATACAGGGTATCTTGAGCATTATAAAACATTAGGAAAAGAGAACAAACACGGTTTCTTTCTTTTTTTTTTTTTCCTTTTACCTGCTCTTGATTCTCTCAGAGACATGAAATAGTTTTTCTTAAAAAAAAGTCCTCAAACATTTTCCCAGCTGTGTTGGATTTTTTTTCTTTAAAAGCTGGATTATTGTTTGCATTACATATAGTAGTAATAGCTCTGGGTGAGCAAGACACATTATCTTTGTTACCAAACAGAAATTGACTTAAGTTTACCTCAGCAGTTCCAACAAGATTTCCAAAACATGGAAGCTGCCTGAATGTGGCAGTTTGTCCTGATGCTTTTCAGGTGTTTTCCAGGCATCTTTGTGGTGCACCATACACTCAGACTGTCTTAGCTGCATTTACGAAGCTTCTGTGTAGTTAGGGAAAAATGTGCCCTTTTTTAAGGTTTCTTATTTCTTAAAACATTTATCCACACTGCTTTTGTATTTTCATTGTTTCCTCTTTCTCGTTTCTTATTTTCCCTTCTTTCGTCAGTCTGCTGTGCTCTTTGCTTCCAGTCCATATAGAAGTTGTGGCATCTAGTTGCAGAACACATGCTTTCAACATGTTTTGTCAGTATGGTTTATCATTGTTATTGTTGTCAGCAATGTCTTAGGGCCATTTGCAACAGAATCAATTTTGCTTTGAGTAAACTTTGGCATTAATTTACATTTTCCAGCTTGCTTGTGCTAGAAAATGAAAAGTAAGGAGAGAGAGAAAGATACCAAAAAAAATATGCCGCTCTAAATGTTTGTCCTGTGCAATTGCTTCTCGGTGAATTTTTTTTATATTGTTTTTATTAAATTATCAGAAATTAATTACTTGATCACCTTTAATGAGAGCAGTTTTTCATTATAGCCCATTTTACCTGAAGGCTCATATGCACAAGCAGAGTACCGCAATCTTGGGTTGCAATCCATATGATAATATTAAATTCCAACCCAAAACCTGTTTTCAGTTACTCCTAATTAAAATTCCTGGAATTTTCTCTTGGTAATGTTATAGGTTCCAGAGACAAACCAGAAACATACTTTACACTTGAGGACTTTTGTATTAGATTAACAGAAGGATAACTGAATGCTCCCGGTAAAGAGTAGGCAGGAGGCCACGTCTGCTTCTCTTCACTTGTGTGGAATCAGCTCTGCTCCACCAAATGACGCCTGTAGGCCAATTCCTTGGATAGGTAAGGGTATGATGTGCCAGAAAAATCACCTAACTGTGCTTCACAGTAAAACCCTTTGTTCAAAATCTTCATATATGTATACACAATTCTGCCCCAGTGCCTCATGTGGTCATAAATGGTCCCAGGACTTACTCTGCACAGGCAAACTTAAATATGTATCGTATCTTTTGAGTACAGTTGGTTGTTTATATTGCTTCCACAAAAGGGTTGCACTTCTTTTGAGGTTTGTGTGTAAGAAGGGGAATGGAGGGCAATGGTTCTGAGCAGGTGAAATATCCGTATCTCCAGTCAGCAATAACAGAAGTATTCATGTTAAAGCATTGTTTAATGGTACTCAGTAACTGCTGTAGTATTCTTCTCAGTCTCAGAAGCAGGTCACGAATTCAGAAAGACTGAATGAAAGCATTACCTTCCCTAGTGTTTTGGGGTTTCTTTTTCATTTTCAGTGTTTAGTTCAGCTCCTATGAGGGAGGAAGACAGAGAAACAGATGATCCTTTAAAGTGTCAAATCGTAGCTTTCAGAAGAAAATATTCCAAAGAATGAACTATTCAAGCTTTATTGGATGTGTTTTAAGAAGTCATAAATGTTAGGCTGTAATTCATTCTGTTTTGCTGATTTCTATGCTGGAAATGTGTTTCATCTGTGAATGTGAAGGAGAGAAGCAAAGACTTTAAGAACAAGAAATATCAAAGGAGATTTTTGTTTTAGGTTATTCAATGTTCACTAATCTTCTAAAAGACATCAAAACATCACTTTGTCCATCTATCTGCTTGTAGAATACTGTCAGCTGGTTTAAATATGTTTTAGCAGAGTTAAAAATGATCATATTATTTTGTGAACTGGAAAGCAATGCATGAATCTTTCACTGCAGATGAAATGTTGGATAAATCTTTGTAGCATACTGTTGTAACTGTTGTCTATAACTCACCAGCAAGAATTACTTAGCCCTCAAAGCCAAAAGTTTATTTTCCATAGCCCACAACAAGAGTTGGTGTAAATCAATGTTGCGCTGCTCACTTCAGAACAGCTATGGTGATTTATTTGTTTGGGAACGTGACCTCATTAGCCCAGCTGGGCAGAGGTCGGGTGCAGCAGAGATTGAAATCAAGAGTAGTGTTTTTCAATAGTGACTTTAAGTAGCCTTCGTTTCTTTGAGAATGTTGGAACTTTAAAGCCTGATTGTCTGGGCTCTTCTTGGGTAGGCAGTGTATTCTGCGTTGTGCTCGGGGAGCCAGAAAATCTGTCTAGTCATATCAAGCCTCATGGGTTTTTTATACCATTCAGGGATGTTGGCCTTTAAGGTGAAAGTTGTTTTTCAGAAAATTTGGCGAGGAGACTGTACTAATGCTTGCCCGCTTTTTGACCATAATCAAGGGTAACCTAGAGCAAAACCAATACCTGTCTTTTAGGGGGGGATAGACCACAATTAACTTGAAAAGCTTTTTACTGTTTATTTACTTTTCTTAAAAATTCAGTAGTTAAAGATTTGTGATGTTAGAATGAACAGTTCGGAGGTGAACTCGTCAGGGCCTAGTGCTTTTGTAGTTTGTTCTATTTAGCATCAGTACCTACAAACAGTGTATTTACTGTAGCGTTGGTAGTAATTTGATGGTATGGGTCTGTATTAAGTGTGGTTAAAGAAGGAAAAGGTTCTTATTTTGCCATCCTCATTCATAAATGTAGCTTGTGTTGGAGACTGAACTCCCTGGCCTGTTTTGATGCATAATGCTGCGTCTAATTTTATAGTTGTTAAAGAATGGGCTTTTATGCTGTTTGTCAGCTTCTTAGGCTGCCCATAAGATTACATTAGCGCTAAAACCATAATGACTGTTCAGTGATTTATCAGTTTTCTTATTGTTAAAACATATGATAAAAAGTATAAATTATAGATTGAAAAAACTTACTTAACTGGACAAATACAATGAAATTAATAAAAGGTGGATTTCCCCATGCCCCACCATATCCCCAGAGTTGCCCGCAGTGCTGTTGAGCCTCTGGGGAGCAGCTCGTCCTCCATCAGTGCTGCTCAGCTGCGTGTTCTAGGTTGGGCCCAGGCTCCTTGAGACAGGGTTTGTGGTAGAGGACTTTGTAATGGCCAAAGCTGACTTGGTTATTGATGAAGCATCATTGCATGTTGCTAAAAAGAGCCAGTTATAAGTTCTTACAGATCGTTAATATTTCTTGTAACAGTATTGGTCTGTACAGCCCCTGCTCTTCTGGAGTTAATGAGCCCTTCCATGGGAAGGGCCAACTCCGTAATTACACTGATAGGTGGGATAGCTGTTCCCACGCTGACGTGTGTGGTTGTGACAGCGCCAGGCAGGGCGGAGGGGACGGAGGCCCACGGGCGACATGAAAGGACCCGTTGTCTCCTCTGTGCTGATAGCACCACATTTTCTGCTTCCAGGACACTGATTTCTGGGCAAATAGTCTCTGGTGCTATGTTGACTCAAATCAGGTTATGTTTTCTGTTGATCCCCCTTGGTGTATAAAAAGTATTTTTAAAAGTGTAGATGTGGTGCTTAAGGACATGGTTTAGTGGTGGGCTGAGTAGTGTTATGGTAACGGTTGGGCTTGATGGTCTTAAGGGTCTTTTCCAGCCTAAATGATTCTGTGATTTTGGTTTTTAGGTGTAATATCTGATGCACAGCTGTGGAGAATGAGTTACTGGTGAGACATCAAAGCCAGAACAGGCATCAGGCATAATACAGAAAGGGCTGACCTCACCCTTTCCATTTCCTTGAATTTCTCATGAGTTCAGGAAATCTGGTAATCAGGAATTTGCAGTAAGGTAGCCTGGTATTACAGAAGAAAACAAACTGCACCACCACCAACCAGTGCTGCTCTTTGCCCACTCAACCCTAAAATCCACGGAGCTTAAGCCCTTCTCCATCCGAGCTCCCAAACAACACACACCCTTGCACAGAAACTGTGCAAGTTTGAAACATTCTTTCTGCTCATTATTTGCAGAATCAGCCACCCTTGTTGAAGCCCTTTAGCAGCCTTTATGCATTACTGTGACCCTTCCACAAGGCTCTTTGGGGGAAACCTACCCTCCCTTTTCCCTAGCAGTTCATAAGTAATTGTTAGTTAACTAGGAATTTTATCCCACACTTCATATTTGTGGATAGATTGGAAACGGCTATGCCTATAATAGGAGGGAGAGGCTCAGAATTTTATGGTATGCGTGGTAATAAAAAGCAAAGCAATTGTCACATGCGTTTTGGCTTGGATCATGACAAGAAGCAGATGTGTGGCATGCCTTTTCCTTTGCTTGCATGCGTGCCAAATGACGCAAAATTCTTAAATGTTTTCTGCTTTTTGTTGCAATTTAATCTTCTTCTGAATAAACTGAACATGACAGTGAGTCCATCCAGAGCAGTTGCACAGTTTAACATTTCTGTGACTTTTCAGAAAGTGCTTGATATAGATTTATTTTGAAGGAAAGTAGGGGAAGGATTATATTTATCTTGTGATGAAAAGATTAAGTGTGTTTTCAGGCTAGAAAACCGTAAAAAGCATACTCTCCGTTTACAAATAATGACTGTGTATTTTAACAGCACAGAGGCCAGTGAACTTTCTTGTACAAATTAAAGCTTTATTCTTTTGTGTTTAGATGCACAAATGTCTGCTCAAATACAGGCATCGTTAAATCCAGTTTAATGTAATGAATCCGATATCAAAGTTGTGACATGTACCATATACACCTGTGGATGGTCACATAGAGCTGTCTGTAGGACGTTCTTACTGATAAACTTCTCACCAGGGTGCCTGCAGCATTCATTATTAGTTTTTCAGATATATTACTGTAACTGCGTATTTCTATTTCTGTATCAATGTGTTATCTCAGTCTGAGCCTTCCTAAGCTCTTGCCCTCAGTGATATTCTGTGACCGTGAGTTCTACAGGGTGTTTGTGTATGGTGAAGAAGCTCATTTCCTTTCTTGTATAATCCTGTGGTAGAGGAATGGAAATCCTGGGGCTCATTCACATGCCAAGACCTGCACAGGGAGGTCTGGTCCATTTGCAGAGAGTGAAATGATTGTGAGGTCAGCCCTCAATTCCTATGGAGTTTAGCAGATAGTCCAAAACTTAGACAATTGAGTCCATTAAATGAGAACTTAATTTTAACCATATAAAGATGAGTAATAAACTTTCTTGTAATAATTTCCAGTCTAATAGGAGATGCCTCTTTGGGGTTAGTTGTGTGAAAGACACTCTATTTTAAAGATCCAAGACAGGCTTGTAAAATGGTTATAAAGCTGCAAAGCATTTCTGAGCTCGAACCGCATTTCAAATTAGAGCAGTATTTTTCTGCAGATACAATATGTGTAATTGCCACTGCTAGAAATGTGAATCTTATTTTGCTAGGCAATAAAAGGAAACTCCAGTTCTCTCTGTTTTCTGGCTTACATGATTGCTTGTGAATTAAAAAGCAGTGCAGAGACCAGCTTAGCTTCTTGTATGCAGAGTTGTGTGTAAATGCAGTTCAGAAAAGCCAGGATGTCCAAATCAGGAGGAAGATAAGTGTCACTAAGTATTATAATGCTAGACTGCCAGTGGTCCAGGTAAAAGATACTGATAAAGAAAGGTTACCAGAATTCTTTGTCCTTTCAGCCTTTCTCCCTGTGAACTTTTATTTGTAATAGTAATAATATAACAAGATGGATTTCAGCCAAGTGAGAAGGTCTCCTTAACACTGCGTGAAGCTGTAGAAAGGGGTGAAACTAATCAAATAAACGGAAGTAAACTAATGTATTTTTAAGAACTATTCTATTTTCTAAATGCTGTTCATCCCAACACACTTGGAAACATTAGATTTGTGTTTAGTCATTGCTGTGTACGTGTCTCAACTGCTGGCATAACTCTGAGAGATGTAGAAGAATCCTTAACATATGTTAAGTGTTCTTAATGTTCATTTTTAGTAAGATGATCAATCTGAAGCTTTTTTACTGAAAACCATAAAATATAATTTCAAGTAGAAACCGTTAATCAAATTACCAAGCTAAACATACATTTCAGAGACTCCAGTGTTAAATTCTTTCTTACTGGGGGATTTGGATACTTTGTAACAGTTCCACATCCAGACTAAGGCTGGTTTCCTCATTTAAGTTCATTAATACCTGTTGTCAATGTAGTTGTTTTTCTGGTCCAAGCATGCTAATTCTTTAGACAATTCAGGAGAAGCAATGGAGGGAAGAAGAAAAAACAACAACAAAGAACAAAACAACACACCTCCAAAAAAACCCAAACCAAACAAAAAGATCAGAAACAAAAATATATCACCAGTTTAATACATTTGATATAGTTTTAAATATTTTCTTACTGTCAAATACATTTTTTCCATTTTGCTTCAGTTCATTAAAACGTATCCTATCCTCCACAGATAATATCACATTGCATGAAAATATCTGAACCATGAGCAGAATTTAACGGATGCTAGCAGTATGTTTTTGGAACCTTTACTGCACAATGAATAATCAGTTATATCATCAGTTACATACAGCAATATATTCTATTAGTGAGGAGAGCAAAGATGCAAGTTTAAGATTAGCTCAGTGGTATATTTGAGCAGAGTAATGGTGAGCGACGAGACATGGTATGGCAATGGGGAATTGTCTGCATCTCTTTAATTGCTCATGGCCAAGCTTTTAGCTATAGAATTCTTTTCTTAAAAATAAAAAGGATGACTTTTTGTCAGTACAGCTGAATTCCACTGAAGCTCCTAATGTACTGCACTCAAACGTGAGCTCCTTGTCAGGTGAGAAATTATTTAGGAATAAAAAAAATGAAAGTTAATATATTAAGCACTTACTTAAAATAAGCACAGTATTTTTAAATTGCACTCCCTACAGAAATGGCAATAAGGCTTTCTTATTCCTTGTTTTCCTTGTTTGCAGAAATAGTGAAATTATAGCTTGCTTTGTGAGAACCTGTATGAACAACTGTGCAAAAATCCCACTGGAAAGAAGAAGCTAATGCATTACTCCTGTACTTCTGAGCTCTGTAGCAGCTCAGCAGTCCCACCAGAGTCGCTAGGTATGGGAGAGCTGTGGAGATGAGGCAGCCGGCGCTATTTCATACTGCTGTTAGGTGTGTGTTTGGTGTTAAGTATTCAAACCTGAGTTGTGTGCATGTGCTGCCTTAAACCAAGAAACTATTTGCTGGTGGAAGATGTAGTTACAAAGGAAGAGTAGTTAGAAAGTTTAGATTGCTTTTCCCCAATTTATTCCCACCCCGGATCTTGCAATTTAACATTATTCGGGATTTTCTGCCTGCAGGATGTGCACAATTGCAGTGTTTTTTTTAGGGACCAAAAATATCAGTTCTGAGGGGGAAAAAAAAAAAGCCTAAACCTAAAACCAATTTACCTAATAAGAGCAATCTATAAATTCCAGGGTTTTTTTTGCAGAAGGGACAAGTACTGACCTAAACTCTGCCACATGCTTTACCCCTCAGGAGTTATCAGTGCTTTGTGTCTCCCCACTTACACATAAAGTCCTTTCCACTCATCTCCCTCCACACTCCCTGTAGAACAAAGAGTGCAATCGACAGCGTTCCATGGCCAGCGCTTACTGAGTTGCATTCGTTCAGCATTCTAAGAGAGCAGCTTGCTTCAAATGGAGTCTGTGGATTTTGAAGCTTGGTCATCCAGTTCATTAGCTTAATGCTGAATCAGAAATTCCGTACTGCTGTTGCGGTAGAAAATACAGCAATCCCCTTAACGCAGCTTCCATCTGACACATTGGCAAGCAAGCTCTTATTTTTGCTTCTTGATATACATTCCACTTCTCTCTCAAAGGAATAGGAGACCAATATCTTGTCAGTGTTTTGATTTATGATTAATTGTTAAAGGACCAAATTTTCTGCAGTAACATAAAACTTGAGAGTGGAAATATAAATTACCGTATTGTTTTCTTTGACACAAGTAGCTGCTTTGACTTCAGGGAGTTTTATCCTGCCATGTTTAAGTCTCTTAAGGATACCAGCAAGTACTTTTTTCCTTCCGAAGATTTATTACTTTCCACTGAGGGGATGACAAAAGTATTAAAAAAAAAAACCCAAACAAACCCAAACCTCGCTCCTGTTTTGCTCTGGGACTTCCTACCTTTTCTTCCATGCCCCCTTCCCGCCCTGTAAACCTGGAGGTCTGTGTGCAACTGGTGCTCAAGCAGCAGTGTCATTGCAGTTTTGCACATGGGTTACCTCTAAAATGATTTACGATTGTTTCTTTTTTGTTTATTTGTTTGGCGATTTTGTTTGGTTTAAGATTAGCATCCTTTAATTGCTGGAACATTCTTTTTCTACTTTCATGTACATGGGAAGAAGAACGAACAGTGAAGTTGCGCGTTGGGAGGAGAAATACCCTAAAAACTTTGGGGCGTAAATTTCACGTTCCTATTTCCCTCATGTCTGTTAAGTGACATTTTCCGCTGTTTTGAGAGCAGACAGCGTGACCTTAGAAAGCTGATCAGGCCGCCCAGAAAGGCACAAGCAGGTAGATAACAGAAGGTGACGTTGATAGAGGTGGCGAGAGAGCACTTCTGTCACATTCTGATGCCTGTTGACTTGGCACTGGGCTACAAGGAGTTGTGACAGTTGAGAATTAAGAACAACATTGAAGAATTAAAACGCATCTTACCTGAAGGCTCTCTGAAGGTACACATGTGCATGGCACGCTGTGCTGAAAAAAAGAAAGTACTAAGGGGTGTTCACCAGATTTAAAGATAAATCCAATTCATTCCACCCAATGAAACAGGATCATTTTGATAACTAATCAGCAGTGACAGGCTCTTCCTTGGGGAGACTCTTAACCAAGTTCTGGATAATTTCTTTGAATCAACCCCAGAAAATGTTTGGCTGTCAACTTCATCCTGTTTGCTGCCAATCAGCAAATTTCCTTCCAATAAATTAATTCCAGGCACACCCTGTTGGTTTGGCTGTTCTTTTAGGCACAATACTAACATTGGACTTTGAATTAAAAAAATACTTACTACTTTACATGGACATTTTGCTGGCTTTCCAGTCCACTGCATTGTTATTTGAGATTGTATGTGGTACATTCCTTGCAGGATCTTTGCACATGCTTGCAAACTCTTCAATATTTCGGCACTCCTGCAGGGCTCTTAATTAACTGCTGTTTCATGGTTTTAAAAGTATTTCGCTCTAATGTATAAGATATTTCTTGTTTAGAAAAAAAAATCTCAAAGGTAATTAAAAATTCCTTAAAATGTTATAAGTGAGGTAAGTTATCATTTTTATTGAATATCTATTTACTTCCCTGTGAACTCTCAATTTAATACATAGTTTTTTTGCAGAATTCCACACTTGGAAAGGCCAAGGTTAATCTTGCATACAGTAAAGGTGTTGGTATGATGTTTCTGCTTTCCTTGTAGTACTGAGGGCAGAACCATAAATATCTCGGAGGTGGGGACAAGGGGTATTCTTTGCACCAACGTTATGGATTTTGTGTTTCAGCCTTCAAACAATTTCTATGATCTTTAAAGCAGTATGAAGAAGATGGTTGAGAGTGTAATTAGGTTATTAGATACTAATTGCTGTTGGACTTTAGTTACAGTACTTTAGCACTTGCCTCACTTAATGCAGTTTCTCATAAGGATCTTTCAGATTTTGATCATAAGAATGCCTTGGGTGATAGTCTTCTGGATTTTATTGGCGTGAGATCAGGTGGAGACTAGTCGGACAGTTTCGGGAGAAAGACTCCAATTAGGGCCAAAGAGGTATTTTTTTTCTTGTGAAAATGAGTGTTGGAGTGTCCCTCAGTGTGATCAAAATGAGTGTCTGTATGTTAGAGTGTCTGTCGGCCTCGGTTTCTGTGAGGACACTTTGTATTCAGGCATTTATAGTTTAGCAGTATGGTAAGGCTGGTCTAATGCAGCAGTTCCTAACTGGTGATTAGCATATGTGCATGGTCAGACAATTATTGATCTAAGGAAACTATTAGTAGGTTTACGCGGAGTTGATTCTCACCCTGGCGTATGATATTCTTCACAATCAAGTGCTTGTATCAGCCTTTTAAATCTCACACAAATACCTTCACTTTTAATTTCTTGCTTGCTTTCAAAATTCTTTTGAAGTAAATGCAAGGAAGCTCATGAAAATTGCTAACTGCAAATAAGGATTGACATCCTGAAAAAAAATCAAGAAATACTGGCTGAGAACATAGGGCTCGCATAGCTCAGTCTTGTCTCAACCTGCTTCTGTCACCATGGCAAGTCACTTGCAGAGAAGGTAAAGGAGTTGATTTTTCCCCTTTCTGTAAGTGGGCTCAGTGTTCCCATCTATCATCATATCACTGAGAAACTGAAATCCATTCAGCATTAAGAATTGCTCATATAACAGGTCAGGCTTTGCTTGCTCAGCCAGTTTAGTATCTTTCTTCTAAACTATCTGTTATTTTAACATTTGAATGTAGTTACAGTGTGGTTTTCCATTTTAAAGACAACAATTTACTTGACATCATAAATTCTAGGAGTATTTTTAGACCAAAGTGTAGTCTTGAACGTTTCTTCAGTGAGTTAATATTCAGGATTTGGTGTTAATGGTATTAAAGACAAATGGGTCAGAAAAGGGATGCTCCAATCTCTTTTGTTTATATGACTAATTTTATACCCATCTACAATCTAGTTCTTCAGCGTATAAGGGCTGAGTTGACTGCTGTGGTACAGAATCAAGTCCTAAATCAGGAGTGACCCCAAACAAGAGACTTCTGGCCGGGAAATGGGAAGGTGTCCACAGTTGCCACTACATCTGTGTCTTCTCGTGTGCAAGGAGTTCCTTGGTTGAAGGAGTCCTGTTGAGAGGTGCTCTGAGCCATGGGCACAGCTTAATTTGGAGTAATGGCCCACACTAAGTGCTCTGTGTTAGGAAGAGGACGTGTGTGGTTTTTTAGTGAGACTGTATAAAGTAGTAATGGAAAGGTTGCCGTCCCTTAAGCCCTGCAAGGCCAGTAACACTCCTCTGAAACACAGCTGGGAATTTCAGCTGTACACATAGAAAATGGTTTTCATATATTGTAGAGAAAATATGACAGTAATTCACTCGTCTTGCAGAATGAGCTAAAGTGCCCCAGTTATATTGTCCCATTCTCACAGGCTGTTTGATTCCCTTTCATTAAACAATATAGGATATTGCCTTTCAGTCAAATCTAGCAAGGGAAAGCAATAACATGTTAGCAACCGTCACAGCAGTAAAATAAGAAGGCTGCACAGCCGTGTTCCTCGGCCCAGCGCATACACCTTCCCCTGAGCCCTTAGTTTGAAATGGCTGTTTCCCCGACCCACCGCACAAGGCAAGCTCTCCACGGCCCCTTGAAAGCGGATATGAGAACATTTCCCAAAGCTCCACTTAATGAGCTGTAAAAATGTTTTTATTTACCAAACCCAGCAACCTAACCACAGCCTGAACGATACAACCAACTCCCTTTTCCCTAGAGCTTTGAAGTTTTTACTGTACATGGGAAACAGGTTTTTGAGGGAGGGAACTCTTCGCCCTCTGCTCTCGCAGGCCTTTTCCACACAAGCCCAAGTAGCTGTGCTGTCATGCATGGGGCCCTGTCCTGTTAGGACAGACCTTTCCTCCCTAACCCCGAGCCGTGGGTCTGCTGTGTGATTGCTGCCATGTTCCTTAGTGTTCAGTAGCCCTTATTCCTGAAGGACATTAATGACAAAGTTCTATATTACACGCATACTTTATCTGTGCCAGATATAACAATGGTGAAGGAGGAACGCCAGGCATTTTTGGATCAGTGGAATCACTTGTGGATTTTGGTTCTCAAAGAGCTCGGTTATTGTTCCAGTTGTGCCAGTGGCAATTAAAAGTATCTGCAGTGAAGGTCGTGAGCCGCTTTTTCAACTACTATAAATTGATCTATCTCCACTGACAGACACAGATTCGTGCCATTTTATGCCCAGTAATAAGTTGGTAGAAAGACCAAGTATCTTCAGATTAAAATTGTGTTAATTCCAGAAGTTTTAATGTGGATCATCCCATTCCGTATAGGCAAGCTCTGCGCGAGCAGTGACCCCACTGAAGGCTCTGCCTTGTGCCGCCATGAGGAATTGGCGGGAAAGCAATAGCTGTGTCTCAGAGCACTGTCCCACATACTCATCTCTCTGGGGGTAGTGCTGCTGCCTACAACTGTGGAGAAAGTGAGAACCTGAAAACAAGTAAGGATGCCATGTTGCGGGAATAAAATATCTTCTGGCTGTAATTTAAGTTGGAAAACAGCTGCTACTCCTACTGAAAGTTGCTTCCCGCAGGTAGAACTGAGGAAAATGGGGTTGGCAGAGGACCTGAAGAAATCATCTCACTTCTTCTAAAAGTATTTAAGGCTACTGAGTACAGTATTTTTGGTAGAATTAATGCATCCAAGTGCCAGGGGCTTCTCTGATCTTTACCTCCAGCTTCTACAAGCATCTGTGGGAAAGAGTTTGAGACTTTTTTGGGCTACTTTGCATGGTTTATGGTGCATATCCCTTTTCTATCTGATAGATATTCTACCAGGAGCATCAAGGTAGGAGAAACAACACATCTCCTAGCATTTCATTAGTGTAATTTATGATAGAGTTAATAATCTATATTTCACATATCTGACCTTTTGCTCAAATCGCAGTTTGTTGTATAGGTAGTGTGGCTTGGCTGTCTATTGCTGTCACCGTTGTCATCAGTTTCAATCACATCATTAGGCTGCAGAACAGTGCAGAAGCTATACTGATAACACATTCTTCAGCTCTTTACTTCTTTCTCTCCTTTAATATACATATTTATGCTGTAGTTGTTTTTATAAAGTATTTTGGAAATTTTGTCCTATTGAATAAAAATGTACAAATTCGTCATCTTAGATACTGAAAGCTGTGCCGCCGATGCAGTCGTATACCAGATTCAAATATACTTTTTTCCCTGAAATCTTAAGTAACCCAGCTCATACTAAAATTCAAGATAATTTTCTGCTCTGCCACTTCTCTTGAAGTGAGCAGGCCAAGCTCAACTGTACTTATTTAATACAATCACTGTATTAAATTGCTTGAAAATTTTTCAATGAAGCAATAATTCTGAAAAAGCTTGTAGCACTTTTGGCTCAGATCATCCTAGGAGGGGGGGAAAAAAAAAGCCCATTGTTAGGCTGGAAGGAGTTCAATTTATGATGACATATAACAGGATTAAGACTGAAATGACTTTTCAGTATAGCCTTCTGTGGGATGTTTGCAGTTGCTTGCTAACTTCTTGGCTTTGTTTTTACAATCTGCAGCTGCCTCTGAACTGCTCAACTTCTAATTGTCCAAGTCTAATTTCTGTACATTGCAGCAGCCTGTGCCGCAGCGATCTGTTCGCAATTGTAGGAAAATCTGTCATCCAGGGCCTGATGCTGACACTCAGCAGGACGCGTGAGCACAGAGCGGGGCTGGGGATTAAACTTCTTGGTGTGTGGAGCTTGGCCGGTGTAGAGAAAAGGCACAAAGAGGCGGGGGGGAAAACCAGTGGTGTACAGTGATAATTCCCCTGGGTAGAGGAGTTTGTATTTCTTTCTTCTTATATGAATAAGGATTAAAGAATGAGGGTTTGGCAAGTCTGATGTTTAAAAGACCGTGTGGGTCCAAGGAGATACAGGCTCCAGCTACTATTCCTGCTCTCAAACACGATTTGCTCTCGCTTTGCCCCAGTTCCCTATCAGTAGAACAAGGATAACAACCCTGCCTTTCTCCCACCTTTGGTCTGTGTTGCTGCCTAAACCATTTCAGGCAGAACGGTCCAAATGAGGCTGAATGAATTTCAATGGGAAGCAGCTCAGGCAGTGACGGCACCAGCAACCTGTGTGCTGCGGTCATGGAGAGCAGTCCCTTTGGCAGGGAGGTGAAGGCAGCAAGGAACCCACCGCTGGAAGCAGCGCACTCCTGTCTGTGTCCTTGCTGGTTTATTTTGTTCAGATGCTTCCATTTCCCCTAAAGTTAAAGGACTTTACTGTTGCCAGGACTGAGTAATACAGGATTTTCTTCCAACTCAGAGGTGTCTTTGAAGTACATACTTCTCCGTGTCATCTGAGCCAGCACACAGACCATAAACTTGCTCCAGCGATTCATGCTCCTTTTCAAGAATGCTAAATGTAAGTTGCTGTTCCCCGTTCAGGGGACTTTTTCTTGGAACAAAAAGATGGCATCTTGCAGAGGGTTGAATTACCAGCTCTGTGCCTAGCTGGAGGTGCTTGTTTTTACCCCTTTTTTGTCTCCGTGCCTTGCCACATGTTAATTTTTCTCCTGTGTATTTCACTAGTTTAGATTGCTTGTGCTGTCTAGTTCGAACTCCGCCAACACAAAGTCAGCGTGTGTTTTCGATCACTCGCTCTAACACCTTTGCTTTGGGAAGGGCTGTAATGAATCCACCTAGGAGCACTGCATACTCTTTGGTGTCTTGCATCTCCTGTCGAGCTTATCCTCTGTTCATTCGTCTGCACTTCGGCAAGAGCCTGTGAACAATCTGTATTTGCATCACTGGTGTGGTCTATCCCTGTGTTGTAGGCTGTTTTGTCATCTCAGGGAGAAAAAGAATGTTAAAATTCTGACTTCTGGTGTGTTTCTGAAGTCTAATGATGACTTCCCTTCTGTGACTTCAGTGCAACTTCCAAACAATATTGTTAATTCTTGGGGGAAAGGGAGGAAAAGGTTAATTCCCAGTCACACTAGCGGAAAATCTGCACAAGGTGCAACCACGGTTTTTTAATTGCACATTCACCTCACTTTGGAGGAGCATAAATGATTACACATGGTACAGGGTGAGGGAGTGGGGCCTTCAATATGTGCTGGGATAACTGAGATGTGACTTAGCTACATGACTTCATCTGTTACATAAAGCCGGTTCAGAAGTTCATAACTTGGGTGGCTGGGAAAGATGGGGGTTTTTAATACTGTGGTGAGAGCAGATTGAGCCCACTTGACCTACATCACTCCCTGAAACCTGTAGCCCTTTCAAACAAGCCCCGCTCCCTTTGTCTCCCTGCACGTACTGCTGTTCCGCAGCTGGTGGAAAGCTGGTCACCTCTTACAGTCAATGGTGCTATGATCATTTATTCCACTTCAGCAGCTTGGCCACCATTTTCCCTCCCAAGACCATAAATCCTGTCTCACCATCATCCTGATTTTCTCATTTTCTTTAATATATACACTTCTCACCCAAGATCAACCCTAGTCTTCTCTCATTCTTCAAGAGAAAGGGAAAAAAGCTTTGGCAGAACTTGCTGCCAGCTTTTTCATCTGCCTCTTGCTTCCATCAAATATGCAGGGGGTGTGTATGGGAGGAGGAACAAGCAGCTCAGCCTGCACAGGAAAGGACTCCGTTTGCGTGAAAGGGCTTTAGGGTATGTGAAGAGGAGGAATGGAGACTTTCAGAGAGAAGAAAAAAATTGTCTGTCTTCCAGAAAAGCAACAGTCTTGAGAGGAGCTGCCTTGTACCGTGTTTGGGTTTTGTTTTGTGTGTGTGTGGTTTTTTTGTAATCGCTTTTCTCTTCTTAGTGCTGCCATATTTTGTTAAGGAGTAGTAGTGACTGATGGTCATGTTTGGTGTGGCAGGTGCATTAGCATTATACTGCACCACCACTGTGCTACCTCAGTGAGATGCTCCTTATCCTCCTCCCTGCAGCTCTGAGAAGGATTTTGCAGCTCACAGCTAAATTATTCAAGCCTTTATGTTGAAAACATTTAGGTGAGAGCACTTTTACAACAGGTATACAAGGGCTAAGCCACCTATTTTCATTAAAAAAATCATTTTGTTGTATAGTATATGCAATGTTTGAGGGCCTGGTGGTTCTGTCATTCATATAATATGTACATGGCATGGTGCTTTGCTAAAAATTGCAGCAGTTACCTCCCTTTTAGGCCGAAATGTTTTTGGCATTAGCATACCCCCGCATACACACATGTTGGTTATCCTGTTTTCTTACTGGTTGTGTTGTTTCAAATTCCTGTTCATTGGTAAGTACAAGCAAATTCTTTCATTTAAAATCATTAGCCAAGACTAAAAAGTGCTAAAAATGTTCGTATGCTGATGCCGCTTTGACCACAAAGGTGCTGTCCCTGCTGTGTGAGAGTAAATTAGATATTTTGGTTTTGCAAAATATTCCTTGATCTGGCTTGAAGACACTAAAATCTTTAATTAAACATTTCGGAAGCAGAAATTCTGATAGTCTCAAAAATATTAAACATTTGGAACAAATGCACTTTTAAAGTATGAGCAGAACTAGCCAGACATTTACAAGGATCCTAGGCTGAGCTAGGGTTTTCCCTGCAGTTAAACTATTTTTTTTTGGCTTAGTTTCCTACAGAAACAAGGTGTTTGCAATCACACAGTGTTCTCTTGTCTATCTGTCTGCTCTTAACTTTTCATTTCTTGGACAACTTCTGTGAAATCTGAACCATTCTCAACCAATTTGAGGGAAAGGAAGAGGTCTCAACAATATTAGCTATGCAACTCCTGTAAGAATGGGAAGCAGAGAAACCACATTAATATTTCCAGTCAGTGAAAACCTGCAGGGTGAGTTCAGCTTTTTTAGACATGAGAAAATCCACAAAGGAAAGGTTCATTAGTTCTGTTGCTCACAGAAATACCTGTTTAGGTGGCAAGAACACTTTCTGAGCTATTTAGAGTTGTAACATCCATGGCTGGTGTGTGAGGCAACAGTGGCAAGGCTGTGCCACTAAGTCTGAATTGCAGCTTCTGGACTCCAGAAGTTCCTGAGGTGCACTGAGAGTCTGACATTTGCTTTGCAGCTTGGGATGAGGTGGGAGAGGAGTGAGCAGCCAGCCCTTGAGCAGCTCTCGAGTTCCTCCCTGCTCTGTCTACGTTCGAAAAAGCTGGGAGGTGTGTGGCAATGGGGGGCAATAAAGTCATGTTCTAGACCTTGTGGAGGGGTGGTGCGGATGGTTTTCTCTTCTCCCTAACAGCACAGGAACAAAGGTGGTTTCTGAATCACCAGCACCTGGGTGCAAGGGAGAGACTTCTTAGTGCTGATTATGTGGCTGTGTCCGTGAGCATCCCTGGCTAGGAGCCTTTGAGCAGGTTCTGCTGCCTCCGCTCTCAGGGAGGTCCCTCTTGCTTGAGTGTGGTGCTATTCAAGGTGTCAGAATCGTTAGCAGAGAGTACACTTCGGTCATTATCCGTTATGTGAAGGTAATATACCCACTGTGTCTTTTGCGCTCGTCTGAATCAGCATATTTAGCAGCCTGGGGCACTTGGCTTTCTTAGTCAAAAAATGAGAGTTCTGTGAGGACTGAACTGTCTTTGGTGTTCACATTTACTCCCTTAAAATGTTGAAATGTCGATATAGGGAGTTGGCAGACAGGCTCAGCATGGGAAAGGACCTTCATCTTAGGTTTCTATTTACTTAAGTGTTTCCCTCTGCTAATGCACCATAAAACAAATGAAAAACATTCGTAACTGCTTACAGTACAGAGAAGAGGTGCTTGGAGAAAGCAATAAATTTACGGCCAACTAACAGTGTTTTCTCAATAGAAGAAATAATTTAAAGCACCTTTTCAAGGAATGTAGTTTTTTAAGGCTGAGCTACAGATGTTTAAACAGTGTATTGCTGTAGAGTTGAGCATAAAGAATTACTGATGGTTTTGGAAATTCTACTCTAAATTGTTGAAAGAGAGGAAACAGACAGTGGACGAGAGATTTATATGAAGAATTCATGTATAAACTCATTTTCTTGATTTCGATTAAATGGCCAAAATAAAATTTTGCCTAGCATGACCACTTGCTTGCATGAGAGATCACTTTCAGTTGACAGCCCCTTGCAATTCATTATCTAATAAAGATCTTTTTATAGCACATTCCTGTGGAAAAAGTAAGCTCCTGATAGTAAGGGAGTCTCAGTTTCTCTCCAATCCTTCAGAGAGTCCAGGGAAA
This sequence comes from Pampusana beccarii, assembly GCA_013399365.1. Lineage (NCBI taxonomy): Eukaryota > Metazoa > Chordata > Aves > Columbiformes > Columbidae > Pampusana > Pampusana beccarii. Next base: position 350,822 of record VWYH01007506.1, read on the forward strand.
TCAGTATTTGTGGTATATTTATTGCCTGACATTTCCAAGTCCAGTCCAGAACATGTCGTCACTTTATATTCTCTGTGAGGAAGCAGAAGAGGAGGCATTTGGGCTCTGGCTCCAGCCAGCAGCAAAGCTGTGAGATTCTTATTCCTTTTTACAGTTCTCTACTTTGGGTGTAGCACCCTTCATAGTGCAAAAAGAGGAGACCAAAATCTGTCTTCAACACCATAGAGCTGTGGCTGATTTTATTTGTGTTATGTTTAAAAGGCAGGGCGAAGTTTAGATCGTCGCTAGAAATTCTGTTTCCCAGGAAAAAAAGACAACAGAATATGGTATTTGCACACACATTAAAAAAAAAAAAAAAAATTACTACCTAGTGTTCCCTTATGCTTAATAGTTTTTCTCTGAGGATTCCATCAGTGGACAATGCCAGGTTGAATTACACATCAGACCTTCCAAACTGGTCTGTCCCTTACTATTCTTCCATTGTCCTTTTCTTCTAATTCCTAGAAATTGCAGGGATACTCTTTCATGCCTAAAGGGCCAAACATTTACACTGTGTGCAACCATCTTTAGTCTTGAACCATTATACTCTGTTCCTAAATTACACTCCGTCACATAATTGTGGTGGAAGCCAAGACCCAGGGTGGCTGTTTCCCACTTTCTGGAACAAGGCTGCTTGTGATTCACCAGGGATCTCCCACATAGCTTTTCATTTTTCAGACTCATTCCTTCTGACTGGATTTTGACCAGAGCTGAGCTTACAGTTTGAAGCATGCAGGCAATTCTCAAAGTGTAATCAAGATTCATATAATTTGTGGTTTGGTTTTTCTGTGTATCACGCCCTAAGGAATTATTCTCCCTAAGAAAAGATCTTTCCTTTTAATAGCACTTAGGTTTTCTAGATGTGTTTTCAAGCTGCACAGATCACATCAGACTAAAAGCAGCACTGTTGTTCTGGTTGATGGGGTGCCATCATAAAAACTCTTTTTTCTCCCTCCCGAATATGAAAGGTGCCTTCTGCCAAACTTGGCCTCTTAAAGATGTAGCGATGAAATAAAAGTGCAAGAATCATGAGGCAGTTGTTGCAACCGAGTGTTTTATTGACAGTAAATATGGGCAGCTCTGGGGTGTGACAGGTTTTCCACTTCTTTTACCAGTAGGTAGATACATGGAGGTATTACAAAATGGGTGTCATTAGGTCTTCAAGGAAGATTAACTATGCAAAGAATAACTTACATGTAACAAATGACTAGTAAAGTGAGAGCCTCTCAGTAGTATGCAACGTGCTTGGTTTTATGGGTCAAACCTGGACAGTGCCGCTCAGCTTTACTGAGATTAGTGATGAAATAACTTCTCTGCTCCCCACAAACCTGCACAGGAATGGGATTCTCAGTGGCGATGTTTCCTGGGTCTCTGTGGAAAAAACCTTGAAGGTTCCAGGATCTGTGCTGGGAGAGGAGGTGACCGGTGAGTGGAGGCCATGCTGCCTCCTTTGCTGTGGCCGTCCCTGTGAATTAGAGCTGGGGCTGCTGGGGAAGCCTGCGGAGTGGAAGGAGCTTTCTGTGGGAGGGGCAGGGAGGGGGCACAGCCGCTGGCCTTGTCTCTCCTTCATCCATCCATCTCCGCCAACGTGAGAAATTTAGGGAAATTTGGTGTAATGTTCCACAGTGAGAAGATGCTTGACTCCCCGAGATGCTGCGATAATGTGTTAAGTGAGCTGGCACAGCTGTGCAGGTCCATTTTGACAGAATTACTAGGATAATTTCTTGTCTTTTTTTTCAAAAAGACCATTTTCCTGTGCCACCTGTCCTTCGCTCATCCTGAGAGCACTAATGAGGAGCTGCAGAAGTGGTCAGAGAGGACTGCTAGCAGTGCCATTTCTGTCCGTGGTAACTATAAAAATGCATTGGATTTAATTTATTTGTTTCGGACATCTGGCTTTTGCCTGCTATAAGCAGTTTCTTTGACTAACCACATCTGGTCTAAGCAGTGTGCACTATATTTATGTGGCTACAGGAATTTCACCCTGGTTTGAAGATTTGCGCAAGTTTATTCATTTATGAACAAAAAATGCTCAAAATTATTTTGTTAGCGTTGCCGTGGAATGGCTTTTGTTTAGGTTACCTTGTTAGATACTCAGACACTGTAGGCCGAGAGTTGGCTTTTAATGTAAGACAGACTTGTTCTTTGGCAGCCTTATTTAATGACAGATCCATCCTAAAATTTCTTTTGTCCTTATTGAGTAATTAATTTTTGAAGATAGCAGAGAAAGCTCTGGAAGTTTTAATGCCTCTGTAAAGAGGTGTTCATTTCGACTGGGAGAGCTGGCCTCAAGTGATCCTGCCAGAGACCTCTGTTCTCAGAGCTGAGAATATTTCAGGATTTTTTTGAGATTCCAGAAAATATCATTGATGTTTGATACTGTGTCAGACTACCCTAATGACAAGCAGGTATTAATACGCGTTTCCCCTGGAACAAACTGTCTCAGATGACAAGACTCTGCAGTAAGTTTTCCAGCCGCTCTGATACCCAAGTCTCCAGATTATGGCATAGCACAGATGCTGACCTATAACTCTTAGGAATACAATAATAGACCGCTGGCAGACAACCAACATTCATAAACCAGTGCGTGTATTTTCTCATAAATATTACTAATATTTTGAAATACTACCACCTTCTGGCGGTTAGGGAAGGGAATATTCAGACCAGTTCTTGGTGGAGACCATTACAGTGTCTCACGCTGGGAGAAAGCAAGCTTTCTGAAGTTAACTTCGAAATTTACGTTCTATTTATTTTCTGCAGGAGCTTTGCTTTCAAACACCTATTGATATGGATTTCCAATGTGTTCCTGTCAGGGAAAGTGTCGTGTGCTTTTCATGCTTCATTTTTCATCTTAGTAATTTGTTTTAACAGGTGCCCTCAGTCTTCACTAGTGTCATTGGGAAGAGGCATCTCTTCCGTACCCCCCTTTTTCCACTGCCCTCTCCGATATTGGTATAGAATTTTTATAGATACAAGGTGTGCCAAGCAATAACAGAATGGCATCTTACTAATTATATTCACCTTTGAAGCTAATAGTTTAGGAATGGTTAGTTTACATAGTGATAGCTTCCTTGAAATGCATTCCCAGACTCAGCCATGGACATGGCATTTCCTTGCAGCCAAGAAGGCAATGGGGTGATGTTCCCTTTGTGCAAATTCTCCATCCCGTCCACTGGGTTTCTGGAAGGTACCTGCTCTTCTGTAGGCGCTGGGGGACATGGGGTCCCCCATTTGAGTGGGACATGAAGCTGCTGCTCTCTTCTTCCCACAAGGAGCTGTAGGGATGAACTGTGCCTGTGGAGGGCCAGGACAGAGCTGGGCTTCTCTGTGGGACAGAGGGAGAAATTCTGTCCCCGGGTCACTTATTTCAGTGTGAGGTATGAAGATATTAGATTACCGACCCTCAGGAAATGGGAAGATTTCTGTGTCTCAGGTTTCTGGTCCTGTGGCCAGGGAGAAGTCCAATTATTGGGTGTATGTAAAAATTCAAAGCTGGCAGGAAAAGTTCTTGTTTCATGGGGAAAAAAAACCTGATGTGTTAGATGTTTGTTTGGACTTGAGGGTTTCTTTTGTGGTGTGGTTGTGTGTGATGTTTTGGTTTTTTTGTTTTGTTTCCAAAAATCGTTTCTTGTATAATAATACAGGAAGTTGCTGTATTTATGTATTGATAGGTTTTATTTTTTCTTCCCTGAACAGCATTGTAGAAAATATATGTTCATTTTTTAAGCAGGCATCTCTATAAATAATCAATTTCAAACCAACTTGTTTTCAATTTCTTCTGCTAAGCAAGAAGGCACGCAGTGCAAAACTCTGTACTTCATATGCAGAAGTTAGAGGGCTCTGCTCAAGCTGGATAAGTGTTATCTGAATTTGTAGGAAGGTGCTTGAAATACAAAGGCAGTCAAATAAAATGACCATTGTAAAGGTGGAAGTGGGATTCAGGTGCCCTGACTGTGGTGTGCCTGCAGTGGCTGTCATTCTCATTGTACTGCAGTCTGATAGTGTGGTCGTTTAGCTGCTTTGAATACTGTGATAACCTGTTTATTTCGTTTTACTTAAAGGTGAATGTAATAGTATCTTCATCAGCTTAAAAATACCTAGATATTTGCATTCACTTTCAATGCTGCTGAAGTATAAAGGTGGTTAATGTTTTCTTAGAAGGAGATTGATTTATGACATTTTGATGTTGTGATTATGCTGACTCTGTGAAAGGTGCAGGTCCCTATATAGGTAGTGAACAACTGAATAAAAAGATGTACTCTAGGAAGCTAATTATCTTTATTCCTATCTGACAGTGATTAATTTATAGTTGAACATACACTATACAACATTAAGCTGCAATAAATTCTATCTTGAGCTGATAAGCTGAGTGAAGGAGACAAATAGTATAATAAAAGAGGAATTCAATCTGTTTGGAAATGTAGTGGGTATGAATTTGGGAGTCATGTGGAAGTAACCTGAGAATTGGCATGAGAAGGTAGCCCAGAAATATGGATCCTTGAAGAGCGTGGCTACTCGAATGGCAGCGTGGCTACTCGAATGGCAGCGTGGCTTGTCGTAGTCCTGTGTGCTGAGACTTGGTGAATCTTGAATGGCATGGTAAGTGCTGCAGTCATATCACCAGGACCAAGAAAAGAATTATTCTCTTTAGCTCTTCATATCTTAGAACAATTTTCTCTTAACTTTCCGAGGTCAGAAGGAGAGGAGAAATGGAATATAATATTTACCTAATTTACAGTTCCTGCTTTTTTTCTCTTTTCTAGTGGAGGATATGAGTAAAAAAACAAACAAACCAACCCAACCCCCCCATGCTGTTAGTGATGCTTTGGTTTGGATTTGTATCCTCAATAAAATGATCTAAATTTTAGCATACAATTTCAAATTTCAGGGAGGGATATTCTTGAGGTCCCACCAATTCTGTCTATTTATTGACTGGGGGAAGAGGTAAGAGAGCATATCGTGAGAAGGGGCATGTGTAGATTTGTTGTCCTCCATTGGTTTTTGGTGATTTCAGTAGAATTTCATTTGGGAAAGGGAGAAGTAAAAGCCATGCAAGTTCTTCGGCTGTGATCTATTGCAATTATCTAACTGTATCAAGTCACTGGAATGATTTGGTTGGATTGCGTCAGTGTAATGAGACTGTACATTGAAATGCCTGGCTGAACTGGACCTGTAGGAAAGGTGGGTGGTTAAGTAAATTAAAATAAGCAATTTAAATAAGATATTTGGGACTGCAATTAATGACATGGTTATCAGCAGTCAGAGGATGTTCTTTTGGACAGTTGCTTTTATTTGGTAGTGGTTACTGATACAGGTCTGTAAAGGCAGATGCTGCATGTGTTTCTGATGCAAAACTGTCGCGATCCGCCAGTCAGCACACGGGTAATGTGGACAAGAAAGGAGATGGAACGATTGTTTTTCAGGAAAATAAGGTAGGAGGAGAGAGGTCGACTAACTCAGTCAGAAAATGGCAAAAGCTGCTCGGGGTGCAATGCCGTCAAATTTAAAATGGCACCAAAATGCTACTTGCTGACTTCAGATGGAATTGGTCTCAAAGTGAAGCTCCCCAGTGGTGGTTCTTCTCACTTGCTTCTGCTGCACCTGGCTTTGAGGCCTGGTGGGGATGGGGCTGTGTTTTATCTGCTTTGAGCAGATAACTCGTTAGAAAAGGGGCCTGTATGTGGGACTGACTGAGAGGAGGATGCAAAGACATGCAATGCAAGATGATCTCCATTACCTGTGCTTGGATCAATGCATTATTTTACAGAGTAATTTGATGGGCAGTATCTGCTGCTCCTGGGTAACCGTCTTAAATAGAACAAAGGTCCAAAATGTCATATCCAAGGTGGAGGAGGGGATGGTTACCCCTGGGGACGGCTCTGGCAGAGAGAGAGAAAAGGGGGACGGGTTGTTTGTTGTGTGCAGCTCATGAAGGGACTAGCTGTGACATGGAGAAATGTAACATGCTTTGAAACCCGTGTATGTATTGAGTGTGATTTATTAGGTTTTTTTAGTGTCCAGTAGAGTTACAAATTTTAGTTCCAAGGCTTGTATTTTAGAACTGTGTTTGGAGATCCCCTGTAAGGGGCAAGAGGTCAGAGATGCAGTGGCTGGTTGTGAGTTATGTTCTCCCACGGGTATCTGTGGTTTTCTGTCTAAGAATATGAGCGAGCTCATTTTGGTGATAGAGGTTGTTTAGTTGCTAAGAGAGCATTTAATGCACTAGATATGATAGACTATTATACATGCAGAATACATGCCCAAGATCCAGAATTTAATGATGTTACTGTGGGGCATTTAGTGTGGTGGATTCCTGCTAAGCTTGCTGAGTTCAGCAAGATTGGGGAGTATGTTTGAGAGTTCAATGGGAATTCTTTTCAGTGGAAAAGCTTCTTTTACAATAACCTGAAATTGTTTAATAATTGCCATATAGGTTACAGCCTAAGGGTTGTCCCTTATTTGATCTGCCTTTTATATTAAAACTGGCGTGTTAGCATTTCGTTGGTTTATACAGGCAAAACAGCCAGGAGATGTGGGAGCAAGTGGCGGTTTAGTGTTGAGAGGAAAACTGAAATATAATTGTAAAAATTCTTGACAAAGACATTCACCCATAACCCCCTCCTCCTTTTTTAATAAAACCTTGTCTCTGCCCCTGGGACAAAGGGGAGGCTTATTCTTCATTTGATAGATTGCTTTTTAGGGTTCGTCCATAAGTGAAATTGCATTATTGAGCCAGCATACCATTTTGTAGCAGTGCTCTACTTCATCACTGCCTGCAATTATCAGCAGATATCATGAAATGCAACAGTCCAGAGGAGCTCATAAAAGGACCAAGAACAATGAGAGAGAAGGCTGACGAAAATTAATAAACGAAGGCAAAGAATTCCATTTAGTATCAATTACCTAGTGGATTGGGTCCTTTTTACCCAGTTTCTGTAACTTTTTTGTCAGTTCACGCTAAATCCAGTTTTAACATTGCGTATTGTAGAGCAGCAGGACACAAAGCGCAAAGTGACAGGCCACCAAGATACCCCTCCATGCCATTATTCAGTGGCTTGGTCTGTATGGCACGCAGAGCCGGTTTGCACAGGGATCTGTGTTATCCTTGTTGCCCACGTCACTGTCCTGTGGGACGGTCCATCGTCGCCTGGCTGAGGGCTACTGGAGTCTCCCAGACGTGCTGGCCCGGCCACACAGTCTGCAGTTCGATCTTTCCTGTTTGCCCATCCATTTGATGTATAGATATTGCCATTTTTCTTTTCAGACTTAAAGGAATACTGGGCAATGAAAGGCAGAAGTATTTAGAAATATGTCTAAAAGCACCTGCTCTGTAACTAAAAATGTCAAATAAGAAACAATATTCAAATATGACAGTGAGCTACTAGGCTTGGTTTGGAAAGGTGCAATGTCTGCCCCGTTTCAGGTTCAGTGATCACTTTCATTACCCTCCTCAAATCTATGACGAAAGCCTCTTGCATTGTGCTGGGAATATATTCTTACACAGTACTTCTGGTAGTTAATTCCTGCCAACCAAGGATTTATAATCAGGCTTTGAAAAATGGATTCTTTAAAGTAAGAATAATAAAAAAGATTTTCCATCTACTCTATTCATAGTGCATGGCAGTGAAGCTGTGTAGTCTAATCCAGAGAGCTGATGAAATAGAAGGGAGATAACAATAGAATAACTTTGATTTGTTGTAGTGTATTACATGTTTATCTCCTAGAAACACACACTCTCAGGCTGAAGTTTGACAAGTTTAATTTCAGTATGCGTACAGGCCATCTAATGGTCAGCTTTATCCTGTGCTCCATCTAGAAAGCGGGGGGCACTTGATAATGTGTTGTTTTGTTTTTTAATCAAAAACCACGTTTGATGACTAACACACATCTTCAACGGAAGAGATAAATGTGGTCCCAGAATAGTAGTTCTTTTTAATTCACAGATACACAAGCTTAACCAACAACAAGAACAAAAAAATCCCGTGTCTAGAGTTTTCCATGAGGAGTTTCTTGGTGGTTGTTTGATTTGTCATTTAATATTAGAGGAAAGAAAATAAAAATTTTGGTTTCGTGTAACTTTATTTTTACCTGGCTTTGCAAGCACTTTTTATTTCTCCTTTTCTGCATTGCTATGCAAAATAAGGAAGAAAAATAGATATATTAAAAAATATATCTAAAAAGTCTTTGTTTTCAAGATTTATCCTCCTGATCTTCGATTGCTGTAAATAGTGATAGGTACACTTCAGATGTGAATGGCAATGATGTGCAATATTTAAATCTGCGCACTTGGCCAAATTTCTTGAAACTTGTATCTATTTTTGCGGTGTCTTCCGGTGCTGACCATCTCACCCAAAGAATGGTTGTGCTTAGGAACTGGAGATTGCCTGGGCCTGATCCTTACTGGAAAGAGCATGTGGGAAAAAAAGAAACATTTGAATTTGAGTTAGATGTTCCCCACTAAGGACCAGAGGCTTGAATGCATTCATCCCAGAGAAAGGAGTAGAGAAAGTGGTAAAATCAATCAGATTTAGACAGGTGCCCTACTGAAATCAATACACATCTTGCCATTGGTGGGGGTTTTTGCAGTAGCAGAGTTAAGCCAAAATTAAATTATTTTGTAAAATTGTAACAAATTCCCTTTACAAGACAAAGGAAAACAGCAGTTTCATTGTAGATGTGGTCCTAACAGGAGAGGTTTTTTATTTGCTAAGGGTGGAAGGTGGAAAAGGTGAATGGAAGGGAACCCAGTTACCGTGAATGCAGCATGGCGTTTGGTTGCCAAGAATAGTGGTTGGTTTTACCCTGTTTCTCTGTTGCTCTCCCACAAAAGGTGTCACCGCAAGCATAATCTGTGCACAGCTCAGGCTTGAAGTTTAAGTACACCTGGAATTGTTGAAGTGTGGAGCCGGGGTCTTACCCGGGTGTGTTGGTGTCTCTCCATGCGCTGCTGTGGCAGGTGGCAATCGCGTATCCCGTCTGTGTAAGGACACAGAAAGAGTTTTACTATTTGAACACTGCTTAGAAAACCTGGGGGTAAGAGCTCATGATGTGTCACTGTTTCAAAATCAAGGAATGGGGTGGCTCAAGCAAATAAAGACTGGTTAGTTTGTTCGTTGCTGTTATAAAGTGTCATATGGGACCTAATTAATAAAGAACCTAAAAGTGGTAACATAATTCAAGGGAGCACGGGTTTAAGGGCAGGAGATCTTGTCAGGCAATCTTGATGCTGGATTTTAGCTGTTTGATAAAGATTACTCTGTTAATGTACATAGACGTCTGTAAGGCATTTGAAATAATGCCAGGTAACTTTCTGAGTAAAACCATGCGTGATTATTAAATCAGCACTGTCCATTTCCACTGGATTAAGACTGCCTAGAAGATCACAAAAAAAAAAAAAAAAGGAATACTGATGTGATGAGACTGCTTAATTAGTACTCATTCCATGGGGATCTGCATTGAGCCCTGTGCAAGTCAGTACCTGTGTCTGGGAAGAAAATGTAAACTAAATATCGTAGGAGATGACAGAAAAATTTGAGAAATTATTAAAAACAAATCACTTCAAAAACTAGGAGGATATTTGAAGACTATTCATATTTTGAAAATTGGCTACCTGTTTAGTATGCAATAGAAAATTCTGGGAAAGCTGTGTGACTGATAAAAATTTGCAGACATCTTAATAAATGTAAGTACTGCCCTAAAGAAACAGATTTTCTAAATGTTGGTTTATCTACTGATAATCCAATTTTCCCACAAAATGGGCAATGTTCCCATTGGCTCTGTCTCACTGTATCTGTCTCAAGTCTATCCAGGAGTCAGTTTTCCTAGCGATTGCTGCACGGCTTTTACTTTACACATATCTACATTGGAAAAAAACAGAATGTGTCGGTTAAAGTGTGCTTTTCATCTTAGAAATTGCTGCACAGGACATGCCTCTGTCTGAGGAACGGCTGCACAGCGTACCACGTGCAGTCTCTCTCCTGTGTAGACGCTGGTGATGAAGATGTATTCCTGTGAGCTGTGCGGGCGCAGCTCCCAGCTGGGCTCTGGTTTGTGTGCGTGGCGGTGCCGTTGGTTTCTGGGGGTCCCGGTCCGTGGCGCCTGTGCCAGCCCAGGGGAGGCAGCGCCGTGAGTCGTGTGTCACCGAGAACCTGCCCGGGCTTGCAGAGCCTGCGGTGGGTGGAGGGGATGAAAACACAGCCTGCTCTTGTGGTCCACACGTTTACAGATCTTTGTGCTCAGAGCCCTTGCTACAGAAACCAAGGAAGGGGAGCAGACATAAACCCCTGACAGAGCAGGTTTACAGCAGCACTTGGCAGAGCAAAATGTCAGGCCACAGGCTTTTAACAAACACAGTTCTTTCGTATTCCAGTGCAAATGCAATTTCTTAAAATCTAAAAATAGCTCACCTTTTAAAGTTTGCAAATCATGGTGAAACACCTGCCAGACTGTGTATTATGCCCCACACCCTCAAACATTTATTTAAATGGCAGCTTTTAAAATACTCTAAAGGGTCTTCAACCCCCTGGTTCTGTTCTGCTCTCATCAAGTCTAATTTCTCTTTGGTTTTAATGGGACCAGCAGTTTGGCTTGATGTATATGTCTGGTGCAAGGGCAGTTTGTAATAGATTTTTAAGATGTATTATATGCGTTAGTTTGGTTTTTAAGCAGTGTCAGTTTCAGGAAGTTTTTATTTGTGTGTGGTTTATAAGCCAAGCTCAGTTACAGACACAGATTTTCCTTATAAGAATAATATATTTCAAACAGGCAACTTTGCTTGGAGAAACACTTCTCTGTTATTGAAATGGACAGTTGTCATTCTTGGAGTACTCGGGTGTCAGCATTAGTTACCCACAGCATAGTGGAACTAATGTAACCAACCTGGCTTTTCCTTATGATTTTATAGATTAGCCGTTTAGAATAACAGAGTAAATCTTGAATAAGGAGTTAGAATGACTGGCCTCAAAGACTGTCCCTGGAAGCACTCTCATTTGTTGTCCACATAGTTATTGCTTGAGGTGTTCTCTGTTTTCAAAACATTAGACAGTTATGCTAAGGCTAGAGATGACATTTGATTTTTCTGAGACCATTCCTACATTGGGCTGTGTGCTTCAGGTTATGTGGTGTTTCCATACGTGTTCAGGGGAAAAAGCAATATTCGTTGAAAAACACATCAAAAATTGTGTTTTGGTCAAAGTAAAGGAATCCCTGAAGGCAGTGGAACTATATCCCATATTTTGCATGGAACATGTATCACATGCATATAAGATGCAGCTGCATTTTGTTGTGAGTGTCAGTAAGGTTAAGAAATATTCATACTTGCATGAACTGAGCACAAGTAAAAAAACGCTTGTGCTTACATGCCCTTAATAATTTTTTCCAGCCAGGGGCTACATTGCATTGAACTATGTGATATTAAACCCTTGTGTGGGGCTGGGCCAGGCAGTGGCTTCCCGTTGTCCATCAACATCCTTGGATCCACTCAGGAAAAATCCCTGCCAGGGGAGCCAGTAAAGAAAAACCAAATTGTTCTGATTGTAATTTAGTTATATAGCACAAGGGGGAGCTCAAGGTTCAAAATGCTGCTGAATATTCATAACATTGTACAGAACATCCTCTAGCCAGATTCTGTGCTTCGAAGTGTTCGGTTTATTAGACTTAACTATAACATTGTGATTTCCAAGAAGGTAATAGTTTAATCACTGGTTTAATGAAACCAAAGCTACTTGATATTTTCAGTAAAATCCGTGCAAACTGGCTGTTTCCTCTCTGCTGAGTTACTAGATAGTAATTCACAAGGTTGTTTGTTTTGGGTTTTTTTTGTAAAACTACTCAGCCCTAAAGATGACATGCACAGAGTCTCTCTGCTCACTGAGTGCAGTTTTGTAGCTTCTGAGAGTCCATAGGAGCAATCACCCCGCAAGCTTTAGTAGACAGATGAGCTTCAGCAGTAAAGTTGTGCTGCTTAGATTTTAATAGAAGTAGTGGTACTAATCACTCTTCAGCAATCATGTGCTGTTATTATTTGAAATTATATTAAAATGGACACGTGGTTCCTGATGGGTTACTTTCTGTGGCTGGCATGTCAAATGAGCCCAGTGAAATGCCAGAAAACTACTGCATTGGCTTTTCAGTTAGAACTGAAAATTCTTGAGCTTCTTTCCTACCAAAAATCAGAATTTAATAGATATCTAATTGTTATCAGTACTCGGCTTCTTCACTCACTTGCCGCATGTTGAAGTAAAAGCAGCATGTTTGCAGTGATGTCTCTGTGGTGACTCCGGGAATGTCACAAGTGTCCAGGGAACAGAACCAGTTTCCGTCCCTGCCCCTCTCAAGGTGCCTTGTGCCCTTTGGAAGTGGCCTTGGTGCTCTGTCATAAAAGCTAGCGGTGGCTTTTAATTGGCTTTTGTTGACCTTACAGATTTATTTGGGATCAGAAGTTATAACTTTCTTTGTAAAGAAATGTGGTAATGCACTCCTTTTATCTAAAAATATTGTCAAGGTGAGGAGTTTGGTAGATAATTGGAGCTGTAGGTGTAGCTTCAGTTACAGGCTCTGGGTCTTTCTTTGGCTGTGTGTAACTCGTAGAAGACATGCCAGCTCTTTGAACCTTTGCATCTGCCTCACAAAATATCTTACTGGACAAAAATTCCTTCTCTGTCTTGTTTTTTGGAAGGACAGTGGAAAATACACCAGCATAAATAGAGTGTAGATGACAATATATCTCTGGGAAGAAAGCTGGAGAAAGATGTAAACTTAAGTAATCAAATTTCATACTTGAGGCTACAAGCTGCATCCATGGTTCAGAAAATATCTCTTGTTAAGTATATTGTGAAAACTTTCTTTTTTTTCCTCTGTTGAAGCGTTAGAAGTTAGGCAGCTGCCAGAGGCTGGAATTCAGGGCTAAATGTGCTGGTGAGCTGATCTTCTCTGGCAATTCCAACGTGCCTCCTGCAGTTGGTAGAAATTACAAATGAGGCTGATTAGAGCTGCTGGAGACTAACCATGTAAAGCTGCAAAATAATTTAAGCAACAGCTCTCCCTTCCCCAGCCCGCCTCCAAAGCACAGGGTGGGTAAAGGTTTGTTTAATTCTGTATTACTTGAATTTAACTATGCCATTGCCTTTCCAGTTTCCTTCATATTTGAGAGCTAACAGAATAGATTTTAAGACATCTGTAGAAGAAGCAATGAATTTACTTCCTATTTGTAAAAATAAAAACTGGGGGCAGCCTATGGCGCACTGTGCTCTAATTATCATTAAATAATGAGAATGCCGATAAAAGGCTTTTCATTTCCACTCCCACAAGCATACAGCTGCGTGATTAATCACTGCTGCTTCTTGAAGATATAGCACTTCTGTTCCTGAGGTCCTTCCCGGTGAGCCCAGGTTCCTGCTGGGGGGATCTGTGGGGCCACAGGGTTTTTGCAGGGCTGCGTGGTCTCAGTGCATCCTTGCAGGAGTGGTACGAGGGGCGCTTCGCTGCCCTGGGACATCCTGGAGCTTTATTTACGTATGAGCCCTCAGAGCCCGCACCTGTTGTGCTGACAGCCTGCGGTCGCTGTTCTGACTAGTTTGAAGGAAGCTGAAGATTTTCAGCCAGGCAAGTGGAGACGGGTCTCATGAATAAAAGATATTTGCTCTGCATTAAAATAAATGTCTGTGTGGAGCAGATACAGAAACGGAGAGGTTGGTGTGGTCTCCAGGAGCTGACGTCGGGCAGGTCTCAGACCCTGTCATTGATGCTCAGCCTTTTAATGTGTCTTACAGCCACCAAGTGTTTGAGATGCTGTCCTTGCTGTGCCATCCATGTGTTGCAGGAGCTACTGTTTTTTTTGCAGGGAAAACTACTGCTGGGAGCTGCTGCTTCCACATCTTTCTCTTGCAAAGCTTTTTGCAATAGTGACAAGTAATTGTCCAACAGCCAAATAAACCCGGGGGCCCCTGAAATAGAGCAAAGTGGGGCTGACACTGCCCTGGGCTGGAGGGATTCTCCCATTGTGGCCAGTATCACCTGTGTCATTGCAGGCTTGTCACAGGCGCCAGCCACTCTGCTTTACCCAAGTTTACAATTAAATTATAATGGTATATAAGTTATACAACTTTACATGGGATGGGTTGAGTAAGCAGGAGTTACTGGGTGGCTTTCATTTGGTTGCTTAAACTAGTTGTTTTCTGTTCAGTCTTTTTTCTTCTTTGATTGATTCATGTAGTTTGTAGAAGGGGAAGAGGAGAACAAGCCATGGGGTTCTCATGCCTTCCTAAGACCTCCAAGTGAAGCAGTGGACTAGCACATGTAAAAATTCACACTGCCCCCTCAGCAAGGAGTCCTGCAAACACCTCCTCGTGCACCTCGTGCCCAGCGCTGAACCGATTGTTGGAGGGGTCTGTTGTGGTACCTGGTGGGGTTTTTGGTTGGGACATTCAGCAGAGACTCTGGATTGCTGAAGCAGGAGACAGCTGAGAGCAGCCTGAGTGTGGCCCATCCTCCCAGGCTGCTTTGTGTTAAAGGTGGGAGTGATACCTCTCAGAAACACAGGACAGACCTCTCTGCTTGGTTCCTCACTAACCTGCACTATAAGCCATGAGCCTGCATTAGCACATCATCAGCTGGGAAACCAGTCTCTGGTAATGAGATGGCTGACTTGGCTGCACAGGGGCAAAAAAATGCAGTCTGCTTTGTTCACGGCTCTAGCTCAGCGTTTGGAGTTTCTTTTGGTGGGTGCTTTGTCAGTGGGATAGACGGCTGTGTCCTGATGGTTTCTACAGGGTCCAGGCTCATCCCTTCTAGAGCAGTGGCATTAAGCCTCAGGTTTTGATTGCCTAATACATTTGGACTGGGCTAAGCTAATAATCTAGTAATTTCTGATAGTTTCATGTCTTATCTTTTCACGTCTATAATATATTGCCCTATTCAAGATGAAAACTAGTAAAACATCAATTAAACGTTTTTTTCCCCAAGTAATTTGCTGTATTTGCAGTAGTTGCCAGAGGGAGAGCTGTCACTTGAGTTTCGGAGATGCTTCTGATAAATAGATTAGAGATCATTATAGCTGAGCATAACTGTCTACATGGAGGCTATTAATTTCTGATAATGATTCTCATGCTAAGGCAAGATCCAAACAGGAGCTTGTAAGTATATGTAAAACTATACAGACAGGTTGGAATATCTTGTACACCTCAGGAATTAATGGACTTTTTTAGTTTAGACACTAAAAAAAATTTAAAAAAAAAAAATACATTTGGCCAAATGGATCTCTTATTTTTTTGTTAATTTTTGCTATAGTAAAAATAGGTGATTTATTTAAAATGCAAGCAATGAGCTACCCCACACACCTTTTTTTGATTGATTTTGATCTCATTTAAAAACCTTTTCTCATTAATGGTTCTTTAAAATGCAGTCTCAAAGTAGAGGGTTGAAGCGTTTAATAAATGTCTGCAGAAAATACTTGCCATTTCTGATAGGTGACACTTAATTTCAAGTCAGTAAAACAACAGAACTTGGTTCATAGCTTTTCTAGCCAATTACTTTGGTAAAAGATTTTCTGCGCACTGGTGACAATGAATGCTTTGTCTTTCTCTCGCTCCTCTTGCCTCTTTCCAGCATAACTTTCAAAGCTGGTGGATTCGTGCATGAAGTAATTTCGCTCTCCTCTGCAAATCACTGCAGAACAGATTCAGACATAGTATCTTGTTCAGATTTTAAGACAGTCTCTAACTGGGGAAAACCTTTCAATTAATGATGCCATACTTATAATACTCTCGAGCTGCTATCTAAACAGAGCATTTTGGTGTTCACTGTCATATCAGGGTCTTGTGCAGGATAATGTTCTCAGACAAGATTTTTTCCAGCCGTATATTCCTCAGATCTGAATGTTGTCTGTGGGTGTAGTGGTCTTAGCTGTAAGTTTTCCAGCTGCCTTATATTGTCTGTGTGTGATCCAAAGCTTCTTGCAGTATATGAAAAAGCTTGGAAGGGTTTAAGTCTGACCTTATTACATTAGCTTTATCTCATTAGCTAAGAGCAGAGTAGAGATGGAAGAGGGAGTGAGAGGACGTGGTCCCTCCAGGCTTAGGCTGGCGTGGGGTGGCTGATCCGGGCCTGCCACCTGCTGATGCACAGCCGCACTGCACCAGCACACCCGCTGCAGCCCGGCCTGCCTTGGTTTGCTTTTCCCTTGTTAACAGAGAGGACTGGCTCTGTGCCCGTTGAGGAAGCGCTGTGGGACCCTATCCCTTCTTTGTGCTGCATCCGGAGCGGGGCACCGGGCAGAATGCACAAACGGACCGCGAAGGAGCCTGGGTTCCTCCGTTTACCTTCGTGGTATTCATTGTGATGCGTCACAATACAAATCTGTCTTTGCCAGCTGTCGGAAAGGGAAGTGTCACACACGACTGTCCCTGCTGTCACTTGACTGCTGCTCCAGCTGCAGCAGCCGGGGGCTGAGCTGGTGTCACTGTGCCCAAGTGTTCCAACAGGACACCTTCCCACAGGTCCGACCCACTGGTGCCACGCCAACCTCGCGCCATGTCCATCTCCATCACCTCCTTCTGCCCAGCCCTTTCCCTTTAAGCCTACACCATAATTAAAGGAGCTCAGTGCCCTGAACAGGACCGAAATTCTGGTTTTCCCTGGTGAAAGGTGCTAACACCCCAGCAGTCAGCCTGCCTGAAACTTCCCAGGGAAGAACGTGCCCCCCCATGTTTTTTGCAGCTGTCCGCAAGGAAGCGTTTGCTTGGGCTGCTGAATAGCCAGCGAGCACTGCAGACACTCACATGTTGAAGAGTTTGAGCACATGACCTCAGAATGAACAACTGCCCATCACGAGTGTCCTTGTGCTGTCCTTGCCAGCCTCTTCAAAAAAGAAATTAAGTATCCAACAGTGTTCACTGTGTACACTTGCAAAGTTTTTTCACATACTGAAAACCGGCTTTAATATTTGTTTGTGGGCTGTTTTCTGTGACTAATGCCTGTTCCATTTGCCATCAGAGTCACAATAGTACCAGCCCAACCCGCCTCTTTGTAAAGTTCTTCAGGATACCTCAAAGATGAATGATGCTATAGACAACTGAAGCCTATTCAGATCCTATTGTAAATGTTGAAATGTCACATGCTCTCTTTTTTTTAACATCATTACATCATTTATTCTTCCCTCTATTATTTGTTTTTTCCTTCGTCCTTGCCATTAATCATCATCATATTTTTAGCACATAGATAACAAGTGGTGCTTTGTAGCTGATAGCTGTGCCACAACAAACTGCCAGCTATTCTCTCGTTCCTTTTGTCTTGCATTCAAAATAACTTTGGTTCTCTGTGTTCTTTAATACTGTACACATCTTACAAAAGGGGGAGGAAAAAAAAAGAGGAAAAAGAAAAAAGAAGGGACTTCCTGTCTTTTTTTTTCTTTCTTTTCCTGATTTTAGCAGGAAAACAATCCTGTCGTCATTTTTTTTCCTGGTATTTGTAGGCCTTTCCTTATATCTGAGCACAGGCAGGTAAGGCAGGCGCACGTGTGCCATGCTGAGGGCTGTCAGTGTGTGTGTGGCGAGCGAAAGCTCTCTGCTTCTCAGGAAAGACTTGAAAAATACACAGGTCAGGGCAGCTGAGGATAGAGCTCTTTGTCTGCTTGGCCCATGGCAACCACTTGAAACTATCAGCTCCTTTTTTAGCCGAGAGTGGTCACACTCAGGTTCTGAAGTACTTTGTGTTGCATCTTACATCTGTACAGAAACACCGTGCTGCTTGGTAGGTCCTGACCTCTTTGCCGTCCTGTGAGAAGTGCTGAGGCTGTGCAGTGAAGTGCTCGTGCGTGTTCTCTGGGGAGTGTGTGTTAAAAGGCAGCTTGCCAAGTTCTCCAGTGGGCGAGTGAGGATTCCTCTTGCCTTAGCCATGCCGGCCTAGCTCGTGGCTGTGTCCTGACCATGTTCAAGTGTCTCCTTGGCCTTGTGCTGGGAGTGCAGTAATGGAGACTTCATCTTGCTCCTTCCAAGGTGCCAAGAGGGCCGAGAAAAATGTCCAAGTGTGCCTTTGCAGCTGGAGGCGAGTGTTCCAGCAATGTAATTGGTGACAGACTGATCGGATAAATGTACCTTTATCCAGGAAGGTGGAAGAGACACCTATTTAATCCTGCTGTTATAAACCAGAGAGGATCAAGAAGGTTGCAGTGGATGGGTGATTGTGGGAGATGAGCATTTGAATCTGTGGTCATTAGCATCTTCCAAGTATGAGCCTAAGTTCTTTAGGCCCAGATGATCGATGGGAACTGGCTGGAACCAGGGTCCTTTTAGGATCTCTGCTTAAGGCACCATAACTTCATCTCCTAAACATAAACTGAGAATAGTAGCATGGTATTACTGAACAGATTATTTGTGAAGATACTTACATGCAAAAAAAAAAAAGGTCAGGTCAGCATAGACTTTCTGAGATGAGGGCTGCGTGAGAGTCCCTGCAATCAGAGCAACATCACTTCCTTGTTCGGGTACATTTCAGTTGCTTTCTCTTTTGCATTTAGCATAATGCACTGTTAGGCTTATTTCTTTCTATGTTACATTATACTCTCTTTATTTTTCTGCTTTCAGGTGTCTCTATATTTGTGTTTAAATGTTCTTCCCACTAAGAGTTTCGTTTCTGGTGTAGTTAATCCTGCAGTGAACTTGTGCTGAATTTCTCTTGCTGTTTGTGCCTGTGGGAACAGAGTATAAAATCATGAACTCAGGATTGTGACCGCCCTGCAAAATCAAGTGGGAGAGAAGCTAAATTGTGGAAGGGAACAGTTTTAACCAGACATAAATCTTCAATGGTATTAGCAGAAGAGTTGTACAGTATAGGTCAAGTAAATTGATTTTTGTATAAATATTCTCTTTTTCAAATTTGTGATGACAGGGAAATCTTTCTACATTTGACCTCTCTTCTAGTGCAGTTATTTTTGTGAGAAGTACCAGACTCTCAAGCAAAGGAAAACAATGCTTTGTATTTAATGACAAAAACATGAATTGAGGCCACTCTGTTTCCCACATAACTCTCAAGCTCTTCAGCCTTGACCTGGTTAAACACTTCTCTTGGACAACTGCTGAGACATTTTAATCACCA
Organism: Pampusana beccarii; assembly: GCA_013399365.1. Classification (NCBI taxonomy): domain Eukaryota; kingdom Metazoa; phylum Chordata; class Aves; order Columbiformes; family Columbidae; genus Pampusana; species Pampusana beccarii. The sequence goes on from VWYH01007506.1 coordinate 369,950, forward strand.
TAGCTAGACCATGCTTGCTCTCTACTAACACTTAACATTTTCTGCAGTGTTTTCAAGAGTGATAAAAGCAATGATTTTTTTGCTAGATCGTGAACTACTGCATCAAACAGGTGTATATATAAGCTAGCAACAAATTAAAACCGCTACCTGCCTCAACTGTTTCCAAACGGTGTGACTGGCACTGAACAAGTCTGTGTACAAAACACATCCCTGTGGTACTTGTATGGCAGAGGCTTTGCTGTATCTGTGAGGAATTCTAAGCAATAAGGGCTGCCTACAGGGTAACAGTAATTAGGCTAAGCCTGATCCGGTGCCCATAGCTGTCAACCAGTGGCAGCAGAATATGCCAAGTACATTGTGGCTGGTGGTGTTTTACTGTTAGGGGAATAATAAATGTTGATTGTCCTGATCTATGCCAATTAGGCAGTTGCAAAGGGGAGAAGTTGGATGAAATCTATGTATCTGCTGATGAGCTGAACAGGTAACTCATAGCTTCTGCAATAAAATACTGCTTCCTCTGTAAGGAATAAAACTTTGATTTGGGGTGATGAATTCAGCTGTCTTGCTGGTAGAAAAGATTAGCGAAAGGGAAGGAGTTTAAGAACTCTGAGTCAGGAGATTTGAAAGTCTTAGTGTCTGATCTCTTCCTATACAGCATTAAGGCCTCTTATTTAGTTTTTTCTTATATCAAATTTAGCATCACCATCTTACTAACAAAGTTTTTAACCTGGAAGCAGGACTAGATTGCCCAGAAAGGGTCAATAGCTCTTTCATCTGTGGCTAAAGGACCAAACACCTACTATAAGATATTAAGACCTGAGCAGAAGTGAAGGCACTGGAGCAGATAAGAATTGCCTTGAATAGCTCTGCACAAACATATTGAAAAAACTGTATAAGGTAATTAAATCGAATGTGTTTGCATTAGTACCTGTTTAGAATACATAAATGGCCAGAGGTACCCTTAAGGAACTAAAATAGCCCTGGGAAATGACAGGGGTTCAGAAAGTGCAAATCTCAGCTGCCTTGTACTTGGGCCCGGACTACCCGGATGCCTCCTTCACATGAGAAGGGAAGGAATCCAATGTCTGAGCTGCTCCCCATGTCCAGTAAGTACCAGCTAAGTGCATCATTCCATTACAGAGCAACAGCTTTGGTGTAGTTGGTGGCTTTGTCAGCATTGCACCACGTGTAGGTATTGAGGGAGGAGTGAAGGTAGACAGTGAGTCACCCTAAAGAGGAGGCTGAGAAGGTACTTCCAGCTGACATGAGAGAGGAGAACAGGGTTTAGAATGGAGTAAGCAAAGCTGAGTTCCCATTGGCATGATCAGCAGGGTAGATGAAGGGACATGGAGATAAGCATGGGGATCACAGTTGTGGAAAGCATTAAAAATGAAGACAAGAAACTTGAAATTGCTGCGGGAGCAGTGGCGTTCAAGCACAGATACCTTGCAGTATGAGGCTCCCCAGTAGTTTGGATTGTGGAAATAACAGGCACATGTGGCACGTACCCAGGGCAGTCTGGGTAGGGGCAATGAGTGGCAGGGGTGTCGGAGCCACGGGGCTTCACCTGAGACTGTGAGGGCAGAGTTCAGTCCTGAGCTGAGCTCATACAGAGCTGTGCTCATACAGAGCTGTGCTTCATGGATTCATTATTGTCAGCTGTTCATTAATCTCCCCTGCGTATCTACGTGGATTTGGGGAAACTGACTGCTGAGGAAAGCTGGAGTTTTGATCTCTTAGCGTGAATGTATTTTTGTTATGTTTTGTTTTGCTTTTAATGAGCCACAGGCAAGGTCTTCTCCCTGTGACAGACTTGTGATACTGTGCAAATTAAGGCATTCCGCATTTTGTTTCATAAACTTTTCGATGCTGGGATCATAGAATATCCTTTTGTATACCTGTGGTCATCTGTCAAGCCTAATTTTTAAGTATCAGCAACTAGGGTTTCCCGAGAGGGAATTGGATCCTTGCCGTCTTGGCCTGCCAGAAGTCCTGTCAAACAAATACTGTGAGCCTTTGCTTGATATTCATTCTCTCTCCACTGCTGTGAAGTTTATTGCTAGTCTGCTTTTATTTTTTCTTGTAAGAGTCCTCTGCTCTCTTGAGACTGTATTTTCTGCTGAGTCAGTCCTGTTTTCTAATAGCATCTTCCATCTGGCAGGTTGAAAAGTTAGCTGTTCATACGTTTCCATTTGTTTCACACAGCCCCCAGAATAGGGCACAAACTGCTGGTCTCCAAGAAGTGCAGAATCAGATTCTCCATCAGGATTTCTGTCAGTTCGGTTCTCGTGTTTGTACTTGGAGAATGCTCTCCCCTGGTCTAGGAGTTACTGAGAAAAAGGTGTTTCAGATCAGCTTTACTTTTCCCCTAGGAATGGCCACAGATGTTACTTTGATAAATACATACTATTTGTTTATTGTCCTATTTGCTGTTCTGTTTCTCAGATTCATTTATTGGGGAATGGTCTTTATGTTCCCAGTTCCTGTTTAGGTTATCTGCTTTTGGGTTTGTATCATTTTCATTGCTCATTGTATTAACTTTGAATGGATACAGAGGTATCATTTACGTGTCCTATAGAGTTTATTCCACTTCAAACTGAAGAACTTTCCTATCTGATGTTATTCCAGGCAAGTACGTTCCTTCCCTTAGTATAGTAAAGACTGTCCAATTAACTTCTACAGATTCCTTTGATGCTTTTGGCATGCCTTGAGGGTAGTATTAACTTTTCATATACCTTGGAAAAGAATGTAGGCTGTTTCACCTATAATCTGTAATAACTTTTTTACAACACCTTTCAAGCGTTTTACAAGTATTCTTTGGAGCTCAAGTCAGTACATTTTCAGCGTGATTCTGGAAAAACTAATGAACACAGCTTTTGTGATGGGGAGGTCTCTTACACATACACTGCTTCCCTGAGTTCTTTTTCACTGTGATTTTCATTGTGTTCATGGGGTGGCATCATTCAGTCACTGGACGTCTGCCAGTAACTTGATCTTTTACCTTCAGTCTTAAAATTGTCTTTATAATCTAGACTGCAGGAGGTCTTTTTTAGCCCTATAGGAGTAGAGAAAGACCATTATAAATGCTATTTGGCTTTGTGATTATTTTTTTTTGTTAATTATCCCATTAGCACACTGTATTTGTCTCATCGTTTCCCATAATTGCTAATAAACAAGATTATTTGTGAAACTTTCACTGAAGCCCATTAGACTAGTTCTGGCAGAGACAGTATTCACATCGTGTCAGTTCTGCTTCACAAAATTTTCAGGGCAGCTAAACTCATTATGTGCTAGACTTGAGCTTTCTTGTAGTCTGTTGGCATTTACTTAATCATGTCAAAATGAACGCTTTACATAGGTATTTTTAAACAGATAAATCTCTCTCTGAGAGTATTGCTCCAGCTGTGCTTGTAGAACATGTGAATTTTTTCTTCCATTGTGCACAGAGGGTCAGATTTTAATGTGATGTATCCAGATCTTACCCTACAATGTCTCCACTGACTTCAGTAGGATTGCTCCTGCTTTACGCAGGCAGAAATTACATGTTTTTTCCTTAAAAGCAAACAGAACGCCGCATTGGTTTTCAGGTTACCCAAGTAGTTATAAGATGTGACTTTCAGCAATCACGCAAAAGCCTGCAGTCCTGCATTGCGAGGGCTTGTAAACATCTGGAGCTTTCGAGATGTCCCAACACGTGCCCTTGCGCAGGGCTGTGTGTGGGATGTGACTTGTCAGAGGACACGTTTCCAGCTGCTCGGACTGCAGCTCTGCTCCGAGTTGAGGCCTGACTGAAAATGTTAACTGAATGGAGCTAATTGCAGAGGGACCTAATGGATTGGGCCAACTGAGTAAATGTTACAGTCATGAAGTCTTCCACAAAACCACTTACGCACTGAATATTCAAATTGGGTAGATGAAAATAAACGGAATTATAAAACAAACCCAAAATCTGCAGACATTTGCAGGGTTTTCCTTCATGGCTGCTGGTTATCTGACAGTCAATTTATCAGGATGTTTGTGGGGTTGTTTTGGGGGGGGGGGGGGTGGGTTTTTGTGGTTTGGTTTTGTTTTGTTGTTGTTGTTTTGTGTTTTGTTTGTTTTAAAAACACACACACACGAAACACAAAACCCAACAAAAATCCCAAACTGTTTATTGTGGCAGCTTGGTGAAAGAGCATTTAGTACCTAGAGAACAGCACTGGTCATGGATTGGTCATTCCTAGTGTTGAGACCTCTCAGCCAAAGGTGCTCAATGACTAATCCAGGTCTGCTGAACTGTGACAGAAATGATGGGTGTGATACACCATGGGTGTGATGGGTGCTGTTATGGGGGTTTCTCGGGGATGAAGTGTGATCTGTCTGTCACCCAGTTTAATCACAAGGGTTGGAAGGAGGTGGGGGGGCCCGCCGGCTGCTGGTCTCATCATGTGGAGCAGCTTCGGGACACTTGGGCCAAAGGAGGATCCCGCCCAGGCCGGCTCTTCCGCCTTTGAATTATGTCTAAGCATCAAAAACACTTCAGGAAAATGGCATTTGCTTTGCTTCCTTGAAGTTACTGAATGACAAGCGAGACCGCCAGGTAAGGGACATAAAATTGCCGTATATTCTGCGTGTTCTTTCCGTTTCGCAAAGAACTGGGCAGAATGGTTAATCAGATCAAAGCTGATAATCTTGATGAAATATTTCAAATCCTGCAACCACATAGGTTTTTCATCCCTTCTTTTACTGGCCAGTACGTGCTTCTGTGCTCCTTGAACTGGGAGAGAACCACTCCTTGCAGAGCCCTGTGGGTCAGTGTCACACGCACCAAGGGCTGCATCTAAAAGCTACAAGAGTAATGTACAAAAATTATTAATATGAAGACACGACAGGCTGGTGTAGATCAGCAGTGGATTCACATAATTGAATTTCAGGCAAACCGTTCCAGCCCAAGGGTCAAATTATGAATAAATATGAGACAAAACACACCATCTGGTGAACTATACCTAATGTAACTGAATTAATTGTTCAGTGGATCTAAAGGCCAGTTAAATAGCTTATCCGTATTTCTCGCTGCTTCTTTCTAAATGACACATTCAAGCCTCTTTCCATCCTTCTCCCGCACTAACCCTTTAACCTCTGAGTCATTTAGTGGTGGTGGGTGGTGTCTGCTCTGACAGTGTGGTGAGTATATTGCTGACACAAACAGGCTACTTCAGGATTTTTTTAGCAAAAGGGAGCCTGCAGTCAATGACTGACTTCCAAACACGGGCCTGAAAAGACATAATTTTAGTTCATTGTAGTTATTATTTGCACAGTGCTATCTGCTTCTGGGTGGTTTGGTTTTATAGGCAACATATATCTCTAGGATTGTTTCCTGTTTAAGAAATTATGCATAAAGATGAAAAAAGCAGAGCTGGATGTGAAATGTTCGTTGTAAAGTCTAGCTTAGTCTGAAAGGTTTTATGATTTTGTTATGAAATCAGTGGCTTGCTTGCTTTAGCCATTTCTGCATTTAGCAGGCTGCTGGACAGCTGCTGGTTTTTAGAAGGCTGAGAAAACATTTCTTTTTTTGATGGTCCAGTCTGCAGTTTTTTAATGTGTTTTCCTGTTGTGAGGAGTGGGGTTGTTTTTCTTACAGAATCGTTTATACCTTTGTACAGAAAATTGGAAAATTACAGTTTTGTAATGCCAAGGAAGTGAGTGGTTAAACGTGACTTTTAGAACCAGTTGTTTTAGAAGTTTCATTCACAAAGAGTTTGAGCTTGTCAGTATGGCTGAGAGAGGTGTTGCTGGTTTAGCCCCTGTTGATCGTAGTAGAACTATTCAGCCAGTGTCAACAAAAAAATGATGAAAAACTACACAGCAGATTACAAAAAAATATTTATGGTTCAAAACCATTGCTTTGGTGGTATGTAGCATGTTGTTATGTTTTTTAAAAGTGTAGTTAAAAAATGAGAACCTTCTCAGCAAATAAGATGTGGGGAGGAGGGGAGAGAGTGGTGTGAAAGCAGTGCCCTGTTTCCTAGTTAGATCTATCCCTAATGCAGCTCCTGCAGGCATTTGCCTGGAATTTCAAGTTATTTCTATTTTATATGTTGTTTTTAAAGTATTGAGCTATCTAAAAAGGCATATTTGTCTTTGAGGGAATCCTGCACCTTGATCCCTTTCCATGTGAGGAGTTGAAAAGAACACATTTCAGAATAGCATCTGGCTTTACGTTAAAATAAGTGTTTAGATTCAGATATCTTAATTTATCTACATAGAAAATGACTGTGTGTGCCTTCAGTTGAAATGCAATCCCATGTGTAAACATAATTTTACCTTTTTTTTTACTTGCGATGAGCTGTGTTAACTAAGATCTAGAATAACCATTACTGTTCTGAAACACTGTAAATCTGAGGTTAGAGGGGTTGTATTTTATCATTTGTTTTTGTGTGTGTGTTTGGGGTTTTTTTAAAGTATCATAGCTTTGCCCATACAATTGGTGGAATAACATTGGCAGGAGGCTTGAGGTCTCGAGGGAAATTCTGGCGGCATGTGCTGTTCTTGGTCTTCCATGTAACAGTTACTTTCAGGATTGTTCCAGTAACAATATTTTAATACAAGGGTCCTGGCCATTCCTGCTGACATTTCTGGGTTTAGTTTGAGTAAAGTTCCTAGAGCTGTAACCAGAGTTAACAATTCTGTAGCACAATATTCCAGTTAAATTGCAGGTTATTAAATAAAGCAAGCCAATTTCTGATCTTACTTAATGTACATTTCCAGTAATTCAGGATCTGATGTCAACAAAAAAATATGTTTCAGATAGTGCAAAGAAGTGATCAGATTATCTTTCAGGAAATGTTTCGTGTCTATTTCAAAGTATTTTAGCATGATACAGAGCTAGCAGAAGAATTCATTGTTTACAGGGTAGTAGTCCGAGTCAGATGGACATAATATCTTTTTGTGGTACAGCCTTTGGTCCTTGGCTGAGGAGGATGGGAGGAATTTCTCCCTTCTCTCTGCAATTCTTCAGTTCTCTGCTCTTTCTCCTCGAGGGGTGCAGCCCACCTCTCTGAACTCACCATTTGTTAGTTCGTCTGAGTATTTCTAGTCTTTGGTTTGTTATAGAAGTGATCTCTCAGCAAGAATGCACAGTTTACAGGTTATCAGGAGGAAACCCAAGAGCCGGTTTTGTTGTGCACTCCAAGTGGGTGTTTTGCCTCTCTTTACATCAACTTTTTACACCGTTCATTTAGCGCATCCCATCTCTTCCACCTCCACCGAAGGACTGTAGTGGACTTTCTGGGCATTGCCAGTGGTGCAGGTCTCGTTGCAGCCCGCGCTGGGCTGGCTCGTGTGTGCTGGCACCCCGCACTAGCGGGGAGATGTGGCTGTCAGTGCTGCGCTGGAGCTGTGCCGCGCCAAGGAGGTGAGGAACGGGCAGGGTTCGCACGACTCGTGCATGCTTTCCCTGGCACCCCAAATTTAGGTAATCCGCATGATGGATCTAATTACAACGGAAGTACCTGTGCATAATTTATGTGTGTCTCTAGAGCTTTTAAAGAGTGTTTGCTTAAATGCGAATGGGACTTGAAGGATATGAGTGTCCCCTTTGTGTTGGTGGATTGTGAACGCCCTTATACCAAATGGTGTTTTTTTCTTGATGATGATATATGTAAAAGTGGGGATGTATTTAGCAGCAGAAATATATGTGAGTTGACTGAGACTGACTTTCCACATTTTGTGTCCCTTTGAGGACTCTGGCGTTAATGCTGCTGATGTCCCTGAATTGGTCGTGTTTATGCAAACTCCATACAGTCCTGTAGGCTTCTAATAGCACTTAGAGGCATTAATGGAGCCTTGTGATTCACAGGGGAAAAAAAAAAATATCATTTTCCCAAAAAAACCCACAACCTAACCAAGCCAGAGGGGAAGCAATTTTGTATTCTTTATCCTATATTATACCCTGTTTCCCTGAAAATAAGACAGGGTCTTATATTAATTTTTGCTCCAAAAGATGCTTGCTTTTTTACATGTATAGCTGCCTGGACACTATTTAAATTGACTTTTTTATGAACTGTAACTAGAGCTTATTTTTGGAGTAGGGCTTATATTTCGAGCATCCTCAAAAATTCTGAAAATCATGCTAGGTCTGATCGAAGTGAAAAATGTGGGTGGATGTTTCTCTTGATATCTCAGTCCAAAGGAGCCCAGCCAGTGGCTACCTGAGTCTATAAGGGTGTCAGCATGGCATCTTGAGATGCCCCCAGGCACGTGTGTGGCTTTCAGAGAGTTTAGTTTGGGAACAGTCTCTTGTTGAGTTCCTAAATGGTCATGCAAATATCCATGATTCGCTTTATGAAAAATAAGTGCTGAACTAAGGAGAGCAGCTACACAGAACCCTCAAAAGTGTCACTCACCAAAAAAAAAAAATTGCTCTGTATCTGTCCGTGATTTGCAGTGGATTGCAGGTGGGTTGAACTTAAATGATGCATGAAGAGATCAGTTCTGGGGCCAATACGCAGTTTGAATGCTTCCAGGAAGCACTGGATATATGTGCACAGCATGTATGTGCTGATGGCTTCACCTCCTCAACTGTGGTAAAGACGAGTTAGGAAGTAGAGACCAAATCTGCACAACCCTGGAATTGTCCCATCAGGATGCATGGGTGGAGCCCCAAACCAATTTGGTTTTGGTAGTACCCTGTGCTGTATTCCAGAAAAGACTGGCAAAAACTGTTCAGTCAACAGTTGGTGGGAGAATCATAGGGTAGTTTGGATTGGAAGGGACCTTCGAAGGTCATCTAGTCCAACCCTTCTATCCGAAGGCTGCTGATAAGAGAACAGCTGCTATTCCTCAAAGAAGGCACAGCTTGGTTAGAGAGGATTCCTGTACGTGGACCCTGGGTGGAGAGTTGGTACTGCGGATGCAGAGCAGTGTGAGGAGCCCTAGCACAACAGCAGGTGCTGCTTCGCGGTGTCTCTAGGTAGTTTGATTATAACCTGCTAGTCTGGCCAGAGAAGTCCAACCTTACACTTGGATTAAAAATATTTTTTAAATCAGACTGCTGTTTCATTGGATTTTACTTCAGTCTCAGTATTTAGTTTCTGTCTTAAATTCCCTGGGTTTCTGTAATCATAAGAGAATGATTTTCTGGAAGCTATCAGCTTTGCTGTGTTGAAGAACTTCAGAATGTTACTTATAAAGGTTAAAATATCAAAATATGAATGAAAGGAACCTTTGTGGTTTATGAAATTGTTGTCAGTTCATGACATGGAACAGTTTGAAGTGATGAATGATACTGCAAGAAACTGTGATTTTATTCTGGTTGGGTGTATTTAAAAACATTTATTACAAATTTCTATTCTCATTTGCAAAATATTTGTTTTTTCTAAGTCCCCTTTAATATGATTTTTGATTCTGATGGATATGGTGCCTGTGACTGATGTTTTCTCTTCTTTTTTTTTCTTTTTCAGTTACACCAGCAGAGTTGTTTCCAATGGACTGAAGGCACAGATTAATAATCCAGAGCTGAAAGTCAGAGGATTGGACCCACTCATCAGCAATTTAATTGATAAACTTCAGCACTTTAATCAAGTAAGCAACTTTTAGAGATATTAGCATTTTATCACTGGGTTTGATAGCAGAGCTGAAGCTGAAATTACTGGGTGGTACTGTTTCTTGTGTTACATTTCCCAGGAGAATAGGCCTGAAATAGCCATGTAGTGGGACTAGTACTAATGGCAACTGAAGGTACTGTTGTGCCAGCTGGTTTATGAACTCTAATGAGGCAAAATTATTTCCCTGGAAGTTGTTCTAATTCCTGGCTGGTTTTCAGTGGTGTAGACGTAAACAGATCAAAAACCAAAGTGGGTCTATAAGGGCATAAGGAATGCTGAAATCAGGACAGAATGTTCTCCAGGATGAATTAACTGTTTCGCCTTTGAGAAGAACGTTGCCTTGACAGGCCTTGTTCTCCAACCCCTCAGCCCCAAAGGAAAGCAAACCTCCCAATGAGTTTGTCAGGACATGATTAACCTGTGTCTGCCTCGGTCGTCTCCTTGGGTTCCCTCAGATGCACTTGCAGGCCTGGTGCATCTGCCACCTTTCAAAGCCGAATGTACAATTATCTGGTATTATTATTATTATTACTATTATTATTAGTAGTAGCATTATTACTATTACTACTACTGCTCCAGCACCCCCCTTTGTGAGCTCTCCAAGTCGTGCCAGTCCAAACGAGCTGGAGCTAACAGATTTAACAGAGATTGATTTTCATTTAAAGTAGGCATGTTTTCCTGTCAGCTTGCAAGAATGCTTACAACAGTGTGTTTGGAGTCAGGTGTGCTTGCACATTAGTCTGCTCGTAATCTTTCACCACTAAAGAGCGGTGGAGCACAGGGATATAGAAAGTAGAAAACTGCTGTAAGATTAAACTCCACCTTTGCGCGTGAGGTGTGCAGGAAGAAAAATAACTTGCACAGGTAAAACGGGAGGAGGAATTGCTTAGTCAGGATGTGGGAGGTTATTGAGACTGTGGCTGTGACTGGGACTCATGGCTTGGTCTCTTATTTGCTCCTGCAAAACTACAACCCTCCTTTACCTCTCATCAACCACTGGTGGTAAATCTGTAACCAGTAATCAGTGTTTTTGTTAAATCTTGCTTGGCTCTAATGTTCTTCTGCTGTTCTGTAGGCTGTAGTTTAGGGATTCTTTATATCACAGTGTTTGATTTAACTTGCCATGGGGGATTACAACAACCAGTCTGATGCAGTGCTTAATATTACAGCGAAATAGACATTATGTGGCCAGATTGATGAAAAGGATAATTCATTATTTATCTGCCTTTGCATGTTATAAAGTACAGTGTTAATTTACTTTATAAATATTAGATATACCCATCTGTGTAATAGGCTTCTATAAACACTGACAATAGGAAATAGTTAGAAAAAGATTAAATTAAAAGTAGCTGTGTATTGGAAATTCTATTTCTTTGTCTGCTGTAGAAAAATAAAAATCTGAACAGACTCATAATGAGCTGCATACCAGTTTTCTTAAGTTATGTATGTTTAAAAAACAGCTTCAGTGGACTGTTTTTAACCAGAAGAATAAAACTCAATTCCTATCTCTTTCTATAAGCTGGAAGTGCTGCTTTCTGTTACTTATAATTCTGTTTTAGGAGAATATCATCCTTAAGCAAATGTAACTCCCATCAGATTGAGGTGCTTAGCAATAAGGGATTCCAAGGATGAAGGATTAAAGAGAATACTGATTATTGCCCTAAGATGGTTTGTTCTTAAGTACTTGGTATAATATAAATTCCTTTGATTGTAATTATAGTGAGATTTCTTCAGAGATCAAAGCATCAAAGAAGTTGCTAAATTTCTAAGGCTTTCACATACATCATCAAACACATGTAGCTGTTTTCTGCTTCTTGAATTTTCATTTTGGTTGTGAAATTAATATACAAATAAGACCTGACACTGAAAAGCCGATTAAATCAGGAGTCAGTTTCGTCAATTGTGTGTAGACTGTATAGAGGGAGAGTTACACAGAATTCCATTACTCATTTTATAGGCAAATTGATTTTTTTTTTTTTGGCAATATGTAAGGTGGAGTTTAAACTGTCATAAGGTGACATCTTTGTATCTTCTTAAGTGTTTGACATTTTCAATACCATTTTAAGCAATAGTTGCAGAAGCAATCCTACAGAGGCAGGAAGCCTGGGGAGTGGAGAACAAATGCACAGGATGTGCATCATAGGTGATTTAATGTTCTTGGGTAAGAGAAAGATGCACTGGGATTTGTAAAAGAAGTAACATTTCTGTCTCAACAAAAGTTCCAGCCGTGCTGCATCCGTCCCTCAGAGAACCTGGACCTGTTGGCTTTGTGTCTTTCTCTCATTCTGTTTTGCAAAGGTGTGTATTTTTGAAAATCAGGATAATCCGCTGCTAGATAAAGTTGCTGAGGTTGTGCAGTAGTGTCAAATACAGCTACGTTCAAATCAACAGGATCCATTTTTCTAAAAGATGTCCCTTAGCTCAGCAATTCCTCACCACTTGTGGAGCAAATCTAATCTCTGCTGCCTTCGATAGCTCCTCTCCACCTCCTGTTCTCCACTGCCGGACCCCAGCTCCCCCTCATCGCTCCTCCTTCCCCTGGGCTGGCAGTCCCGGGCATTCATTGAGGTCCAAACCTGACAGTCTTCGGTGTACAGCAGCCATTTCTGTGTTAGGCCCTTGTTTTGACTTATCCACAAATGCAAGAGATTCGGAACTTCATTGATCCCAGATCCCATGGATTCTTGTCTATGTATTGTTCTTCTAGTTGGTGCATCCCAACTCCAGAATGTTGCAAATAATCTGTATGCAAGGCGTCTTCCCTTTCTGCCTGTCATTTAGGCTGAAATGCCAGTTCATCAGAGACTATTAGCGGCTCCTCATTGTTTTCATCTGGGACTTAATACCTCACCACATAGTTGTTGTTCTTTTAAAAAATGATTATGCAAATAGCAGGCCATTTCATAACCACTTTGTAAAGCCAAAGTAAAGTGAAATTTGGAGAATATTATTCAACAATTGCTGTTATTTGCATCCTTGGCAGATAAGGCATTTGAAGGGTTTATTATAGCTGCTGATTCACACAGCAGTAGAATTACTGAGTTACAATTTACAGTAACTTTTAGTAATACAAGAACAGATCAAGTGAAGTCCCAGGTTGATTTTGAAGAACTAGCAGTTAGAAATAACATCTTTTCCTCCCCCTTTTTTGTGAATAGAGCAGATGTGAACTGCAACTGATAATAAACATAAAATCCCCCATTGCGCCTTTTTAAAGTACTACTTCTCACCACATAATTGCACTTATATATGTTTTCATGTTTTTCTTCAGCATAATGTTTCTCACAGTTCAAACAGAAATGTTTCTGAGGCCAAGGTTAAAAATCCTGAAGGATCAATTGCATTGAAAACCAATGAAAATGTTAGGGAAAAGTAAAAAAGCTTTGACTATAACTTTACTAGTAGAGTTGTGTGGGCGTTCTCAAAGGATTATAATATAATAAGTATTTTACAAGCTTAACTTATTTGTCTCTTCTCAGCCTGAATCTAATCTTGACAGATTTTGAGAATCAGTGTGTTTTGCTGTTGTCAGTGGGAGATGAATGCTTACGGCATGGCTGTAATTCAAGATGGCAATGCAATATCCTAGCACTTAACATGAGAATAATGTCAAAGCAAATCTTGCTGAATCTGGACCCACGTCATAGCTTTTTTTCCTCCACCAAAGTCTCATGGATCTGCCAGCTGAGCTAAGAAATACATGTAACTTGAATTCCTTTTAGATTTGTATACAAAAGATGCCATCATAGCAAAGTTTGAAGCAACACCATTGTGGTGATTCTTATGAATAATATGAGCTAGCGATAATTCAATCTCAAATGTGAATTTAATTGGGTTAGACAATGGAGAATAATACAATAAATCATTTAACTACTACTTGTTTTAAGTGTATATATATTTTTAGACATCTATGAAATTTATTGCATTATAGAGTTTATATGAGATTTAAGTGGAGACGAGTTGGTTTGATTTTCATCCAGAGTTGCAGATGACTTGGACTAAGACTCAAAATATTCTGTTATTCTTTTCATCCAACAGAAAGAAAGGTAATAATATTAGAAAGACTGTTGCTATATTACTTCTGGTACTTTGGATTTAAACAGTATTCTTGCTTGCCCCCCACATACCTTCCAAAACCTGCAGAGACTTGTGTCTCTCACAAAACAGAGCAGTTTTTCCAGAACTGCCACGTTTGTATTCCCAAGACAAGTCCTCTTTTTTTCTGTCTAAAGCATGTGGAGACTTTGGACATCTCTTCAGGATTTCAGGTGCTCTGTATCGCTTTTGGAAGTGTGAAGCAAGACATCTAGAAATCCCAGAGATATTAATTCTCTGTTTGGTGGCTAACCAAGCAGACTATCTGTAATTTGAGGCATTGAATTTAACACAGATGCACAGATTAATAGAAAAAACCCCACACTGAAGGGGCTGGGCCCCAGTCCCAGTTGTGTAGTGAGTACAGCGCACTGACAGTCTGTGCACACGTAGCACTGCCAGGGTTTTCAGGATTAATTGCGTGCAGACTCTGTCATACAGGTACTTCTGTGATGGTGGTCCTGCACAGCCACACAGGGGCCTGCACAGCCGTAAAGGGGCCTGCACAGCCGTATAGGGTCCTGCACAGCCACACAGGGTCCTGCACAGCCACACAGGGGCCTGCACAGCCATATAGAAGGTGAGCAGCTGCGTTCTCTGCACTGTGCTGAGGATGCACCATCAGAGCCTGTAGAAGATGCTTCCCAACTGACCTTGGGGCCAATTTTATCTTTTGCAAGGACCATAGGATCCACATCCCTACTCAGCAGGTGAAAGCATTCCTTAGCACAGTAGAGACTGCTGATTCTTCAGGGCAGGTTTTGAATGGTCTGGGTCATAGAAATCTTAAAGATAAACTGGGCCTCAGCTTGTCTGCAATTCAGGTACAAGAGAGATTTTCATTGAAGCAAACACCTCTGTGACTGTTTTGGTCCTTTTTGCATTCACATCACTATAACTGCCCTTGCCACCTTAATCTCCTACTGTAAACAGCAGTGATAATTGGATTAATACAGAAGTTATTGGCTGATTAATAAATAGCAGCAAATAGTGCATATAGTTCAGGAAAATAAAGTTAGAATTAATGAAACCTGAAACAATTATGTTTGAAGTCTTACAATGCCAGGAAAGAGCAAATGGACTGGGCTTTTTTTGTTAGTTTGGTTTGGTTTTATTTGCTGCTCTGCCGTATAAAAATTGTTCACCCTCATCTTCAAATAAACTATCATCTCAGATTATTTCATCATTTATATAGTTTATCATCTTATTTTTTTTTCCAAATGTTTGATGTTATTAGAATCATGGGCTGTTTGTCTTCTCTGCTGCTAAGAATCAGACATCTCTTTTTTTCCAGATATAAATGCTAAATGCTCAACTCTTGAGATAAGTTATGGTCTTTTTCATAATGTATATGCAATGAAACAACCCATCCCAATGCTTGAAACAATCCACTTTGCTCAAAGACTGAGCGTAATCTTTCTCTGTGTGGTCTTCTGTATGGTTTTCTGTTTCTTAGGAAATATATTTATAAATATATATAATGTACGCTGTATAAAATGGAGACATAAGATTTCATCATACGTGTAATTAAAGCAAGAAAAGATACATGAATCCTGCCAGTCCAGGGAAAATAAACAGAGATCTAGTAGCAATTTATCTCTCTATTGTTTCTTTAAAGAACCTGGCAGATTTCTGTCATGCATAGTTCTTAGCAAGCCATCTTTGGGTCTGTAACTTTTTGCTTTTGTAACATTTTTTCACATCGACTTGTCAATCAGAGCTGAGAAAATGCATCTGCTGTCTGTTGGGGGGGGCTCTTTTGTTACCAAGAAAAATAAAAATCTGTAAAGGAGCGTATCAGGCAGTTGTGCATCGGGATATGGTAACATATAGCAGACTATGTAGTAATGGGAATGCTTCACTGGGAAATGTTTCTCACGATAAAGGCTGTAGTTCTCGGTCAATTAAACAGGGGGTAGTTGGTGATTGCTTAGGAGAATTTCTCTGTCCAGGCTTCCATTAGAAGGAGTAAAATTCACAAGAAATATATTCAAATAGCAGGCTGAGGCATCTGAAGTCTGTCAAAATCCTATTCTGGTGTTAGGGTTTTGCAAACTGCTATTGCTTTGAGATGAGTAATTTGCGCCTCCTCCTCATTTCTGACCTGCACGTCCGGGGTGACGCTGCTGGGGGATGTGCAGGGGAAGGGCTCCTGCTGGAAAATACAGACGTGTGGCCATGAAGGAAGAAAATCTCCGATTCCCTTTGTCCCTTTGGGTAGATAGAAAAGCAGACTGGTTAATACTGGGTTGTTAGGCTGTTCGTCTGGAGATGTGGGACCTCCCCATGCAAGGCCTGGCACTTCGGGTCACTGGGCTGTGTGCAGTGGTTTTCTTCTCTCCAACACCCTTATGCTTTAAAAAGAAAAGGAGTTTGGAAGCTCTAACCTTAGTTCTGCCATGGCATTAAGACTCCTGTCAAAATGAGAAGTTTGGTCATGAATCAGAACAGGAGAGCTCATTCTAGTCCAGTCCCACTGAAAAAAACATCACTGCAGCATTGTTTTATGGAAAGCATATGTTAATGTTGTAATTTATTGCTAATTGAGGTATATATCATCTCTGCCTGGAATCAGTGTACTTTTGCTGGCCTGAGGGTTGCAGGTTGCTTGTTTGGTTTTGTTAAATATAGTGACTTGAGAGATAATTAAATTATTTTAATTAGAATTGATAAATGACTTTTTAGTATTAAAAACAGCATCAAGTTTTCAATAGAAACAGAAATAATGTGAAATACTGGCTCAACTAAACCAAAATGTAGCATTTTAAAATAAGACAGTCTGAATCTCAATGTAAATCCAGGATATCTTATTATATGCTAGCAAATATATAATGCTAAAGTGCCTGTTTATTATTCATGTGTTGTGTCTTAGAGTATGCTGTGCTATTTGTCTTGCAAGCGTTTTCAGAAATTATTTGCCCAGATGGGCCATTGTATGTGTTTGGTTTTGCTCATTGTGGGAAATTAGTCTTAATAAATCAAAATCACATATTGAGTCACAGTAGTGACTTGAGCCAAGTGGGGGAGAGGGAGGAGAGAGCTAGTGTTTCAGTCTATAACTGAGCCAAAACACTTCAACATATAGAAAAACACTGTTTGAAGAGTCTTATTTGGAAAAAAAAAAAAAAAAAAAAAAAAAAAAAAAAAAAACACGAACAAAAAACCCCCCACCCCAACCACAAACAAACAAACAAAAAACCCCCCACAAAAACAGAGTTTATCCTTAGGCTTGAGTGCCCAGTTCTAGTTGCAGTTGATACTAGTTTTCATAGATGAGCCGAGAAGTGTTTTGGGCAGCAAGTGGGGAACTTTTCCACCATTAATGGCAATACTGGGGTTTCTTGGCACCCCAAGAGAAACGAATCACTAATAACTGTGGTCTTTGTGGTATAAGGTGCTAACCTAAAGGCATACTGTTGTTAGTGTTTGACAACTGCTGGCAATTGTTGTTTGTGACCAGGAATGCGTTTTTGTGGGTGTTGGCAGAGGAGGAAGCATGGGTCTGACTGCTGCGTTAGCCTGTTTTGATGTTAACTGATCTTTTTAAGTCAGAAAGTCAGCAATTATATTGAATTCAAGT
This sequence comes from Pampusana beccarii, assembly GCA_013399365.1. NCBI lineage: Eukaryota > Metazoa > Chordata > Aves > Columbiformes > Columbidae > Pampusana > Pampusana beccarii. Next base: position 387,209 of record VWYH01007506.1, read on the forward strand.
TGTCCTGCTGAAATTAGAAATTCTCTTTTATGTAAATACTTATTTTGTTCTATTAGTTCATCTTATTTTTCTGATCGCTTTAATAATTGTAGGTCATACAATTGTTGTTTTAAGTGTGGTTATGGTATTAGGGTGATAAAACACTGGCCCAGGTTGCCCAGAGAGGTGGTAGATGCCCCATTTCTGGAAACATTCAAGCCCAGGCTGGACGGGGCTCTGAGCAACCTCATCTAGTTCATCTAGCTTATTGCAGGGAGGTTGGACTAGATGAGCTTTGAAAGGTCCCTTCCAACCCAAACTATTCTATGATTTACTTTTGATCTAATTCCTGAGGTAGGATAATGTGCTTATTTCTGGAGGTGGTAAGCTTGGTATAATAGGAAGGAAAAGCAGAGATTTATGGGCTGATCATTGTTTTCTTTAGGGTAGAGGAAAGGTCTTCAAACAATTGTTTGGTCATTGACCAAAAGGAAGAACAAGGTCATTTTCCTCTCTTTTTGTTCCACTACTGAAGAGAGGAGACAGGTAGAAAAAGCAATGTAAGAGAATAAAACTAAAGACTACCTGAAGCCCAAACTTAGTATGTAAAGCTCAAGTGGGTCTGTACTGCTGGCGACAAGAAATGGATTAGTACTACTGAAATACACTGCCACTTCCCAGTTAAAGCAAACAGCTTGTTTCCAGCAATAATTTGGGTCGCACTGTAGCACAAGTTGAATCAGAGTGGGACCGTGGAATGCCCAGATCAGGTGTCCCTCTGAGAGGTTTCTCTTACTGCACACCTGGTGTGGTTGCCCACCGTGGGTGCCCGGTGGCACCGTCAGGTGCTTCCCACACAACCCAGAACCATGGGACCCAAGTCATCGGTAGCACCTGCACCCCTACCGGTTGTGCTGCTTAACTGGTTCCTCTGGGGCAGCTTAATGTGAGGTGGTTCGTACTTGTCTGCCCAGGCAAGCAGTTTTTTTAGTTTAATTTATTGTAATATGTCTACACATTGCAGACACAGTGAGGAGAAAGGCTAAAACTTCTGAACCAGTTTGGTGCCGTTTGTATTCATGTGATCAGTCATATGCTTTTTGGAGGACAAAATAAAGAAGAGCTGATGATCAGGGTGAGGAGGTTAGGCAAATTTCCTAGTGTCACTGTCTAGTCTCTAAAGGAGAAAACAGGGCCATGAGCAAGCATCAGAGGAGCTCTTGATCTGCACGCCTGTCAGTGTTCATTCCCTTATGCTTTGGAATTTAGAAAGCAAGCCTGAATATTGGAGAGAGACTGTGTCAGGAATAGCCTTTCACTTCTCTTTAGGGAGACATTCACAAGCAATTTCTAAAGTAGGAAAGACTAAAGGAAACAATCCTCTTGCTTGAGGCAGAACCACTACTCTGAAATAGCATTATTTGTCAATTTAAAGAAATTCAGCCTTACAGTAGACCTGTTTTGCTTCTGACCCTGTCTTTTACTTCTTTGGTGTTGTACATAATATTCATCGAAAGCATGGTGCAGTTCTTGAATGGCCACAGACCTTGGCCTTGCTGTCAGTGTGTTCCACAAAACACGGGACATCTCGGCATTCGGGGTGCTGAGCCGGGTGCTGGTGGAGGCTGCTTCCCCCCAACACTGAGGATCAGAGAATATCTCCAGTTGGAAGGGACCCGTAAGGAACATCTCCCCCTTCCTCCAGCTCTCAAGTATAGCTATTCCAGCTTCTCAAGGAAAACGCTTCTGCATTAATTAGTTCTGTGCAGCTGACATCCTGTTTTCTCCTTTACAAAAGCTTGATCCCGAACACTCGTGTCTCATCAGTATTCCCACGATAAACTTTCCATCAGATACAGAAGGTTGATTCTTACCTGCCTGTTTGCTAACACTGACTGTGAGAGAACTCCCTGCTTTTATTTGTAACTGTTGGTTTCTTAATTTTTATCCTCTTGCTTTTATGTCAAGACTTGGAGATCTGCAAAGAACCTAAGTTCAGCTGACACAGAATAGTTTAGCGGGAATTTTACAAACCCTACTGCACTCCTAAGTTTCACCATCTGTTACTTTTATGAACATTGACTAGTCTTTAACTTTCTTACTTTTTTACTGGCCTTTCTTACCCATATTGAAATGTTTTGGTTTTGAAAATCAGCCTAGTTTAAGTCCATTTAAAAATAATTACGTTAGGTGTATTATTTAAAGGCACCATGAAACTCTTCTGCTGGGTCTATCAGCTGATTTCGTTGTGCTCCAGACAGTCTGTGCAGTTTGCTCCTAACTCAATTCAGTCCTGTGCAGGTATGAGGCCAGCATGTAGGCTCAAGGGGAAAGCATAACAACGAATGGGAAGTAATTTCTCTGGTCGTAGGAGACCAGGAGGTAGTCTGTCATCAGCCCAGCACTGACTGAGACCCAGGGTTTTCTGATGATGTTCAGCCACTGTCTGGAGAGCTGGTGTATTTGTCTGAGATACAATATTAACCAGGCTCTCCCCACCGTGCCTTTCCAGGTTGCTGCCTTGAGAGGTGACATTTTATCACTACTACAGCCAATGGCTTTCTTCATTCAGGAGATGAAACACTAGCAGAAATAATGATGGGGGATACTGTGCATCTGTGTCTTAAATGCCAATTCAGACACAGTTGGGTGACGTTCCTCAGCCTTCTTTAAAAGTCTAGGTCCAAGCCAATGTTGTAGGCACTGGCTTACATGGTGCTTAAACAAAAAAGTGCAGAGAGCCCCACAGAGCACTTATATTAACGGCTGTCATAAATAATAGTAATGGGAATTAATGATTTTTCTCAAAAGAAGGCGTATATTTTAATTCTGATTCTTCAATCATCAGCATTTGCCAGAGTATAAAAGTTACCAGAGACTAATAGACAATTTGAGGTTGGAAGGGAGATGGAGATAATCTGGCTCAACCTTCTGTTAAAAGCAGGGCCTTAGATTAGGTTATCCAGGGCCTGTAAAACCAAGTTTTGCGTATTTTCATCAAGGGAGATTCCATCTCTTCTCCAGTGCCCTTCTGCTTTGTGTTTATTTGCTTTCTTGCATCTATGAAAATAAACACACTAGTTTTAAATGCCTCACTTCTTCCTGTTTATAGTGTTCTAAAGGGGCTGCTTGAATTCATAGACAATAGCAGAATGGGCACTTTATACCTTTGTACAGTGAAATGTGTTCCAGTGTATAAAGCAAGAGCAGTTTTATAACAGCTTGGTAAGGAGATACCTGGAAGTTCCTGCTTCTTGTAGGAAAACATCCAAAGGAAATGACAACCCGAGTAAACAGCATGTCTCCATATTTTGCACAAAGCAGATTCAAGTGTGAGTCCAGCCTGCCTGGGTTACTGCCAGGAAGGCTGACATGAATGGAGAATGCTGGTGCAGCAGCAGCAGCCCGCTCGTTTACAGGGCGCAGGATTTGCATACACTTACTGGCTGGAGGAAAATGCACTGCAGTGCGTGTGGTGCTGAGAAGACTCTCGGGTGTTATGGTTGGGAGCTGTTTGCTCGTTACTGTTCTTTTCAATTGCAGTGAGGTGCGTGTAAGAGTCTGTGTGCCGTGGCTCCTGTGCATTTTCAAATGTAGACTAATCCTGAGCATAGGTGGGACTTTTTCAACCTTTAACTGGTATTTCATAGCTTAAAATGCTGCTTAGAGATCTGAGCTCTGTAGTGCTGAAAACATCCAGGCCATCAGTTTCTATAATCCTAAACACCTCAGGCTTTGGCTAGCTGAAGTGCCTTGCATTGCAAATATGATTTATTTACTATGCACTGTTTAGTGACACTTATAATCTATCCTGCTTCCTGGGACTGTATGCATTTTAAATGAGATAATACATTTATTTCACTTGCCTTCTTCATGCATCTGAAATGAATCTGTGTCTCAGTTCGGTTGCATGGGAGTGGATCTATTAGGGGCTGACTATTCCCAGTCCCTGATGTCATAGATGAACTTGTCATTATGCAGAACAGTCACCCGGGACACCACTGATTCCCTTCAGAAACGGGTAGCCTTGGTATTGCCTTAGCACTAATAGCAAAGTGAAAAACGAGAGGCAGCGAATAAGACAGTGCCACTTCACATATAGAAATTATACGCTTTTGTCACTGTTTTCTCAAGCTCACTTTTGAGCTATGCAAGGACCAGAGTCTTCTCCTCTGGAGGAAAATCATCCCATGGAGAATCTGTCATGACATAAGTCTCAGGCAAGTGCTTCCCCCACTCCAGAGGTTTGAGAGCTGCCCGTACTTAGCAAGCGTGAGCTGCTCACAGACAGCTGCAAAATGTACCTGCCCTGTTGCAAGGCAGAAGGTGGGTTATCTGCCTCGTACAGCAACAGAGAGCTCACAACATTTTTAATATAGAAACATTGGTGAGTATTCACAAAGGGTAATTTTGGCCTAGTAAAGCAAACAAGACCCAGCACGTATAACCATGCTCAAGCCTAGAATAATCAATGTCCCTAACTTTAAAGACAAAAAAAATTCTACTGGCTATTCACGCTGTGTATAATTATCGTTATAATTATATGCCTGCTTGAGTGAAGGCCATGCTCAAAAATAAGAGAGATGCAGGGCCTGATGTAAGCCTCCTGAGGTTAAACCCTTTGCATAATTGTTGGAGAATAAGATTCTGTCTTCAAGAGGGTAAATCAAAATCTCGACATCAAGGCTTTTAACTCCAGACTACCCTTCTCCATTGATAATAAAGAGAATCTGGGGAGGGTCTTCTGGCAAGGCTGGCATTAACCTTTGCCAGCCCACTATCATTTATCCCGCACTTTTCTCCTTACTAGAACCCTCACTCAGTGTGGCGTTTAACCACACAGGTCCCTCAGCTGTTAGGTGCGTGTGTGTGCTTTTTTGATGCTTTAGTGCCGAGTGTGCTCCTGTGCAGGTGTTTGTGCGTTCCAGGCTCGTGGCAGCGTGCACAACACGTCACAGTCCCCAAAAGAGATGGGAGTAACAGGACTGAATTCTTTTGAAGCAACCACAATGCGTCCTCAGTCTTACGCAGTTCATTCCCATCTGATGATGAATTTATGTAGGTCTCTACATGCTTTTGATGTATGTAGCTGGAAAAGAAGAAACTGAGGTACATGTTCCGTTGTTCCCAACATTTAGAAGAGAAGGTTTCTAGCTCTAATTTATTAATAATTTTGATGTGGAAGATACTTTTTCTATGTGATGAGGACTTTTCCACAGTTACAAAAGTATGTCTAATAACAAGTTCAGATGGATTCAAGTGATGATCAAATCTGAACACAACTTTTAATAGCCAGAAGCAAAGAACTAGAACATAGCCTACCCCTATGAGGCATGTAGTGTTTTGAATGCTGCCATATGTCCCGATACATATCAGCCTTGCAAACAGAATCAAAAAGTGCTCAATGCCATTTCAGAGCTCTGCGTCTTGTTTGCTCCTTTCAGTATCTGTAAGAGGAGGCTCTCACAGCAGAGTTTTTCAAGATGACATGTTCATGGGAGTGAACTGGCAGACAAACAATGTAATTATTGGATAACATAATGAAATATGACTTGTGCTTCACTGCAGTAAAATTACGCTGAACCATATTTGATGTGGCATTTGAAATAAGAGAATCTAATAATATAAAATGGATTTCAGAAGGGTAAATGGAAAGCTTGAGATTTGTCTTTCTTAGGCCATATAATTGGGGCTGGATGAAGTCATAAAGAGAGGGGAGAGGGCCATGGGCCGCGGCGAGCTGCAGGCGCTTTGAACCCCTTCATGAAGCTGACCATTTATGTCACTCACTAGAATGAAAGTTTAATATTAAAGAGCTTTGTTGCATGAAGTTCTAGTCTTGAGGGTATTTTTGAGTCATGCAGAATGATACCAAAGTTTTAACTGAGGTGTGTAAAATGAATCACTTAAGGTAGTCAAGTTCAATTTTGGACTTCATTTAGAGTGTTTATGAACCATATGAAGCAATATTATACTTTCTTATTATAAAGATTATTTCAGTTATTGGTTAATGTATTTTTTTAGATTTTTTTTTCCATCTGGCTTTGCTAATCACTTCCAAGTACTCAGTAGACTAGAAATTGCACACCAGTTACCAGACACATAAAATAACTTTTGAGTCGGTAATATGATATATTAACTAATAATCCAAACAAAATATAATAATTTGCTAGTTAATTCTGAGACAGTCAAACAAAACTAAAGGTATTGGATTTATTTTGAGAACTCGACTAATTACTTTCTGAAATGAGAAGTTTCTCTTTAGCTCCGAAGTGTAATGGTTGAAGCCGGGAAGTCATGAGTGCACATTCAGGAAATGGGATTAGCTGGTAATAAACCATCTCAATTCAGTGTCAAATGAAAAGCACTTCACAATTTCAGAAATAACAAAAGTAACAGAAGAGGAATACTAAGCAGTACAAAGCAAAAATTACAACAAGTAGAAGTCAAGAAGAAAAGCTAAAGGTGTGATATAAAACCTGTGACTGGTGGGGCCAAGGACAGTAAGAAATTGTTTTATCGTGCATGCTATACTATTAGATAGGAAATAATAACAAGGCAAAAACTGTCCCTGTGCAACACATCAATTCTAGTAAATGCTGTGAAAGTTTTGGCTTTATTCTTTGAGGGAGCCGGAGCAGTTCTGTGTGTCTGCCTGTCAGGCTGCTCCGCCAGCAGCGCTTTAAAGGCATCAAGTCCAACCACGTTTCCGTAGCTGTTTTTATCTGTGCAGGAAGTTTCCTTGCCGATTAGTTCTGTTTCGGAAATTTTGGGGACTACGCAGGCATGTTAGCGCATATGGTAGTTTGATTCCTGAGGAAAGATTCTTGGAAGAAGTGCCAGCACGTAAACAGGGGCAAAGGATGCAGGGCATTGTGTTCTTCTTAGGAAGTGCCTGTACGCAGAGTTTTAGCTGTAACTCCTGGTGTTACACTGTTTTGATTAAGCCAGCACAGTTTTTTATGTGTGAATGCTTTTTTTTGTCATTCAGGCAGAGGAAAATTTGCATGACTGTAATCTGGGTTTAGCTAAAATAATTCAACAAGAACTGTCAAACTGGGATTAAACTAGTGAAGAGGAGTTAAATGGTGTGCAGTTGCTGTGCAGCCTGCTGTTAGGCTTGTCGCAATTTTGGAGAGATCATATGATCAAAATGCATTAGTTCCTTCTGGATGGTACACAGAGAGAAAAAGAACAAAATAGTTTTGCTGGAGCCTCAGACCTAAGAAAATTCTGGTCTGTGGAGAATACTCAAGGAGTTTGTTTGAATCCTAAAGAAGATTTTAGCCACCTTTTTCTATGGGGGATTGGGAAGTGGTCTGAAAAGACTTTTTGGTTTTGGCTCCCTCCTACTCTCATTTTTTTCTCCTTTCCTTCCTTCTTCCCAATCCCCGCTGTAAATGAAACATTTAATTCTGGCAGTGTTAACTGGGTGACAGGGGAAGGATGGAGCACAAGCCCCGTGTGTGAAGCGGCCGTATGCTCGTGTGGGTGTGGGCGAGTGTGTGGACAGGCTTCTCTGTAGAAGATTCAAGTGGGATGAAAGTCCCATTTGTGGGGTTTGGGGCTGTGGTACTTCCCTGCAAACCCCAGAATTCAGGTCAATCTCAGTGTCACTCTCAAAGATGGAGCATCCCTCTGTTGTATCAGTCATTCACAGTGGTCGATAATGGAAGTTTAGGTGAGCTGAAACCTCGGGGTCTGTCAGAGGGAAGAGCAGCAAATGGGAGATTTAGCAAATTCACACATAGTCCTTGGCTTATGCCTTGGATTTAGATGAAAGCCTTGAGAGTCATAGCCACTAGTACATGACAGTTATGTTGCTGCAGTTAAATCAGTCAAATTTCCTCCACCATTTTGTAAGCCCTATGAGGGAGGTGTGAGAAGGCAGTGTTAGTCTGGCTTCTGAAGGGGAAGATGGCATTTGTTTCTTAAAGAACACAGAATTCTGAGAATTCAAACATGCCATATTTCACTTTCCAGTCCGGGACTAAACAAAAAATAGCAACATCAGCCCTGGAGACGTAATACTGAGGAAGAATTTTGTTTGTCTTGTTCCTTCTATTCCCTTCCTCACCCAAAAATGCTATTTAGCACCTGCAAGTCCACAGTGCTTGGTGGCAGTTCAGCTTTTCATTTTAGGATGCTGTTCCTTAGTATGGCTCTATACAAAGTTTTAGATGTGACAGAAATTAGATGAAATATCTACAACAGCTTGAACAGGCTTCTGTCTTGTCTGGACTTTGGTAGCTTTCAGAAAGCCGTCAGCTGTAATCTACTGGCATATATGTGTGTGTATACATTTGAGTATGCGTATAATTTTGAGCATTGCAAGTTGAAGACCATCAAAAGCTTTGAGCAGTCAGATGCTCACATGAACCTGACAGCTTTTTCAGTAGATGTAGTTATCTGTGACTGTCATATTGATGTGATTTTTTTTTTTTTTTCCTCTGTCTCTGAAATAAGACAAGTTGATAGACATCCACAAAATATCTGTTCCTGTCATCTACCGTGCTTAGTTCCCACCCAGAAGGTTCACTGAGGACAGCGATGGCTCCCATCGTGAATCCTCCAGGCCTGCTGTACTTCCGTGTTTGGTACATGATCCTTAGAAGGTATCATAGCCCTTCCACCCTGCCCTGTGCTCATCTTCACGTGTAGTTTGTAATAACTTTTATTTCAAATTCTAGGCAGGACAACATCCTATCTTGAAAGTTTATAAGCTCTCTGAGTGTTTTGGCTGGCTGTCACTTCTTGGAGCACTGGTCTGATCTGAGACAAAAGTCTTAGCTGCATCTGGTGGGGTTACACAGATCTGTTTGTTATCAGGCTGCTGCTGAGGACATTATTGTAGCTCTTAACTAAGGCAGTGGACAAACGTGTTCATTCAGCTTTTTCAATAAAACACAACTTCCCAAACTTAGTTCGCCAAGGTTATGTGAACCTAGGTGTATAGGATAGACTGTGTTGTCCATGGCAGTGGCAGACAGAAGGTCTTGGCTCAAAGCTGCCCTTCGTGCAAAGATTAGCAACTTCCCCCATCTCCTCCGAAGAAGCAGCTGAGGGATGGGTTTTATTTGGGAATACTGTTCGAATTATTATACACACCACAAGTGCTCTGTACCACTAGCGTTAAGGCCCAGCATAACTGGCCATATGGCATTTTAATAAAAGGTAGTGGTTAGATTTAATCAGCAACCGGAATTTGTTGTGTTGTGCTCTGGGATGCCAAGTTGCTAAACGTTTTTGTGACTTCAACTTTACCCTTGCGAAGGCTGACCTTTACAAAGGCGCACACTGAAAGGACTTTCTGTCCTTGGGCTCTATCTCTTTCAGGCCTCTTGAGAGTTTTTAGACACACTTATTGTTCTGGATTCTTTTAATTACAAAAGTGTAAGGGCCTACACATTAGTTCTTTGCTATTCTCTGTTGGCCTGCCCTATTCAATGTTCATTCTGCAGTAAGATTGTGCTATTTAAATTCTGGTTAATGCAGCATCCTCTGAGCTAGTTCCTCTCCAAAAATGATAATTGTGTGGCTAATTTTGTGTGATATCTTCAAATAGGGGCATCTTGCAGCTCATTATTTTCTTTGAAGATAAAGGTTCTCTCCCATCTCTCCTCAGATTGTAAGGTTCTGTCTTTAGGCATAACAGCTTTCAAGCTACAGGGTTGAGTGGTCAGGTTGATTTGGCTTTCTCCTCTCACCATTGCAGAAAATGTGGAATTGCTGTTAGAAAGCAGATAATCTCCTTCATGTATAGTTGCAAATTGTTCACATTCTTTTAATAACAACTGAAAAAAATACAAAGAGGGGAAATAGTTGCAGCAGGAATAACAGGGAAAGTTCACTAGTCAAAATGCTGCTCTGTCAGCGTATTCAGTTATCAGAAACTCGAGTGTTTCTTCTAGAAGCCAAGGCATAGGCCAGAGAGGACTTTGTGGCAGGTGCCCGAACTAGAGCAGAGGAATTTCCTTGTGCTCTCCTGTCAAGTTTTGCGAGCAGTCGATGGAGCCGAGAACAGCTCCAGCTGCAGCGTGTCTGCTCCACGGGACCGGCATTCGGGTACAGGGTGGGTCAGAAACAGCCTGCTCATCCGTGAGTGAGTGAGCAGGTCAGTAAACAGCTCCAGTCATCCTCTCTAACTTTTGAACCTGTCAGCCGTTTCATCCAGCGTTTAAGTCTTAAAGAATAATTGAGACTTTAGGAGTTTAAGCAGAATAGGTGTTGAGAGAGTGAGACCCTGATCAGTGCCTCCCCGACAAATAGGCTGCAGGGTGGGCTGTGTTTTCGTATGGCAAAGAATCCACTTTAAGGGGAAGGAATGACAAAGAGGACTCCAAGTGGCCCTGCTGCAAAAAAAGCTTCAGTCAGGTCTCGTGCCTGATTACATATGAGATAATCCGGCCACAAAGCCAAAGGTGATCAGGCTAAATTCTGCTTCCCACAGAATGTCTCGTTGTTTGTGCCTGTGTGTTCAGTTTTGCTTTCCTTGTTATACGCAGTAGTTTGGTGAATAAAAACGTAGGTAAACTTTCTTGTTTTCCAGTCTAGACAGTGAGAACAGTTAAACTCTCTATTGCCAAAATTATAAGCAAGTAAACTCTATATGCTTGTGCTTACCCTTTCCAACCATTGCTTTCTGCTGTCTCTTCAGGGACTGTAAATTGATCTGCAGCCCAAAACATAGAAGATTTATGTGTTTATTATAGTATTTGCATAACCAACACACTAATGAGTAAGAAATATTAAGAGCTTCACTCATTGAAAGAAAAAAGAAAGATCTCTGTATTTTTCAGAGCAGAATTTTAGTTTCTCACACAGTATACAGCAACCTAATATGTGATGTTGGACCAGTTGTGTGGTTAATGGCTACTTGCTGAAAGTTAATGTCATTTCTGAAAGGCCTCGCTGTGCTGAGAACTGCAAATTTACAAATATGTAAATATGTAAAATATTTATAAATATGTGAAGGGTGAGTGTCACGAGGATGGAGCCAGGCTCTTCTCAGTGACAACCAACAGTGAGACAAGGGGTAATGGGTCCAAGCTGGAACACAAGAGGTTTCACTTAAATTTGAGAAGAAACTTCTTCACAGTGAGGGTGACAGAGCCTGGCCCAGGCTGCCCAGGGAGGTCCAGAAAATGTGGATTAACAGCTCAGGAGGAACTGTTATCTGGATGTCACCTTTAAGTTGCTGAGCTTTACTGTGATTTGTTCATTTTATTGAACACATCAGTAAACCATAAATGATTACATTGTATAATCAAGGGGTGATGTCACACAATTGACAGCTGTCAGTCACGTGTTGTGTTTTATTTGACTGAATGACTGAATTATTAATGTTTCAGATGCCACAGAGCCTATTTAATGCTTCATATGAAAGACAGCTTTGCTAGAAAACTCTCAAAATACAGCTACTCTCTTTCACACAGACCAACAGTGTGGCCATAATTGGCAATGTGAAATTATTACTATACACACTGGAAATAAATGTCCTTCATAAAGCAGATTCCATGTAACTGACGTTCCTACCTTACAGTAAAGCTGAGGTGTTCAGACGAGAAAAACAAACAAAAGCAACAACAACAAACTATATAAAGAAGCTTCGCTTGCAGCTGTGAGCTTCTGTTCAATAAACCAGTTATTGTAGCTCCCTGACTTTTGCAGAAGATTCACGCTGCCCCTGAGTTGCAAGAATTTTTAAGAAGCCTGAGATGGGGAGAAGGTGAAAGTGTCTGAAGCAGCTTTCAAAGTCTAACCAAATATTCCTGAGTGTTTTGCCGATTGAAACATGATTGTTTCTATAAGTTCACGTGTCTGTTGTTTGGATAGCAGACCTCTTAAACACTGATTTAATGGCTTGACAATAGAAACCCATAATTTCCATGGAGTTTTTGTGGAAGAGTTTTTTACTGTACAGAGCCAGAGAGAGGCTGTGGCGAGGAATGCTGTTGCTGAAGCTGTCCAAAGACACAACTCTCTCATTTTGGTTCACTAACCCTCCAGTCCCCCTTGCAGGCTGGCTCCCAGTCTCTGCTGCTGGCCAGGGAAGCTCAGGTTGGGGTTTGGTGGGGACCACATCCATGTCCTGAGCTGGGAATGGGCTGTGATGGGCTCTGGGGAAACTCCATCACCCTTTGGAATAAGTTGTTGTCTGCTTTCTTGGGTCTCCTTAAAACAGGAGCCTGTGGCAGTAGGCAGATATTCATGGAGTCAGTGAAGTAACTAACACAAGTGTGCGCAGGGCTGAATTAGGAGTAAGATCAGGGAATGAGAACAATTCTGGTTCCAGAAAACAGCTCAAAAAAGTGGCTCCTCCCTAAATAACTGATATGAGTTATCAAGATGTCCATTGTAATCACAGTTTCACTGAGAGCTACGTGCATGTGACGTGTTGCTCTGTAATATGTTATGCTGAAAAGTTGAGAATCCACAAAAATTGCACTCTGATTCTCTTGTACCATTTTTCTGAACATGCCGCTGAGTATTAAAATAGAGGCTTAGGACATAAATGCCAGAGCTCCAAACCAAATGCCGATAATATGAGCTGCTTTGGTTTTATAATTATATTTCTTTAGAAAAGAGTTGTTTTCAGTCACACCAAAAGTCAGGGCCACGTACTTGATAAAAAGCAAAAAGGAAAATTCAAGCTTTTAGTTACATTTTGGGTGTTGGTGACATTTGACAAGTTTGCCTATTGCAGATTAATGGCAAAGGTAAAGAGTCGCAGAAGAGATTAAACAGGGATGGAAAACTGCCTCACAAAAGGAGGCAAAAGGTTAGCTGTAAAAAAAAATTAAAAAAAGAAAATAAAGAAACAAAAATCCTTTTCAAGTGGTAAAAAAAAGCTCTGAGTTTTGATGAATGATCTGCCAAAGTTTCAGGAGTTCAGAGTGCTGAACATGCCCAGGTTGGGAATGCACACAGGAACTCTCCATTGTGTCTGAACCTCCAGCCTGCTCTTAGAAATCTTGTAAAAACAAGTTTCTTCACGATGTTTCGATACCTGTTTCTGGCAGTTGTCCAGCAGCAGGGAACACAAAAGGAGCAATGGTAATGTATGTAGTGTGTGCGCGTGTTTTAGTGTATATGTACACCGAGTCCTTCCAAGTTTTGTGTTTTCCTTCACATTGTAGGGGTCATTTGGCATTTGCCAGTGGAACAGGGGTCTTTTTAGGATGCATTGGTATTGAAGCCTTATAATTAAACCTGTTTCAGATAATATAGTCATTGTTCTCCCTAGGAAAAGGAAATGCTTCAGAGAAATATATAGTTCTGTAAAAAGGGGGAGTTCCTTCCTTTTTTTGGTAGCTATTGTTTTATTATATTAACCAAGCAGTCCCTCACCTTTGCACCGAGCGAGAAGTGCCAGCTCCAGTTCCCGTGTGAAGTGGAAAGAGCGCGGGTGTGGAAGGGGCTGGAGCCGCCGGCCCTGCCCCACAGAAGGAGAAAAGTCACAGAAATAGTGTTTTCCTCCAGCACTGCCTTCTGTGGGAGAGTGGGGAGGGCAGCCTGGCGCAAATCTTTCCCTCTTCCTTCTGTCCATTCCTCGGCACAGACAGCTCCATCCTAGATTAGGGTACATAAGGCACTTTGGAATGTATTGTACGGAAGATGTACCAACTGGTATGAAAGGGAGGAGGAGGAAATACAAAGCTTCAGTTGAAGCAAACTCCCATGTTGAAGATCGTGCTGTCAGATGGCAAAAGCAGCTAAATGTAAATAAAGCAGACTCTCTAATTATAATTTTGCTAATCCAGACAGAAACACTTGGTCTTTCCCAGTCCCTGAGAAAGGCTGAAAGTTAAGCAGTGAGCCTTCTCATCACAAGAACTTATGATTATTATTTTTATTACAAAATATACTGTATAAGCTTACTGAGACAGAGCTCATAATGACCCATTCACTTGGAAGTGCAATCAAATAAGTCTGGGGACTCAATATCCTGACCTTTTTTTTTTTTTTTAATGTCCATTTGTTTAGTCATGAGCGTTGTTTTCAGTATTCAGGTTGAGCAAGGCAGCCTTGCAGGAATTGGTAAGTCAAGTGGAAGCAAAGGATGATTGCGTGACAGAGATGGAGAAGTATTCAGAGTGGATATACAAGACAAATGAGAACTCAGTTTTAATTTACACCTTGGAGTCAAACTCCTGGTGTTCCCAAGGACAAATCTCTCCTTCACATGATTTCCTGTTCTGTAATGGACAGCTAAAGAGTGCCTTCCTTTGTTGTGACTAGGGAAAGTGATCAGAGAAGAGCAGCTGTTACCACGGGAGGAGATCTGGAGGTGCTCAGGTATCGGGGTTGTCCTGCTGATGTTGCTGGTCTGAGCACCAGCTGTCAGACGCATGAGCAGGGGCTGAGGATGGATCGCAAGACTCCTTCGTGCCATAATTCAAAATCTCCCACCGTGCTTGCATTAGGCTGAATTTGTAACAGCCTCACTAGTACTGAGTGTAAATCGGTGGCATTCTCAGATGTCCTGGGAGCAAGGAACACAACAAGAATGCGATGGAAGTATAATTTCCTTGTTTCCTCTGGGATGCTGAGGGCAGGACTTTTTACTGTTCATAGGCAAAATATTATAGCAACAAGGCAATTGAAGTTGTTAAGGCCTGAAGAAACCTGAGACACACTGTAAGTGAAACCTGGTTTCGCAGGAGTGTGAATGTCTCCGCTCAGGCAAAACTTCCCCTGAACATGAAGCAAGTTTACTGCCAGTTTGAGGTATTTAACCATCTCCCAGTTTTCCTCATGACATTGATGAATTCATCAGCAATTAAAGGTAGAAGAGATAATTTTTTTTTAATGGTGCAGGTAGAAAGAATGCTGTACCGTGGCCATTCTGTGTACACAACATACATTTAGCACTAGAGTATGTATTTGAAAGGGCACACTGAGGGTCTTACATGCTGTCTGTACTAGGAAATATGTAAACTGAAGGGCATATGTCAGCATGGATAATGTAAAGGATAGATGGTGATAATGCTTGTTGCAAGAAATTTGCTAGTTGAAGAATTTCAGAAAAACCATGGTAATCTCCTTTTTTTGTTCTAGGCAGATAGGAAGTATAAGTAAATTAATGATATCTTTGAAATGCCATTCAAAGCTATTTATTTTGTATAATGTCTGTGTATCAGGCAAAATCATCTGGTAATGCTTTGGACTGTGGGAGTGTATGTTAGCAAATAAATTTTTTTAGCAGCAGGAAGATAGATTTCGTTCGTTATCTAGACAAATATAAATGAAGCTTGATAACGTTAACTGAATTCTTTAACGATTGTACAGACCCTGTTCTTTAAAATATACTTTTGATTTACTTTTTCCAAACTGCGCTTTTCCTTAACTAGCTTCATGAATGGTGATACTGCATGTATAGAATGCCGTGTATGTTGTGAGCACTTTACGTGGGTGAGCGGTGCAGGTCCTGCCCCGGGTGAGTGAGGTCAGCCCACAGCGAGGTGTCTGTGCCCCCTCGATTTGGGAGCCGTGTGGTGGCCAAGCAGCGGGGTGCGTCCCCTCCAGAGCCCGCCAGGGACCTGGGGACCTCCTGGCTGAACTGAAATGCATCGGAGCTCTAGATAAGGCCCTTTTGCTCATGTTTGGATGGGGACATCAGACCGATCGACAGCTATCCCAGGGTCAGAGGTTAATTCCAGCTGACAGTCCTTTGCTTCTCCAGAGGTTATAGTACAGCCAAGAAATGGGTGCTCTTTCTCTCTTACTCCCTTTAATCAAGGCCGCTCTCATATTAATTGATCCCGTCTGAGGAAGCTCAGCTTTGTGAAGCTGGACCCTGACAGGCAGGCCCTGCCTTGCACAGCGGTCACTGCTGAGGCGTACCGTTGCTTCATTTCATGCTGAAATTTCATACCATTTTAAAATCAAACACACTGCGATTGATAATGCAACATTTAGGATATTTTAGCTGTCAGATGAGGTTGCAGTGTAATACAAACTGGGTAGTACTTGAACATAGACTAATTTAACCTTCAGCAGCAGAGCTCGTTAGTTCCTGTTGGATCCAAGACATTACAGCTGTGCTGTACCTACTGAAGTAGATCTTATCATCTTGTGCTATTTTGTGTTGTCACTCTTGTTCACAACAAAACCTGAGATACTTAAGATTTGAATTAGGCGTAACAGTAGTAGAAGCATGGACTTATCAATTGTATTTCAGATGCCTCACACCTTCACAGGCTTCAGTTATGATTGTGTTTTATTAGGTACCTTATGAACAGAAGCCAAGACAGTTCTTGCTAGAAGGAAAAGCAAAGCAAAGCTGACCTATACAAACATGCTTAGGTGATTTCTTGTGACTATGTCAAATACTTCTATCTAAGCTAATTGCATATCTCATTTATTAGAAAGAGAGAAAATAAAGTATCCTTAAAAACAGGCACTCCACTCACTGGTTCTGTTGTTTTCTAGGCCTGGTTAGGAAGAAGGTGCTTAATTCTGTTCTTCTCAGAAAAGCACTTAAAATAGTCATAATTTTCATCAGTGGCTGGAGGTAAGATGTAGCATCTGCTTAGCAGTTAAGGAGACACTCAAGTGCTGAAATGTTACTTCATTGCCTGATGTGAATAGCCCTAAAAACCTAGGCTGATTTCAAAGGACATTTGATCCTATATCTATTATCTAAAAATGAAATGTAAGCTAGCTCTAATATGGTTAAAAGAGATGAGCGATGGAATAGAATACTGGTTTTTTTAAGTTTAAGTCATAATTAATAAAATGAGGCATATTAACAGAGGTTAGCAGAGGGTTCCCTCCCTTACATAAAAATGTGATGGTAAACCCTGACTAATCTTTTAAAGTTCCTAACAAGGCACAAATGTTTCATAGGAGCAGGCAGGTTTTCCCACAAGCATTTAATATGGATATAGTTTGTTAACTAGCGCTTTCTAATGCACTCAGCGCTTTCAGCCTTTCAAGTAGTCTGCAGATGACCCACAACATAGTTTATCTTCCGCCCAACTTAGTGAATGACTTACTGACTGCTTCTTAAAAAATTATAATCAGCAACTTTTTTCTAAGAAACGTTTCATGTTTCAAATAAATCAGTTCCTGAAACAAGCTCTGATATCTCTCAGGCATGCTTTCTTCATGCCAGTGAGGATCGGCTGCGGTTTGCATTGCTTTGAACTCTTGCTTTGATAAAATTGCATTCAGCATTCATCATTCTTCTGTCAGAGTCAAGTTACTTTTTAATTTAGATTTTTAATGTAACTTAAATGTTAAGATCCAGGTAAATAATGTCAATTATTCCATCTGTAAAACGGGATGGAAAGTTTCCTTGGTTTTACCTCATGTTAATGTTATGAAGTTCATTTTGTTAACATTTGCAATGAATATAGAACTTAGAGACTCTAGATATTTTCACTTGCAATTTCTTTGACGAGGAGATACAGGAATACTATGAAAGGCCAATTTAGTCCTTTTTAATAGTTAATCCTTAGGATCCCTCTAGGGTTATGGGAGAGGAAGAGAAATTCTAGGAGAGATTCAGAGCCCTTTGAGTGAGGTTCCTGCTTTGGCATCTCCCTGTCCGGGAGGAGCTGCTCCCTGCCTTGGCTGCAGCAGCATCTTCGTCTTCGTGAGCATCTCCTGTCTCATGTGTTTGTACAGCACCCAAAGAAACACTCCTAATCCTCACTGAGGTATTAAACCGTCATGGAATTGTAGAAGACCTATCAGTTGTGATATATTAAAACAAAGGGGAAAACAGCTTTTTCTCTGTGTATATAGAATGCATGCATGAAATAGAAGAGCAGCGTAATGACTGGACTGCAAGGTGCATCAGAGAAAACAACATTGCTATCCATTTCTGTGCACTGCTTTGATTCTGATGGGAGTTACTTGCTTTACAGGCCCTCAAGACATGAAGTTGTGCTCCATGTGAGCAGATTCTGGTCTTAATTGTTCAGCACAGGACACTTCTCCAACACAACTAGATTTTTAAAAAATATAAAAATATAAATATATATATATATAGTGTGTGATAGCACTGCCATGCTACATTTAAATAAATCAGTCTGAATACTTCCTTATAGAAGTCAGTTGCTATGTCAGGGTGCAATGTTATTTATAGAGAACAATTCTAATATGCCATCACATGTGTTATATAGTCATTTTAGTATAAACTATTATTGTTGCTGTTGTGTTGTTTTCTGACAGTAACCTTCTCTGAAACTATTCAGAGTCAGTTTCACATTTTGAGAAATAAACCCATTGCTTTCATTGTAGCTGACAGAGTGCTCTGTTTTTAAGCTCCACTTAACTTCTAACACCTTTATGTAGGTCACCAGTGCAGATGTTATATTGTTTTTCGAAGGACTCAAAATCTCATGAAATATATTTAATTTTTCGTAGTGTACACTGCTAAAATCCATGCAGTTTGCTACTGTCGTCTTTGCGGGCAGGGTTTCACCAGAACAGCTGGTTCTGTCAGTGTTACCTGATGGGACGGTTGGTGTGGAGCTGCAGCAGCTGAGCGCTGTGGGAACACTTGCACGATTCCTGCCCCGCGCTGTTTAGACCTCGCTATTGGTATTCATTGCTGAGATTCAGGAGTTCAAATAGGTGAAAACTTAAAAAATTAATAACTGGGTTTGTGAGAACAGACTTGCGTAACTTTCTCACGATTCCAGATTGGAATTAGGAAGTATTCACTTTGGAGGCTGGATTAGTGCAGTGTGTCAGAAATGCCCCCTCTGTTTTCCTTTCTCTATCACGATTCCATTGCTGAATTGTCAAGTAGCCTTTTTTCTTCCCTCCCAGGGCTGCGTGCATTTAAAAAAATACTGAACACCAATTAATTTGTCTAATTTACATGAAAAAGTGCAGAAGATGTCTTTTTTTCCATAATTAACTATATTTTGCAATTCATTAAAATTCTGCAGCCCTTCACATAATGGGGCCCTATTCACTACGTAGGAGATAAGTGCTTAACTCCAAAAGGGGCAGACGGAGAAGGCAGAAAGGAAGTGGAGGAGGGCAAGATTAGCGTTTTATATATTAGTTATGCATATTCATGAGGGAGAATGGAGCCCTGCCAATTCATGTTGGCTTTACGTTTATTTTGTGGGCTATTCACAACACTTACCTCAACAAATGGTTCGAGTGGATTTTCCCTGGTTTTAATTGAGCTGGAGCGTGGTGACAGGCTTTTTAACGAACCTGAAGTACGTACAGCGTGCGGGGAGCAGACGGAGGTTTGTGTGTCGGGGCACGGCGCGCTCCCAGCGCTGCGCCCTGTGTGGTACCACCATCCAGATGGAACGGGAGAGCACTGGGGAGCCTGGAAACCCGCAGACGGACCCCAGAGATTCCCTCCAAGTAGGCTGTTCGGTTATTAGCTGCTTTTGAAGCTTCTTTTGTTTTATAGTGCAACAAGCTACTTTAGAAAGCCACCTATGCATTTTTTTCCGCTGTATCTGTTTGTTAATATTTGATTCTTTCTTCTGGAAGACCAGACCAGTAGTAGGCAACACCATACGTTATGTGCAAAGGAAAGGCACCGTGACCACACGCATGGGGTAGAGATGTCCCCGATAAGTAGGGAGAAGCTGGCGGTTCGCTGCTGATCTATCTCAGTGCTGGGGGGAAATCAGTGTTGTGGGGGAGCTCACCCAGCACTCGCCAGACTACTGTGTTTTGGTCTAAGTTTGTTGGACCAATTATACTTTTTGTTTCCTTGGGTCTTTGCAGACAGCAGGGACCATCTCTGCGGGAAGTCTTAGTTTTTTGCCCTCTCGTAGTGCAGGCTGCCCCTCAGCCCCTTCTGCACCAAGGTGGCTGCCTAAGCACTGCTCCTGCAGTCACTTGGAGTTTAAAGCTTCCCTCCAGGCATAAGTAAGAACTGGGGCAAACATAGGGGTTGATATAGGTTGTTAGGGACAGTCATTCTGCACTTTTGCTTGCACAACAAATTAGTAGATTTAAGCTAAATAAAAGTGCCTACACATTTTTCTCACTGCCCTTACCACGATATTTGGGATTAGGTCAGCCCATCACGCAACTTGTTGCTTTTTCACCGAACAGGATCATCGATGGCTTTCTCTCACTTCCAGTGGCTGGGTGAGCCCTGACAACAATCCACACCAAATGCTCGCGCAAGGCTTGGCTCTTCATCTCCATCCTGGCTGTCTCGTTCTCTCATATTCTGTGTTCAATTATTTTTCTTTTATAACTTAGTTCTGTTATCAGGTGAGCCTCAGACGTGCAGATGAGCGGGTTGCAATCCCATTCCATGTGGCGTGTTGCTTGTTGCCAGCTGAGTTGACACAATGGTTTTCCTTGGCCTGGTAGCCCTATTTCAAACGTCGTTGATCATGTATTCTGCTGTCCCAATGTCTGTGGAGCAGTTTATAAGCAGCACAAGATTAAATGATAAACTGAGGTATGGATAGCATTTAATATTATAAAAAGTGGAGCTTTTTACATACTTTGCACAATTTACATCTGTGTTTGAAAGAAAGTGCAATACAAAAATCCAAGCAATGTTAAAGAAAAAATAGTTGTTTTAGTGACAGGGCTGGTAATATTAAGCAGTGTTATCTTAAAGCCACACTGCACAAAGTGCTAACTAATATCTAATGCTGGAGTTCCAAATCCGGACTGTAGCTCAAAAAATTGTCATAGAATGACTCACTCTAGAATTTTTTACAGAGTATTTAATTAGCATTACACATGTCAGAAATGTCAACCAGCAAATCATGCATTTTAAAAATTCATTCCATATTTTACTCTGTGTTTATATGCGTGTGTATGTTTACGTATGTGTATATATACCAAAGGAGGGGATGGCTGGAATAAGGGGGAGATGAAAGGAAGAGGGAAAATGGGAGGGGGGGAGAGGGGAAATGAAATCCAGAAAGCTTCAACCAGGTGTAAATGGCAAAGTATTTATATCCCTTTAGCTGGCTTTGGTGCAGGGGCAGTCTAGTAGTGTTGCGGGGGAAAGGGAGTTCCTTTTGACCAAGTCACACCGTTTACTTTGGCTGCTCCATTCATTTCCCCTCACATCTGTTTTATTTCATCTGGAGATCAGGAGGAAAGCCAGCGCTATAGACAGAACTTTAGGAGCCGCTAATTTAATTGAGCTCTCGTTATTTTTTTTCTTTGCGTCTAAGGTTTCTGAATGCCAAAGCTTGAAGCAGTAACATAAAAAAGAAATGAATTTGAAACAACTCTGCTTTTCTTAAAAGCTAACAAGTTCAGATTATCATCCCAAAATAAATCATAAAGCTGCTTATTAGTGTCTAACCCACAACTTGTGCAGACACGATCATACGCAGTAAGAAAAGCATAAGTCTTTGTCACTAATACTAAATGCTGCAGTTTAAAACATCCCTTGAGGCACCTGGGTTCAAAAGGAACAAGAACTAGGAATGAGACAGATCTACCAAAGTTCTGCTCTGGAAATGAGAAGTTTCTTAAAGAGCCGCCATGCGTTGCAAGCTCAGTAATTAAAAGCAGCAGCCAGCACCTTGGGTCTCGCTCCCAGCCGTGGCCGCAGAGATTTCTGCGGGGAACCCGCAGAGCTGGCAGCACAGCCGGCAGCCCCGCCTGTCCCGCTGCACGGCCCCGGGCCGGCCCCCAGCACCGAGCTGATCAACCTGACACTCGCTCCGACTTCCGAAGCAGACAGGACGCCTTGGCAGTACTGGCAGGTGTTATCAGCAGTGCCGACTGGCGTTGGAAGTCTCTGTGAGGCTGGAGTTGCCAGTTGGGTCCGGTACAGTGTGTCCTGGAAGGCTGTTGCAGGTTGCTCCTGTCTTGGTGTGATGGTTGCTCAGAGCAGGCAGTGTGACTCACCTGAGACACATTCTGGTGGAACTTTTAGTCCTACAATGAATGTTAATTGCTAGATTGATTGTGTCTTTTTTGCATAAACATCATTTGGGGTTTTTTCCCTCACCCCTTTTTTTAAAATGCACAAACCTTTGGGATGTAATTCCTAAATCAAAAATTTAGAGAGGATGTGAATAGTGGCAGCATGGTCCCAAATATAAGCTTGTTTGTTTAACTTGTGCTCAGTGAGCTGGCTAATGAGCCAAGTTTTCTATAAGCGTGCTGAAAATCAAATTATACGGTTGGTTTTGGTTGGAAGCACTGTAAGTGCGAATGACAGAATTTTGTATTTCAAAAAATTAGGTTCAGTCTTACCACCATCACCATGCTTGGACGAGTTACTTGCTCTCTGGCTTTCAGCTGAAAAGTAGCACTTCTTATCAAGTAGGTGCATCATGAGATAAGAACAGTAATCCCTGTGAGGCGATGTGTTTCTGCAGCAATGGAGCCATGCCAACGCCTAAGAAAAGCTGTAATACCAGTTAGAGTTTGAGCACTTAAGCTACAGGACGCACTAGTGCTAAAGCATGGTTCCCCTTGCTTTGAGGCAGTTATTTCCCTGCCTTTAAGAAGCAACTTATTCTCTCCTTGCGTATACCCAGTAATTCCTCTTAAGGGAGCAAATGGGTGACATTCCAAACAGTTCCCTCTGCTGGTCTGGCACCTTCCTTGGCCAGAGCTGGCAGGAGAGAATACCCAGCGGTGTCCCCCTCTCTGCAGGACAGCCAGACAAAGCAGAGTGACAGGGAAGTAAGGCCTTTGCTTTCTTTTACTCCTTAAACAACCCAAGAGAAGTCATGACAGCTTAACCCCACGGAGCTGCAAGTGACAGCTAGTGATAGGTATAGATGCACTTAAGAAAAGCGATCTGTCTTTAAATGGCACCGTGGCTTCCAGCAGTCTTGAGCAAGTCTGCTGTCAGGATCGTAGGTCTAAACTTCCAGCATCTGCACTGTGTTTTGCTAAACCAAAGGCTAAATACTTGAAGGACTCAGAGCAGAGAGAGCACATTGGCAGGAAGAGCCAAATAGATGATGACAGGTCATCTGCTTCTCAGGGAGAAGAGGCCCAAGTGACCTAGAGAGAGGAGGCTTGCAGCAGGTAGAAGCAAGGAGGTAGCAGGGGTGAATCCAAAAGGCACCTTCCCCAGGGCAGATCAAACCCCGCGTCCCCAGCCCGTACGCAGGTTGTGTGTGTTTCCCAGAGCACAGGGAAGCAGATTTATTTGGTGCTCACTGGTTAGCTCAATCATGAAATATTAAACAGCTATTGACTTGAATTGATGAGTGCATCAAGATTTATTGAGCCAAGAGTTAAATACTGACTGAGGCAAAAACAAGCTAATACTTGCTGCAAGGGACCGTTTGACCACTATAATATTTAATAAGTGTATTTCTGCTTCCATTTGGTATATCTTCACAGTTAAATGTCCTAAGAAAACTTTAAGGGCCGAAGTTATATATATTTATATGGAGAAATAAGGGCTTCTAAAGAAAAAAAAGTAAGTTAGGGACTAGGATGAACACCACAGTTAGAAGAAGTAATACAGCAATCACTAGTACACACACAAAGTCATGAATGTGAAAATAGTAGTGAGCTCAGAAAGGAGTCCTTATAACCCTGTCTTGGAGAGTCTCCAAGCATGTTGTGGTGTCTGTGTGGTGCAGAGCAGTGCTCAGCCTGGATTTCAGGCTCTCAGTGCTGCGGGCTCTGGGGTCCTCCTGCTGCCCCGCTCTAAGTCACTGCAGCTGCCGCGGGTGTGAGGCGTGGGGAGAGCCGGGGTTTCAGGAGTGCCTTGTCCAGGACTGCTGGTTGCACTGGATTGAGAGAGTGTCAGAACTTCCACAGCAGCGAGGAGCTACACATAAATGGTATGGACACTGAGTTTCTCTGTCCAGTAAATTAGAACAGTAATGTGTGATTAAGGGAACGATTATACGTGTTTCTGTTTACTTTTCTTTCCATTCCCTGCTGGGGTAACTGCATATTCCTGAAAATTTATTTTAAAACGCTGTTAGAAAGGATAGGAATAATTTGTATTTGCATTTCTTTTTCTGTGAATTTAATATGGCTAATGAGAGTAAGATGCTCCACAGTTCCACATAAGCAGCCCATTTGCAGCTCATACTTATGAAATATTACATATTTACTTTTAGAGAAAGACCATCCTTTGTTAGGTTCTATATCTTTACATAGCTCGCTGTGTCCTAGATGCTGAATTCAAGGGTCCTTGTTCTGTTAGATTGGCTTAACATCCTAGTGATTTTTAATACTCATATTCTTGATTTGAGGTTTTATTGTTTGCTGCATGGCAGCTTGATTTAAGTGTTTTCTCCAGGTTGGTATCCCAGTGGCATCTTTAACTGCTACAATTAATATGTATTATTTTTAGAAAAAAGCCACATTTACAGTTTTCTAATGTAGATATCAGGAGGTTTTATCTAACAAAATGCAGTTGTGGCCATGGATCTGTATTTATAATCTTGGCTGCTTAGTATGCATTAAGGTCACGCACCAGCGTTCTGTTAATTTTAAACACTCTTAGAGTATGTCCAAAACTGTAAGATAACTTTTGTGCTGATAAATGTAGTTTATATTAGTGACAACAAATTACTTCCCATTTAGCTCACACCACAAATGTGAAATTGCAGTACCTTTTATAGCAAAGCCATTCAATATTGCCATAGTAAGAGGGTGTCAGCATTTCCCTCCCAGCCTCCTTCACTGAGCAGCTTCGAATTCAACTGTATAATCTCATTCAAAGCAGAAATTAAATGGACCAGGTGTTAACACAATTTGAGGGGGTTACTCCTCATCAGCTGTTCCATTTAAGCAGAGTAGCTTTTTGCGTGGAATGCAACTTTCATTTCTGCAGATATTGATAAAAACAACAGCTTCTTCTGGTAAGCCCTTCAAGAGCCAGTGCAGTAGCCTCCTGAAGTCATGAAGGGCTAATGCTCGCCTTGTAGCAGAGCTGCACTGGTCTAACCCTTTGCGTGTGGTTCTTTTCAGTGTCCACTGACTTGGTGTGGTGACCTCGCAGCCACTCCGTTCCGAGTCTGACTGATGAAGAGAGTGAGAAGTCTTTGCTTCAGATGCTTTCCCCTACTCCCTGGTCCCATCTCTCCCTCTGTGCCTGCACACCCTGCTCTCGTGCCTGTGGTCAGCACAGCTGAGGTTGCAGGGCTGTGATCCCCGAACGCTGTCCTGGGCAGAAGGGAGCAGAAGGGTGTGAGCAGTGCAGTAAAAGGCAGGTTCACACAGGAGTGCTGCTCCCTACCCTGCCCCTGTGCTGTGGAGGTGCTGGGTTTCTCTAGGGCACATCCCAAAGCAGGAGCATCTACACATCTCCAGGGGTTCAGGATGGTGCTTTCTGTCTCCAAGTCCAGAGGCATCTGCTTGTCTTGAAAGACCTTAGGAAAAAAAATGTAGTCATTTTGAGTCTTCTCTCATTCTGTCCACATGCTTCAAGGGATACGTGTTCCCAAGTACTTTGCTGCTGCAACATGTGTGTCTATAGCATCATGTTGTACACTCCAGGGCAGGAAACCTCATTTCCTTTATTTCTTGCAGCTTTGTGAATATTTATGGATAAACAGTTAATGATTCATAAAGATGAGCCACTTTGCTTCTTTTGAAAATATTATTAACATGTTTTGATAATGAAAATAACCAAACAAACTGTATTTTACGTTGAAAGAAAGACAATTCCTCCCCCTGCCATCCCTTCGTCTCAGGTGTGCTCAGTAATTGCACTTGGGAGGAATTTGCCTTAGGAAGATTCTCCATAAATCTAATTAAAATAGGCTTGTGTCTTGTTTTGAAGCAGTAATTCAACAATACATATAGTATAAGCACCATATGTCAGACAGCACGAATCCTCTAAATGGCCTGAAACCTCAAGATGGAAAAGAAAGCTGAGCAGGAGAAATGAAAACCCTTAATGTCTCTTGGAAAAGGCATCATCTTACAGGACAGCGCAGTAAGTGGACAGTTTGCATGATAATTGCAAATCTTTGTAGTAAGCTTTGAGAGTTAGAAATGCTCCTCTCAGCACCATTGATCTGAACTAACAGTGCTGGTTCTCAGCACAATTAAGTCATAAACTTGAATGTACTCTGCCTGTTTGAACCTGCCTTAAACTTTTCCCTGACTGATAACACACACGTGCAGTGCAGCTGAGTATTGGAAAATTCATAACCATTACCATGAAGTCCTTTGCAAGGAGGTATTTTCTACAAGGAGAAGGAAGAAAGCTTTCAGTCTATCTTTAGTACCATATTTTGCACTTAGTGTTGAAGTCTGACGAATGAGTGCTGATTTAGAATTCCTTTCCACTTCCTGCTACAGCTTGTGCTATAAATCAGATGGATAGGACCACAAATGGGGTAAAGAGAAACAGGACTCAAGAGTCAGATAGTGATACCAATGAGGGAATAAGCGTCACCAAATCTAGTGCTCATTTTTAATATTTAGTTACATTCTACTGGAGGCTAGTCGAAATAAAAAATCATACTAATATTCAGTCAAGAGCTGTGAAAGATGTCTCTTTAACTATGTAATACTTAAAATTTTACTGGCAAAGTATGATCAGTGTAAAACGTACTGAGTAACTAAAGTTTCCCAGCAGTTTAAGTAACGTCATACCATAATCAAGAGGATGCTGAATGATCTTAAATGAAGAGTGTGCTGGTTTTGCTTAAGAAATAATTTAGTAGACCAGACGCTTATGGTTAGCTTCAAAAATACTCAATGCTTTCAGGCCCAAATTTCACACTCCCTCATACAGCAATCCTCTGGAAATCATAGGCTGAGAAAAAGTGGTATGCTGCTGTATATAGAGATTGACCTGAACAAAGCACTTAAATTCAGCAAAACGTTGAATGGATGGCTTTGCCGTGGACTAGGTTGGATTCAAGAGCTGTGAAAGAATTATCATTCTTTATTAAATGATTCCCCGAGATTTAATTTTTTTTGTAAAGTGTGTCCTAAAAACATTCGTTTTATCGTATGAGGAAGTCAGCAGGTTTGTAGATATGTAGAGAGATCCTCTGAGTGAAATCAGTATAGCCAAGGAAGTGTTGCACTGAGTCTTGCTTCCATCTCAGCCTATCCCTTTAGAAAGGATGAAGCCATGCGTTTTTATATCAGAGGGAGTCAAATGGAGAATCAGCTCCATCAGACTTGCTCTGGGCTCCCCATGAGCAGCCGATGTGATGTGTTTGTGCTTTACCTGCCTCACTGAGAGGCATCACCTTTCCCAGAATGGGGTTGGCAGCAATTGACACTGCTGAGGAAACATTATCTTACTATTAAAATTACTGTGTATTGGTTACCGTGTGTTGGTTCAGATGCAAGGGAGGAAATTAACCCTCTGCATGTGCACATGGTTGAAATTGTAAAAGTATGCACAGAAGCAGCAGGGGTGAGAAATTCAACATCTTTTCTTAACAGCCTTGCATGCAGTGAATATCGCTCCAGCTCTGGAGTCCAGTGCTTTGTTTTTGTTGGATCAGGGCATTGGTTTCCTGAAGCTACTTAGAGTGACTACTCTGCTGTGTAAGTGAGAACATCAGGATCAGTTCCTAAATATAAAATCTGATGAGATTGAATAGAATAATTAATAATAAGGGAAGAGAAAAGCAACAAGAATGTAAAAGAAACCCCATGTACTAGCATATAAAAAATATTAAATCTGCTCAATTGGTTGAGGATTGTTCCATGGTAATTGGCAAAACTATACACAATATATTATTTGTGTGCTTTCTCTCCCACCCTCTCTCTCTCCCATTCATCAAATTGCCTGTTCAGGCTTCAAATAAATAATCGTAATAAAAAAGGCTAAGGCAGATCATTAAAAACTGAATGAGCCTTTCAGACTCACAAAAGCTTGAAGTGCTGGAATTTTTTTCCCTGAAAGGGCTAAACATTAAGATCATGAACAAATCATTTTGTCCAACTAGTGTGAGCATCAAACACACAGCTGCATGCATCCAGGGAAGTGACATATCTTCAAAGAATACAGCCAGCCTGAATGATGAGGATCAGTCTGCCAGCCCGCACAAATTTACATGAGTGCTTACACTATCAGTCAGGCATTTCCTGGACTCCCGTGGTATTTTTTTAATGTTGACTATCGAGGATTACAAATGGACGGTTCTGTTGCGTTTCCCCGCGGCTCCCAGCGGTGTGCCCTGTGAGCAGGACGTGGGCACGTCCAGGCCTAAGGCTTGTGAAGCAGGATGTGGGAGGTGCCCGCGGTGAGTCTGGGGAGGTGTTTGCCGAGTGCTGGGGGTCTGCGCTGGGCTGGGCTGTGCAGACCGTGGTCAGAGGAGCGAGCCCAGCATGGGCACAGCTGGGGCAGCAGCGCGGCCGCATTGCCAGCCCGCCCGCAGCTCTGCGGTCCCGTGCCCGCCAGGGAGGGACCTCCCAGCTCTTGTGCCAAGCCTTCCCGCTCAGAACATTGGCTGCATGAAGACTGAGGGATGTGGCAGTACAGTGTGGCAGATACAGGTGCGAGTATTCACGTGTAGGTTTCTGAGAGCGGTGTTACTCAAAAACCGTATGGGAGGTGTAGCACTCCAGCCTGCGGTTCCCTCGTGGTCTTCAGCTCTACACAGCATGTCCAGTCTGTTCTGGCCTTGTAGTCCCACAGTGGGAAGAAATCCCTCAGCCTGATCCGATTGCTGGGAGAGCAGTAGGTTAGCGAAAGGGAGGAAGGAGAGACACCCCAGGCACAGCCTCCCAAAACCCTTCTGTCACCCTCTGCAGCCCCGCTCAGCTCCCTGGCTCCTAGCCAGAGCCCCCTGAAGCTCTGCCACAGCTCCTGGTCTCCCCTTTGTCCCACAGCGTTCCCCACCACACTGCAGTATAGCTTGCTGTCAGCCACCCGGGCTGAAGGAAGTCCTTTGCCTGTTGTCATTGGAGTGACGAGCACACTTCACCTGCAGTGCCAAGGAGCAGCGTCAGGTCTGCACCGCGGTCAGGTGTGGGGTACTGGGTAGATGAACTAGTCTCAAGCTGTAGGCATGTTTTCCTGGCATGCTGATCACTTTGATCCTGAGCCAGCTATCCAGCAGTTCACTCTGGCTCTGAGGACTTGTAGTACATTATCATACACTTTGAAATTCGTGCAGGAAAGATGCGATATTGCAAGTATAAATCAAGAGGTGACAATTCTTTTTTGGAAGGTTGTGTTGTGTGCTGGCTCTCTTTTGCGTTCGGTAAGCTTCTAGCTTGAAAAGTTTGGTTCGTTTATTATTTTATCAAGTGTAGATGCTGTTTATCTCCTTTTTGTGCTTGATATATTCAAGATTCAAAATATTTTTCTTATTCTCTACTTGGGACCAAAATCAGTATGGGGGCTGTTTCAGGGAGATATTTTGCTGCTGTGCTTGTGTAATTCTGCATTTCCTTAACCCAGCCCTTCCTCCTGCAGTAGCATGAAGGGTAGAGGGTGCCTTATAAAGCTTGATGTCAATGGGAACAGAATGCAAAGACCTGGGCTGTAGCCAGAGTTAGCTAGGATGATCCTGGGTTTATGGGAAGGAAGAGGAGAAGTTTCAGAACATGGGGAAGAGGTCCAGTGAGTTTCTTTGAATGGTCTGGCATGGTACTTGTAAGAGAGAGGGGAACAAATCCTCTTCTCTCTACCAGAGATGCACTCTTGACCTGCACAAAATCCAGGAATACTGCTGCCCTCAGATGCTGCTGGGGTCAGAAGCCGATAGTGTCATGCAGCACTCTCGTGTCTTGCAGAACAAGGTAGAGGATTAATGCTGCTCACTCCTGTATCACGCGTGCAGAGATTAACAGTGTAATAAGAAAGCAAATGCTTGTGTAGGTAATTCAGTGATCAGTAATGTATCTTTTGCCTTGTGTTATTGTCCCCTGTGAGCATTTCTTCCTTAATGTTTGCTTTTTTGTTTTCTGATTAAGTCTCTTACCTGTCCATGCTATATAGTTAGGGCACATTTTTAGATAAATATGCACAGTATGTTTCAGAATTGCTTAAGAGCCTCACTAAATCCTCCAAGAGCTGTGCATAGTCGCTGAAATAAAGTGCTTAATTGCACAAATAAATAGAGTAGAAGTTTGGTTTAAAGATTAGGAATGTAAATGATAGGACATAGTAGATATGTCTGTCTCTTTCTTCTTAAGGGGTTCTTTCTCACTCCCCTAGCCATCTATGCACGATTTTGCTATAGTGTTGCTCCATTTCCAAGTTTGTGTAATCCAGGTTAATCATTAGGACTTGCATAGAGTGCAGTAGTTTCACTGCCTGGTGAGATTGCTTTAAACGGTGTTGGTGAGGAATGACAGTGGGATTTGTTACCAGATCATCTAAGAATCCATCTATCTTCAGTCCTCTAAACCCATCTAGTAGATCATTAGGCAGGTTGGCCTTTGGTAAAGATAGGTGTCCTGGCTGAGGATAGGAGTCTTTCTTCAGGATGAAACCTTCCATTTTAGAGAAAGCATTGACGACAGAGTTGTGGACAGAAGCCTAATGCAGAGACATATTTGTAATGCTCCATCCACCTAATGATATTCAAGCTTTGTGTAATAGGTTGCTGAAAATGAGGTAGAGCATTAAATGACACATCACCATGGTGTTAATCAGCATGACATGGCTGACTGATCAAAGGTTTAGAAAAATCATATAAAGAGTTTTGAGCCATAATGAAAATGTGTTGCCCCAATGTCAAATGTTAGCGAGATCACCAGAAGGAAGTTAGGAGAATTCCAGTATATATAGATAGTAAATTGTGCTTCTTTACGTTTTTGCAGATAGGTCATTTTGCGCATGGAATGATCTTTTCACGTGCGTGCCGCTGTCTGCGGTATTAATTTATTCTGGAGAAGTTGGAGCTAAGAAGGAAGCCGTGTCTGAATGTGTTGGTAGAAGACATCAGTTGCCTTTGCTGGAAAGAACTGAGTTAAACATAATGTGCAAAACTGTGAGAAACAAATCTGACATCTCAGTAGAGGAGCAAATGGTTTCCATTAACCTTGCTAAATCTGTCTTTCTCAGAATACCCAATATAACCTCATACACTCTTGATTTTAACAGGCTTTATTATACTCCATCTCAACTACATAAATACAAAGCTAAAATATCTAAAATATTTAGCAGATGTGGAAGAGTAGAGAGAGACCTCTACAGCATACAGCATGGGATTGGTCCAAATTAAATAGTGATCATGGGTTATTAAATATCGAATGCCGTTCTGGAGGTAGATCAATATCGCTCACCTTACATTGGCTGTTCAGGCACTTAAATGAGAAAAATGAAAAAAACTCTTAGCTAATATAATCTTTGAAAGTGAGTAGCGTGAGAGTGGTTTGGTTCTGATCTTGTAAACTGCACTAACTTCCAACGAGTTAAGTGAGATTAAATCATGCTCCAAATATCACATACACCTCTGTTTAGAACACTGTACAAAGGGAGTTGTAGTACAAAAAGTTAACGAAGGCAGCAACTTCAGAGCTGCACCCTGAGTACTCACATTCTTTCATAGCTGAATAAAAGGACCTAAAGCAGCTCTGACAAGCAGACAGCAGTGATGGGGGCTTGGCGGACAGGGAGAGTGGGGAGAGTAAAGTATTTGTGTGCGATTAGGTAAAGGGGAAGAACTAACCCCAGAGTGGTATGAGAGGGGCTTGGGGCCATGGGCCTGGGAGAGCATGGCAGAGGTGGAATGAAGAGATGGGGTGAATGTCTGAGGGGAAGCCCCAGTGTGTATATCTAGGATATATAGAACTAATCAGAAGAGGGTGGGAGAAATATAACAAGGAGAAGGGAGATTTCACTAAAATTATAGCAAAGTATCTTTGCTTCAGTCAGCCGTTCTTTACAAACAATACAGCCATTTATTTTAAGTGGTAGATTACTGGGGAAATAACACACGTATGATTTATTATTGATATAAAATATTTCATTTCTGAATGTTTTCTGCTCCAAAAGTAGTTCCACCCATTTTTGATAGAATACTAAGAAGAATCAGAGAGAATAATCAATTATTGCTGCATATTCCACTTCATCAAGACCATTTAGATAAATCTTAAAGATGGGAAGTTTTGAAAGAGGCCACTAATGTAAAACATCCACTGTAGATCCAAAGAAAGAATATATAAAACATATGGACATACACCATAGGAACACAGTATTAGAACAGAGGATCTGTTGAAGGAAAACTCCTGGGCTCCTGGCTAGTGAACAGAAGAGAGATAAAGCATAATAATAAAATAATAAAACAGTACCTTAGGATGTTTACTGATCATTGTCATAACTGCTTTCATTGTTTTGTTAGTATTCAGTCTTTCATTTCCCGTTCTTAAACATTTAAATATCAGTGGCTCTAATATCTGACACAAGACAAAACATTTCTTCATTACAAGACAAAGAATAGCTCATCAGCAAAACACACCGCGCTGAACACCTTC
Organism: Pampusana beccarii; assembly: GCA_013399365.1. NCBI lineage: Eukaryota > Metazoa > Chordata > Aves > Columbiformes > Columbidae > Pampusana > Pampusana beccarii. Next base: position 419,495 of record VWYH01007506.1, read on the forward strand.
ACAAACAGATCTGAGGCTCAACAGATTGTGGCAATTAAAAAGAGTCTCTCAAGCACTTCAGAGCACAGATACCTCAGCTGTCCGCTTTGTATTAATCCAAGGCTCCTTGAAGATGAAATTTGACAAGAAGGTCCTTCATTATGGTTCCGTATTGCCATCTATTTTAACAAAAAAGTCTGAAGTGAGTGAGAGTTAGGATACCATATATTTAAATATTCACAATAAGATTTGCAGTATGTGTTGTCATGATATAACTTACCTGGAGTAAAACTTGTCAAATGAAAGGGAGTTAGGAGGAAAAATTGTTTATAATGTGGGCACAATTAAGCACCATTCCTCTATTAAAATTGCGCTTATTTGTCTGATGTGTACACACACAGTAGTGGAAAGGTGGTAAGATCAGACTTAAAAAGAAAACTCATCTACAAACTACCATCTGTACAGTAATAAAAGAATAAAAAGGAGGGGGGCATCATTTTAATTATTATGATTAATCATGTTTATTGCAGAAGGCATAAGAGACCAACTAAGAACAGTCCTCTGTCATGGTAGTAAATCCAAATGAGTAGGCAGTCCCTGCAGGGCTTACAGCCCGGCACAAGCCCAGGTAAAGCTCTGGGGAAGGTGACAGAAAGCACTACAGAGAGCTTTACGGTGGAGGTAGATCCTTACGTGATTTCCACAATGGCTTTTTGCCTACTTTCCTAAATAAATAGGTTTGTAGGATCATTCTCTTTGTGTATCTGTGAGTATGTTGGTGACCGTGTCTCTGTGTTTACCCCTATAACAACATCAGAAGGTCCTGGGACTGATGAGGGAAAACTTTTTGAGAGATGGCCTTCACTGAAATCAGTGAGCAGACTTGGATTTCATCGTCAGTTATTCCCGACATCAGACTGATCTGAATAAATAGCCATACTCTGCCCCATAGCTTACATACTAACCAGAGAAAAGAGAGGAAACGTTAGTGTTGTTGAGCTGTTCCAGCTGCCTTAGATATCCCCCAGGTCTGTGCCCCTGCAGTTGCAATCGCGCAGTATGGCTGTGAGCCCTACCTGCTTGGCAGTGAGAAGCACGGCCTTGGCTTTGAAGTTAAACTGAAGATAGATTTCTTCTTTTTCCTGCATAATTAGTATCAGATGACCAAATGCACCAGTGCAGGGGGTGGTGTTGCTATACTTCATGTTATGTTTCAGCAGCTAAATATAGCTGTATTACCTCAGAAATACTTGAAAGGCCTGCAGCAGACAAACCCCTCAGATACAGCAGTGGTGCCAGAGGTTCTTCAGGGACCCGTGTTGCTTCCCATTCTGGTTACAGGTGGCACTAGTGTGTGTGGTGGCTGCCGGAGTGGGCAGCGCTGGGCTCAGCCGTGCCCGAGCTCCGGGAAGGACGGGAGCCCACGGTGCAGCTGAGGTATGCCAGGAGTGTAAATTTTTCATACTGTCTTTATGCTTTTTATTTCATGATTCATGGTTAGGAAAATGCCCAAGGCAGAATCAAGGCTACGTAATGTGATTGCTCATGCACAGGATGAGAAGACAAGTGCATGGGAGTCTGCCTTTGTTTGCTTAGATCATCCTTTGTCATCACAAATAATTGTACCTTCCAGAGCTGCGTGTGAATGCAGGAACCCGTGTTGGTTTGACCGTGCAGCAGGCAGGGCTGTTCCTGAGTTGATATGTCAGTGAGACGTGCCACAACTTGTGCTTCATTTCAGTGGTAGCTCCTCGTCAGGAAAGAATGCTGATCCGGGTGGAGTGTATGTTGTCTGTTCTAAAATCCTGTATCTTCACTTGTAGCTTTTAATTTTAAACCAACAGCTTCTCCAGTTGTGTGTTTACTGATACTTGTTTGTTGCAGTTTCAGGCCACAATTAAATGGGAGCAAAGCAGGACATTGGTATAAAACGCCAGTGCTTGATACTAATGGTATCGTTTCTCTGGCTCAGAGGAGACCAGAGTCAGCGGTGTGCCAGGTGTGGCAGGGCCAGCAGTTACAGGCAGAACATGAGCTTTTCTGGAACCACCTTAGTGGTCCCTGAATAACACACCTGCCTGTGAAGATGTCTGAGCTTTTCCAGTCCCCGTTTCCCATACAGAGCAATGTATTGCTGACTGGCTCATCCAGAGTTCCCAGACTGTGGGAGACTTGCTGATGGTCAGTGGTGAGATCACCATCACCGGGCTTGGTTCCTCCTTGTTTCCACTGAGAATCCTCTGCATAATGAAAGATGGAGAGCTGTACAAATGCTGGGGGAGAGCAAATTGAGAAAGTGTGCAAGCTTCCTTCGTCAGAGGTCTAAGGCAGGGAAAAGAAATAGGTGAGATGATTGAACAGTCCTTGTAGGCCTTCAGTGTGAATTAACAAAAGGAAGAGAAGCCCATCTGTTGGGCAGAGCTGCTGGGGCCCAGGGGGGACCAGCCTGCAGTGGACGAGGAGCTTCCCCATGCAAAACCTAGTAATACATTCAGGCAGAAGTGACCAAGAATCGTCATGCTCAGCTGAAGTGATGACCGTAGACAGGACAGAGGATGCTGTTCCATGAGAAGGCAAGAAAAGAGAAGGGTGGGTCACAGGCAAGCGGTGAAGAGGAACTGGTGGGAAGGGTTAAATAGAAATGAAATGGAGAGCAAAAGCATCTTTCTCAGGAGGAGGAAAGCAGTATATCAGCGGAATGTTTTGTTTTACAGTGTCTTCCAATGGTAGTTCTCGGGTCATTTTGCTGGGTTTTTGCCGATTCCAAACTAGGTCTCATCACTGCAGCAGAAGCCAGCTCCAGTCCAGATCTCTCATCTTTAGTAGAGCTCTTTTATTTGCTTGAAATTAAGGTAGTGTCTACAGAGCTGTAAAATAGTAGAATTTAATTTAGACCCATAACTGTAGAAAAGAGGATGATTGTTTTAATTAAATAAAAAAATTAAATTTACGATGACATGAAAAATGGAATGGAAAAACTTCAGGAATCTCAGAAAATACTTCAGTGAAAATTATGCTAGTTGATTAAATGGGAAATTGTCACTTGTAGAGGAAACATTCTGAAATCACAAGTGTAAAATGTAAGTGTAAAACAACAGGACAAATGAGTGTTGCATCTGTGTGCTGAAACTGCTTAAATGAATTCTGCAGTGAAGTGCTGGTAGCACAGGTCTAGAGCCTTGTTCTGAACACTTCATCCCTCTCCCTGGAAATAGCAGTTCCTTTATATAGTGTGAATGAGATGTAAAGAAAGACTTTCAGAGCCACTTTACATCTCTGGTAAATGTGGGCCAGTTCCCAACCCTGAATTATAGGTATATACAGTACAGGAGAATGTGGTTATCAATTTCCCTAGTGCACCACGAGAGAGCTTTTGATCTTCGTGATCAGATTATTTCGCTAGTGGCTTTTGAGAAGGCAATAGGAACAGATGATAGTCCATGAAGACCAATGCATTGACCTTTTTCCACTTACTGTGCCCGTTCCAAGCATGAACAGAATTTAAGCCCGCGAGGGGAAAAGCAAAGCTGCTGTCAGGCAGAGCAGCTCTTCTGCGCTCCAGAAATGTTGCTTGTGATCTGCCAAGGCCGTGTGTGTGTTTGGCCTTATGTTGCATTTTAACCTGGTTTCATAAACAAACACAGCTTGTACAATGTGTTCTGCTGTGCCCCTGCCTGACAGCCTTGCCACTCCTGCATCTCTTTTTAACCCTTTAGCCAATTTCAATCAAATCTGACAGATCCTGAGTTCTGTGAGTAGAGGAGAGAGACTCGCTAGTAAAAACACAGTATTGTGAACTTAACCTTTGTGAGACATCAGAGAACCTCCACGGGAAGACACCAATGAAACAGGAAGCCGTAGGAAATAAGCTTCGGTGGCAGCTGCTGCTCACTAAAGTATCTTTTCTTCTCTCTTCTTCTCTTTTTAAATAGAAATGACTTAGCAAAAGCATTCAGTCATGTCCTCAAATGTTACCATGTAACCATGGGAGTACATCATCTGGGGAGAGAGAGTCTTGTCTTCTGTCAGATTCCTGTAACATGAAATGCATTTGCCTGGTTTGTTACTGTTTGTGCTTTCCCAAACAAAAAAAAAAATCTGAGCTGGCCGTTCGTTTGGAATAAATTGGAGCAGCTCCACAGAATTCAGTTTGCTGATTCATAGCAGCATAGGCTCAGATCCTTTCTTTTTCTGTACGTATGTGGCACCTTCTAAATAATACAACATGTTTAGAAATGTGATATTTGGGATTTCAGATAAGTCTGGTGGCACTGTGTCAGTGCCGTTTTTTAAAATGTGGGTCTGGGCTGCAGTGTTATTAAAGCTAGTTAGCTAACATAATAAATAATTTGCTCGCAACATTAGTACATGTTAAATGGGTGACAAACATTGTTGTCCATCTTCTTACTGTGATTTCTGTACTTTATTCCATATTGTATTTTAGTGCTCAGTTGCTGGGATTTAGTGTGGAGGAGACTAAACAGAGCACTGCTTCTGTCATGTTTTAACATGAAATATCAAATCCAAAGCCTGGGTCCATTGAACACTACCAAATAATGAGAGGCTTTGATTGTTCACAGATCTCTCCTATGAAGTGTCAAACTTTTCATACTATGAAAATGATCTTCACCAACATAGAGCTTGAAAACAGATAATTATCCGAGAACATGAAACAGAATTAACATGCACTGGAGCATATCATGAACATTTCCTTTAGCAAATAAAAAAGGTAATTGCTCTCTGAGTACAAAGCAGGGAGAAGGGTTGGCTCTGTTTCTTAGACAATTTAGACTGGCCACTGTTTACCCACTTAACCCATAAAAACACGCAGCTTACCAGAAGGGCCGTTCAAGGGCTGCTGGAGTGTGAGCAGCCTCCTGATTGCGGGCACTTCTCATTTCACACTTCCCAAGCCTGATCAGACGGAAGGTTCTGGACTATTATTAGAAGTCTGAAACCTGATGAATCAGAGCTCCTAGTTAAACAGGACATTTGTAAACCATGTTAAGCCACAGCAATAATTAATACATTTTTTGAACCACATTTTGACTTCAGGCATAACTAAGAGGCTTCATTCTTAGCCTAGAAGAATGGACATAATTTGATATGTGGACACAATTTTCCCTCATACAAATCAGACAAGCAAGGAAATAACACTTCTAGTGGCTAATGGGAGTGGTTCTGGTTTGTGATTTTGATTTTACAAATCAATTTTCTAATATTACAAACTAGCAGAGTGTAGAGACACAGGATGGAAGTCTGGAAGAGACCTTGTGAAATATCACATATAGCTCAGTGACATCACAGGCAACTTTACTTGCAAATTTATTCAGCCAGGGCTTGCAAGTGCTTGAGAACTTTTGTCACCATCTTCCTTTTGGGAGGCTGCTCCCAAAACTCGTAACTGATAGTTAAAAAGCTTGTTTTCCCTCTTTTTATGTCTATGCTAGTTTTATTCTCAGAGATGTCTCCACATTTAAGGGTATGGCTAGACACATTTCTAGATAATTATCATATTATCTCTGTTTTATTTGTGCTAGGAAAAGCAAACCATGGACTTTCAGAAAATACCCTTGATTATTTCTGGTAATTTTATTAACTTCCTGCAAAAGTTATCCCACTTAAGGCTCCTCCATCCCAAGCATGGGGAATCAGTGTTGAAAGCAATGTGAACAGACTCGTTTGTGAGAGCACAGGAGGCAGCGCTAGCCAGGTCTGGTGTCATCGCGCCCGTGTGTCTCTGTGGCAGGGACGCGGTGCGCTCGTCCCCCAGCCGCTCACCCTTGCAGAGGCTCGTGCCTTCCTCTCTAGGGCACTGTTGCGATTATTGCCATAAATAAGCGCAGATCTCACTGATGACAACACCGTCGTCCATCCGATGTGTGCACGCATACATGTCTAGAGATGCTGTGCGGCCCACGTGTTTCTTGCAAAGTGCAACATCCCAAGAAGTGGTGACAGCGTCATCCTGAGCACCTGTTGGCACTGTCAGCCACCCTCTGCCTCTGGACCTGTTGTATCGAACTGCCGCTCTCCCAAAAACAAACTATTCTGGAGGGTCAAAGATCTTTTGTAAGCAGCTCTTGCATACTCTTCACCAATACTTACAATGTTTACCTTACGTTTTTATTACATTTGTCTACTTTTTTTTTTTTTACTTTAACAAGATGCAGAAAGTCTTAATATAACACAACAGGATTTTTAGCCGTATGGTCTATTTTCAGGCTACATGTACTGCAATTGAAAAAGTGGGTTTCGTTTTTGGGAAAGGCTACGCTAAGCTAACTGTCTAAAGGTGAAATTTGCGCCTGTGGCAGGGACGAACCCCAGGTCTGTGTCTAAGTGAGCCACACCAGATATCAGATCATAAAGATCTTCTTGGTGCATCACATAATACAAAAAGTTACAGCCCAACCCCAAGGTAAGACATCAAGGCGAGGTGTCTGCTTGCTTCCTTGACCCAACTGACTTACTGAATTTGAATCAAATTTTGTTAATTCTCTTTAAACAGCAGTTGTGTTTGGTTAAAACAGATTATTAACTAGAATAAGTATTTTTTAAATTTGTGCTCACTTTACATCATTCTCAATTAATACTTTTTGGGTGACAGTTTACCCAAGCTGTTATTGCTAGTAGCAATAAGATTCTGTAGGTGCACATTCTTGTTACTTCTTCACAGCGTAATCAGAAAATATGAGAACATATTTAGCTTGTGTAATTTAATTCAGTGAATATTAAGCTGATCATGGTGCTAGCACTCTTCTAGAAAACACTCACCTTTAATAAGCCGTTGAAAAACAGAAACCATAAACATCAAAAATAGAAGCATTAATCCTGCAGTACAACAAGGTGAATCTCTAAAAATCATCTTAGATTCCTGCTGAAATAATTCTACCACGTTTGTAATCAACCGAGAGGGAAATAATTGCTGTTAGCTTCTGTACTGTGGAGTATGGCTCTGCAGTGGGCTATCCAGGAAATCAGAGAGAACCAGCCAGATTAAAGGGAGGACACAAAGGGGAAATGAAAAGTATTCGAAGATAAATGAAAGTGTGGATCCTTAGGTATCTAGTGTGCCGTCTGGCAATACAAATATGAGGAAGAGGGTAATGAGTCAATCTGCATAAACCAGGAGAACAAAAAGTAATCACAGGTAAAGACACACTTATGCAAATACAGAACCTCAAGGAGAGAGGATTGGAAAGTGTATGTGGAGAAGTCGGGGCTATAAAATTAGGAGGAAAAGTTATATATAGAAAATAAAGGAACGGTTGCAAGAAAATTCCACAGAAACTGTAAGAAGCTAAATCATCATTCAAGTGTACGTTCTGCATCACCTTTGCAAGATAACCTCAACCAGAAATGTAGCCGAAAGACACAAAGAAAGACACAAAGGCAGCTCCGTGGGGAGCTGCAATGTCACAAACAAATACAGAAGGAGAGGTGCTTGCATGGCTACGGAAGTGGCATGGTTATTCTAGGTATGGGCCATTTTAGGTATGAAGGTGCTTTCAGGCAACCTAAGAAACTTGATGGTAGAGCAAAAGAAACTGAAAAGAAACCCCACACATCAAAAATGGAAAAAGAACTTCCAAAATGCTGTGTATAACTCAAGTGGAGATGCATTGGAGGAAATGAGGGTGTCAGCCCCCGCTTTGTGGGCACACGGAGTCCAAGACTTGCGCTCTGCATGTCCATGTGCTTCAGGAGGGCCTTCCCCTATACCAGAAGCATCATCATAGACAGGAACTACAAATATCGGTGTAAGTAAATGTGAACTACTTAGCAGAGAGAGAAATACATAAAACAGAGGATTCTACTAATATTGGCCCAGTTCCCATGTTGGAAAAGGTCTGGTCAGGAGAGACGTGAATAAAATTCTAAAACCATTGTCAGTCCCTGACCATGTTGCATAAATCATGTATAGATGTTCAGTTAAATTATTCTGATATTGTACAGGTGACTTGTAAAGCAAGATGTGTTAAGCAAAGGTTATTGTAAGGATCTGAATAACTACAGCAGAAGGAAACCTTCTGGGGGTGCCGGTCTCTTCAAAAGGTTAGATGTCTGTCTTCTTTAGATTAAAAAAAAGGATTTAAGAATTGAGTGGTGCTACCTCCTTGAGTGAGTTGTACTACTGCCTGAAGAAACTAGGCGGGGATAATGCATCAGGCCTTTTGGATTTCTATGAAATACAGACAGAAGAACATCCCAAAGAAAATATATGACAAAACTGAAGACAAATAAGTTCATTTCACTTATTTATGCCATAATATATGAATGCTAGCTAAATGTGAGAAGAAGCAGCAAAAGCAACTGCCAAATGTTTTAAAAAAGGAGCTAAGAGCATATGTGGAGGAAGATTAACCATAAATGTTATCTCAAAGGAGAGGACCCTCTTGGAATAAGTGTATATATGGCAATTATGTCTAAAATTTGTTATGTTGCTATTGTTTTGTGAAATGACAGAACATCTGCTCAGTCACAAGGCACCAGTAAAATGCAGCTTTATGCCTAAAGCAATATGTCAGTCCCTAACAAAAAATGTATATAATAGGCTAAAAACAAAGTCGCATTGTCTTGTTCAGTTGTTGTAATTTCTGACCTAACCATGGTTTAGAAAGGATTTTTTATTTTATTTTTGAAAATAAATGAATGGAAGGATTGAGTCATTTATGACTCTTCAGGATTAGGCTTTGTACATTATTTGTGCATAAGCTGGCAAATGCTTTGTCTCTGCAAATCATATTTATGGTCACTAAAGCAGTTTTTAAGAGGCAACTTGCTTAAAAGTACCTTGAGGAAAGATCATGCTTAGCTTACAATTTCTAAATGCAGTATATGATTGGCCATTTTTGATCACTGTGAAAACTCCAGCAAGTCAGATATGTGCACTCACATGATGAGTGGACAGAAGTCAGATTTCACCTCAAAGCGGTCTCTTCAGAGAGGAAGAGCATTCACACTGAAATCCATCCAATAGAAAACTAATTAACAAATCCCTCGGGAAACAATTATCATATGGGATTTGTCTCTGAGTATTCCAAGCACATAACTTTTAAGTGGCTTTGTTCAAAAAGTGTATTCTCTTAGATTTTCATTGTTGTGTTCACTGACCTGAAAAGCGTGAAACTGTGGAGCAAAATATAATTTTAAAACCTGTTTTCTGATGAAATGAGACTGTTATCCTATAGCTTGGATGTATCCTATCCCCTCAGATATACAGGCATGTATGACCCCTCAGAAAATAGACTAATCAATGAGATGGATTGAAACTGGCACTTTTATCGAATAGTTTTCATGGAGCTAAACAGTTATTACTTAATTAATGTGTGGAAGTATTCATCTGGAACATGCCTTCATGAAAAAACATGGGAATAAATTTATATTGCAGCACATCTGCTGTCAGAGTGAGAATTAGGGTTAGAGTCATTGCAGAAAGCTCAGGGGTTGTGTGTCGCATAGGCTTTGAAGCCTCTGAAGTCTGAAGTGTTCTTCTATCTGGCAGGGTATGCATTTGCTACATCATCAAGTATTAATAGGGGAGAAAGATAGCAACATTTCTCATATGACTTCTTTCTTCAGAAAAACATACGTCAGCAGAACTTTTTTTTTTTTTAATGTCACTTAAGGTTGGCACCTCTGCTGGAATAAATAAAAACCATGAGGATAGTCACCTGTATCTGACTCAGAGCTGAAGAATAATATGTTATTTTTACCTTTCAGCTGAATCAGGTACAGCTAGTAAAGCTTTCCTACAGAAAGGCTGTATAGTTTCTCAAAAAAACCTTTAGAAGTTTATAAACCTGATCCAAAGCCTATTGCAGTTGGGAAATTTCCTGATTTGAGTCTGTTTTCAGTTGGGCTGTACAAATCTTATTGATCTATTTATATAACCTTTTCGTGAGTTAAAAAAAAATAATAAATCTTTCAGATGTGCAAAAACTTCAACGCTTAATTTTTAAGCTGTTAAGATTCCAGTGTTTTTTGAAACCTTAAGCAGGAGATACGTTCTGCTTTGTGAAGGTACAGGCTCCAGTGCCCAGCCTGAAATACACTGCAATGGTTTAACCAAGGCATCAGTTCTCAGCACCAATCAGGCTTGTTTAAGTGTGGTTTATAAGGAATAATAGAAGTGACATTACTGACTCAAATCTCTGATCTCTATTGATAAATATGGGCAAAGGACTGTGACTCTACAGCCGTCTGTGGTGAAGCTGAAAGTTTTAGGGGTTGGTGGCAGCAGCTTGGAGAATTGTTCAGGCTTTTGGGCAGATCATGGCTGTCTCTGAAGAGACCTCAAACCTTCATGTGAGCTACAGCTCCTGTTGGAGACCGCTCAGCCCCTTAGCCACAAAGCATTAAGGGCATTCCCCATCCACAACCATCTTCTGGACCTAGCAGACCTTAACGAAACATGAAGGTTCATGTCTTTATGTTCGTGTCTTCTAACGCTCTGCCATCCTAGCCCATCCTCATGCAGTCTGTGTGATTTCAGTGCAGTTGAGAGGCCTTTGGGAAAGGTTTCTATGATTCCATGAAAAAAGGAGATGGAGAAATGCTGGTATACACTTTGCTATCGCACTAAGACATTGATCTCACTAAAGTCATGTGATGGTGGCCAAAGGACATGCGTTCCTTCAAAATCTGGAAAAGAGAAGGGTGCTAGATCACAAGTCACTATACAGTGGTGACATAGCCCTTCTCAACAGGGCTGCACACTGTGTGGGGAGCTCCTCCCTTCATCTCCTAGAATGGGTTTATTTATAGATAAACCATTATCTCTGCACAGAGTTGGGCTCTGGCTCATCAGTCGAGCTGAGTGGTAGCCATAGGTAGAAAATTATTTGCTGGAACTGTCATTGGAAGAGGTTGGGAAAGGGTATGCAAGGGGAAAAGGTTTGGTAGGTTGCACATGAGTTGACTTGAAGTTGTAATGTTGTGTAAGGGTGCTGTGTAGTTTGATGCCCTTCTGTCCTGGAACGCCACGAAGGCGCTGGGTCAGCCGTTATTAGTATGGGCAGGAGATGCAGATCTGGGCTGTTGCTCATCTCTTTTTGCAGTGAAGGCACTGAGAACCCAGAAGTCTGTAAAATGCTGCAGTGCACCACGTTGGGAAGCTGAACTTGTTTCTTGGTGTTTGTTCAAGACGGCGGTACACGTTTACTTCAAGTATTTACTTGTTTTGAGCAGAGATCAGTATTGGACCACGAGTGCTGAATGAAATAAGTTTTTTAAAAAGGGGTACCTTAACAGGCAGTAAACATTTCTGCTTTGACTGGCAAACAGTCATTAAAAGCCTTCATTAAATTTTGCATCTGTTCTGTTCACCACTTAGCCGTTTCTTTTCATTCTGAAGGATTATAGCTAGGAATGAATGAGCCTTTTCTAATATGGTCAAGACACAATAAATCTGTGAAGGAACTGAGTTATCTTTCTCCCTCATAGGCAAATTTTGGTGATTGTTTAATAAAATGTTGTTTTGTATTGCCATGACATCAGTCTTTATGCCTGTGAATGACAAGGCTCAACATTAAGCAACTTGTTTATAAAAAACAGTCATGCAGTAACAATTAGAGAGTGTTTAATGTGCTTCCCCACCAGAGTCCATACCCTCTCCTCCCACTTACTGATCTTCCCACTGCAGTGTGAAGTTGTGTCTTCAGAATGAGAAAACAGATCTTTTCAATGAAGGGGTGAAAAATTTCCTAAGTTCTGCCATATAGAAGTTGGCATCTGTTGTTCCGTAGAACAGGATCTGCTGCTCTGATCCAAGTGTTAGTCAGCCCCAGAGCGGAGGGTGGGAGCTCACAGGTTCTGAAGGAGACCATCGCACAAAGGGAAATTACTGCATCCGTCATCATCCTTTCAACCCAGTTTATACAGTTGTATTAGCCTTGTGCTCCAATTCCTCCCCCAGCTCCCAGCCCACCTCCTTTTTAGTGTGAAATGTGTCTGAAATCTTCAAAGTAGCTACATTTCAAAATACATTTTGCTCAATACCAAGAATAATCATAGTCCTCTGGGATAAAGCAGATCACAAAGCCTGAAATGAATCTGCAGTACTTTGAGGGGGAAGATGCTTGTGATGAGGTGTATTGGGTAGATCCAGAATCCAGCTGAATTTGAAAGGCATTATGAAGTATTTCAATTTGGTTAAAATATTTCTACAGAACTAGAATAACAGGTCCTAATTGTACCTTGTCATACCATGCAAGCAGAGCTAACATGAACCAGGTTTTCGTAACTCTGAAAAGAAGACAAAGGAGCTGCTGCCTTTCAAAACAATGTTAATGTGCCTTGTAAGCTGAGTTTCAGTGATGTGAAAGAAGTGATCAGCAATACTGATCGCCTCTTTCCATCACTTAAAACCAAAACAAACATGCCCAGTGTCATTTTCCAACAAGATTCAGAAAAGAAATTGGTAGTCATTCGTAAAATGGGGGTGACAGTTATGAGGGAATGGAAACGCAATAGTAACCAGAGCAACTTAGCCAGGCTGTGAAAAATCCACTCCAAGTCAGGGGTTTCCCTGTCACTGGGCTGCAGGGGAAGCTGAGCTGTTGGGGCTTTTCTCTGCAGAAGCCGTCCCACCTTCTCTAATACCCCGAAGTATCCTTAGCGCTGGTGACAGCAAGCACAAGCTTTTGAGGAGAGCGTGCAGCACTTTGGTTCTGAAACCTGGTACAAAGCTGGCGCGGCTCTGACAGGAGAGCTGGTGTGCAGCTCAGCGAGCAGGTGACAGCCTCACGTTTCTCCTGAGTTACCTTTCCTTGGTGAAGGCCTTAGAACGTATTAGTCTAAGCCGGTTACTTCATTTCTTCCTAAATAGTGCTGCTCTCTTTGTTGCCTGGGTAGGCTGGGCTTAGATTCACAGAAAACGAAATGGTATTTTTCAGTCTTTGGAACTATGAGTGAACTGAAAAATAATTTCTTCCCACAGCACGAATAGTAGGCAACTGTTCATGGTGGCAGGAGGAGAAAGAGTTATCCAAAGATCAAAAAGATGAGTTTTGGTAGTAAATACGTTGTTATGGCAAGTGTGACTTAGTATGATACATTTAGATTTATTTTAAAAAAGGTTTTCTGATTCTATGCTTAGTCCAAGAAGCATATTTCAAGTGAAACTTAATTAACAACTTGCAGTTGGTACAGGCATCTGAAATGACATCGTCTTAAAAATCGTGTCCAGGGGCCAAGGTTTTCAAGTGACCAAGCCTATAATGAAAAGTAGCAAGTACCCTTATCTCTTCCAAGGCGGTCAAGTCTGTTGTGGTTTTCAGTTGTAAATAACCCAAAATAAGTACTTGGGCAGCTGGCAGATTGTGCTGTCATTAACCAGTGATCTCCAAACTGTGGTTTGCAAGAGGAAAAGCTGCAGGACTTAGAGTTCCTGTGATGATATTAGTAGATGTGATGTTTTCAGGTAGAAGTTCGTTGATAAATGTCCCTGGTCATCTGTGGTGGAGAAAAACTGGTGGCGTAGTCTGTTCCAAAATACTTGGATGTCACTGCCAGGAAAAGTGGTTCTTGAGAGTGAACGAGAAAGTGCTTGTTGCTTTATAAACCCAGCTTGGTCACCAGAGGCACAGACTGTGTAAATATTCTGACCATTGTTGGTTTTTCGCGTCTTCTATTCTAGCTGGATGCTGAGAAGGCAAAATTGAAACTGGGAAGATGGGCTTCCCGAGACGCTGGCAGTGGGGGTGGAAGAAGTGAAGAGGTGGAGTCCAGCGGGGATTGTGACGATGAGGACGGCTGCCAAGGATCCGGTGACAGGATTCACACAGCAGGTAAACACAGTTTCTATAGGCACATACAGAGCTTAGAAATTCATAGATGTCACAATTAGGTGGACAGGGCTAAGATTCGCACTGCTTGAATTACTGTTGAAATCCTACTAAATTCAAAGGTTTTGAATCTTAATCTTGGAAGAGCTGCAGTAAAAATAGAATGATACAGACAGTAACCCAATATAATTTAACACTTGATGTGCAGATAAAAGACTTAACTGTAGAGGGAATAATATCCGCAATGAAATCTACATCGCAGAAATACTAGAAGAGCCTTCCTGGATAATGTGGGCTCTTCAAATAAATAGAAAATGAATGTCCTTATAGACTCTGCTAAGTGTTAACATAAATATTTATCGGTCGCATAATGATACTGAAGGATGATCTGAATGGAGCTGGCTTCTCAAAATACATATTGTTGAAAAAACATACAAAGCACTGGTTTTTTTCCTAGTGGTGAGCTGCTGCATACATAAAATTTCTTGATAGTCTCAGGTATGCATTCTGCAATATTTATTCATGAAATTACTTGGATAATATGTCATCAAATACAGAATCAGCATCAGAATCTAACTTAATTTCCACCAAAATGCTGGCAATTTAATACGTACTTAAGTCCTTGCCACGGTAAGTCAATAAGAAGATATTTCCATCTAAATATTTGGTATTATTGGTTTTTCTTATCTGGAAGTTTTGATTCATTTCAACTCATTAAAATGTAACTGCTTTAATTACCATTGTGTGCGTAAATATAATTCGGTTTGGATATGCAAGTATATGAAATACAGGTATAATAGTGTTGAAAAATAGTGTTCATTAAGATGGCTGGAGCTCGGGTAAGTTTTAAACTGCTGCTTCATTCTGCTGTGATAGCCAAGTGCCCCTTCCTTGTCACTTTACCACTGACTGGAGCACGGAAAAATATGTCCCATATTCAAGTAAGACTTGCAAACAAGCTGTGATTAGTCTGTAGTCAAGACTTCAGTTGTTCCTATTATGAATATTTGTTCAGGAAAACCCAGCTTAAACATGTTTCTGAAATGTGTGCAAAAAGTTAGATTTAGTTTGCAGTACCAGGTTATAAATACTTGACGTTTAATTTGTGTCGATGAGCTGTATGATGAAGAGATGTGAGGTATTATAATATAGGGACAGTATTTTTAAAAATTATTAAATAATTGCAACTAGAAGATGAAGTAAAGATTTTCACCATCTACTCTGCAATATTCTTGAACAGAACTTTGATGCAGTGTTATTTTAAAACCATTTGCTTAACTTCTGTTTATCGTCTATTGTATTATATACATAAGCAATGAAAAGACTCCTAGATGTTTTGGGCCCTGGAGATTTGCGAGGGTGAATACTTTAATATGCTTTCCTCTGTATGTGAAATAATACAAACGAAAGCTAGGTGCTAAGTGCTCTTCGATGAACAATTAAACTGTTCATACACTGTTCTGGGAAGATGTGTAAGTGTGCTTACATGGACAATGGCAAATTTCAGGTGTTCAAAACAAAAACTTGAGAATACTTTCAAGACTTGACTCACAGCTGGCTTTAATAGTGGAAAACTACTGAATGTCTCTTTCTTTCCCTTTTTTTGCAATCTACTTAATTAAAATATTTTACGCTGATATCATCCTGGATTTGAAAGAATTACATATGTATAACTAGCTGTTTCAGAATTTAGTAGGGTTTATATCCAATTAAAAACATAATTACAATTAATTTTAGACAATGGTCTTGATTCGTAACAGTAAGAATAAGTGTTTCGTTGTGTGACAATAGAATTGCTGTTTCATAATTAGCTCTAAAATATTGTACTTTATACAAGCCACTAGCAGTAAATCTGTTTTGCATATCTGGATACAATTAAGAGATAAAATGGAGTAATCTCATTATAGAGCTTCTTTGCTTTAATATAATGTTAAAGAAATAAACAAACATGGGATCAGTTGAATTTCCTCTTGCTGCATGTCTGTAAGATGGTGTTTCTAATTCTACAGTCTGTGAATTCGTTATATTTTCTAAACTTTTAAAACCTGTTTGGTGGAAGTGGAACATGACGATGTGGACTATTTGCTCATTTGCAGTACACGGGGAACTGAGACGTGAGTTGAAGCTAAAGATAAATCCCAAGTAAAACCCTGATTTGAAGCTTAGTGAAGTTAGTGGGAATATTCTTACTTACTATGGCAGGTTTGGACGAGACATAAATGATAGCTATAAAATGCCAGCGATCTCATCAGTGCATGTTGTAGTGTTCAGTCATACGGCAGAACAAAAGGAATAAAAGAGGAATAAAAGCCTTTCAAAACATAGACGTTTTGGCAGAGCAGTCATGCTTTTAACAGCAGGTCCATGGTAAAGAGAAAAGAAAGGAAAGCATTTCAATGTCAGCCTCTAAAATGCTGAATTTAGAATGTAGTAAAAATGTACTACATTTGTCATTTATTTGAAACGTATATGGAAATTATATTTATAATTTATGTGTTGAGAGACCTGCTTTGAGCATTGCAAAAGACTCAGATTGCTTTTAAATAGTTTCTGCAAAGCTACTGAACACTCATTCCTTTCAACCTCCCAGAAAAAAAAAAAAAAAAAATAACCTCTTCATTAACAATAAGTTGCCAGGAGTTTCATCAGTATCTGGGTCACCACCTTCAAAACATAAACACTTCTGTTCATAACTATTAAAAGATCCCCCTGGACAGGGTACATTGCCATCTCCCCAGCTTGCTTTTCCAAATTGCGATCAGAGCGCCTGGCTCCGAGGGTTTAGATTTCCATGGGCACTGGGTAGGTGAACACAGAAGTGATTCTGTTCTTGTGTGTTCAGAAAGCTCCATGGACGTCGCCTTTTCACCAGTTCTTTTTTGTTGAGGATTGTTGTGTGTCATCTTGCAATGCGTAGTAAAATCCTGTCCTGTAGTTTGGCACCTTCCAGCCTCTGAGAATCATTTCTGTATATCAGTTAATAATTTTATGTCTGCAATTAAGATATGTGGCTATGTATTATTTAGTGCAGGGGTTTTGTTTACTTTTGTTATAAATAAGCCTTTGCTCACCAAATTCATTGTCATCTAAAAAGATCACCACTTATTTCCTTAGTTGTAATAGGCTTAATTATCTATTCTGTATCATGTTTATCTGAATGATTTCATATGAACAAGATAAACAAATTCTCAGGAAACTAGCATTCTCTTAGGAAATTCTGTATGGTGGAAGATACTTTAAAATGTCAGATTCTCACAGGCCTTACCAATTAGCACAAGTATCTCTTCTTGGGGAAAGCTGTGGAAACAGCTCTGTTTCTCAAGCAGACCCATGTGTTATTTGTTGGCAAGTACCAACTTTTTAATGACAACATCTGTTAATCATCTTTGAGGAAAGCTTTGTTGGGAGAGATTTTAGAAGAGGAAAGCAAGCCATACAAACCCGAAGCACGGACGGGAGGCTGCTCTGTGATTTGCGCTGCTTCAGCCCGGCAGGTTTCTAGGCAGAAGCGCAAAGCAGCACCTTGGTCTGAACCTTACTTAGCACTGCGTGATCGCGTGAGCGTGGTCTTACATGAACTTCGATCACGACATGAGTCCACTGATGTAAGTGCTTATTCTTAAACCCATACTGGACCGTGAAGGATGGTGGTGTGGTGTGGGGAAGGGCAGGGATTGCTCAGTGCCTTGCAGGATCAGGCCACAGGAATATTTACTAGGAGAGGGATTAGTATCCTGCAGTTCAGGAAAAAAAAGAACAGGAGCAGATTCACATTGTGTCCTGCCTCTTCACTATTCAGAGAAAAGGAAAAATGATTCAGTTTGTTCAGTGAAAATTGGGAAGGCAGTTATTGCAGGGGATTTCCCATTCCCAGCTGTATGTAGTGTTGAGGCACCAGCCAAGCAGTGTTAACCAACATTTGATCCCTATTCAGAGAATTCACCAGGTGGTTATCAATTAAACAAAGTTTAGAGGAAGCGTTTGGGCCACAGGCAGGGACCTGAGTTTAGTGCAGGTTCAAAGTCACCAATACAGAGCTCTGGATTTTGTGGAAGTTGTGGAGCACTATGTTGAAGAAAGCTCATGCTGACACCAGCTCTTGGTGTGGGTCCATGTGCACACCTGTCTGTGGGCGGGGGGACGTGGCTGCTCCTGGGCCTGCTTACTAGTGTGTGTCACTGTACTTTAGACGTCTGTGTCTGTTCCGCATAGTCAGTGTACAATAGAAATCAATCCAACCTTCTTTCCAGAAGAACCTGATATAATATTGTGCAAAGTCATAGGGAATGTGGCTAGTGCTGGACTGCAGCTGTGGTCTTGCTGGCAAGGCAAACAGCACAGGTTAAGAACAATATATATTTTAGCCTATCCTTGAGCCCACCCTCCACTGAACAGAATAGAAAGAGCCAAAGTGTCTGGTGTGTGTGACCTGCAGTCTTTGCACCAAATTCTCCCCTCTGTGGGTATAATCTATATATACGGGTCAAAAACCTTAGCCCTCAGATGGGGCATGTATTACCTGCACTTCTGGCATGCTTTGAAAGTTCAGATTGTTGGGAAACCGAGACCTGGATTTTAGCTTTCCCCTGGCTGGCTGCCTGTTCCACACTGAGATGGGCTTCAGCTTTGTCCCCATCCCAAAGGCAGTGCGTTTCCATGGAATAACAACAAGTGCCTGACCAGTGCTGACCCTTGGGCGCAGCAGATTTTAAACAATACTTTAAAATGGTATCTGTCAGGGCAGGCGTTCAATAAACAAACACATCCTGTGACATCTCAGTCAGACTTCGAACGTGACTGTGTCAAATGTGCTTTACCACTGATTTTTGCCAGGTGCTTATCTAACCCCCAAGTCAGTTTTCTTCTGTACTTCTTCCTAATACTTTCATGAATTTCCCTTCCTGTAACAAAAAGTTTCTGATTTCAGATGTCTCTCTGTCAAATATCCTGCTTCTTGTCACATTTCAGTGCCCGGGTGGGAACCTATAATAAATTTACATTTTTAGCACATTCAGGTGACATGATTCCAACCCTTGGCTTTCTTCTTGGCTGTTTAGGCACTACATAGCTTCAGTGCACCTTTCTGCTCTAGACAGAGCATCAAAAGAGATTATCCTGGCTGGGGATTTCTTCTTCAGGGCATATGAGAAAGATTATTTATTTTTTTTTTTGGCCCCAGAATGCCTTTCTAAGTGCAGACAAGTACGTTTTCTTTTTTCTTAATGTCTTCTGTCTGATCTCTATCTGTTCTCAGCAGCTATGGGAAGTTAATGTATTTTTCTCACTGCTCATGAATGTTTTCATTATCAGTGTTTTCTTTCTGAATATCAAGATTCTTTTGCCCTTTATTATGTTATCATTCTTCTGGCTTGTCTGTCTTTTCTAGGCATCAGTATTACTGTATGAACTGTCATTTTAATCATACTTCATTTCCATTCACCATGTTACAGGATGCACTTACACTTGTATTTATCCAAATATGTAATTGTACAGCTGCTGATTTTGTAATTATTAGTACAAAACATCAATATTCTGAGATCATAATATCTGCTGGCAGTCAGCCACGCTCATCAGCCTCTCATTGCCACACGTCTTCACTTTCCTCACAGATGATCCCAGCTCGCAGAAATACTGCATTTTCAGTGTCTTCCATCTTCCTGCCTCTCGAAATCTCTCCATCATGCCTCTTCTCCAGCCCGCTGCCTTCCACAGCCGTTTTTCTACATCCTTTGCTGTACAAGACATTTTATCTTCAGCTCCATTTTTAGGGAACCTATAAATTCCTTTATTGCCTTAGTGTAAATGCCTCATTCCATCCACAAAAGAGCATAATAACAGTTTAAGCCTTTATGTAAGGTTGTTTTTTAAGAAAACTCAGTGGTTTCAAAGCGCTTTCTGTTTGTCATTTGGGATGGCAGAGGTGAGCCTCTGTCAACAGGGGCATAAGCAAGCTCTGTCAGAGGCCTTTGGCACATGTGGGTGGTAGTTCACAGCTGCGAATTTCTGGCTTTGGCTTCTGCTGTAGTTTGGGAAGAGACGTGAGAGCAAAGAAAACCAGAGAAACCTAAATAATCAGATTTTGATTAATGCTAATTGCACTTGATAGGATCTGATCCTGAGACGAGGTACTTTGGACTCGTGGAGTTGTCACGCTGTTATCTCATGGGCTCGCTTTGCTGAGCATTTCTCGGGGGACGGTGACATTTCCTGCAGCCTCGGTTCTGTGCAGATGGGCTCAGGACACAGCAGAGAGGGCTCCTGCAAAGGGGTAGGAGGAGAAATTGTTGCAGGGGGAAGGATGGAAGAAAGAAGGAAAAAGGTTTCCCAACCTCTCTGTCTCTGATTAAATCTATTATATGATCTACTGACACAGGGATAAGGTATTACACGTCACTGTAGTGTCCTTCATTACACAGTATAATTTAAACTGAAATGCACACGGGGAAAAGAGTGTAATCATTCTTACTCCTTACTCAAGCTCAGCATTTATGTGTCAGTTTGAGGTGTAAAGGAAAGGGATTTCGGTCCCTTCGGATTTTCACTCCTAGACCTGAGGGTGAGAGAGTTCCCAGTACCACCAGCTCTGCTGTTTGGATCCATACAAGGCAGGAGGTTTTGCCAAGCCGGGTAAATGAGTTTCTGCATGGCCAGATAAACACGTCCCCTGTAGGAATTTCTCCTAATGCTGATCAGAACACTAGCTAGAGGAATAACAGCCCTAGTGCCAGCTCTGTGGCTCTCTGAACAACTTTGATACTATCTTCGGTACCTTCAAAGATGTAAAAAGGTAATTGGGGAAATGTAATTTTAGCATTTCACCAGAGAAATGTAAATTACAGCACATTTTTGATCATTTTAGCACCGTTTAGACAAAATTAGAAGGTAAAAGCATTTCAGTTGCTTAGGGTATAAAGCCTTCTAATGCGCTGTTCCGTAAGGGAAAATTAAACATTGGAGGGATCAAGATAAAGACATTTGGGGCTTAACTGCTTGCAGTAGCTCTGTATAAGCAGTCATCAGAGACTGCATTGTAGATCACTGAAGGGTAACATGCTTTTGCCAACTTTCTGTTAAAAATATTACCTGTAATCTGTGTCCTTTGAATGCACTTATTACAGCAGAACAGTTTTTTACTAACTTTGCCAGCAATACTTTATGTGGTTACTTTCCACAGGAGCAACTTGATGTGTACGTATTTTTCTGAGATGCTTTCAAAACAGCCCTAAACTTAAACCTCATTAATCTGATTTTTCCAATGAATTCCCAATCACCAGCGTTTCTCACACGTTTTAATAAAATTGACCTTTTTAAAAGAAAAATACCACAAAGCTGACTGGCCCCAAACAGCAGAAACATAGTGAGACCTCAAAGAGCATGAATTAAAAGAGGCAACTTGGTATGTGGTGGCTAAAACTATGAGAAAGACAAGCTTCCAGGAAAAATGGCCTTACTAAACACATGAGGCAGAACATTCTTCTTGCTTCAGGCCAGGAGCAGTGTGCAGGTAGATACTTTGACCCCACACTCTTAATTCCTACTTCTGTGGAAGTCATTTGCAAGCATGAGGCCGGCACCCAGAGTTTAGAGGCCAAGGTAAATGGAGAGTAAAACCAATCTTCCCGTGAGCTGTGTGATTTAGATCCTTCTGACAAGAAATTCACTTAAGAGCTGTAATATCTTGGTCATGCCAAGTAGCAATAGGATGAATGTGAAGGCTAAGGCAATTTGCCCCCAAAACACCATAAAGCCAAAATTAGTTAAGAGGAGTTAACAAAGAAAGGTCCTTCAAATTACTTCCAAATAGATAACTCGTATAACTTAGTGGAAGCTCCGTTTATAATTCTAGTGCCATTATGCTATAAGTTATCGAACAATCCTGCAAGCCTAAGGAAAACACTAATCTGTGAGTTATTCTTCATGCCGCGCTAGGGAACAAGTCCCTGGTGGCAGCTGAGTGACAGTGCTGGCGGTGTCCCCTTCCTCCTCCTCTGGAGCAATTGGCAGTGCAAACAGAACTTAGCGTCACTGACAAATAAAAATCCAGTTTCTGTTTCTCCCTGCTGCCACCTTCCCTTGTTTTATGATTCATGAGGAAAGCCTTAAGCGGTCACTGTTCTTTTAAAGGAAGAAAAGAATTGCTTTGGTTTGTTGTCCTTCCTTCCCTCCCTATCTTGAACCAATGTTTCTTGGAGGTGTTTTGTCTTTGGTTTTAGGGAGAAAATGCCTTGACTACACCAGGTGTGCATTTTGAGGTTTTTCTATTCCTTGATTGTCCATTTGAAGGTATAATAATACTCCTTGAAAGAGTGCTGCTGTGCCTGAAGCCAACAGATATGCCATCAGAATGCCTCAGCTGAGAAATTTAGGATCAAAACAATACCCTGAAAGAAAGCGCAGTTTAGTTTTACAGTAAGAGCACAGTACAGATTCTCTGTACCCTATACACGATTTACTACAAGAAGAACGGAACTTCAGGCTGAAGTATGTGACATATCAACGGGATTATGAATTTATAGTGCTAGACCTGGCTGCCTTGTGATCAAGATACTTACAGTAACTCAAACCAGCTGGTGGTCTTGTGCATAGTTAAATACCTTCCTTGAGAAGAGTTCAAAGATTAGGCACATTATTCCTCAGCAGGTGATTTTGCATCTGATTTATCCCACAGTGTTTCCTGTCTACTGGACTGTAAAAGTGTTTATTTCTGTCCTTCAATCCTGAAAGCAGTTAAGTAATATTTTCGTGAAATTTAAATTCCAGGATGGACAGTTGACAACTTTCAGAGGCCTTTTAGGGTGTTGTGCGGATTCAAGGAGGCTATAATGCCATATGCCAGCCTCCAAACTGGAGAGATGTATGTATATAGATATATATATCTATATAAAAATATTATAATTTGCAGAACAGGCAAGTTAGAAACCCTTTTGTTTCTCTATGACATGCTGGCGTGCAGGGCACGAATCTGTGCAAACAGGGTGAAGTTTCTAAATACTGAATTACTAAGGGTCTTCATCATTGTTCTCAGTGATGGAAAAGTCAGCTGGATACAGGATCCTATAGCACCTTTTCTAATACAATTTTTAGTCTGGTTTCCTCCATTTGCCTCGATTAATTACCTGCCATGTATAGTTGTATCCGAAGCTTTTCTTTTTCTGAATTACATCTCTATTCCTAGTTCAAGTCCCTGAATATCACAATCAGAAAAAATTTTCTGTCCATCCTGTCTTTAAGGATTTAGACAGATTTTCTCCTTTAATCAATCTCTCAACCCCCCCATTGTGCTAGTTCTTTTATGCATGTCTAATAGTTTGTCAAGCCAAATTTTAATTACTTCTGAAATAAAATACCATAAGGAACCAACCAAACTTTGAATGTGACTAAATGATATTTTGAAATTAAGAGAATTTTTTTTTTTTTTTTGTCTCTTGAGGTATCTTGTATCACATTATAGTTTGCTCATCTTCTAAATAAACACTTCTGTCAACTGTGCAAATTAGCCTTCATTTCGGCAAGATTTAAGTCCATTGTCTATTGTAATGCTTTCTGAAAGGATGCACGTTCTTGATGTAGATATGATTTGCACAAGCAAACGTACCTTGCATAAGTGACCTACCTGGGTAGCAGCATTCCCCAGAAAAGGGTGAGACCCACTCGCCTGGTGCTGTTCAGAAGAAACGTAATTATCATTTTGGAAGAGGTAAAAGCGAAACTATATATTCTGGTGAGCAAGTATCTACTTTTAAATTAGCAGGGAGCATGATTTCTGGCACTCTGCAGATCATAAACTCTTGTCTGAAGTCCAGATGAAGCGTGAGTTTTAAAGTGATGATCCAGGTGGCATGTAAAGGTAATAACTACTTCAGACTTCATTCAGTTTAGTTATAAAAATCATTAAACATTCTCAAAATCACAGTTTTACCCCATTTACCATGGAATTGTTGTCCACAGTTAACAGTTAATTCAAAAGGATAAGCAGGACTAGATCGGTATGGGCAACTAAACCCCTTTTGAATCGCTAAAAAGTGGGTATATTGAAATCAATTGATAAAGGTGAAATTCTACATTGTGCATGCCCAAGGCTTAGCTGCTATTTGCACAGAGAACCTCAGAAATTCTCCGCTTTCAAAACTGTTTGCTGTTCATTTCAAATTAAAGAGATTAAAGAGAATTTGCCATTGCAGTACTGAAACTGCCAAGTAATAAATCATCGTCTGATATTTATAGCCCAAAAATTAAGACTGGTGATTCAGACAAACTGCTGACCATTTAGTAGTGAAGTCCTAATAATCCAATCTGGAGGAGTAGGGAAAGGAATAGCTTTCTGATGTGAAGTCAGACAAGTAATTTCCTATTTAAAATTTGATTAGATAAAATCTTTTGAACATGTGCTTGTAAAGGAACAGCCTGTTTAAATATGTATACTGCCGCAGCACATGCTGTACGCCGCTACAGCTAGAGCCAGCACAAAGAACATTTCCACTAACCTGAACGTGCTGGGGGAGGCACAGCGCCCAGGGCTAAGCTCTATCAGGATAAATCTCCTACACAATGAAAACATTAGAGCTGATGGGGGAAAATGTGGTTTTCATCCTATGAAAAAAACCACAACCTTGTTTTTGTGTTGCAAAGGTATCGTTTTCCAAAACAGAAACATTTGGTAACATATGCAGTTGGAAGAACATTAATTTGAGGGGATATTTTAGCAGGTTTTCAATACAAAAGGAAAAATATAGATTCAAGCTGGAATATTTTGCCACCTGCAAAAAAAACCTTACAGGTTTCAAAGCTATCTGGTAAGGCTGATATTTTCAGTGAGAAAGCTATTGATTTAAAGGCATTATATTGTCGAATTCAGGAGGAGGAATGAAGGCCAGAAAAACCAAAATGGGGAAGTTTGGCCTAATTCTGACCCAGTAATCATCACTAAGAATTTTGCCTTTGACTTAACGAGATACCAGTTTGAGCCCACAAGCGCGGGTCAGATCCTGCTGCCTCCTCCCCGCCGCACAGGGCAGTGTCCCGCATGGTGACACCTGTGTCTGCAGTGTCACTGCGCAGCACCAGCTGCAGTGATGAGCCTGGCCTGTGCCGGAACACAGAAAATGGCATCGTTTCAGGTTAAAGAACACTGACACCGTCTTTTTTTTTTCTTGTATCCTGATCTATATAATTTACAGAGGTCATGGCAGTGTTTCAAAAGCAGCTATTGATAATAAAGCGTGCTGTCAAGACTGGGATGCGGTCCCATTTCAAGTTAAAGTACAGAATCCCATTACAACAGTTTAGTACGATTGTAGCCAAGATGGAACGTTTTATCACTCATCATAAAAAGTATTTACAGAATAGTCCTGGGAATTGAAATATTCACATTGTGTTCACACATTAAAAAAAAAAAAAAAAAAAGGGTTTTTTTTGAAAGTGACCAGCTACTCTTCGTTTTTTATTAGAGCCCCAGGAGCTATATTTTTTTCTTTTAGTCCGCGGTGTGAAAAACATATCCTTACGTACCAGGTGGTCTGGTAAATATCTGCTGGATTTGCGTTCGTTCCACTGAACTTAGGCGGGGGAGTTTTTCCTGGAAGTTTCTTGCCTTCCCCCACGGGGAGGCCCTGATCCCATGGGCTTGGGAATGTGGAGTTTTCATAGAGCAGATTGTTTTGGGCTCACATCCTTCAGTTCGTAGAGGGGATTCCTGTGCTGGTGAGCAGCACATGAGATTCTTCTGCAAACAGCATCTGAGAGTGAGTATCTCCTGTTCCCAGTGAATCTGTTGGGTACGTGGTCCCACGCAGCTGAGCTGCAAAGCACTGGCTGTCTCCAGGCTGTCTTAAGGCTTTGGCTCGCTTGTCATAAACTCCACATGGATAGCATGAACTGGAAAGAGCTTAATCAAAAAATCACCCTTTAATCATATTCTGAGGTCCTATGACATCTCAACAGATCCTTGACAGCTTGTCAGTAAATGAAAAAGATGCATGACACTAATGGAGACACAACAGTGGTTCAGCACCATACCCGCCTGCATCCCCTGGAAGTGCCCAGTGGGAATCTCCCCATTAATCCAAAGAAACCTGAGTAATCCATGTCCATCCATGAGACTAAAAAACCACAATCCTTTTGATTTAACGCAGAAGCCTAGCTACTGTCAGCCCAACTTCCTACTTGAAAATCAATTTGCATACTCTTTGTCAAGAAAATTTGCATAATCTGTGTCACAACAAAAATTGGAAGTGTGTTGTATCAAAGAAGATTTGAAATGAAGTTTTTGAACTGCAGATAAATCATAAACTTATTTTTGCAAACTACATGAAAATATATTGCAAACTATAAAGAAGTCTACTCAAAGGAGCAAATACACAACCATGGAAAATATTTTTGTATCTGTGTAAATGCAATGAAACCCCATCAGTCTGCAGAACGCATTAAAATAAGGTTTTGTAAGAAATAAGCAAATTATAAGTTCCTAGAGTGACAATTTTCTTCCACAGATTATGCAAACATTATGTATGCTTCAAG
Organism: Pampusana beccarii; assembly: GCA_013399365.1. NCBI lineage: Eukaryota > Metazoa > Chordata > Aves > Columbiformes > Columbidae > Pampusana > Pampusana beccarii. The sequence continues at coordinate 445,780 of VWYH01007506.1, forward strand.
TAAAGTTGCATTTTATTAAAAATATAACTCATGATAAAATAGATGTAACATTTGAATAGCAATTTAGAATTTATATTATTCTTACCTTATAAAATGATATTGAAAAAATGAATTGAGCTAGCACCAGTGTATTCAATATGCATGAAATTTCTATTTAGTCTGTAAAATGCAGAGGGGATAGATAGTAGCCATTTCCCAGTACTGTAATTACTGTGTCACCATTTGTAATGCATTTATGTAAAGTACAATACCTCTGAATAACCATGTACGAACTCTCTGCATCTGGTTTAAAATCAAATCATTGATTTCAAATCCTTAACGTTGTGCTGATGTTGATGAGTACAATGTAATCCATCACTACTTTTATTTTATATAGTCAAACACAATCCCATATTCCTGTATACATTCCTTTTAGACAGACTTATGTATTATACACACCCTCTTAATGTTGTAGTTTTTAAAGAGCAGCAGACTCTTATAGAAAATGAATTCTTTATTTGTTCCCACATGCTACAAAGAAGGCCTGAACACTGGCCCAGTCATGTCTTTACTTTAGGGTTCTTTCTCATTTTTTGCAGATACATGCACTGATTTTGGTGGAGATTACTTTTATATGTTTGCTATATTTCCCTGAAAGAGCCTTAATGTTAAATCTTTGCAATGATCCCTTTTCCATACTGATCACAGCTGTTTGAATAAATGCAAATAAGTTTAGAAGGTAAATAGTCAAAATGAAAATTCTTCCCTGGCAAGCGTTCAGGTTCTCTTCTCTTCTCTTCCCGCCTTACACATGCATCACCCATCTCTCATTGATTTGTGAGATTTGGGACGTAGTCATGTATTAACTCTACTCCTTGCACACTGATCCCACACAGTCACGTTAGCGTGGCCTCAGTGATCCTGAGCTGGCTGATCTTAGTTAGCCCTGAGCAAGGCTTAAGAGCTTGTGGTCACAGCGTTTGGAGCCCAGCAACATCTGTGTGCGCTGTGTGAGCGTGGCCGGGTGAGCTCGCGGCTGCCTGCAGCAGCGTGTCCCTGGGCCCTGCCTTTGCAAAATGAGCAGATGTGTAATCTGTTTTCTCCTGGGGTCTCATAGAATTCACAGCTATCGTGGATGTGTTATACGTAGACTGCATTAAAGCTGCTGTCTTAGAATGTAAGGCTTTTGTTCTTGGAAGGTGTTAAGATATTATGAGCTTAAGGAGATTTGTCTTGAAAATAATTTAGAGAAAATTGCCCAGCGTTAATGCCTTAAAATGCCCATCATCAAATGCATGACTGCTAAATTCTCAGGCAGTATGTGGTAATGTAATAATTGATGAATCTGTGGGAAGCTCACACCTTTTTCTTCAGAGTGCCATATTAATATTCTTTTTGGATTCTTCATTAGGCTAAGGTAGTGCACGCGTGTTATTCAGTGCTAAGGAAAACTAGTTGTTATAGGTTGTAGGTAAATTTAATTTGATTATTGCCTTATTTTAATTGAAAAATATACAAACATAATGAAATTAAATGACTACAGGTTAATAATACAATGCACCGATAGTGATATTTTGGTTGGCTTCTTTTTAACTTATTTATTAGAGTTGATCATTGCAAATGATCAGAACAAAAGTATTTTGAAATGAACAAGATTCATTCTCTAGAAAACCACATCGTGAATATAAATTTACAAAGCCTCTACATGAGAATTGGTCAGATACTTTTAGTATTGCTTAGGTGGTAAACCACCTGTATGTACAATAAACCAGCTACGTGGCTGCAGTCGTTTTTTCATGTGTTCTAATAGCTCGTAAAAGAACGCGTGGGAGTGGATCTCAGAAGTGGAGACACACGTGTGGTCACGGCTTTCTTGGGGCTTCAGTTCTCAGTGTTCCTTGAGGGAGAAAATCATTTGGTCTGTTGGGCAGAACCAGATGTGGGAGCATGCGTGGATTAATGGCACTGGGAATGGTTGTATTTTGAATACCGCCTGGAACTATCAAGGCCTTAAGATTAGGAGTGTGTGTCTTTCTGATTAATTAAATAAATTGCCTTTGAGCTGACTAATAAGAGTTTCAGATTAGCTCCTTAGAGTAGCTGGAGATATTAACCACCAGAGGCGTTTTTTAGATCCACGGGGTAGTTCTAATTCAGTGTAGAGCAGAACTCAAACAGTGGTACAGAGGGATTGTATTCTCTCCAGCACCAGGTACATGTGGAGCTCCGTACCCCGTGGTCCTTCCAAAACAACGTTCTCCTTCACCTGTCACAACTAATGAGAATCCTGGGGAGAACTCCCTCAGACATTGTTTCTCATAATTTCTCACAGGAATTGGTGAGAAATAATGAGAAAAAATTTTGCTAAGTTCTCTTCTTTTTCAAACTCAAATCTTCCCTTTACTACAGTCAGTCAAAAAATTCCAGACTATTAATATGCCAGGATGTTAATGTGGCTCCACAGGATCTGTCATTTTAGTTAACATCAGCTAAGTACTTGCCTGTAGTATTTTCATCTTTTGAATATGTATTAAAAAATCACATAAGTTTTCAATACAGTAGTATACTAGCAAAAATTAATTGCTGTATATGATGAAGAAAATACATTGGTATTATATGCTGCATTAAAATAAAATTATCTCCAACTTTAAATGATATTTATTTTAAAATTTAAAACAGGTCATCTTTGAAGATGAACAGACATGGCCTTTTGCCAAAAGAACAATCAGATTTTCTGCTGCAGAATATATAGAAAATCATAACAAATTTAATTACCTGTACCACTGCTAAAGGCCCTTCATATCTTAGCACTCTTGAGATTTAGCAGATTGTATCACATCTTCCTGATTAACAATTCTGACTGAGAAATGAAACATTCAGACTTACTGAAATTAAGAAAAAAAAAATACATTATTCTATTTTAAAAGAAGACAATATGTGAACATCCTCAAATTAAAACAGTAAAACGACTTACAATAAATGTCTAAACTTTGGTGCATTTTCTCGGACTATATCAATTGTTTGTGCCATGTGAATAAATATCAGCACAGTTTTAATTTTCTTGGATCTCTCATCTCTTCAACCTTTCTTAGAGGTCAGTATTTCAGCCTGAGATTTTTTTATTATTATTTCTTTCTCGGTTTTTATCGCAGGAAAATTAGTACAATGATCCCTTTTCACAATGTCTAGACACCAACAATCCATGCAGTATTCAAAATGTCTTATTTTTCACTGGACTTCTTGGGCACTTCTGTCGTACAAGTGCGTGTTAAGATCTCGGAGGTCTGAAATGTAGTTTTTCTGTGAGGGGGTGTGAGAGGTGGCCGAGGTGCTGGAGCAGGTGGCCTTGGCCGGAGGACCCTCTGGTGGGAGCAGGGGGCTGGAGGGAGGACAGTGTTCATAGCAGAGCGCGTGAGCAGGGGGAGAGTAGCCCAACGCTCCAGGGGGAAAGGCTGTGAAATGTAAACCCACAGTTTTGCTCTCTGTTCTTTATTAACATTCCCTTAGTATTGCCTATGAGTATAAAAGTTAAAGACTAACTTTCTGGCACTATCTCAGAAGCTGTCAGTGCCTTATGATTCAGATATTGGCATTTTTTATAGGCAGAAAATAATGTATTCAACAGAGGCTCGGGGTAGGAATAAAGTCACTTGTGTCCCTCTACTGCTCATGCAGCTACGCGGGTTGCAGAATCACACAGAATGGCAGAATGGCAGGGGTTGGAAGGGACCTCGAAAGCTCCTCCAGTCCAATCCCCCGGAGCAGGAACACCCAGATGAGGTGACACAGGAAGGTGTCCAGGCGGGTTTGAATGGCTGCACAGAAGGAGACTCCACAGCCTCCCTGGGCAGCCTGGGCCAGGCTCTGGCACCCTCACTGAGAAGAAGTTTCTTCTCATATTTAAGTGGAACCCCTTGTGTTCCAGTTTGTACCCATTGCCCCTTCTCCTGTCACTGGTTGTCACTGAGGAGAGCCTGGCTCCATCCTCCTGACACTCAACCTTTACATATTTATAAACAGTGAGGTCACCCCTCAGTCTCCTCTTCTCCAAGCTAAAGAGACCCGGCTCCCTCAGCCTTTGCTCCTGATGTTCCCAGCCCCTCAGTGTCCTCCCCAGTGTCCCTGTGCTGCAGCCCTGCACACAGCAAGTGTCGCCTTTGCTCACTGTGCCCAGGCTCCTGCTCCGTGGCTTGACTGACATGTGCTTTAATGAAACATTTTTTTCCTGGAAGTGCTGCAACCCAATCACACGTAGCACCGTGTTTGATAACGGTAACTCTATTTGAGCCTAATTCTCTACTAATTCTTTGCAAGCCTTCAGTGCCAATCAGAAATAGCTTTCCAACATCCTCCAGACACCGTCCTCTCCCTTGGTTTGAGAGATTCCAGCTTCTAAATCCTGGCAGTATGTAATCATCAAATGCAATCCCTCACCTGCCTGTCTTCCCTGCCAGCTCCTCCACTGCACACCCAGCTGGCTCCATCCGCAGCGAAACATGCCAAGGGCAGGAGCTCTGAACTCCTCTGGACTTAGGCTTGCTAACAGTAACAGTACTCAGGGTTCTTTTCCTTCTGTGATAGTAATTTAAGATGAAAAGAGAAATAACATCTCATTAGTACTGAGAGAACACAGGGTGCTAATCTTATCATTGTGCAGTGCATGTGCCCTGTGCGTGGCTCACAGAGAGAGCAAGGTCTGTGCTTGGGCATTTGTCTTCCAAAGGCTTTTAACCCATGGAAAAACTGAAGCAAATAGCTCCTTAGATCCCCTTCCTTCGCAGTTAGGGCTATTCATATGCTTAATCTCAGCTGCTTTATTGGATCGAGAGTAGATAAGAACAAGCTTTGTCCCTTTAGAACTTTCTTTTGTGTCACACCAGATTTTCCTGGTGTTTCCTTCTGCTGCAGTGAGAGCATCACCGATCATTTTCCCTGCTGCCTGCCTGTGTAGCTCCCTGCCGCTGGGGAGCTATTGTGTGTAAGGGCCTGCTTCTCCTGCCGCTTACTCTGACCTGAAGTGGGAGAGGCAATGGACAGAGAGAGGGGGAATATTTTTCTGATCTGAGGAAGCAGGCACACTTGGGCACTGATAACTCTAAGGCAAGTCCCATATTCAGTCTGCTACACGGTGTGATGTGGTATCTTCTGATGTCGCATCAGAAATGGCATTATCCTTCCAAATCACCTGCTTTTCTGATCAAATGGCATTCTGAGGAGTGCAGTTTAGAGCTGCTTGTTAAGCTGCAGCTCTGACCCCAGCTCTGGCTGTGCCGCCCTTTCGTTGTGTGTATGCCCCCCAACCATTCTACGTTCATGTGGGATCCCATTTAATCTCCTCTTTTACTCATCTTCAGCATGTGCTTATCAGCTGTACTAACGTCTGTTTGCTTTCCCAGCTGCGTGTTACAGGCTAGGATTACTCTAACTTTAAAAAAATAACATTTGTTTAATTAAAAGTTGATTCCAAGCTGTCACTGGAGTGCCAGAGGCAATAACTGGAAGCATCCTGCCCCTCATTTTATTTCTTCTCTACTCTCTGAAACACTCAACACCAAGAAGAAAACTAGCAATAATAAGCCTATGAAAGAAAAAAAATAGCCGAAGAGAAAAGCAGCGTGACAGGTATGTCAGCCCCGCAAAATGAGCCACAGTATATCAGCCTATCTTAAACTAAGCACAGAAGTTCTCCCTGCTTCATTTGCCATAATATTCATGTGTCAAGTGTCATATTTATTGCTGTCTTATTTTAAGTTGCATTTTTAATATTGAAAAAACTATCATAATACCTATTGCAATATTTAAACATGGCTCTGAAAGTGAAAAATTGATTTTTCCATAGAAGTAGATTCTCTAGTGGAATTATGGCGCTAGCGAAAATGTGCTCCATTTCAGCATGCTTTAAGGTGTGTGTCTTGGATAGTGTGTGCTAATACACCTAGACGTATTGTCTGCAGGCAGTGGACACAATCCTCTGGGTGTGCAGAAATTAGATAAGGAATAATTCTTTTGTATAATAGTATCCCTTGTGTAGTCTTCTGTGCAATACAATGAAATTAATTCAGCTTCTCTCCACAGAGCTTATCTTCTGTCCCAGCATTAGGGTGTACTTCTCCTGCATTTTACCTGGGCAACAAATATTTTCTTACTTCGTTGTGTTAGGAAGTCCAGCATTGGTAATTTACAGAGCGACTTCGATTCCAGAGTCAGCCCATAACTCCATGTGTATTTTTGCAACATGCAGTTCCCAGGTTAAGTTGCACAGGCAAAAATAAAAATGCCCCGAAGTGAGCTGATCTGCACGCAGTGTGAGGTGAGGGTGGGTATAGTGCCTGTGCTGGGTACACCTGGGAGCACTGAGCGGCAGCCAGGACCCCCATCCTTGTGAGAGCTTCTGTCCGTAACTCAGGTTATTTACAGTGTCATTGATCTGTAATTCAAATATGGTATTACTCATGAGACTGTAAGTTCTTTTTGTCTGTATCTTTCTAAATATAAATGGCCATTTAACCTTTTCTTTGGGGTATTCACGACTAAGGCCTGAATGAAAAGAGAAAAATCTCTGCTGCTTACTTCAACCTGAAAAACTCATTGTCCAATGTTGGAAATTTGATTCACTTTTCACCTATCTGTGGAGAATAACTTTGCTGGCATAGTTTGTACTAGAGAAGCACTTAGCAATATGTTTGTCTCTAGTGATCTGGCCTTCTTCAAAACTTAACCAAATCAGTCTTATGGTTTTCTGCCCTTATTCCACTACAGATACTTTCTGCTCTCAGCCAGAGGTTACTATGGACTTCAATACAATCACAGTTAGACCTGAAGTTTTGTACTGGTTTGGGTTTCTATCAGAGACGTTACCAAGGATTACTGTTTATGGTGAATCACCATCTTCTAATGCTTCTCCCAAGCAGAACATGTGACACTGGGCAATTCCCAGATATATATTTCAGACTCTGTTTCCAGTTACGTGTGTTCACTGGCATAATTGCAAAGCAGAGGGACACTGAGCAGCTGCTCCTCTGCTTCACTGTTCTCTTTTTCTATATACAGTCACAGAACATTTTTGCCATATGCTTTTGTAACTTGGTCTGAGTCTCAGCGTGACTTTTGGTATCTCGTGCTCTACCCTTACTCTCCCTGGTCGCTAGAATCTGCTTAATCATCCCCTTCTCCATTCTTTGCAAACACTCCACTTATTTCTGATGTTCATCTGGGATGATCTTTATCCCTTGGTCCTGCCAGCGGTTCCTGGGTGACCACAGCCTGTCTTTGAGCCTGTGCAGAGCCATGACAGCCTCACGTGAATTCTGTGCTGATAAACAGAAACAAAGTACTGACATCCCGCTATCTCGGTGCTTAAAACACAGAACCTGATTTTTTGTTTTCTAGCTTCCTAGTCCCAGGTGGCACCAGCAGCCCTTAATTGCCATGAGCAGCCTCACCTGGGATCCCCCCTGCCCTCCAAGCTGTGGGCTGCAGAGCCCCATTTAAGCTCCAGCCTGGGCCTCAGTAGTGGTTTGAACTGTGCTGTAGCCAGGCATGCTGCTGGGGCTGCAGCTGAGGGATTTGGCTTTCCTGGCTTCACCTCGGAGCCCCTGTCGCTTTGCCTGACGATCGCTGGCCCGTGGATGGGACGTGCTGCTGCCACCGCCCTGCTCGCCTGGCGCGTTGCTGTGGGGCTGAGCTCGCTGCCCTCCCCTGGCTGCAGAGGGTAGGATGACACTTAAGAAATTTGCACTTACTTCAAAAAGCAATCCTGCTTCTCAGATGTGTGCGATGGTGAGGAAATGCAGCAAAATATTTAGAGCTTTGCGGACAGAGTACCTTGAAATTTCTTTACTAGAAAGAGGCAAAAACACTTGGGAATGGGGAACCCGGGGAAGAAGTCTGTTTTGCTCGCACGTAGCACTTCATTTTGGTAACTTCTAAATGTGCTGCTACAGCTTGGACTCTGCTGCTGGTTTATAACTATGGTTATCCTGAGTTTTGAGATGAAAGGTCATTTTGAACAGAAAGTGGTTGGGTTTTTTTTTAAGACAAAAAAATCCTATCGAAGTGCTTGTGACCAGCACTGCCATTTAATCAATTGTGTTTCACTTTGCTTTTCGATTGGCTTTGACTGAGCCCTGGCTATTTTGCTCTCAATCTTTGTGAGCAGTATATGCCTGTGGCGTATCCTCTCATGGCGATGGATTTCAGTGGAGATGTGCCTTGATCATGCAGGGCTTCCCATCCATCTGCAGTTCTGGTAGAAGCTAAAGCTGAGCTGAGTGCTACAGCGGGCTATATATATGTAGTGTAGCTGGCAGTAAATGGTGACAGTCTTTCTTCTTGGCACCACAAACCAGCAAATATTGTCAGTCTTTGCTCCATTGTATCTGAAAGGTTCTTTGATTCATGTGTGTTCCAGGTACTCAATGCAAACCACCTGGCCTGATGCAGCTCAGGTGTGTGTCACAGCCTTTCCCTTGGAGAGCATTTTGGCAGCCCAGCTCTCACTGTGTCTAGTGAGCGGGTGACCGTGGCCTCGTGGCTGTGGGTGGGCAGTGTGGATGTGCTACGGAAGTTTGGTGTGCCAGGAAAGAACTATGTAGCTCTAAGTGCAGCACGGAAGGTAGGACATCTCAGAGGACTTTTAAAGGTGAGACCGAGCTGAGGTGTGTTTGGCTTCCCTAGTAAATCTGTGTTTGTGTGCCGGATGGCCAAGTCCTCTCCTGTATTTGTGGTATTTCCTTCCAAACAACACAGCTTTGTAGTGCTTGGGTAGTCTTCTCTAGCTCACCTACTTGCATGGTATCCATTATGGCTCTGTTGGAGCTCCTTAGTCTTTCATCTGTTTTTCCTCATAATGCCCCCAAGACTTGTTTTCTTAGTTTTAGAGCTGGAGAACTGGAATAGACAGTCAGCGGGAAACAGGCCAGCTATTCTGCACAAGTTATGTTTTGCATTGGTTTTATGTGATACTCTTTAAAATATAATTAAAAGCTTTATTGTTCCTTGATTAATATGCTGTTCTGTTTATAGTATAACGCCACATTATTCATATTGTTCCTCAGCCATTTTACAAATATTTCTATGCTGTGTTTATTTTGGCAACTGCTGCCAGATGTTGACTATATGAACTCTTTCCAGCTTTTTAAAAGCTGCATTGTCATTCTGTCTAGAAGATGCATCCATGCCAGGGTCCCATGATGTGAGGAACTGCATCGTCACCTGGGAGACCTGGCCTGCCCCCCTGAAGTGATGGGGAGCAGAAAGGGGGTCAGAGCGCAGGGTTTGGGTTTGCCCTGCCATCTCCCAGCACCAGGACTGGTGATGCAGCCAGGGTCTGCCCATTCCTGGCTGCCACCTCCCTGTGCTGCTGGTCACCGAAGGTTTCTTATCGAGGGGAGAGCAACACAGGAGAGAGGTGATAAAGGGAGTGGAATGACCAGCTCTACCCACATCAGAGATGATGCGGGCTGAAACAAACCTGAGGAGGTGAACCAGGGGTTTCAGCATAGCTCTCAGTTCTATGCAGCCCCAGATGGAGAGGAGCGTGGGTGTGGAAATGGGCACGGAGTGTCCCCTGGGCTGCCGTGCCTGCCTTTGCACAGCAGTCAGAGCCAAAGGCTTTAGAAATCCAAAGGAGCAGCAGGGCAGCATCGTGTTTTCAGTGTTGTGTGAATACATGTGCGTTAGTTTGAATTCCACAACATGAACTTCCATTTAAATATATGATGTAGGCCAAGTTTTTGGGTGGTGTGCATTGGCAGGGCTTGTACAATCAGATACAAATCTCGTCCAGAGCTTGTAGCTTAAGGGATATATTAGACACATTAATAAATGCTTCTGATGCTTTTGGGGGGAAAAACAGCTGGTTTGTGTTGGATTCTGCGGCCTACATAATCTTCTTTGGTATTCTGTGTGCCAGGGGTTGAGCCTCATTGTGCTGTGTGAAGGATAGGTTCTCTCTGGAAAAGTGAAGGGAAAAACAAGTAGTGACTTGACTTCTTGTATAGTGTGATTGGGGGGGGGGGGGGGGCGCTGTTTGTGTTGTGGTGGTGGGGTTTTGTTTTTTTGTGGGGGTTTTGTTGTTTTGTGTGCTTGGTTTTTTTCCTTTCTTCTTCTGTGGACCTTTTGCTCTGAGCTTCAAGACAGAGAATCCATCATAACTGCTTTCTGTTTAGATCTGGACATAGGAAAACTGTGTGGAAAGCCTGAAATATGAGGCTACTGCGAGCATTGATACCCTTCACAGACTCTGACACCTTTTAAATGACCTGTCTAGAGCAGATAGGAAATTTGAGGCTGCCAGGCAAAACAAGTGGAACAAAAACAACAGTGTCCCTTCCAGGCATCTGCACTTCTGTGCAGTGGCTATCACTCTTGGGCTTTCAGGGCAGAAACTGGCCGTGAAGAACAGTTGGCACGTATCACCCATCCCATGGCTCTCTGGTGTTAAATCAAGCCCTTCATTCTTTGCAGTGTTTCTCACTTTCTACTGCTGCTGGTAACCGTCAGAGTAAACGAAGAAGTCATCTGCTGCAGTGTGTTTGTTTGGGATAGGCTTTTCCACCAAATGTAACATTAGAAAACATAATTTGATTGTTGCCAGTTAACAGACTGGCCATGCCTCTGGTAGTTACAGGGATTAGCGGTCTTTATTGTCCATCATTTGAGATCTTTATATTGCTGACAGGCTGCAACATGGAGGACCAGATAGTCCATTTGTGTGCTGCGAAGCACTTTCAAGAGGTCATTGTGCTGTTGAAACCAGGTATGTAAAATAAGTCATCTAAGGTTTTGCAGGCTGTAATTCCGTGAGCAAATACTGTAATTCTCATTATATTAGAGCACAAAACTGGTTAACGGACATTCTGCAGCATGTCCAAAGGGACTGGAAGCCATCTGAACAGCAAATTCAGATTCCACAGCCAAATGCACAGACCATAGTAGCTCAAGGCTGAGGATATGGCCCCTGTAGGCAACTGCAAGTGCTGAAATCCACCGTGATGCCCCATGCTTGGGAGGTCTTCCTGTGTTAAGGCGGATCTCTTCTCTCTCCCACTCCCAAAAGCAGAGTGGCTGCAGTCTGGGGTTTTTATCTTCTCAGTCTTTCACCACGTGTGAGCCCTGCTCGCCGGCTGTCCGTGTGAAGGCCCAGCCCCGGCCATTTGGCTGTTTGTAGGAGTGAGGGTGGGAGGCAGAGCCAGGGAGCCCTGGAGCTCACCGGGAATCACTGTGATTGGACTTTTATCCCGTCCTTGGTAAAGTGAGGCTTCTGGCACAGGCAGTGCCTGAAGCTCTGTCTCTCCAGGTACTCTTTCATTTAGGCCCATCCATGTCCTCTTTGAGTTTTGTATTGCTGACTTATTCTGGCTTTTGTCTAGGTTGAGCTAATGTGAATAAACACCAGTTTGTTCCTTTCCTTTTAAACCTAAAAAACAAAAACCACAGCACGAATCAACCTAAAATAATTTTATATTTGGCTGGATGTGTTGTAAGCAGTGTTACATTGTCTAAGGGTCCTGTAAAGAACAGACTAAACAAATCACCATTTCGGTTATATACACTCTTCAGCTGTATTATGCATATCCTATCTTTTTTCTACCAGTCACTGTTTTGTTACTGGGTTGGTTTGTTTGTTTTTGTTTTTTGAGAGAGAGAGATATTTCCTCTTAAACATGTTTAAACAGGCCATGGTTTAAGTTTTGGCATTGACATGAGCCATACTTATGGCATTGCATGTATTAATACTTACACAGCTTTTGGAGCTGTGCTGGGGGCTGAGCTCTGCCCTGCTCAGACACCCAAAGCAACACCTTCCCTTGAACTGCAAGGGGGAAAACTCTCTTCACCTGCGTATTTTAGGAGGAAAGCGGGTGTCCCAAAATATTAGAGGAATTATCATCAGATAAGTTGTGATAGCAGAGTCCATTGGTGAATGGGATGCCCTATACCTTCTTTCCAGCCTCTCTGGCCACACTGAACTAGCCCATGGCATGGGGTCTTATGTGTTGAAGATATTTTCTCCAGAGCAGAATCATAGATAGAATCGTAAGGACTTTGGGAGAGGGGAGAGGAAGCTGCGCTGATTTGTAACACCCAGATGGCAAGGGGTTTTGTGTTCCCCCTTCTTTGACTCACTAGCTAATTTCATCATAGAGCTCATGAGGTCTGAATAGAGAAAAAGCATGCCCAACCATTTATTCAGTGTGCTACTAGTTTGCATATGCTGCATGTTTTATTTGAAATTAAGTGCTTTCATTTGCAATATTTCTGTTCCTTAATTAGGTTTACTGATTGCTAATGTGAAGAAATGTATTCTTTGGTTTTGAGGATAATTTATGAAAACAGCCTGTGCAATATATATATATATTTTAGTGTGGAGGCTGGTTCATGGCATTTCTTTCAGGACTCAGCTTTTCTAAAGTAACAGTGCTAAAACTGTAATATGTGTTGGTTTTTTTCCAGATATTGGATAAGTTCTGGCATCTGAAGGAAGGTTCTTTTTTTTTTCCTTATGGAAAATAGTTGACATCAGAAAGATATGGAGATAACACAAGTGTTGTATATGCCTGTCATCTTGTTGTTGTTGCAGCTGTTATTTTTTCCCTCAAACCAGCTCTATGAAGCCAGTTCCAGAAGATACATGCATTTTTATCATCAGTAAAAGCTCACTCTAGAGACTCAGTTTAAAAGGTAATTATTTCATCAGATATGAATAGACATTACAGTATCTTCCCAAAACAGTATCAACAAAACTAGACTTTTCTCTTAAGGCTACTATTGTACAGAAGGTCTTGTAACAACAGAGGTACTGGCTGGTATCTGGGAAAAGGGTTTAATTCCTGTTTTCAAAGTCTTCTGAAGCTACTTGTTCTTGTTACTATTTTGGGACCTCATCAGTTTATTTTAAGCATCTGTGGATATGTTAAGAGTTCTTTTGCTTCCTTCTGAAGTACATTTGCCCTCTTGCTTGGCTTATGGTGCAGTTTGTTGGGGTTTTTTTTCTGGGGATTGTGTCAACTCAGGAATGTAAGTGACTGTGTGATGGATGCTGTGGCCAAGGCTTGAACGTGCAACTGATCAGGACTTGTTTCCCTATCACTGACTCTGGCAGCAAATGAAGCTGCTTTTTGCTTGCCCCGGCAAGCTCTGGTTGGCAGCCACAGTGATGTGTTCCAGGCTCAGACTGCAGCCTGCGTTTCTAGGCAGAGACTAGACAGGCAACTCTGCTGATTCAGAAGAAACACATTTAGCATCCGAAAGCCTGAAGGGGAAAAAGGCTGAACTTAAAGCACAAATCAAAGAGTAGTAGCCAACACTGTTGGTCTTGTTCTTTTGAATTCCTAAATGCAGAACCTCTAGGGCACCCCTTTAGGATGGGATGGTTAGTACTAGCCTTGTTAGAAGCTGTGATATTTCTCATTACCATTAAGATGTAATGATGGCATAAATAACAGCATAAATGAAATGCCACAGCGAGATACCGATATATTGTCAGCCAAGCATCCAACATGTGGTGCCTGGCCCTCAGAGCCCTCCCCAACCGGCCAGGGAGAGCTGGCTGCAGCTTGGGTGTGGGTTTGCCCTCGGCTGCGCAGGTGGAGCAAGGAATATCTCAGATGTCTGATACCCCGCAGTTGCCAGGAAGGTTGTGGTTTCCACTGTGGAGGAGGAGGTCTAGGAACCTGTGAATGAGAAGGATGTTGGATCTCTAACCAGTTTCTCTGCTAAGTTGGTGCTACCCTTTTGGAATAAACTATTCCAGTACATTAGAAAAACAGAACAAAACAAAAAACAAACAAACCAAAAAACAAACAAACAAACAAACCCCCCCACAAACAAACAAACATGTTTTAAAATACACACACGCACAAAAAAACCTTCAAAAAACCACCAGGCACTTTTTAATGGCCAAGAAACTTCTAACCAGTGTGGGCTCAGCAAGCTCTGAGTAGCCAGCTGGGCCGTCCTTTTAGTGCCAAAACCGTTTTCAGTTCTGTCAGTGAAGATTTATTTAACGAGTTGCTCTTTTGTTGTTTATAAGATGAATCTCCTATTAATGACAGACAGGGAATGTTTCTGATTGCGTCCTTGTGCCAATTGGAATTAAACTACTATCAACCAAAGATGCTTTTAATTGGGTAGGGAATCCTCGTGTGTGGTGCTGGAAAAGGCCCCAGCAGCGATGTGGCTGTGGGGTCAGTACCTGGGGCTCTTCCCTGGGTTTAGCAGGGATGCAGAGCAGGTGGTGTTTGATCTCACCAAACATGAGCTTCCAGAACACCAGCGCTCCCCTTGGGGTGTTGATATCTGCAGGGGCAGTTTACTCCTTGCTCTGTGGAAGAACTCACCCAGGAGGTGTCTCGTTGCCTGGGCGCAGAGCAGGGCTGTACAGGAATGGTTTTGGGGCCAACACGTGCTACTACTGAAAGATGATTATTCCAGCGCATTGACCAGAGGGAAAACCATGTCTCCTTCTGCCAGCGCTTGAGTTCTGGAAAAGGGTTTGGCAGAAATGGGTTTGTTACCTCCATGGTCACCACGATGATTTTCTTTGTTTAGCTCTTTATATCAAGGAAATTCCATTATCGCCTAAGAAAGCATTTGGTCTTATTAGCTTAGTTCTATTAGCTGAAATTATATATTATGATGCGTTTTGGAGTCCTGTTTCTAAGGCATTAAGTTACTTCCTATCATTTAACTCCTTAAATACTGTCAAATATCCAGCAGATGTTATCAGGCAAAAAAGACTCAAAATCAGCACCGTTGCAACAAGGATGCTTGTTACAGATTTTAAACTAGAAAAGAATGATTGCCGTGATGTTCCATATCGACTCGGGTTTTCTTCACGGTGGGTTTTCAGTCTGCAAACCATTCTGGACAGAACCAAATGTGCGAGTGCAACCGTGGTTCCCAGTGTGAAGTGCTGGAGTCAGCGCTGCAGCCCTGGGGCTGTTTCTCAGTCTCGTGTTTGAGATTATAACCTTGAAAACAGGCAACAAGTGCAGAATGATGCAGTGATGTCTGCCGAAGCCTGCGGGCATGCAGGAGCAATAACAGCAGCCTGAGCCCTGCCGTTTGTCTTGGAGGGTGCCTCTGGTACAGAAGCACAAACACCTGAGGGTGATTCCCCTTCCCTCTCATGGAAACAGTTACACCATTGCAGGGCAGTTTGTGCACTATAATGTCTGGATGTAGAGCAAGGAGCGTGGGCTGTGCTGCTGTAACCCTGTGGCGGTGTGAGGGCCTCTGTCCACCCTGCCTGTTTTAATGGGAATTGACACCCCTAACGAGAGGAGTTTTATCAGCGCACAGGCAGGAGCAGTTTTGAGAAATAGCATCTCTCTTTTGCATGAACGATGGAAAAAAAAGCCTCTCAGTTTTGTCACAATCGGTGTCTTTTCTAATAATTTAGAAGCTTGAATTACTTACATGTGGAGCTAAAATAGCTCTAAGTGCATTTTTATTGCCTGGCTCTGGAGCTGCCATTTACAGGTTAACAGCCCTAATGCTTTTAAATAATAGGAAAAGGACTATATGTAGTACAGTGTTAGAAAAATGATATATGTCCTGGTATTTGGACACGAGGAGAGCACTAAAAGCCCTGCCCTGTTTTCTACAGAATATTTTCTTTTGAAGGTCCTGGGTTGTTTTAAATATCTTCCAGTGGAGTAGTAAACATTGAGAGACTTTGAATGTGTAAAAATGCTGTTACATAAATCTTATTATGAAGAATATGAAACTACTCATGTATAACCGTCTACTGTAAATATAAGTATACCAATTTTGTGGTATATTTCAATATCCAGAATTAGTTTCTATACTTTTTTTAGTAAGAATATTATTCTTTCTTTTCTTCCCCTCCTGACTCATGCTTTTGGTGTATTTAAGAAACTAAAGTTGGGGAGATAGTGCACTGGAGAAGC
The DNA here is from genome assembly GCA_013399365.1 of Pampusana beccarii. Taxonomy (NCBI): domain Eukaryota; kingdom Metazoa; phylum Chordata; class Aves; order Columbiformes; family Columbidae; genus Pampusana; species Pampusana beccarii. Next base: position 461,676 of record VWYH01007506.1, read on the forward strand.
AGTAGGCTCTGGGATGTTTCGCATGTGGGAAGACAGGTGCTAAAATTACCAAGATATGATTGTTTTTATTATTATTCAAAAAAGGAAGTAATGAAATTCACAAGCTTCTGAACTTTATTCGTAAACGCCAGGGTACTTCAGCGGAGATGAGGGTGAGAACGTCCTTGCTGTAGCTGAGTGAGGCACAGAGGCAAAGTGGCTTGTTTCGGTTTGCACAAACTTCATTGCACAGGCAGGAGAGATCCCCAATCTCTCCATCTACGTTCTTCATCTCCGGGCTCCCTCCTGCCTTCTGCAGGCTCGTGCTGACCCCAGCAGCACAGGGGCTGAGGAAAAGAGGCTTTTTCCCCTCTTCCTCCAGTGCACAGAGGTTGTTGCACATTATAGCCGTAAAATCTTATAGTCTGAACTTTCAGCAGAAGCTGGCTATTTCTTTGTATATTTAAAGACATTCACTGGTCTTTCCTACATGTACCTCCTTTAAAATTCATATCCCTCCCTTTAAATACAGAGCTCATTTCATACTTCTGGCTTGTTGGAAGAGGCTTTGCTTTTAGGCTTTAGCTGTCCCCATTAAGTTAGCGAATAAGCAAAACCCTGAAAGCTGAGATGAAAACCTTTCCATATCAAATGTTCTGTGGTGCCTCAGGAGTGGTGTTTCATGCATTTCCCTTCTGTCAAGCGGCACCTGGTCTAGATTCTCCTGCCCGGGTTGCACCGGACTCTCTCCTCTTGCTAAATGACCTGTCCTTTGGGGTAGACTATGGCTGTGGTAGTTATTTTTCAAAGAAAAGTCCATGTCTTCCACCAAAAATAATCTTACGTTCAATGCTGAACTTAGTCAAAGCCTGTTCTTCTTTGTGGTTTTCTTGGGGTTTTTGTTTGTTTGTTTTAAAATAGCTTTTATGGAAAAGAAGCAGCATCCTGAATCTGTAATACTGGGCTTTAAGGAAACCTATCTAGTTGCCTGTTCATCAGTTTTTGCTACGTTTAACTCCTGAAAATATTTTTATAGGTCCCTGCATCAGTATTGAGACTTGGTTGGGCTTTTTGCATCTTTCTTAATATGAACATGTCTTAAACTGGGCAATTAGCACTGCACATAATACTGACCAAAACTGAGGCTAGCACTATGCTATTTGATATGAAAAAGGGTGACTATTTCAAAAGCAAGCTTTTTCTTGTGTCTCTCATTGTAAAAAGTCGTCTGTACTGAGCTGATGAACTAATCTTTCTTCTCTGTAGTATAATTCCCAACATATTCTAGCCTTTCCCATTTCCTTCAGCAAAACCTTAATCGTGATGTATTTTGCTTTTCTGATAGCCATTAGATGCATAATTGGTGTTTCTTAAATCCTATTAAATTACCCAGCTGGTTATCTGCTTCAGCAGATCGTTTGGATCGTCTTGCATGTTACCTGCTATGAACAGTATCAAGCAAGCATCCCATCTTTCTGCAGCCATTAAGTAAGGCACATGCAATTTCTTCCAGACAAATACATTGCAGCTCTTTCAGATTCCCAGTCATTTATTCAAACTCAATATTTTTTTAATGACTCCCCTTCATTTTTTTTTTAATTCTCACTCTTGAATTGCATATTCTTAATGATTGCACAGCTAAACCCATGGAATTTCCTTTCTTGTGCACACTGTGTATCTTACAGAGGATGATCTGCCAGGGAGGTGTTTGGGTGCACAAGGAACAAGCTCTTTGGAGATTGCAATGCAATTTTCACCCTCTTGTGACCTTTTTTAGTGCCTTGTGTGCTCTCTTGCCTGATATTCTTGACCCACCAATTGAGAAACAGTATCGTGGACAGTTCACACAAACAGTAAACAGATTTTTTCAAGTTTAATGAGCCTCAGGGTATACCCTGTTTGATACTGTTTTCCATGGTCTTTTGCTGCTTGTTGTGAAGAGAGTCTTTGATGGTGAGTGCATGTAATAATCCTCATAAAGTCAGGGTTCTCTGCACTGAAAAACCTTCGATGAATTTAGTGTAATCCCCTTGCCAGTCAGACTTCTCCCCACGCTCCTCAACTTTTGGCCAAGGCGTCGCCGGGTCTCTGTTTGCATTCAGTCACTGCCCTCTCAGATGAGCATTTCGAAAAGCAGGCCAGTCGTTAAAGTACCCCATCACCTTCCCACCATCAGGCTTCGTTCACGCATTTATTTTCCTTGGGGCTCATCCCCAATGTTTAGCCAATTTCAGTCAGGGAAAGTGAGATTTCTGTGCAAATCTATGGTTTTTAAACAAAAAGGTGATAAGATTCAGCATAAAGTTTCTTGAGCGCGTGAACCACAGGGCAGTAATACATGCTTGTATCTTCCAGTCCTGCACTGACTATAGGTAATAGGCTGAATTAAGACATCAGATAATTGCCCTAAGTGAAGAAAGATAAAACAATTCATGAGGGGTGCAGTCCACACAGTGAATATTTTATTTATATGCTACCTGTGCTGAGCTGAGCAGTACAGATTTGGATTCTCTTTTTCTGCCTTACACTTCAAAATCTTACTGTGGCCTTTAGCAATAAGGCAGCACAGAAATAATGAGTTGGGGCAAATTCATGGCTGGTATAAGTGGTACTGCCTTTGTTGATTACAGTCAAGTGGCACCAGCTTGTGGTAAGTATGAAGTTTGTTTTTATTCAGTAACTTTTGTTGCTTTCTCAAACAACATTGCTCAGGATCCTTCCCCAGACCTGTTACTTTATTTTCACTGCCTCTTCCTCTGTGCACTAACCAGTGTTTTAAAAACCCTTCAAGCCTCCGTCTATGCAGTGAACCCCCCCTCAAAGCCGAGCTCTCCCACAGCTGGCTCAGGCTGTCTTGCGCAGACTGTGCAGAGTGAGTTATACCATGGCCGAGCCAATGTTGAATCCAACCACAAATGCAAACTGCGTTTTTGGTTTTTTGCTAGTGCTGATGGGACCTTCAGGCTTTATTCTCCTCGGCTTTGCCGATAGTAGCCAGACAGCAGAGGTCCCGGTAGCGTTCCCCATCCCAGCTCTTGGCAGAAGAGGATGCGTGCAGACCCCTCAGCCTGGGTTGCAGAATGCTGCTCCTTGTCCCCGCACCTGGCAGGGCTGTCACCACCCGGCTGTCTCTGAAACCTTCCTGTGCCTAGGAGAGATCGGGGCTCCGTTGGCATGACAGGCTTGTGCACCAGGTTCTTGCCTTCAGACTTACAGGTGATTTAAACTGTCTAAGAAAACACCTTTTTGCATCACACAGGGCTTGTCTGTTGCCCTTTTATAAACTTCTCCTTGCATTGCATGGATGAGAAAACATTCAGTTTGAATTCTTTATTCTGATAAAACACTGCTTTATATTTTGTGTGTGTGAAGGTTTGTTTCACTGTGTTTCTGAGAGCAAGCCCAAGGAAACGGGCAGGCAGGGAAGGAGGCTCTGGCTGAGATCCGGGGTACCTGTGTTAGGCACCTGGGTTAGCTACAGGCTTCACTGGCGTTCTGGTCCCCAAATTTCAGTCTGTGCAAGCGGCAACTGGCGCGTGGCTGTAACCCCCGGGGAGGCAGGAGGGACCCTGGGCAGTGAAGCATCCCCGCTCTCTAGTGCTGTGGTGTACGCTGGCTGTGACTGATGAACAGCAGATGGTTTTCTGTTCTGGATGAAGTCTAAAAGCTGTTTTCCTTCTTTACCTAGGGCTTACTTGAAATTTTAGTTAATTTTGTGCTCTGTAGTATTTACAGGCAGGGAATACCTTAGAAGTACTTGTTCATCTTTGCAAGGTGTTTTGGAAGTTCAATAAAGAACAGAGACTGAGAGACAATCCATGGTGCTGTAAAAGCAATCACAAAAGCTATTACAAGGATATAACGTATGAAAACATTCCTTTGTTCGGTTATTAATGGAAAGGTTTATCTTTATGCCTTGTTGCTTTCGCAAGCTGTGGACATGATATCCTTAGTCTAAAGCAACTTTGCTTACTTCTACCACCTCTAACTCATCCACAGCTGAAAAAGCTGAAAAACACCTAGGGAAAAAAAAAGGTGTGGGGCTGAAATACACTTGTTATGAGCTCAGTGCTTGTGTTAAGTCGCTGTCCGGTGAAGCAGCCACATAAATGGCACTAGTTGTGTGGCTTCACGGGAAAACCTTTGCTTACTGGTATAGGTCAGCTTGTTTTTAACACCACCAAGCGTCTCCTGCTGTGGTCAGATTGTCAGAGTGGTGACACATTTGGATCACGGACAGCGCTGTGCGCGGAGTTTCTTTTCAGCTGCAAGCAATGTCATCATGGTCAAGGCTTTCTACGTGTTGAAAACGGTGAAATCCTTTAATGCACAAGATGAAGGTTATTTATGCATTTAATGTTTATGGTGGATGTACTTGGGGAAGAGAGAAAGCCTATGTTCAGTGGTGAGAATGTTCTATTTATAATTTTAATTCCTTGCTAAAGGTTTATGTGTCCAACTGTAGAAGAACCATGAATGTCAATTAGTTTAGTTTCTCTTCCTGGTGTATTTATTAAGTCAAACTTGTGCATATTCCAGTAGTATTAAATTCATCTCTTTGCAAGAGGAAAATTAATCCATATTCTAAAAATACTTCAGTAGTTTTATTTTATTCTGTTATTTTAGTAGATAAGATTGGTTCCTATCAGCAAGAATTCAAGTAGCCCATTTTAGAGTAGGTTGCCCTCATAAATTATATCCTCCTAGGAGGAAGAGCAAATCAGAAATAATAAAAGAGCTCTAGCTGGGGAAAAGGCTAATAATGTCACTAACCTCATGATTTCAAGTATGGAAATTGTCTTACAATGTGAAATTCATTATGTTTAACATTCATGATACTGCTGGACTGCTTAATGAGAAACAACATAATTGATTTCCATAATGAGCCATCTACCAGAAAAATATTTAGGGGAAAATTGTATGTTGGCCGTCTAAAGAATTTTTATAAACATAATTTTGCATGCTATTCAAAACAGCAAACTTAACCTTAGAATCATTATTTTTTTTAATATAAAAAAATTAACTGGTATCGTAAGTGAACATGTCCTTGTGGAAAGTAACAGCAGGGATCTTAACACGGGCAGCTCTCTTTAAATTTCAAACTTTACATCAGAAGCTGGAACACCTCCCCCCCTCCATCAAAATAAGTGTTATTTCAATTAAAATCACGTCGTATTTTTTTGTGTTGATTTCATTTACAGTATTTGCTGGAGTTCGCTCCCTCTGTGTTTATGGACGCGATGTCCATGCAGCGGGTCAGTGTCACAGGGCCCTGCTGGCACTGCTGTGCCTCCTGCTGCAGGTGTCAGCTGCGGAGCGCAGGTCAGGTACGTGCTGCCATCAGCACATGTCCGTGGAACACCCAAAATCCTCATTTCTGTGTCTGTGAACAGTGAAATGCTTCAGAACCTGAGGAAATGGAGGCCCTGGGGAAAAGGAGCTTTCTTGGGGTGATACTCAGCCTTGTGTGCTTGCTCTGGGCAAAGATAGGACCAACACTGAAAAAAGCACTCAGATGCCCCATACAAATTTCTACTTTAAACTATGTTTTAGAGCTGCTCTTAAGAACACCACTGCACATTTAGTGGTTCCCTGTGTGAAGATTCAACTATTGCCAAGTGTCTCCATGACACTACTCCTGAATGTGGATACTCATTCTTAAATCGGTTCTTGATGTACAAAACTGACTGGAATGATCTAGTACTCAAACCATATGAAGGGCATGAGCCTGGAGGCCTCTTAGCAGAGTCCAAGAGTCTCCGTTACCTTGACCCAACGTGCAAGATGCTGTGCACAGAGCCAGTAAAGTGCGTACCCAGAAGGCAGAGGGACCGTAATAAGGATTAGCAGACTTCAGCAGAGCTTTTTAGTACACATTAAGATGCTTTATAGGCATTTACGTTTGCCATTCGATATTGATGAATAATCCTGTAGTAGGCATTAATAAAGGAAGGGCTCAGTCCAGAGATGATGGCCTCTGACACCTCGCTCCTGTTTGTGCTGAGGCTGCCACTCACGGATCCAAGGAGACTCATTTTCTTCCACCAAAACAATTTTGAAGCTGAGGTAAGACCTGCCTCCAACAGGCTGGAGCCTTGCCACCTTAGACTTTTTTAAAGATTCATACACTTTAAGATTAATACTCCTGTTTATTGATTAGTTTTGGAAGTGTCGTGTGCAGTATCTCTATAACGCAGTGGTTTTGTTCTATTATGTTTCACTCATTTGTTGAATTCCATGTTGTGTTGCTGCTGAAGAAAATGAATCCTAGGAATATCTTCCACGCCGAGTTCCTTGAGCTCTGTTGCTGGCCAGCTGATGTCTGGAGGGCCACTAGAACAAGTTAGGAAAATGCTGCTTGAAACTCCCACGGATAACTCCAGGGGTTGCTCCAGTAGTCTCTGAAGTACTGCCCATCCAGGCTGGCTTCCCTTGCTGGCACTGGGCAACCCCATCATAGCACTGTAGAGGCAGCATAAAAGAGTTTTTCAGCAAAATCATGGTTCTGAAGGAGATTCCCAGCCACTGGCACTCTCAGATGCTGTAGTTTTTATGCAGCTGCATTCAGCGGTAGGCTTGTGATTATACTGAAATAAAATGTTCTGGTTAAATTGTTTTGACTTTGAAATAGTCCACAACTGAAAACCCTAGGGGGAAAATGAGCATATAATTTTCTCGCTATTTTAAACCACATAAGCACCAAGAAAAATCGTATGATTCATTTATTTTGGAGTATGTTGATTAACTAGCAATTAAAGCTTTATAGTATTTTCTTTATGGAACAACAAAGGCCAGTTTAATGGTTTTACTTTAGTTTCGGCTCATTGGACTGGCTTCATACCTGGAACAGACAGATAAACGCTCTGAAAGCACATGAAGTACCTGCATGCAGCTGAACGTGGCCCACTTAGCTCAAAAATGTGATGAGTGTTCACAGAAGGAACTTCCATTCATAGCATCTGGTTCCATTACATTCAGCCCAATCAAGCCATGAAATTGAAATTAAATGACTTTTGATGGTGATAATGTTATAAGAATGAAAGCAAGACTGGGGGAAGGGAAATATCTGCATGGCGGAAGAGGCTCTTGGTGAGGACAAGCTGTGTAAAATGCCTTGGAACTGTTTGACGTAAACGGCCGGATGCACGGCAAGATGAACTTGGAACAGTTTGACTTATCCAAAGGGCATTTCACCTGCTCTTTAGAATCCAGATTGTGTCTGTAACACAGCATTGTAGCATAACCTCCTCCTGCAAAGGCTCTGCTGCCCACTTCAAGTCTCTTTGGGGGTGACACGTGAGGGCCCCCCCACCCTGCAGCTCCTCCTTCACCACCCAGCTGTGCTCTCCTGTGCTGCAAGTCCTGTTGCTGCGCTGTGTTCTCCCAGCTTGCGGACACGAGTCCTGCTGCCATGCTGAGCCGTGCGGCAGCGGGGGGTGTTGTGTGGGCTGGTGGGGGTAAGATGGCAAAATGGAGAGAGCGGGATGAAAAAATTTGGTGCGGCTTCTAAGTCTGTATGTTTTTGCCACCTTTTACAATAATCTTCATTCACTGTGCAGCCATGGTTTCCCAATGAAATGTATGCCGTAGGATAGGTACATAGCGGAAATGTACTGTATGCATAGTATAGCATAATACGCGTAATGTGTAATGCATTATATAATGTATTTTTATTTTAAATTTTGCATGATATTTAAAATAAGGAACTTAACGTTTTTAAGTATTAGGGTTTGGAAGGCAGAAGGTGTTCCTGTCTCTGTTGTCAATTAGCCGCTGAAAACATGAGGGCTGTGAAGCTGCTGACCTGCTCAGGACAGCCTGTGAGTCATGTGGAAAGACATGACCTGCACCGCTCTCATACCCCAGGTAACTGCTGGGAATTGTGGCCGGACCGTTTCCCAGGCTGAGCTGCCAGGTCTATGGGAGAGCTGGGCTCTGCTTAGGGAAACAGGGATATTGTAGAGGCTACGGACACACCACTCAGCTTTACAGATGTAGCCGCTGTTTCTGCTGTGCAAAAGTTGTCATAGCTCTGGGTGACATCTTGGTGCCGCAGTTTTCTGTCAGTAAAACAGCAATGTCCTCCTGTGTCTGAGGACTTGTTTTCAAGAGGCTGGTGATGGGGATCAGCAATGAGAAGTCGTTGTCCCAAACAGTCTGCTTGGGGTGTCCCCAGTTCATGCCTTGACTCACGGCCTGCTGTGACAGCAAAGAATCACTGTCCTGCTGTTCCTCCTCTTGGGGCCAAGCTCTTGGCAAGGCACTGGCATCAGGGCAAGCTTGCTTTCTGTTGAAGCAAGAGAAAGAATAGAGGATAAAAACACAGAAGTGCTAATGAAGTTATTGTAACCTTATTCATATCTAGATATGTAAAAGGTTCTGAAAGTTTTTGAATACTTCTAACTGCAGAGTTATTTGCAATAGTTGTCTACATCTCCTGCTAATGTTGCTAGAGCTGTTGGCACCCTGCCACACAGACACTGAATGGATGCTCTTGTCACGTAGGATGAGATAACCTCTGTCTTCTGGCTCCTCAGAGCCAGGTTCGGCTCAGGTACAGAACCAGGTGTCTGCTCACCTTTTTGCTACCAGGAAAGAGCAAAGGGTCCAGCAGCTGTGTGGGTACCAACAGAGCGCCCAGCAGGGAAGGCAGAGGCTGTTCGTGCCCCCAGACATTGCAGGGCTGGGATGCGTGAGGGCTGGAAACCTCGTCAGTGGCAGGAGCACCCTGACGTGGTCCTCAGCAGACCTGACAGCACCAGGCCGGGCTCTGTGCTGGTGTCAGCTGGTGTAGCCGAAGGCTGGGTGGTTGCACAGCTTGCTCAGGGTGCCTGGGCAGATCGGTGCTCGTGGAAGGAAGCACATCTGTTGGGCTGCTCCCTCATCTAGTGCTGTGCTTGTTGCGGAGAACAAGTGCTTCATCTGATGTCTCTAAATATCTCATTGCCTCTGATGAACTGCACTTAGCCAGCAGTTTTCCTAGTCCTGAACCAAGCTGCATGCAGCTGTTGTTTCCTGTTCGTGCTCAGTCACTGAATTAGTCACCTCCACAGATTTTTTTTTTTTTCTGAACAGTTTCTCTGTTGCTTTTTTAACCAGCTTCCTAATATTTCTGTGATTGTAGGGGAAGGATTTATTAAACATAATCCATCCAGGCTTACATGTATCCACCTCAGGTCAGCTGGTGGGCTTGCTGTCACGCAGCTCTCGAGCAAGCCGGCTCCCACTCGCTCCTGTCCGCAGTAAGGGCTGGGGTGCGCTCACCTCGAACCCTGACACTCCTCCTCCTCCCTTCTTCAAACCACCGTGGAAACAAAATACCCATAGGTGAAAAGGTTGGATGTTCTACCTCTGCGTTTGCTGCCCTCTTGGTGAGTCAGGACTTTATTGAAAATTATGACAAGTATAATAAATGATGAAGAGATGTCAAGACAGGAGAGGATGGGCAGTGTTTCTACTATGTGTAGAGTTTCTCTCTTTGACAAAGGTGTATTGCTGGTTTGGGGTTTTTTGGGGTGTTTTTTTTATTTTCCTGAGTGCATTAGAATAGGCTGTTTATTTTTCTAGGTTAGTGGGTAAGATCTCATGCAAATTGTTCCTGAAAACATGCTGGCTTTCCTTGTCCGGGAACAGCATGCCTTTTCATGTCTATATTTAGCTTCCTCGTAAACACGGACAGTTCCTAAAAACCAGTGTCTTTCCCTTTACACAGCTAAGTCTGCCAGAAACCAGTCCGGAGAAAGCAATTTCATTTACCACAGGGTTTCTCTAGCCTCACTATTTTTGGAGGTGTTTTCAAAGGCAAATGCACAGAAAGCAGCAGCTGTTTCAGTCACACACATTAAAATCAAGTTCCCTAATGTTAGCTGAGGAATGAATTCTACAACACATCACTTCCACTGTCATACCTGAAATGAGCGATTGAACTGATGACTATAATTTAAATCAAAATATTGCAGGCTTCGTTCAGGGGGGGAAAAAAAAAGTGGGTGAGATTTAAATGAGAAATAAATCTAGATCGAAACTCTAGACTTTGTTTTCTGATGCTAATTTTGAAAATGATGAGCATACTTCATCTTGTTATACATGTTACACAACGTTAACCCCCGAGGCACGGTCCGTTGTGCCCGTGTCGCTCGGCTAGTCCTGACAGAGCTGCCACTTCGTCATCTTCCATCGCTAACGGGCTCCTCGCCAGCGTGGGTTTCTGTGCGAATGCAGCCTGCTGCTGATGTGTGGCTAATTAAGCAGGCCTTTTCCCACGTGAATGAATACCTGTGTGGTTACGAAAAGAGACTGGCACAGAAATCAGCTAAGACGACTGGGGACGACTGGTAATACGGGGAGTATTCTGCGTATAAATAACAGCTGTCCAGAAAAATAATAGGGACAAGGCTGGGGGGTGATCTTGTTAGGATCCTGGGAGGACTTCAGGAAAAAGTCACCTTTTCGTGCAGGGCAGCATATCCCTGGTTCTGGCTGTGTCGTGTCCCCAGCAGCAGGCCTGTCGTGTCCCAGCTGGTTGAGGTGCTTCATTATGGTCGCTCTCTGCTTCACCTGCGGTTAGATTTGTGTTTCTTGTTTGCCACTCACAGCGACACACTTTGAAACAACTACCTAGTCATTCCCTAGGCCTCGCACCTACAAGACACTGTGGGAACACTCCAAGTCCCATTTACACACAAGACCTTGGATCCTAAGAACTGCCCTGAAACTATGTTCCACAATGTGTTTCTTGGAGCAGTGTTGTGCTAATGTTTTTATATTTACGGGTTTTAACAAATAACGTGCCAGCAAACAGTTGTGTAACTCATCAGTCATATTTTGTTTATCTTAAATCAGCGGATATTTTGAAAGAAAGTTGTATCAAGTCAAGCTTGTGACAGGCTGCGTGAATCTGAGTGGAGCCGAAGGATCGCAGGGCTGGGGAGTGCCCGTGGCTCCGGGCTGCAGCGTGTGCCTCCAGCGGGAATGCGATGGGGGGAAACCAGGTGCCTGCGAGTTGCAAATCAGATCTGCTTTTTCTTTTCCTCTTGGTATATTCCTTCTGCATTCCCTCATGATGTATCAGGAAGCCACCTTGTTTTTTAAAGGTTTCAGAATTATTCACATGTATGTTTCATGACGATTAGGGAAAATGAGGATTTAATTAATCACTTCAGTGTTTTTTTACAAGATGGGGCACACTAGTCTCTGTTTCTAGGGCTGCTGCTGCTGACAAATGACACTGAACTTCCTCAAATGCATCCAGAGGGAAGGACCCAAGTGTCCTAAAGTTTTAGGTAACTTAAGGCTTTTCTGTGTACAGAAATGGCCAGATCCCTGCAGCTCAGTTATGTGGATACCCCGTTCCTGAACAGAAGGGAGCTTCTCCTGAATAACTCTTTGCAACCAGCGTTGGTGGTAGCTGAGCTCTCCAGTGGGTCTTATGTCACCTCCGGGCTAGAGCAGGTCCAGTTCTCTGAGGCAATAGGGAATTCTGAGGAATCCACAGGCAATCTGGTTTTTTTGGACGGTGAAGGCTGGCTTGGTAGCCTTAGCAGTAACAGATTACTCTGTGTAGATATACACTAGCCTATCCATCTGTTAATTATCTTCCCCGATCCACCGAAATGGTGGAATATTTTTCTCAGTCGTATGTAAGTCACATATTTATGCTGGAAGGGATCATGCAATATAAATCACTGCAGTACTTAGTACTTTGTTTAGAAGAAAACAATGGTTTTCTTTTGTCTTAAGTGCCTTTTCATTTTACTGTGCCATAGGTTGAATTGTGAATAGGTTTTCCGAAACAAAAAACAGCACTCAGTGTGGGGTCTCCAGGCTTTGGCTGGAAAGTGTAAATCTCTCGCGTTCTTCCTGAGGAAGAACCAAAAGCCAGCGTTCCGTGGGAACGGGCACAAAGTTGTCCCAGTTAATTGTTGCAGGGCAGTTAGTTTGGTATCTGGATGCCGGATCTTGTCATGTGCCTAAGCTTGTGAATTGGCAGCGCCCTTTCAGAAGGTGCCATCCCAGTTGCATGTGCTGGTCACTGAATCTTGATATGCAAAAGTAACAAATGAGAAAAAATATTTCAGTAATGGTTTGGGGTGACAGGGAATGGAAAAGTGCTGAGACTCATCTTTTCCCAGCTATAAAGTTCTGTTGTAGTCCTTATTCCCTTCTGGCTCTGTCCCAGGGACCACCTTAACATGAAAAGGAGGAAGAGCTCGTTGGGACAGGTTGCCTGGAAGCGGGGCAGAGCGGGCTCGCGTTGCTCCATAGCGCAGGTGCTGAAGACACCTGAATCCTTACTTGACAGATATGGAGGAAAAGAAGGCCAATCTGTTAGGATACAAAAGGGATAAAGAATTACGCGAAGTGAGGGAGCTGGGTGTTGGGCTGCCTGGCGACAAAAAGGGAAATAGAGCAGCTCTGCCCCAGGGACATGTGTCCCAGGGCAGTGGGAGTCTGCCCTTGCAAACTGGACGTGTATTTCGGTGAAGAAAATACATAACATCAAAACAAGATGAAGATTATCTTAAACGAGTAGGAAGAGGTTTCAAAACAAAAGCCCTCAAAAATGAGATAGAACCTGTGAATCTCTGTGCAGTTTTAGGTGCACCCCCATCAGAAGTGTCTCTGGGTACCCTGAGCTCTGCAGAATATCATTTAAAAAGGAAGTAAGATCATTGCTTGAAAATTCAATAGTGGCACAAGCCCTTCATAATTTCAAATATGAAGTCTCCTCTGGGAGGACAGTAACTAAGGGATCCCAAAATATCAACAACGCTTTCATGGACTTTGAGTCTTTGGGTTTGTTTTTTTTTTTGAAGAAGCAAAAAGCTGTATGTCTCATCCTTTCTTTATAACTCAGAGGTGACAAGAGGGTTCCTGTGAATTACCAAACAACTACACTCAGATGATAGAAAAGATGTGATAACCACATCTTAGAAGAAACATTTGAGCCAGAGTATGCAAGTAAGAGTTTTGTCACCTATATTAGAAGCTGGATCCTATGTTCCTTTAAAAAAAAAAAAAAGGGTACTTTTAATCGTTCCCTGGAAATGAGATCCCTGCTGTAACAATTAATTCATAAAGCTGCCAAGGACTCCCGGGCCTGTGGGAGTCAGGCTGGCATCTGTGATTAATGCTGCCTGCAGGTGTGTGGCTGGGTTTCCACGAACCGGCCGCAGGGGAGGCATCAGAAACTGCTTAACCCTGCCCAAGTGGGCCTTGTCAAGAGACCCCCTCTGAACAGATAACGAGAGGGAAATTGTGATTTTACAGCAATTCAACAGGTAATGTGGAACGCCTCTTGGGGTGCTTTTTGCTTCAGCAGAGGAAACGCATTAGATCTGATTGAAGAGCATTCGCTGTGTTCCAGATCTGAAGTGATTCGTAGAAGTCGTTCAGTGAGTTGATGCAGACGGAATGACCAGCAGCTTTGGTGCTTGATTGTCCTGGGTAGCTGCAGCTAGGGGGAGAAACAGAAGAGCTAATCATCTGCCCTTGTTTTCTCTTGACAAGTCTTCACTGGAAGTTCCAATGATATCAGGAAGTTCAAGAGGTAAATCAGCTGCTCTGCGAGCTGAGCTCAGTAACCCAGGCTTTGTGAGAGACCCAGCTGGCAGCCCGCTGGGCCGGGATCGATAATGGGTGTGCAGAGCTTGGCTCTAGGAGTTAAGCTTTCCCACCAGCAAGAAGGGGGGGCAGGCAAAGGGCCTCGAGTCATCATTATCATCTTGTTAGGAGGGAAACAGCAATTCGGTTTAATGAGGGAAAGCGGCACTTTTCTGATGTAACTGTACTGTAACTAGAGTAAAGGGGATGGGGGTGTGTGTCTTTTGTTTGTTTGTTTTTGTGACTTTTGTGAACATATGTACCTGTGCTGTCTGTCTTGGATATTTTGGCTTTTTTCTACCTTAATGATGATTATTGTTATTTAAGATTCAATGGAAGAAACAAGCTTTTTCTTATTTGACGTGGCAAATCCATAAACAAGGGGGGTTTTGTTTAAGAAGTTTAGCAAGAGGATACATCCCAGGGTATCCAAAGGATAACACCAGAGTGTGTTCCCACTGGAGCTGCACAGACCAGGTAGGGTGCTGGTATCACTGGGGCAGGGAGAAATGTCATTTGGTGGCTGTGGGTGACACTGAAGTCTCCCTGGTACGCAGAAAGGTGGCTGAACTTTTCCATTCCCTGTCACCCCAAACCATTACTGAAATATTTTTTCTCATTTGTTACTTTTGCACATCAAGATTCAGCGACCAGCACATGCAACTGGGATGGCACCTTCTGAAAGGGCGCTGCCAATTCACAAGCTTAGGCACATGACAAGATCCGGCATCCAGATACCAAACCATGGCTACCTGTGCCATCCCCTGGGCTACCAGGGAGCCTCTCACAGTCAGGTACCTGACTCCTACCAAAAAGGTCACTCTGCGCTGAATTGTGTCACTGGATGACAGCATTACGAACAGTTTAGCCTCCCCTGCTACACATGACACTCTTGGTAATATGACAGAAACGGACAAAAGCCAGGTTTGCAAATATGCAGTGGAATAGAAATAGAGGGACTCCTGATTGCTTCTGCTGAGCCTTGCCATCCTTGAAGATCAACAGTGTATGGGTTGCATTTACACTGTTAGTATGGGGAAACATCCGTATCAGATGAACATCGCTCAGTGAGGTGTCTCTTGGCACTGCAGGCACGTCCCCCCCTGAGCAAAAGACACATGGCCCCTGGCTTTTTCAGACAGGAGGCTGTGTGGGGCTTAGAAGGCAAACAATAGGGGAAGTTCTGTCTCCTGTTTCCAAAAAGCAGAAATTACTTGGTGTGCTCCATTTACCTCAGTGCCGTGGTGCACCTTGACAGAAAACAGGAGCCTGCCTTTGAGACAGGAGAGTGAGGAGGGAGCGCTTGTCCACCTGGTCTGGCAGGGGGTCCCTCGTGGGGCGGCCGTTGAATTGCAACCCTGAGCAGCTGGGACAGGCCAGAAAGTGAGAGAAGCATGGCCAGAGCTTGGAAAGAAAAGCACAGTCACAAAATGTTGCTAGGAATTAAGAAGTGCAAGCCCAGGAGGGTGCTGGAGGGGGTGCCAGGCCTTTGAGGGCAGAGTATTGATTTCTGTGTGGCTGCCAGCATGGCAGGGCTTGGCATGTGTCATTTGCCTCATCAGGTGCTTCATAAGAAGAGATTAGTTTTCTTTAATTCATACACTAAGTAATTTGAGAAACTATCTGGGATTCCTAAGGTGGATATAGATCTGGTTTTGTGTTAACATAAAACAAGATTATGTGTAGTTTTGTGTTTAATACCTATTTTAGCTGTACTGCGATAATGGAGCACTATCCTTTTAAGTCAGTCTAACCTGAAGAGAATTGGAAAATTTATAATTAAGTTAGAGGAATGCTCAGTTTTGGTAAATTTTTCTTAAAGTATCAGCAAAGTAAAGAGGCAGATTTCTAATGAAGCTTCTGTGTGCCTCTGAATTCATGACAGCTAGAACGATTCTGTTGGCTTGCAGATTAGATTAGAATTGTAAAAATGAAATAAAATGCCATCTAGGTAAATGATCCACTACCACAGGTGTTGAAAAACAATCCTGGGTAGAAATGGTCTAGGCACCAAATAATTACATTACAATGACAGATGATAGTTTATGAGACTTCTTGGTAGGCCTGCAGTCTTGAGCACATCTAACAGCGCTGGCTGGCACGTCTGGGGGAGGCAGCGCAGAGGACCTGAAATGAGATTTCCATCTGATGACTGTCAGTTTTGCAGGGGGAACTGTGTCTTTCCTTCCTACAGCACGCTTGTATAAAGCTTCATTGTCTGTCTGCACATGATAGGCAGCTTCTGCACATGATATAGTCATATTGGGTTTCAGATGTATATGCTCAAGGGTTGTGAGATAACTAGCTTTATCTCCCCTTTGTTCAGATTTTAATAGGTTAAAAGACCAGTGCGTAACAATTAAGAACAATCCCGTAAGTACTGAGTATGTTCAAATCCGATTCTCGGTGTCTGGGAAAGTTGGCAGATTGACACAGGCTGATCAAAAGAAACCCCATGAAATCAGAGGAAGAGACACATTTGTTATATCCTCAGAAACGCTGAGTTCTCGCACTGCCTGACCAGCAAACCTTTCCTCTGAACTGGGTGATCTTGCTTTAAGGAAGAGGAAAAGGTAGCTGTTGGCCTTCAGGCAGACAGTATTTTCTCTCCCAATAGAGGTATTTGGGTTAAGAGCACCGATCTATTTCCTAGAGGCGCTGCAGAACCACCAGACAGTGCACATTAGATATTTGATATCTCAGCCAATGCGTATGATCGGATTAGAGGCGAAAGATGTCCTGATGTCAGCGTACTGTTGACGCTCATTCAAGCGTTTCCTGTTTTTCCTAGGGTGGTTCACAGGGCGCAGGTGACAGGGCAAAAGGGAGAAACTTCATGTCACAGTGGAACCCTGAGCCCATAATATTTTTTTTCCTTGGGAAAAAGCCAAGCTTTAAAAAAAACAATCACAAAACCAAACAACTGTTTGTTTTGGAGCCTCATGTTGTAGGAGCAGCAGCGCAGATGGATGGGTTGGGAGGCAGCTCTGGAGCCTGTTCAGTTCTAGAAGCCCATTGTTTCACGTCAGAATGGAAGCTGAGACAGGACAGCTTGCAGTGTTTGCTGCCACACGTCAAAGATAAGAGTGGTTTGGGGGTTGCAGTTGCTCTGCTGTCCAATCAGTGGAAGATGGGAAAGGCTTAGAGACATCACAGAAAGTGTAAGTCGTGGTAGAATACAGCTTCAAAGCTGAGCTTTGCTTTCACAGGAGAATTTATTTAGATTGTCCTGTCGCGTCTCTCGATCTGAATTTAGTAGACATAACTATACAACCTTGAACATGAAGGCAAACGTTGCAAGCAGTCGAAAGCCTCTCTCTTAGGTGGCAAAATAATTATTACTGATTTTCATAAGCTATATATTGATTTGAGTGTAGAACCTATTAGTTGGTATCTCTAACACACTGTAGTGTTAAAATTCATCAATACAGGTCTCATAAATGCCAATATGTAACAGCAGGTGCTTCTGTAATTTAGTGAATCATTATAATTTCTATTTAGTAAATCAGTTGCCATCACTGTTAATGTTTAATTTGTAAGGTAGTGCATCACCCAGCAGTATGAGAGGAATGAGGCTACAAACACATTTTCAGTAAATATGGTATAAATACCATGACTCCTGCTATTCAGTGCATCCCATATGTTAGCTGTTGATAACTATGATTTTTCTATAAATACAGCATTGTACCTTGACCTTTAAAAGGATGAGATATAAAATTGAGAAATTAACTACGATAAATATATTTTGAAAGAAAATGAAAAAGATCTGAATGTGGGATTGAACAAGGTGAAAGGTTATTAAAGACAAGTATGTGCTTCTCTTAATGAGTTCTTAAGACTCCACCTGGGTTAAACAAGAAATTTGGATCTTGAGCACACATCTGTTCAGGAGCAATGTTTCTCCTGACATGAGCAAAAATGTCAAGTCTTGATTTAGGTGCATTTGGATAGGATTTCAGGAGCTCCCAAGTACGTGGTAGTGTTGTCATCCCCAGGTAAGACTGCACACCCTGTGAAGATACCTGGTCTAGCACACGTGTGCTGAGCTCAGGTGATAGGGCAGCACCCCTGCAGCTCCACAGGCTTCGTGTGCCTCCCCGGGCTGCTTTGTGAAACCCCTTCTCCTCTGATGAGATGGTTGCTGCTGCCCCTGTGACCTCTTTTGCAGCCAACTCGGGTGTCTTTACATGATGTGCTGTCATCCTCTTAAATTGTGGAGGAGAGAAGTTTTGTGTGCCCCTGTGCCAGGAGGTGTCGGTGCCCAAGTGACCGGCCAGGCCATGCCCTGGGACAAATGCCAGTCTTGCACAAGAGCCTCTGTCTGGTTCGTGGCCTGGCACGCAGCACTCGTGTGCATCGTCTGCCTCGCTGCACGGTCCGGCTTTTCACACGTTCACACGAGCGGTGTGAAACCGCGGCCGAGGGCTCTGGGGAAGGAGGAACCCAGGGGTGACCTCCCCCGAGGAAACTGCTGCGGCAAACTGCCCCCGTGCTGCAACCACCCCGTCCCAAAGCGTTCACACCGTTGCGTGTTCAATTGAACTCTCAATCAATGATAACTGCAGCCAGGCTTATTTCAGATGGGCCACTGATGTCACCTGTCTTGGGTGAGTGGGAGTGATTTGAGTTCATTCACTTGCCTTTCCTTCCTTTCCATTCTCTGTCCCTCACACCTGCTCCTCCCAGAGAAGTGTTACAACAAATACTAATAAAATACTACTGACGTTTTGCAAGTTAGCTATTTGCAGTGCTTAAGATCACAGCATTTTGCCAAAATTAACAGTACTCAGTTGGAATTAAAAATACCTTCCCCAGGTTAAAATCTTATCACTGTAGAGTAAAAAAAAAATGCTGAATTGTCTGAATCTGATTGATTCAGTTAAAAATACCCCTTTTCAGTATGCCTTCTGCTATGGAAGTCTGCTGATATAACTGCATGAAACTCAGCTGGGGTGGGGGAGTGGAAATCTCCTGTTTCATTTCCTTCTTTTTCTGCCCTCGAGGCAACATTCACAACATACAATATGGAAATGCGGGTTCCAGGGACATGTTTTATACCACTACCCAATCTGGCTATAATTTTAATATAAGCATCGCATTAGCAAGTGTTTTATCTCCCTAAAATATCTCTTTAGTTTTTTAAATGCAGTTCCTTAAAGCTTTCACAACAGTTTAAGTATGTATTATTTCTTCCTTTCCCCATTCTCTCCCTCTCCTGCCATCCTCACCAGCTTGGCAACATTTTCTTGGCCCTTTGGTGCCTGAACTTTCTCTCCCTGGTACGAAATTATAGCTCAGTCTGTTTTCTTCCAGTCCACGGGAGGCAGGAAGAAACCTCACATATCATGACTAAGTGACATTTAGCACATGGAGTATAATCAGTTTCAGCTCTTTTTGAGCAGGCACTGGTAGATTTAAAAAGTCAACCCAGTAGGAAGTGTCTTACCCACAACAATCTGCCTACTCAGAAACAGCGCGTTGGACTTTATTTAATCTATAGCTCCTTTAAAGTGACAGGGTTGGTAAATGGGATGCTCGTTTGCATCTCTGTTTCTAGAAAGCCTCTTGCTGGTTCTGCTGTGTGGCACTGCGGATCTGGGTAAGTGGGACTGCAGGGATAACGTTATTAGCAGCACCTTGCACGTCTCCGAGGAGCGTGGGTTGTGCTTCAGGAGACCCTTAACAATTCCTCCCGCACCCTGGAGGCACCGGTCGATAACTGACTTTCTCTTGCTGGTGTCATCTGCCCACGATATTGGCAGCATCTCTTACAGCAGGTGCTCATTAAGAAAACACAAGCTTTCCCTGCTCAGACCTCCGTTCACACAGCATTTTGTGGTCTGCGTAATTCCTTGTACTTAACACTTTCCAGGAGAGTAAATGAGATTGTAGAATCAGGGAAATGTGCTCGTGTAAATTCACCCCGGAGACTGGGCTGTCAGGTAACCCCAGCTCATGTGATCGAGCCGTGTTTATGATTTATTGTTAACATGCTTATGTGTACATGGCCTTTTTCAGAAGTAAAATGTGCAACAGCAAATTCAATGGGGAAGTACAAGATAATGGATGATGAGGGTGGGCGAGGGAGAGGTTTGAGGCATGGTTTACAGGAGGAAAGGAAGGCAATAGGAGCAAAATCTCACTGAGTTTTACAATTTCCGTAGCAGTTATATCCCCAAACAAGTCAGGCCACATATTACTCATTGTTGTACTTGTTTCTGACAACAGAGAACAACTGCTGAACTCTTACAATGCCAGCTCGTTAGAGGATGAGAACAATTAGAGGAGTGGGAAAGAGACATCTTCAAATTGCCTATTGAATTGCAGAGGGGTGCACGATCGTACTCCCATGGGGCAGCAAATGCAGATGAGAAAGGTTCACTGGGGGCGGTAACAAGAAAGAGCAGAAGGCAGAAGCAAATGATGAGAGGCAGAAGGATTTCCTTCTGTAGGAATCACTGCAGCCGTTTACAGTGTGCGTGTTACAATGTACAGTACAAAATGTGCAATAATATTTTTCATGACTCATATATTGCTTTCAGTCACAGTTCCTTTGGTATTGGGAATTGCACCTCCTCTCTGTGGGTCCGTATGCTTAATGTTGGAATAAAAAAATAGAAGCTTTAGAAGTCAGGCAAACTCTGCTTTATTTGTCCTCTCCTTCAAGTAGCCACCATGTTTCCAGTCTTGTTTGAAGGCCAGAAGAAGCAGTGAACTGCAGTCAATTTAAGATGCTGAGCAGGATGGACGATGATTAACATGTTCAAACACATTTTTAAGGTCATATTTGGTTCCATTAAAGTTTTGGTTGTTTTTTGGTTTGGCTGGTGGTGGTTTTTTGTTTAGTTTTGTTTTTTAATGAGATGGGTGATCTGGATTCCTGAGGATAACCACTCTTTTTCTGCTTTATTTACCGATGTTACCCACAGGTTTTAGTAGCAGTTATAATTTATTTGCAGCCAGAGCATAGATGAAAGTGTTGAAAAATATAGGGAGACTAGTAACAATTCATTAGGAAATCCCATTAAGAACATCTTTTAATGATTCCCCCTTTGGCAAGCTAACACTTTAATTTTTTCAGTTGACTTGTTATTGATGTGTTTTTAACCAGAGTATTATGCTGCACTAAATCAAACCCCATATAAAAACTTTACCTTATCACAATGATGAAATGAGCATTATCCATCAAACGTGGTCTTGCTGTGGAGTGAAACCAGGGGATTTCCTTTGCTTTTTGTTTTTGACAAGACCTATTTTCCATAAAAATATTAGCTGAAGTTAATTGTACTTCTCTACTCTAAAGCTTCATCAGATGCATCACTTGCAGTCTTGCAGGTTGCTTGTAGTGTAGAAGTGACACTTGCCCTTGTGATCTAATGCGGTGTCTGAGCTGACACCATGCTGTGCCGTAAGAAGGATATGCTGCACAGATTATTGTTGTCAACACAAGTCTTTATTTTGCTGTGGAAAACAAATGTTTCATCTTACCTGCCACTATCGCAGGAAGCAAAAGATCCCTCACTGAAACCCAGCGTATGTTTTTCTCTCGTAATCTCTTATTTCTTCTTTGGTTGCCATATAACTGTATCGGTAGCATCTCTTACTCTGTGTTGTCTTTTTTGGTAAATGTAGTACGTGTGAAAGTAGAAAAAAATATAAAACCAGTGAAAAACAATCTGTGACTTGTACCTTAAGCAATTAAATAGTGTCAGAAATATTCTGTGTATCCTACCGTGCCTGTCAGTGGCTCAGGCTCCGCTGCTCCTTTGTGTTTCTTGGGCTCCCTGTGTGCTGTCCCTGCTTGGGCTGCAGGAGGTGGGTGGCTCAGTGTAAAATAGGGATGTAGATTCTAGTTTCGATGTATCTTAAGGGACCTTCTGAAACGAGGCTCTCATGTGCGTTTTCCCTTGTTTACGCATCAATAGATACCTCTGTGGCTTACAGTTATTTCCAGTCCTAGCCTTAAGTGGTCACATTTCACTAACCTTTGGGTCATGCTGTGCAGTTCAACCGTATGCCCAGGTGGCCAAAAACGCTAGGACCTGATCGATGTGGATTCGGTAGCGCTGACAATGGGACTTACGCCTTACGCCTATTACATTGGAAGGGGGTGGGTTTTTTTTTCCTAAAATGTTGACCACTGCTAGTTTTGATTTTCCTTGATGAGCTGTTTCGGGTATTTTGCCAGGAGAAGCGTGTGTAAAACAACTCATTACTACTTCTATTGGTGCTGAGGCACTGGTAGCAACATCGATGGGAAGGAGGTAGTGTTGCTACTACTGCTCACGAGGTTCAGCTCTATCCCAGCTGCCAGCATCACCTTGTTGGCTTTTAGCCGATGTCTGGTAAAAATCACCTGCTTCAGGAAAGAGGCGTTTGTCCTTTTTTTCCTGTCCTAGATCCAGAGTCAAGCAAAGTTACATTTGTGTTTCAGAAACTTAATGTAGCTTCTGTACAACTTTAGGGCTCAAGAAGTTTAAAAAGATGTAGCTGTGTCTTCAGAGCTTGATGCAGCTGCTTTTTCATAGGGAGGGTGTTCAGTCAGTGGGATTTCCATATGGAAGGTCCACAAAATATTATTAAGAGAGTTATCAGCATGTAGTCACATGTGAAATCCTTTATTTTTCATATTGACGCATTACAGACTTACTCTCACTGCCCATTTCAGGAAAGTAGCTCTCCCTGGACATCCTGGGTAGGCAGTGACTGGCAGGACAATCTCCATTCCCTAAAGTAATTCAGAGCTCCTGAGTTAGGTCCTGGCTTCAAATGACCTTCTGGAGGCACCTCCAAAGGTATACAGGGCACCTAAGAACGTGAACCTCTTAGTGCATCCCTGAGCCCCTAACACTGTAGATATTTCATGATGCAAGTATCACCTCTTCTAAAGCTTAGTTATACTGAAATCATTGAAGCTGATGCTTATTTTATAAGTTACGACTTCTGGAGATGATAGAATGAGATCCCAGAATTTGAGTGAGGAACCATAGAGCCAGTTCATTGCAGGTAGGTAACAGGATAGGTTACCTTAGCAAAGCAGGTGGTTTTGCACCCTCTCTTTCTGGTATTACATTAATACAGGGTGGTGTATGCAAACCAGAAGCATGTCCTTTGTAAGAAAACTTTTAAGTGTAAATGGCGATATTCTCTGGATATTAACGGGACTAATTTGGAAGGGAGAAGGGGGAACTGCTAATTTTAATATTTTTTTTTTTTAAAGAGCAATCAGTGTTTGATCTTCTGTTAAATATTTTGCCACTTGTGCTAGAGAAACAGCTGGTGATTTTTCAAGTAGAAATTTGCCACTTTGCAGAGGTAAAACATATGTGACTGTGAAACGGTGTGCACAGAAAAATGTGATAGAGCAGTTGCAGTGGGAGCTGTGTCCGCTGGTGAAACTTGATCTTCAGTCTGTCCTATTAACAGAGTATTTTATTTTTCATATGTGTATATGTAATTATTTCGTGTGGTTCTGTTTAAAAGCTTTGTTTGGTTTCCAAATGGGGTAGAGTGTAATTAAGCGCAGAAGGATGGAAATGACCTTTGATTGCACCTTATCCTGTTGTTTTATATTCTGGCGCAGCAGTGAGTAACCAGTTAATATGGTGTATTTCACAGCTCATTGCTGACTGTATTAGAAGTTTTTATCCTCTCTAATTCCTTGGTAAATAGTAATGTACAGTATTCACTAGTATCTGTCTGTTTCATTTACTTTACCCATTCTTCTTTGTAATTCCTTTTTTCCCTTTATCCTATGGTGTTTCTAATCAAAACCAAATCCAGTTGTTTTAATGATCAGTTTTTATTAGTCCTCCAGGCACACTGCACTGCAGAGATATGTCATTGGAGCCCAATATTGTTATGCCTCCACAGAAATGATTAATTTAACCTTTTTGCATATTGCAAGAATTAAAAACATAATAAATCACCAGAGGTTTATTATACTAAGTGATGTATGTAACCTATTAGCCATTTTGTTTGTTTTAGTTGTACAGTACTTGTCAAGTTTTCTTAAAAATCATTATTTATGGTCCTGATCCAACGGCTACTAAAGCTGATGTCTAAGTTGCTGTGTTAGTTTTATAGCTGACTGATCTCAGCTGCTCCCATATGAAACTCACAATAAGAGAAAATATGAAGTTAAACCCAGAATTCCCACAGACTTCAGTGAGGCTAAGACTGCAGCAAATAAATTTGGATTTTTTTTTAATAATGAGACTTTGTTAGGTTGTTTTAAAGCAGTGAATATAAAAGCGCCAATATGCACACGGTATTACGTATACGGAGGGCTACTCATTTCTCAGATCTCTGTTGTGAATTGTGGACAAAGCCACTGGGACTAGTGGCTGTGCTGTTGTCATTACAGTCACCGCGAAATGCGGGAGCCGTAGTCACGGATCACAGCACTGGACAAGCACTGGGTGAAAAACTAGAACTAGTCCCTGCTCCAAACCACAGGTTTGCTCAAGTGCAGTAGCTGCCGTTGCAGCGCACAGCGCTGGCAGCACGAGGGGCAGAGGCCCAGGCCTCCCTCCTGGCAGTGGCCTGAACCCACACTCCGCTCCACCAGGCGTTTGGGCCTCAGCTGTGCCCTGGGCCAGACGTGGCCTCCCGGGCCACTGCTTTTGTTCCCAGGGAATTATTTTGGCAAATAGGCACTGGTCATTCAATTAAAAAAGATGAGTGGGTAGGTTCAATAAATATGTGGCGTCTCACGTGAATAAACAGAGTAATTCCCTGAATCACAGAAGTGGCTGGAAGAGCCAAGCCAGGACTCGGTCCCCATCCCGGCAGCCTGCCTCGCACAGCCAGCCTGCCCGGAGCGGGGATTCCCGGCAGCAAAGCAGCAGGAGTGATAATAATGTTCTTAATACTCCTATCATCCCAAGTAGGGCAAACACCACGCTTTAATTGGTTTGCAGTTCCAAAACATTTCACAAACACCAGACGGCGGAAGCGTTTAGGCGCTTCTGAAAGGTCCCAAACGCGGTTGCCAAGAGGGCGGCTCGGCGGCTGGTGTGCCGGGGCGCCAGGCAGCCCGGGCAGCCTGGGGAGGAGGAGGAGGAGGAGGAAGCTTGTTGGCTGCCTCGCTGGCTCTGGCACAAGCCCGGGCTGGCAGCAGGTCAGCAGCTCGTCTGCCTTCCGAGGGCTGGCTTAGAGGGTTTCACTGGTACCTACACACTCTCTTGATTTGGCTTTTTCTCGTAAAAACCTCTTGTTCAATGGTGTTTGATCAGCCCTTCTCTGCTCACTGCTCCCGACTGCTACAAATAGTGGCTTATCACAGGTGGAGGAACCTCTCCAAGGGACAGGGATTCAGGCCCTGCCTGCTGTGTGTTTGAGTGGCTGATCTGGAAGGTTCGTTCTTTGAAGGTTCGTCTTTCTGTGGCTGATCTGGAAGGTTCATTCCTGAAAAGCAGGGGTGGTGAGGAAGCAAATGGGGCTCAGGGGAGCTGAGCGCCAGAGCTGCTGTTCCGTGGGTGAGTACAGGAGCTCACAGGAGTACTCAAGGAAATGCAGAGTGGCAGCACGTGTTGGTAGAGATGTGAGCATATATAGTAACATATGTGCTGTAAAGGACACTACTATAAATTCCTGCAAACAAAGACCTACTGTTTTGTACTCAAAAGTAGAAAGGAATAGCTTTTGGAGTGGCAAAATGCGGTAGAAGCGACATACACCATATCGAGGATTTTTTTTTTTGTATCAAACGACTTTCGAATGCTGAGAAGCAGCGAAAATGAAAAATCAAAAGGTTGATCAAAAACTTTTATTTAAAAATCTTTTATTCTAGGCTTTTTTTCAACTTTGGGAGCTGGCCTAGATTTCACTTTGTGGTATAGCATATCTTCTAAAGAAACATCCATTTATAATTTTAAAATTATCAGCAATTCCTCCAGTGGTTCATTCCTCTGTTATTCAAAGTGTGTGGTATTTGCCAGCCTAAACTTGTCTGATTTCATGTCCTGCCTGTGGGACTATTGCACCTCTGCTAGGATGAAAAACCTCCTCTTATCAGTTTCCCTTTCCCCAAGTAAGTATTTACTTAGTGATCAGACATGCCTTAACCTTCTCTTTGATAAGCTAAATAAATTGAACTCCTTGAGACTGTCACTGTAAGATGTGTTTTCCCATCCTTTAATCAATCTCATGACTTATAGCCATGTCCAATCTATCAAGCTCTCTCTTGATGTGTGAACACCAATGCTGAATGTAGTATTTTACTGGCAGTAGTAGCAATAAAGATAGTGGTAATATAATTTATTTGGTTTTCCCCTGCTATGTGCCCGAAAGGACTCCAGTCCTTGTGGCCATGAAGGTGCTTCACAAGCTCCTGCTCGGGTCAGGATCTGCCGGGACACTGCGGTCAGGCTGTGGTTCCTCTCCCTGCATGCAGATGGCTCGCCGCGTTTACCTGCCGTCAGGTGGATCGGGTCATCCAGCACACACAGAGGGTGGGGGGGGGGTTTCCCCAATGTTTACTCTTGCTATTTATCATACAAATGATTCATCCAACACTTCTCACATTGTGCTAATCACTGGCTGCATGCAGACAATTAACAGAGTCTGGGTGTACCAACGTTGCTGTGCACACAGATCTGATTATATCAAAAATATTGTTTTCTAGCATAAAAAGACTACAAATTTACACAAGGAAGGAAGCATTTGCTCTGTCAGCAGTTTCTATAGAGTCTTTTTCTTCTTCATGGCATTTTGTAGCTCTCCAGAAGGGCTTTGCACAGCAATAGAGCTGCCTGAGTAATCCCTCTGCACTTGCCATGCCACACGTGCTGTGGGAATTCCCAGCCATCTCCGACAGAAAAGACCCATCCCCATATTCTTGGCCACAGAGTGAGGAAGGAGGAGGTCGGGTTTGTTTGGAGGCTTTTTTTTGCTGGTTGGTTTGTTTTCCTTTGTGGGAGCAGGGTCTGGGGAAGGAGGTTGGGGGTCTAGGTTAAAAGGTAATTATTTCTGTAACAGAATTAAAACCTGAAACACATTGAACCGATTTCTAATACAAACAGGATCAGCATTAGCTTTTAAAGGATTGCTATTATCGTTTCAGGACCGCAATGTGATTTAAACTGTAATAGATATTGATTTCTATATTAGTGTTCTTGCTCCTTGTATTGCATTTCTGCTGCCATCTGCTAAAACAGGAATGGCATTTTTCACTTTATTGACTGGACAATGAGTTGGAATACTGTATTCCTGCACGCTCCGGATCACAGAGATGACTGTCTGCTTACGGGGAAAAGGAAGGATGGGGACAGTTCAGCTGCTGAGACACTTGTATTTTAAAGTCATAGGCACCAAGTATTAAGTGTATATAGAATAAAAACTCTTTAAAGGACTTCGAAGTCACTTACGGAAAGGCAGATTTTTGCTCTAAAGAGCACCACAGCTGCTCCACAGGGCACTAAGAAATAATGACTGCAGTGTCCAGTGCTGGTCGTCTGGAACAGCATGGGTGGCACTTCCCAGGGCAAGCAGTCCTGACTGAGTTGGGCTCGCACTAAGAGCGGTGGTAATCTTGTTCTTCTGCTGATAACCAACGAATCTTCCTCCCCAGTCCAGACCAGTAGCTGACTGGGAATTCTCAATCTTGTCGTTGGGCCCAGCATAGACAAACCCACTCTCAGGCTTTGTCTCCAAGTTCTCTTTCCCGACTCCTGCATCTGTCTCTTTGTTCACTGTTGGCCTGTTGTCTCGCACCTTTGCCAAAAACATGGGTCTGCTTTGAGATAGCTCAGGAGGTCCCAGCTGGGGCTCCCCGGCCCCACCTGCTGTCACCCCCTGGTGCCGGGGCAGCTCCTGTCCAGCCACCCGTGTGTCTGCCAATGTGCATCTTCAGACCATCTCCCCTGATGCTCCTCGTGCTGGAGACAACTTGTGCTTCGTCATTTTCTCTTCATAAAAGTCCTTATTGTGACATACCTAAGGGGAGCGAGGGGGAAGCTGTGCACCGATAACAAGTGTGCCGTATTTATTGGGATTTTTTTGGCACAGACAAGCTCTTTGTTGCGGGTGTCTTGTCCTAAAAAAAGGGCCACCCCGTTCTCTCTTTCCTCGGCCTTTCAGGAGTGCTCTGCAGGCCGGCTGGCCACTGCCCCTTGCTGCAAACACGGGATTTCCACTGCTGCCACGCACCGTACTTGTAAACTGATTTGTACCGAGTTGATCTATAAATGAACTTTATTACAGAATGCTATTCAAAATTCGAATATTCTGAAATGAAGTTGCCTCTTGATTATGACTTTTCCCAGAAAACCGCTTTTGCCTAATGATAGAGAGTGGTAATAGGCAGTACTTAATTAGCATAAATTAAGTTTAATGGGAACAAATTCTGCTAGTGCCAAGTAGTTAAGAGATGTTTAATAGAACTGAAATTCTGAGAGCTGATCTTAGATTACCTGAAGGTGCCAACTAAATTTTAAGGTCTGTGTTCTCCAGGGCGTTCACGTGGCCTCTGTCAAGTATGCAGCTGAAGTTTAGTGGCCTTAATTCAGAGACATCTGGCCCAAATTGTTCAAGTTCATGAAACAAACTTGAGTAGGGGTCCTTTTTTTACTGTTTTTTGTTTGTATGTTAAGGTGAACGTAGAAATTTATTTCGAAGTTTAGGATCAGAATATAGCAATAGAAGGGTAGTTTAATTTTGTCAGAGATCTGACTGTCTCTTTATTCTGTCTGTGACAAAAACCTCACAAGTGTACACGTAACAGTTCCCACAGTGTATTCTCAGTCTGTATCCTGGGGATTTCCTCAGCCATGTGCTGCTTCTTTGTTGTTGAAAGATTTTATTTTAATCTTTTTTTCCCCTGTTTAGCTGCTCTTGGACAGAAATCATAATGCATGGCAAAAGCCCAAATTGCAGGCCGGACATTAAGTTTTCTGGTGTCTATATTTCCTGATCTCTAAACGCTTGAGTGCTCAATCTTCGTTTGCATTATTGCATGTAGTTAATTGCAAGGGTGCAACATCCGTTTTGTTTAGTGCGACATGCTGGGTTTCTCCTTGCCAAGCACGCCGGGCTGTGCTTCCCGGGTCACAGGGCGGCGGGGGTGAGGGATTGTGAGAGAGGTAACGCCGCTGTACGAGTGCACCTAACCAACACGTACACGTCAGGCTGGCGTCATTGACCACACGTCGGTGGGGAACACAGAGAGCTGGAGGAGCTATTCTCGAAAAAAAAAGGAATATTCCAAAAATATCGGTGATGGAATGTGTAGAATAAAGCAAATTACTCTAAATGATATGTATTTTGCATACAAAAAATAAATAAGACATCTATATATATTTAATCTAAGAAAGAAAAGAATCTTTGTGCTGAGAATCTTATGATTTCTGTGATGTTAAGAGCGTCACTGCCAGGCCAGCCCACCAGCCCCAGACCTCACCCTGTACGTCAGGTGTTGTGCTGTAAGGAAGGAACAGCATCTCTGCATCTGCAGGTGGGAACCTGAGCCTGAGTTCAGTGCCAGGGAAGCGCTGCCTCAGGGCAGAGCCAGTTCATTATCTAATGAACAACAGGATTACAAAGAGGGAATGTGGTTTTACTCAATTTGTCACTGTGTTTTTGGGCAGGCTGGGTCTAAACTTGGCCTTTTTCTCTGCCAGTCTTACCTAAAGCAGCCTGATCAGTGGTCATGCAGGTTGAAATTCCTTCAGCAGCATCTGCCTTTTTTTCTTGTCTTCTCTTTCTGTCCCGAGTTAGGCGACAAGCTTTCGTGTACCAAGTCTGAACTTTCACCTTGCACAAGGACAGCTGCAGGAGTCTGCTGGAATTACCACAGCCCCTCTAGCATTCTCTGAATAAATCCCCTATTTGTTCTTCAGATTAGGAGCAGGTTTTTTTTACTCCCTAATTGTAAAGCACATAAGCTTGATGGTGTTTTGGTCCAGGAGTTGGCCTTCTAGCTACTATTAAAGGTCTGCTTTGAGCTCTGTGTGGGTAGTAAATAACTTGCCCATGTTTGCTGTGAAAGCTTTTAATTTACAG
The DNA here is from genome assembly GCA_013399365.1 of Pampusana beccarii. Taxonomy (NCBI): domain Eukaryota; kingdom Metazoa; phylum Chordata; class Aves; order Columbiformes; family Columbidae; genus Pampusana; species Pampusana beccarii. The sequence goes on from VWYH01007506.1 coordinate 491,259, forward strand.
GCAAATACATTAGTAAATTCATATTTGGATTTTTAAGCAATTAATTCAAGTCAAACACAAACTGAGAGCATTTAAGGCAGCTGAACGCTATATGTGTTTTTGCACCTCGCCCTAAACATGTTCTTCAAATGAGGTGTCTTCAGCTGCTCCTTTTGAAATCACAGGAATGTAGTACTCAGTCATTATGAGGCTCTGGCCCTGTACTTGCTGTTTGCAAGTGTCAGACCAGGAGCAAGCAGAGCGCTGTGGGGCCGGGGGTGAAGGGGTGGATTTTGGTCCCCCCTGCTTTGGGCCATATCGCAGTCTAATGCAGCACAGCTCTCCCACCTCTCAACAGGAGTCCAGAGTAGACAGCTCCACTTCCCAACCTATGGCAGTATCTCTTCAGACCACTGATGGTGGGGCTAACAAAAATTCTTAGAAAACAAGGATTGCTCTTATATTATGGCATAAATCCTTATGATTTTATGGTATTTGCGTGGCATGTTGCTATAAGAAAAGAGGACTCCATAGTCGTCCTCTGCCTTTTATTCTCCCAGGGTACTTGTCCTCCCATGTACAGGCCGGGAATGAAACGACAGAGAAAAGGGCTCATTTTCCCGAGGCTACAGAGAAATCTTTCAGGGGCAGGGGAGGGAATTCCAGGCTGGGGTCCCTGCCGTCCCTTGCGGCCGGTGCTGTGTCGCTGGGGCTGTGAAACAGGAGTGGGAGCAGAGCTGCTGCAGCGTAGCTTGACGTTTGGTAGCTGCTTCTGAACCAGCCTGTGGCTGGGAGCGTTCATCATCCCGCTCATAATGAAGCCATTACGCTGCAGTCACAACTCTGAATTGCAGCTAATAGATTTTCATTTTGTTTTCTCAGTTAAGTCATATTTGATAAATGCAGAAATGTGTAGGGAGCGGCTTATCTCAAGTAGACAGTTTATTTTTAAATAGGTGGCTCGAATGTGCTTTGCATGAGGATTTTTGGAAAGAAAAAGGATTCTGTAGTAAATCTTTACACGTATTAAATGGCAAACCCAGAGTATCCACTTGCTGAGTACATCTTCTACCTTTTAGGGTTCTGTTAACTTGTAGCTGTTGAACATAACCATTAATTTGTGTGTGCATGCAAAAATTGTATCATATTGGATATGTAATTCTTTGCAGTGCTGTGTTGTCTTAGAGACTGGCTTAAATGAATCTTACTAAATTATTTTATAGGAAACAAAATTCCATTACCTGCTTCTCTGCAGACAAATGCATAAGGATGTAATTTTTTTCTTAATTTATTATCTTTTCCTCCTATTTCGAGTTTAAATCGTGCATAGCCTAATGGTGGTCTGGGAAATGATAGTGCCAGCATGTGGTGTATCATTGCACTGGGTTGTCAGTTTCAGAATTAGTCTGGAAAAGTTTCCAGCACAAAGTGCTTCAACCTGTATTGTGCAGGGAGATGGAGGTAATTTTTAATTTATTTTTTTTTTTAAAACCTGGCAAAGTTCTTACTGTAATTAAGCCAGCATTCTCTGAAATACTGAAGCCAGGCCAGTCTCCCAGTGCTATCCTGAGGAACTTTGTTGGCATTGTCAAACTTTGAGGCCAGAATGCAAGCATGCAAATCTGTGTTCTGGGCCACATTTTCAAAGGAGTTTTATAGCTGCAGATAGGATTTTCAGGAGTACCCAAGCAAATCCACAGCAGACCTTTTCCAGCAACTGAAGGAAATCTAATAAAACGAAAGAAAGATCTGTCATTAATTTCAGAGGTGCATCACACCTTCTTGGGCGTTAACTTGGCATTAGGGTGAAGTCCAGCCCAGCGCCTGTGTGTGGTGGAAGCCACAAGCCAGTGTCCCTCAGCCACCCGCCGCTCCCAGCACGGCAGGTTTGCAAATCCAGGCCCCGTGTTCCTGTGCTGGGCCCGTGCCCGGTTCTGTCTGCGTAAGACAAGTCTCTAAACGTTGTTAACTGGATCAAAAGGCTGAGGTGGTTCTGGCACAGCTGCCACTCCATGACAACAGTTGCCCTGTTGTGGGCAACTCTCTCAGCCCCCTTTTTCCTTATGCTTCCCTCCACTTTTGCCTCCTCCGTTTGCCTTCTGGGTCTTCTCCTCTCACCCCAGCGCTGATTCATGTGCTTTCCCAGGGGTTCCTCCCTCAGTTCTTTCTTCTGCTTCTGCCACTTGTTTATGCCTGGAGCTCTCTGTGCCGTGGTTCCTGCTGCTGGAGATGCATTTGGGAAGCACATCTCTCCTTGCCCGGGCTTTGTGCTTCCTGTACCTTCGCCCATACGCTACCTCTGTGCTCCCTGTTCAGTTTTTCCTTTCCCGCTGTTCCCAGGGCGCAGGCTGTACGTCTGTAGGCCTGCTGCCTTCTCCTGGCCCTCCCCACTTAGTAACCGCCACCGTAACAGCGTCCCCAGCCCCAGGCTGCCTTCTCCAGCTGACCTGCACCACAGCCCGACTCAGACATATAAAACAAAATTAGCCAGAATCACGTATTTTGATAAACAAGCCAGCCAGCAGATCGTGAGCTATGCACCTACAGTAGTATGACCTCAGCCCATTAAAATCACATACTTTGTGTCTGGTTCGGGATTTGTATATAAATGTCGTACAGAGAGACTTTATTAGAGCTTAGTGAACCAAAATCTGGTCTTGAATTTCCGTAGTTCAGGAGTTATTGGTTTAAATGCACTACAGGGGTTAAGAGGAAGGAATTGGAAGCTTGAAACTCCTGATGAATTATACAACGTCAGTCTGTTTATCAGAGTGCCGTCATGTTTGTAAGAGAAAATGAAGGGAAAAAGACACTCAGTGAAGAATCTCATGTCAAGAAAAAATTGATTAGTCTACGAAACTGTTCTTCCAAATGTTTTACCAGAGTAAGACGTACACAAAATAGACCTTTGGGGGACACCAGGGTGAGGATGTTGCTATGAACTTGTGAGAGGCCTTGCTTACCTGAAAGCTTCTTCGGTCACAGACCATTACTTCACGTTGCAGTGCTGTTTAGTGGAAAACGGTACATTTTAAGTTCAAATAGGTGGTATGAAAATTGTGGTGAATGTTTTCAGCAGATTCATCAACTGAAGTTATATTTCTCTGTATTTGTGATGATAGAAGTAAACAACAGTAACTGCACTGAGCTGTACAGTTTCTTCACCTCAGAAGCTGCCAGCCTGAGCTTGCGGACGGGCACCGTTTCCCAAGGCAGCTTGTTCACTCAGCTACAGCTTTTCTGCCAGATTTGTGTCTGAACTCTGAACTGCTGCTTGCTGGGTCGCTAGAGACCAGCAACGAGGAGCGGTGTGATACACGTTCCGCTGGCATGCTGCGTTTCAAAAATGTGAGGTCCCAATCCTGACAGAGGCTGGGACTCTGCTAGCCACGCTGGCCATGGGGCCAGTGCCTCTAAGGCAGGCTGCTTCGATTCTAGCCCACATACCCTGGACAGCATCAGGCGTGCTCGGTGTGTTCCATTCAGCCAATTTGAGCATGTACCGTGCTGGCCTGGGGTTCTGGCGCTATCACAGTCGTGTTCAAACCAGCGTGTGTGTGTGCACAGCAGTGTCCAGACTCACAGAACGGCAGAAAACAGCTAACAGGGGAGAGAAAGGCTGAGTGTCTGCAAAGCGTGCTGGAATCCTAGAAAATCGTGAAACCTCTGATGGAAAGCTAAGTGGAGAGTCTTTCCATTGAACCCAGTGAGCATTTAAACTGGTTTGAAGTAAGTTAAGAGGTGATTCAGCCTAAAGCTGTCGAATTCTTCTTTTCATTTCCCCATACAAAATAGGCACTAGCACTTGAAGGGGGTGAGATGAAATGCTTTTTATTTTTGTGTAGCAGTTAATCTCATGCATGCAAATAGCTATGCATGAAACATTTTATTACTACTTGTTTTGCCCCTTCAGTGGAATTTAAACTTTCCTCATACATCCCCATTTTTTTCTTTAATTCATTAAGAGCTTACTGAGGCTTCCAGACTCATCCATTAGCTTTCTAATGATGACCTAAGAGCTGATGTCTGCCACTGTCTTGTGTCAGCAACAAACCAAAAGTAAACGTCTGAGACAGTTATTTTTTTTGCCTGGATTTAACTAAATATCCCCTGTCCAACTCAGCATTCCCTTTTCGCTTACGCAGGTCTCTCTAGAGCAGGGCAGCCCCCATGGAGCGAGGCTGTGTCATTCCCGTCACTACGGGCTGTCTCCACTCACGAAGCCACAGAGAGGCCACACCCGTCCGTGTGTTTCCTCACCAGGAGCCAGGCAGTCACAGGCAGGTGGCAGATGGGGGCCTGGTTTGTGGTGGTGGTAACCTCGTGTTTCCGAATGGCTCCCGGACACCGTGAGAAGCTGTCAGGAGATTTCAGTTGACTTGGTAGAAGCTGGTTCATTGCAGATAAGTCCCAAAATCAGCAGGCCATCTCTATTTGGCAAAGCATTGAAGCACATCTCTTTGACATCAGTAGGATATAAGTATTGACTTGAGGAGTTCGGTGCAGTAGAGATTTTAATTAAAATATGCGTTATTCAGTAATGTGGCTTAGAGAAAATCAAACTCTTGGACAACTTCAGTAAAGAAACGTTTCTCATGATATCTGTAAATATGTGGTGAAATTCTCTTTGATTTTTAGTGCAGACAACCCTTAATTTATTGTCTTGTTTTCAGTACATTAGCAAATCTCCGTAAAATAAATTTTGGGAAAGTTTTCTGTTGCCTTAGTTAATATATTCAAGTTTATCATTGATGTCTTTTACAACAAAGAATCAAACTCATGGGATTTTTTAGGTGTATTGATGAATGTTTGCTTTCAGTTAGAAAGTAATTATTCCAGTGATAAGACTTTTCAGCTAGCAGGTCTATTTGTGTATAGTAAATATGCTGCAATGTTTTCCAGTGTAATGTCAGGCTAACTATATTAAAAGGGGAAAAAAAAGAAAAAGTTGTAAAGTACCAAACTTTCCACATCTCTTTGAAGCTTATGAAATTCCTAGAAAATAGGATTTTTCTCTCACCAGTTTGACACAGGCATTGAAGAATCCCTCCTTGCATCTCCCTACATCCAGAATTGCCTTTAACAGAAAAGATACAGACTTTATCCCCTATTAGCTGAGAAAACTATCCCTTTGATCAAATCCTAACATGAAAAACTTGAGGGGAGATTCAGTAAGACCCCAGTCAGTCATCATTGAACACTAAGAATGTCTCCTGTGTTTTTTCTGTTTTATTTTTTAAGGAGGAAAAGGAGCGCTGCTTAGATTCGTTCACAGAAACCCTTCAGTGGCAGTTCCTCAGGATTAATCTCTTTCCTATGTAAAGGATGTTGGACACGCTTACAGAACTGTATAGGCTTGTCACTGTAGTATATGTGCATCTATCGCTTACAAAGTGATTTTATTCTCTCTGCAACCTTGTGCAGAACGTAAATTCCCCTCCACAGTACTGGAAGTGGGACTCGGAGGAGATGAGATTTGCCAGATCCTGTCTCTGACTCCGGGAGCTCCCTCCGGCTGAGCTGGAGGCTCTGGGGTACTTGTCTTGCCCCCCCGTGATCCAGAAACATTGAGAACTACCTGTGGGTCGCTGTTAGACACTAGTGAGACACAGCATGTGTCCTGTAGTCTCATTGGAAATGTTCACCCCATCAGCTGGAAGAGTTTTGACTTCATTTCACAGATACTGTATAATAATTTAGTGAAGAAGAGCAACTGATGATTGAATTGCAACAGTGGGGTCCATCCAGGCCACCAAACTGTCTCAATATACTCATCCCTAGAGGGCCTAGAGAGGAGTGTTCCCTCAAACATGACTTCAGGTATTTGACTTTTGGGTTGAAACAGCTCTGGCTGTGTGCAAGGCTGATTTTCTTAGTACTCGGCAAGAGGAGGTGCTTGTTAGGGATGTAGCTTGTCTTGGGAAAATGCTGTGGTTTGCTTTGAAGTCTGATTTTCTAGGGAAGGGTTTGGGGGACAAGAAGTGTTTCTAGGGACAGCAGGTGTGCAGTAGTTTTGCACATTGCATGGCCTTGGCAACGTGTCCACGCTGGGCAATAGCTTCCTTCTCGGAGATGTATTATTTTTGTAAGCAGGTCTGTTGCACAGCACCCATTAGGAGATCCCTCACAGTCTCGCTTTTCTGTGATCCCCAGACAGCACTGACAAAGGCATCACCCAGAGATGCTGCTGTCTACATTTGCAGGACTTATTTTCACATCGCCTCTGGGCCCAAAGACTCGAAAAGGCCGGAGCGCTCCCTTCAAGGGAAATTACAGTCAAATCATAGCCATAATAGTGACAAGGAAGGAGCAGTGGGGCTCATCAGCTGCACCCGCAGCCCTCTTACCCGTTCCTCCTCAGCTCTCCCCACTCCTGTGGTGTGTGATTCTCTGTAGGTGCCATGTCCCGCTGGGGGGTCAAGTGTACGGCGTTACACTCATCACCAGTCAGCGCTGTGTGCTTTGTGCTCTGCTGCGGCAATTACAAATCACATCCCGCTAATATCTGAGGCTTGGTGACGCTATTATTTCAAATGGCAACGTCAGTTACTGCATCCTGTCAAATGAAAGGTATATATGAACTACCAGGGAGGAAACAATTGATGTCAAGTCAAAATATTGATAAGTTCATTTCTAATGAACGCTAGTTATCCAGGCAAGTTTGCTCTAGAGGGAAATGGCAGATTCAGGACAGAATATAATCCCTACTATCAAATGGTAATTATGGGACCAAATAGCTGTCTGTATTCATTTGGAGCTAGGTGCTGCGTAGGAGCTGCCACTGCGCAGAATGTTGTCTGGGGAATATAGAGAACTGCAGGATCTTGTAACCGCTTTTCTTAGAGGTGATAAAAATGAGAGGTGCTCTGTCTCCTTTTACAAATGTGTTCATTTCTGAGCCAAACTGAGAAAGAAGCATTTCAGGTGCAAATTGTGTTTCCGATAGAGGTAAATAATCAGGTAGCAGTAGAGGTTGTAAATATGGTTAGTTTGGGGCTTTTCTGCCTGGTAGCACATTCCCACAGAAAACTGAAACCCACGCAGGTTTGTCTGGAGGACGACTCGTCAACCATAGCCCAGGGTTGATGTCAAGGGCATTGTGGTAGGTGCACTTCTCCTCTCCGTTGTCCCCATTCTTTCCCTGCGTGGCACCCCAGGTTATATTTCAAGAAGGATTAAATGCAATGGAACTTTTTACTGGAGGGTTCTGAAGGTTTATTTCCTCACAGAGACTCTTTTGAGCAGATATAGTGACTACTCCAAGAGGGGAAAAAATTTTCCTTTCAAAAGTCTTTTGTTTTTGAGGTTCTATTACAGGACTGGGCTCTTCTGTGCTCTCTTTTGTGCTCATGCATAACACAATGTGATACCCATCAGACTGCATAGAGAAGTTGCTGGGTACAAGCAAAAAGTGCCTTCAGCTTTCCTCTCAACAATGCTTTTAACTTCGAGCAAGTTAGAGGCCCTTATTTCTCCCCAGATTATTCCAGGCACCTCTCCAGTATAAATAAGAGTAAGTAATTCACATCCTGAGATGCCAGAAGTATCTAGGGAAAGATTTTTCCATCAAGCCTCTTTGGATTTAGGCAAGGCTTCTTACTTTTTTTCTCCTCTCTTTCATTTGCCACTTTGTCACCAAGAGATGTCCCGTCCACCTCTTTTTAATGCGTTTTTCAGTTGTGGGTGATTGACAACCTTGGTGCCTAACAGTGCTAACAAATCCAGCTGCCAAATAAACCGGGCCAAAGGAGACATCAATAATATACTGATTTGTTTGTTTGATTTACATTACAACAGCTTTACAATGACCATAAATGATTATTTTTACAAGAGGTACATAAACAAGTAAAATCGAAATGACTGCTCTGCATGCTACTGCGCATTCCTAAAGCTGCATTTATACATGTACAAATGCATTCCTTCACTTCCACGAGCCAATTACTGCCATAAAGTGCCTGTGGCTGCACAGGGCTGCAGTCTGTCCCGTGGTGTGTGTATACGGGGAAACCCGTTCAACTCACTTCCAGAGAGGGGATATTGATGTGAGGTTTGGGCTACCAGCTTCCCCAGACATCTTAATCTTTTAAAACAGATGCTACTTCATGTTTTTGTGCATTAATTGGAGTCAGACTGTATGTTCTACCTTGTTTTAGATGCAAGACGAGTGCAAAGGTTTACATGTAAGTACTGCATTAAGGTCTCTCAGTGCTGGGAGCCTGCACACCAGCGGAATTCCCTGCGCAAACACATCCCAGGTACAGGCTGAGCTCTGTCACTGCGTCAGTGTTATTGTCACTTGGTGACAGGCTGTATCCTACCTGTCAGAGAACTTGTGCTGTTCCCTTTAGCACATAGGGCATGCAAAAACGTTTGGAGCAAACAGGAGAAACACCACTTTGATTAGGGAAAGCAATTGGGAAGTACAGAAAAGCAGAAATGTTGGGGGGGGGGGAGCGGAAAGAAACCAATTGCTTAGAGACACCTGAGGAGAGAATCTTCATCTTCCTTCCAGAAAGCTGGAGGTGATGAGTGTTTTATGCCCTCACTATCTCTTTTGGAAAGTAACCATGATTTCAAGCATGTGAAACGCAAAACAGCTGAGATGTGAAGAGATTGGGAGAGAAGCAAAGCCAAAGGTTGACAGCAGGACTGGGTCTGTGCCACACGTGACAAGGAGAAAAGCCCTTTCTGCCTGCCTTGGCTGTACAAACATCAGCACTGTCACTGTCCCACTGCTGCTGCAATCAAGCACCCCCTTCAGCTCTGAGCACGAGGAGATCTTTTGTCATCTTCAGTTCTTCCTTTATCCAGCACAATACTAACCGGAGTGTCTTGGACGTTCTGGTGTGCTTCTGGCTACATCGGGTGTGTGAGATCAGATGAGAATGTTCCAGCGGTGCTGAGCACAAAGCTCTGGAGAACGCTTGGTCCAAATCTCTTCATTCTTTGTCTCTCAAAGAACCTGGTTCAAAATTATTAACATGTGATAAGCATTTATGGATGATGTTTCCATTTCATCAAATCATTTAGGTTGGAAAAGGTGTCTAAGATCACCAAGTCCAACCGTAAACCTTAAGATTGCCAAGCCCACCATCACAGTGATCTTTAAACCAAGTGTAGCCCACCCTTCACTCGTACCAGTGCCACTCTTACCTGCCACTGAGTCGGCTGTGGATTTATACTGACTTAAGACATTTGATAGCACAGGCCGAGGCAAAAACAAATAAATGAATATCAGTAAATATGGGAACAGGGCAAAATATGAAGACAGCAGTAAGATTAGACATGTACCAAATGGCTTTAAAATGTTAATTGCATTGTATGCTTGGTCAAGCATGAAGTTATCTCTACATAATCATTCAGTGTATTTGAAGGATTATAATCTAACAACGTAGGCCTCTCTCGGCCTTCACAAACAAGGTTTGATGCGTATGTTGCATGGTAAGCTCCAGATGCTGAAGCATATGTTGTCATTGGGTAACTTAATATTTTAGAGGCAAGTTGGGTGGCTTTGTGACTTCTTAGAGAAGCTGAGAATTTATTAATTAAATAGCTGTTGTAATGAGCTTGTCAAGTAGTGCTTCAGGAACCTGGTAACACTTGTTTCCATTGTAGGAAGCATTAAAAAAAACCATCACCACCACACACGCACACACGCACACTAATCGTGTGAGACCTTCATTGTAACCTGGATCACATTGGCTGTGAAACTTCCAGGAGGCTGCATAATTTGAAGAAAACTATTTCATCTTTCACTATTCGCTGTCTGTTTGCTGACAGCTTTCTCCATTATAACGCCGCCTTTGATACTTCCAACTTGTAATTTACTGCACCTCATATCAGTAGAAGCTGTTGTGTACTTGCATCATCACATCTGATTTTTTTTCTTTTAACAACTATAACATCATTCTACATTTTCTATGTTTGATGCCTATCCTGTTCTTAGCAAGATCAGGCATTCAGTTATGGTACACTGTAGATAAATACAGTAAATTATTTATCCTACTCCAAATATTCCTGGTTTTCACTAATCTAGGAGCCCCAGTGTTAGATCAGGACACTACCATGGTTGGAGCTATACAAAGAGAACAGAGACAATTCCTCACCCAAATATTGTGGCTGAGAATCACGAGCTACATGTGATCTACAGGCTTGACACCCAGCATATCATAACTTAGGTCATTTGCTTTCAATTTGGAGAGAAGGTAAATTACCTTTTAGTAAATGCCTGAACTTAGAATGAAACGACATCTGGCTGCATCTGTTTCTGGACTGAAGGATGCAAATGTATTGCTGACTCGGAAGGTAACTGCAGCCTTCTTCTGTGACCACCACCCAGGTCATTTTAGCCTCTTCATGTCTCCATTATCTCGTCTGAAAAATGGGGATACTACTTCCTAGGAGTGTTGCCACATTTGCTGTTTGTAACATCTGTTAGGACTCTGGAATGGGAGACATTTTAGAAACGTAAAAAGTTACTTCTTCCATTATTTTTAAGGAATTAGTGTCAAGACAGTAATGCTTTGATTTAAAAACTCCCAGGGTGCCTTGTTACCTGCTTTAGGGGGTCAGAATATTTGGCAGCTACCGAAATAGTTTTCCATCTGCCCAGGTCTCTTCTCTTTAACATGTGTATTATAATAGTAACTGTATTCATTTCAACTTAAGTCATATTGGATCTTTCTTCAAGGCAGACCAAAACAATGAGTACTCCATAAAAAGTCTCATTGATTTCAGAAGGGCTTTCACTGATATGTTGTACTATTCATTGTTAAGTGAGGGAATAAATATCTCAGTCTGGCTCTGTAAAGTGAAAGCAACAGAAACGGGAGGGTGGGGAGTGGGAATTACAGAAACAAGGAAACCTTTCATTTAAAAAAAGATGCAAAGAAAATGTGATTCATCTGAATGCCTTAACTCTAAAGAAAAGCTTTCACTGGCAAATGATAGAAGACAGTATAGGGCCTGGCTTCTATAGTAAAGCAGAATTTAGAAAGCTCATTCCAAATAAGAATATATAGTACTTGGCTGTTGTATCAAGTTTTATCCAAATACTGGGAATTCAACTGAAGTATGACTTTAACCACTAAAGAATTCCAGGATTTAAGGGATATAGTGTTTCTGGGAAGGAGCTGGGGTTTGTTTGGGTTTTGTTGCATTCATTTCTCAGTCATATATTGCAGGCAGATCTTTTAGAAGTTATGTAATACACTACCAGTACAGCTTCCGAGCTAATGTAAAAATATGGGGTTTTTTTAAATTTTGTGGGCTTGAAGGCTGAATAAGGGCACAACACCACCTCAGTCAGAATTCTTTTATGCCTGTAAATGTTGATGTGTCTGCTGGTCTGGCTTTCAGTCTCCCTGGTTGTGCCGGGCTCTGTGGTTGTGCCGGGCTCTGTGGCTGTGCCCGGCTCTGTGTTTGTGCCCGGCTCTGTGGCTGTGCCGGGCTCTGTGGCTGTGCCTGGCTCTGTGTGGCTTTCCGTCTCCCTGGTTGTGCCGGGCTCTGTGGCTGTGCTGGGTCTGTGGCTGTGCCGGGCTCTGTGGCTGTGCCGGGGTCTGTGTTTGTGCCGGCTCTGTGGCTGTGCCGGCTCTGTGGCTGTGCCCGGCCGTGCAGCGGGCACTCGAGCAGCAGCGAGCCGAGCTGGGTGCAGCTGGGTGCTGTCCAAACCAAAGGGAAGCATTTACTGGTTGAAGTGGGTGGGGAAAAATTATTCAGACTTGCTTCGCCGGTGCCTTGACCTTAAGGTAGTCATTCAGAGCTCTGCAAAGCCAGACACAATTCTCCTTGTACTTACAGTGGTAAGCAGTGTTTTACATCAACTTGGCACGTGTAACTACAGTATGGTGCAAGAAGTAGAAAAGAGCCCCATGGCAGCATGTGCAGCGTGCTTTCTGCTTCAAGAGCCAGGCATTTTTTAAAAGAAAAATGAAACTCAGTGTGCCGTGCTGTGTTAGACCAAAAATACAGGTCATGCTGCTGAGCTGCGGAAAGCAGCTGTACCTTTTCCTCCCACCCTGGTGCCGTCCCTACGCTGTCTTTCACAATCTTCCTTCTTCCTGCACTGCACACACACCGGGCAAAAACGTCGCTGTTACCAGCTGTTGTTGAGCGGTAATGTTGATCTGCACCTTGGTCCTCCGGCAGCCGCAGTGTGTGCGATGTGTGCTGGGGCAGGAGGGCGCTCCCCGGCAGGCATCACAAAAAGCCATTCCAGATACTGACCGTGCTGAAACAGATCGCGTTCCCTCCTCTCTGTACCAGCTGCGTGGGGTGCCCCACTAGAAGATACAGTGGAAAACTCCGTGGAGATGTTTCTGGGCAGAGTGTAGCTGCTCCCTTGCTTTGGCGGCGCACCGTACACAAAGCTGATAAGCCGCGCTCCGTGGTCCTGCTACGGAACTGCAGATGGATTTGCGCTGAGATGCATTTCAAGGTCTTGGGTTTAGTGGGAGTTTACAGATGCTCATTTTATCTGAAAAGAAGACAACTTACTTAAACACACCTTTGGAAAAGCATTTGGCTCACGTTTGCAATTGCTTATTTCTTATTACTTCTACGGTAGAGTAGTGAAGAAAGTTGATGAAAGTTCAACAATCGAAATCTCATGCATGCTTTATTATTTCCATTGCTGCAGCACCCAGAATCCACAGTAAAAGCAGTCATGTTTGTAATTTGGGGAGGGCTTTCCTTTTCAATGTGTACACAAAAAGATGGTTACGAATTATGAACAGGCTACCTCTGCCTACCCTACTTTCATTTACAGACCATCTCATAAAAGGGAAGAATTAAAGCACCAGTAATTTTCAAATGGGTGTGTAAACAGACTTTTGGTCATTTTTGTGATTTTTCTAAGTCTTGAAATTTTCTTGGGAGCCGGTAAAGCAGAGAATAATCTCCCAATACAAACTTTGAGCTTAATCAGTCCCTTCATGACTGTAAGCTAACCTCAACTTACAGTTACATTAAATCCAGTCTAGTTGCAATTCTTTCCTAGCACAAGCCTTTATTAACAATATTGGAGACAAAGCTCAAATGATTAATATTTTTTATGTAATTTAAAAAAAAAATCAAAACACCCACAAACCAGAACACCTGAGTGCTTAGCTGCTGCAAGTTTCCACCATTTGAATCAGTACAGGTCTCTAATGTGTATCCTTGTTCAGAAAGTCATTTATTTATTCTCTAGATAGCAGATTAAATATCAGGGTTCCATTGTATTTAATTAGAAGGGAATGCAAAAAAAGGAATATCTTGAGAAAACCCAGGAAGGGAAAAATAAATAAAAATCAGGCTTCTGGGTTTAAGGAAAAACAGCAGAGGATGGGCTTGTGAGGTCTTAGGGCTATCACATCTCTCTCGGGTTACAAACGTGCAGGATAAGGTGTTCAGAAAGTAAAACCCCAGCAGCAGAGCCTCCAAACGTGGCACACGCGAGGTGTCAGTGGCACACAGTACATCCAGCCACGTGCCCAGCTTGTTCCTCACCGAGGAATTCGGGAGCCGGGCCTCTCAAGTCTCCCTCTGTGGCGTTTATCCAAGATTACTGAGGCTCTGAAAAGCGGGACTGTTCTGAGCGGGGGCTGGCGGTCCCAAGCAGCCGTTTGCAGTGGTGTTGCACACCCACGGTCTCGGCGGCACACAGGAGCACGTGTGCGCTCCCACCACAGACAGGGCTCTTTTCACAGCGCGGCGGCCGGAGCAGATGCCAGAGCGTTAGGAGGAGCTGGCCGGCCTTCAGGGTTGCTTCACAAGGGCTTCTTAATCAGCTCCCGTGCCTCTGTACTCTCGTGTCTGTGTGTCTGGTAATTTGCTCTGCTTTGTGTGCACTCTGTTCATCATACAGATTGGCTTTTTACTTTTCTGCATCAATTCCTCTTGCTTTGCCAACACCTTGCCATTTGCAGCTTTAGTGCCTGTTGATAGGACTTCATCAGCAATAGCTGCCAATGTATATTCCTTTTACAAGACGTTCACTCTCAGGTTTTATAGATAGTTACAAATTAAGTCACAAACTGATTGAATAGTTCGTTTTCATTTGCTTTTCACGTGGAATAGATTCATCAAAGTGAACAGATCGTGGGAAGATTGAAGAGATGAAGAAGCTTCTTGTGTGTATGTGCTCCAAGCCAGTTGACTCTACCAAAGTGTCCTGTGTGCCTAGGCTGGTTCTTAATACCTTCACTGAGTGAGTTTCTACAGCTTCCCATAGGCAGCTGCCTGTGCAGCCCTAATACTGGTCCTTATCCCAGCACCACCACGCACTCCCTAACTTGATTTTCTTCTACCATGGGTAATACTTCACTCCTCAGACTCGGCCACAAGAACCTGAGCAACGATGCTGTCAGTGAAGCCAAAGCAGAAAAGGTGAATACTCAAGCTTTTCTGTCCCCTCTGTCACCCTGTCTCGTTTATCAGTGGGCACGTTTTCCTGCATCTGTTTCCCTGGTGCTGAGCCCTTCTTGTGGCCCCTCACAGCCCTGCTGCTTTCAGTGCAAATGGAGGTTTTCACTCTCTCAGTTGTCACCATGTGCCCCATTCCCGCTGTCCTGCACCTCTGCTTTTCCTGTCCGGCTAAGCCTGGCCCAGCTGTGCGTGGCCACCTCTTCTCCTGCCGGCCCGTGCTCTGCCACGCTCTGATTCGCGAGTTGGAGACAGTTCGGTACAACTATTTCTGTTTTTCCAGATGCTCTGACAGATGCTCAGTTTTAAGCAAAATCTATTACCAAAAAAAATCCCTGTGTAACTGGTTAGTAATAGTAAAGTAATAGTAAAGTAAAAGTAAAAAATAGTAAAGAAAGCTTCAGGCACTTTTCCCAGTTCAGCTTCAAACTCACCTTGGTGTAAGGATTATAATTTATAAATTAATCAATTTGCTTCTAAATTTTAAATGGAAGCTGGTGGAAGTGTCATGGTGGGAGAAGAGATTGAGCATCAGCCCATATACAAGGGACTTTTTTCTCTTAAGAGACAATACTACAGTAATCTTTATACAAACAAGTTTTTCTGCCTGTTGGTATTTTACAAGAAAACTATGGTGTTGGACTTACATAGAGTTACATGACCACTGTCCTTCTACAGCATTTTTTTTCGTTTACTATCAATGGTAGAACTAAACTGCCTTTTGGTAATCAGTGAGGTGAAACAATGTGTTGCACAGAAACCGATACAAAATCATCTTTTTTCCTGCCTTTTCTTCTCCCACACCATAGCTGGAAATAAATGCTCTGGGTGCTGCTAGCTCTCATCTCACAGTATCTTCTGCTGTATGAAATAGCCATGTCGGAATTTACAGTTTGTTGTGGCTTGGTGACATGTCGCAGGTGTAGCTCTATTTCCCATTACAACAGCCTGCCTCGACTTGCTTTAAGCTTTGAAGATGTTACCAGCCTGCATTGCAAGTCAGTGATGGATGGATGTTGTTAGTGCATATCCCAAAGCATATCAGTTGAAGATGGTTCTGTGAAATGAACTGTCCTATTTTTTATGATTATTTTGAATGTTTTTAATCTAGATTTGTAACCAGATGGCTATACATCCATGGGGCTTCTAGTGTAAGGTTTGATCACAGTCTTACTAAACGGCTGGTAACTTGGGAACTGTTCTGGATACCAGTAAATGTTGGGTTTCAATTAAATAATAAATGTCCACTGTTCTTTACTGTCTCCTAATTATCAAGGTACGTGCCTTCCCGTTATTAGTGTGATAGTATGCATGAGTGCCTCAATCAGGATCATGACCCTGTGATGCTTAGCTCCTGTAGATCCACAGACATCATCGTCCATGTCCTGAGGAGCATACACAGGGCAGTAAAGAAAGTGCTTGCAAATTATCTTCCAAGCTCCTTGTTTTTTCTACGGACTGGTGCATTGCTTAGGGAATACTACTCAGCCAAGAGTGATTAGATGGACTCTCCCATTCACCTTGCACTGTCTCTACCAGACTGGGAAACTGTTACCTCTGCTTTGTAACACACCAGTCTTTATGAACTTCGCTTCAGATCTCAAATCTATCCTTAAATTAGGTGTTTTTTTCCCTAGCTAGCTCAGTATGCTGCCCTTTCTCCATCAGATGGCTCCAATTATGTGATCCTCACATGCTATCTCTGAATAAATGTTCTTTGATGTTATAAAGTAGAAGATGCCCTTGGTAAGCCTCTTTGATTCAACTGCTTCAAATAGCAAGAGCACTGTTGAGGTATAAAGGTTCATTTCACCCATCTCAACTCAAGTTAAACAAGAATTTAATGAAGTCCAACAGATGCTGAGTTTACTACTCCTGAAAACCCAGTTTCTGCAAATTCTTTACCCAGACAGATATTTGATGATGGTTTTTTTTCTAGCATAGGATATACTGCTTGGCCTAGATTTTTAAAAACTCTCAGATGCCAAGAGTGAGCCTACTAAGAACAATCCAAGATACTTGATGTGTTCTAAAAAAAACCCTAATTGCTTGATTTAATTCCTGAGAGGGAGCCCAGCCTTCTTAATGAGTACTAAGCACCCCGAGGAACTGACCTATATCTATGGGGTCAAGCCTGTGGCCTAAGCTTGTAGTCTAGCCCAAAGTCCTGTTCGTCTGTGCTGGTTACGTTTTGGCTTTGAGTCAAGTCTGACCAAGGCCAGGAACAGGATGGCAAATGGAGAACCAGGACTCAGACTCTTACCCCCACAGAAAAGTCAGCCATGTGGCTTCATGCAGAGATGTAGATGGTGTGCATCAATTAAAATACAAAGTCTTAATTAAAAAGAAAAACCCTTTGTAATCCCAAAGGAACAAGTGCATACCTGAATTCCAGATCTGATCTTTCAGAGCACTGCTACAATAGCAGATTGAAGGGTCTCTTAACTTACGGTGTCAGCGATATGTGGCTTAAGTAGATCGTGACACAGTTGACTTTCGCAGCAAAAGTCCATCGTACCAAGATTGAATCTGCATGCAAAATAAGGTTTGCTAGGCTTAGACATCGACAG
This sequence comes from Pampusana beccarii, assembly GCA_013399365.1. Lineage (NCBI taxonomy): Eukaryota > Metazoa > Chordata > Aves > Columbiformes > Columbidae > Pampusana > Pampusana beccarii. Next base: position 508,211 of record VWYH01007506.1, read on the forward strand.
GCTGTAGCATAGCTGTCCCCGAGTGCAGGTCCACGTCAGAGATGTTAATTGTCCCCAAACATCAGGCAAGTAATCTGCATTTTGAAGAGTCTCTAAATGGGCATTTACATAATTTATGTTTTACAAAGTCCACTGATGCATATTTGCATAATAGACCGCAGCAGTGCCAACAGATCCATCGCAGCACACGGTGTCAGCTCTCATGAACTTCCAGTGGGTTTTTCCCTTTATTGGAGCTCTTATGACAGAAAGAAATTGGCAATAACTGATAAATCTCAGAGAAGACTGAGTGCCTGTCAAAGCTGCTTTGGCTGGGTGGAAGCACACAGAAATGAAGCCACATGCTCAGCCACCTAAGAAGTGCTCTGCATATGTCTGTGCCAATTCTGTGCACAGAAACAAGCAGCAATGGTCCTTTATTATTCATCCAAGTTCATTCCTGATCTGGGGTCTCTCATTGCTCTCCACTCACAGCAACACCCTGCTGCTTTCATGCTCTCCAACTTCTTCCTCTTTAAACTAATTTCTTATCTAACCAATTTCTTATCACCACCCTCAGCACACTCTGCTGGAGGGGTGCTGCATGTGCCTGGAGAAGGGCTTTGGGAACCACGCTGGCTTTGTCACTAGTCTCACCTGAGCAGTCCGGCTTGACTGTATCAGTGTAGAGAGAAGCCAGTTGAAAGCTGCAGGCCTTTGAGTTCTAGTGCAATGTTCATCACTCTCAAAATGGTGGGTTTATCATTCTCATGATGGATTTAATGCCTCATGGGGTTTTTATCCAATCTGTGGGCTATGGCCAGAAGTGTTTTTTCCACAGGGCTAAGTGGGAGAAGAAAGCAGTCACCACTTAGTCACTGCTGGCCAACGTAACGTTTAGCAGCATTGTTACCCTGAGCAAGGGGGAGCATTTATAGCCCTCCATCCATAACGGACCAGTGTTAGCAGACCTGGTGATTTCAGTGTAGATGTCTCCCATGAAAACTGGAAGGAGTAGCTCCTACCCTCCCAGAATAGAACTTGGGAATGGGATCGTTGCCAGATCCAAACGGGAATTTCCTTCCTTTAATTTGCTCCGCAGCTTGCACATCAACTAAGCATAGTCTTCTGTGTATGTTAATGGCCGTGCTTCATTTTGTAAGACATTTATATTAGAAAAGTTTATTTTTCACTCCTGGTTTTATATCCCCTTTCCGTTTGTGTTGATTTGGGTATTCGTTCATCCTGCTGCATGTGATAAGGGTTCATCAGTTTCACTGCACGCTACTAATAAAATAATGCTTTTAAGCCATTTGGTATTTTCACATGAAACATGTTCTTCTTGCTACAGATGTTCAGTAGAGTGATGTCTCTAATCATCCTCTCCGTCAATAACTGTCAGCTGTGATAGAGCTGGGGTTCTGGTTGGCCGGATAAACCTTGCAATGTGACACAGAGGATCTGCATGCACAACAGTTGCCAAACTAGAGCAAGAGAAAAGACTGATTTAAACTTGCCATACCAGAGCTGAAGCAAGCCAAATGCTGTGATGTTTTCCTTTACCAGTCTTGATATTAAGTCTAAAATGTTTAATCCACGATAATATCTTGCCACAGTTTCTTTTGATTTCATTTCTGACTGAAATGAAAATACTGGAAAGATTCAAAAAACAAATGTTTCCTAGTGATTGATCTAAGGACCAGAACTATCCTTTGGCACTGTAACTAATCCTTCTTGCAATCTAGATTACAAGAAATCAGATCGTATGTGGATTGAAGTGAATTAAATGCTTATTCCATAACTAAACATCAATTATGATTATATTGTATTAGAATCTCTTTAAAATATTTTGAGTATAGGGCTCTCTACCTGTGCTCAAGAAATGACAGAATACAGGAAACATCTTAAATCCTCACTGCCATTATCATTAGTATGAATGAAACTGGTACCTGGTGACTTCAAAATCTTGCAGCAGGAATCACATCCCCTAAACTTTCTTAGGGAGAAATGGGAATAACTGGAAGAATTTGGCTGGCTTTTAAATAGCGAGGAATGATGAGAGCAGCATGTTTGCAAGGTGAAAAGCGCCTTTCAGACGTCTTTTGGGGATGTTTGTGATTGTTATTCTGTGTGCCATGCTGGAAGTTGATGCCTTGTTTGTGGTTATTCTATTCAGGGATTTTGTTGGGCTGCTTGAAGTGCATGTGCTGAATCTCACAAAGGCAACCGTGAGCTCAAAGGGCTCTGCCCTGAGACACAGAGCTCATTGGTGGGAGGAGAACTCTTTGGTGGTTTATTTTCTCCTGCTCACTCATTACAGATATGACATATTTATGCTAAATTGTGATAGTATGGCTTTCTAAGCAGAGGGCGGTCCATCTTCCTGCCCCTGGCTGGTGTCTCCTTGTGGAGGCGTGAAAAGACCTCATTTAGTGGCACAGATGCAGTTTCTGTTGCTCTTCTCTTTTTGCTGACACCCTTTTACTTAATTTGAGTAGTTATTTCTGGGGTATTTTGGGCCAGGTTGCTCTCAGGGTAGACACAGGTAGTTAGAGCATGTAGGAACATTGCAGAGCGTGCGTCAGTCTCAGAGACACCGGTCTCTGCATACCTGTTCTGAGTGGGTAGGGCACAGGAGACCCGGGTTCAAGACCCGCTCCTCAGTCAGGCAGAGGGAGGTCTGAACGTGGCTATCGGCTGTCATTGGTGCCCATTTTACGTCCTGCCCTAGCTGGCAGGTGTGTGCCCGCTGTCCTGCCCGTGTGGGGTGACCCTGCGAGCCTGTGCTGAGGGTCTGGCCCAGGAGAGGAGCCCTGTGGGCCCCCACCTCCGTCACAGCATCCCAAGGGCCATGGAGCTCACAGCTCCCTGGGGCTTGCCTGCACAATCAGCTGCAGAGACATAAACCTTGTAGGGCTTTTAGAGGCAGATACTGAAGGATCTAGAAAATCGTTATGTCCCAGGGCTAGGCAACAGCTGAATGGGAGCTTTGAGAACCTCCATGGTGCAGAAACGGTCAACTCTGGCAGCTAACTTGTCACAAACTGTCTGGTGGATTGGTGCTGCTGCTGCACAGCGTACTCAAGCCTGACCGACCTCTCAAGCTATATGATTTTCATCTTATGGCATGGAGAAACTGTAAATGGTGCTTACGTATGACCTGTGAGTTTTTCAGCTGAGATGTATACCGCTTTTCAGTTTTAGGCCTCAGGGCTGAAAGACGTATGCCTAACTTCAAACAGGTGGGAAACAGTATTTATTTTGGTGGTACAATCTCTGTTTAAAGTTAAGCAGATGAAGTTCAAATCCTTGCTGTAAGCTGAACTTACATTGCTGCTAGCATATGATCATATCCAGTCTTTTTGCAAAATGGAGCTTTGTTCAGAGCTGCAGAGCTAAATTAAAAGCCTGGTTACAAATGTCAATTGCAAATACAATTAGCAGTTTATGAAAAGGCTGGTTATTTGTAACATGTAAATTTTAAAGCAAGAAAAGGTGCAGTTTCTCCTTAAGGGAAAGACTGCTAACAACACATGCTCTTTTTCTTCTTGAGAAATTAAGGAGTATCTGGGGGAGAGGATTTGGGATGGCTTTAAATGTTTTTGTACTCCCTTCCAAAATAAGTTTATAGTTTCCCCATACACAATTTAATTAAGCCTTCGATTTGACCTTTGTATTGAGCAATAAAAGTTAACTGGGAAAGATGTGGGTAGAATGAGAGCACAAACAAAGCATGCCCCACGTCAGCCAGTGTGAGAACTGTTTCTGTAACCAAAACTAATGAGATCATCAGGACAAAAGCAACAGCCAAAGCATTTTCAATTATTACTAATATTTTTCTTCCTTGAGCCAGTTTATATTTTCCTTAATTACAGCTTTGAGCTGTGGTGTGATATTTAGCAGATGCCTTTGGCACTTGGCGTGCTGATCACTTGCATGCTCCAGACTGGCAGGGGCACCTAATCTTTGAAGTCTCAAGCACACATTCATCTTTAACCATAAAGGTCAATCCTGCATTCCTCACATCCCCCCAAACTCCCATTAAGTTTAATAGGAGCTCTGAGCATGTGAGGCATTGCGGTATCAGGATCACTCTCAGTCTTCTGGATATTACCAGTGAGGCATGTACAGAATTTCTAAACTTAACTAATTAACTGCACCACACAGCGATGGCAGAAGGCTGTCACAGAGCTTTTTAGTCGTTTCTTTCATTACAAGAGAGTTACAACGAAAGTTCAACAGATTTACTGGGAACATCATGTTTTACTGATACTTCCATGCTGTGTTTCAGGATATCATGTCAGCTGTGCTGCAGTATGCATGAGCTATCTGGCAAACTAAACAAGCTTAAACATGCAACCACAAACATGTGCCTAGGACTAGACTAAAAACAGATGTTTCCAGGAAATGTAAAAGATGTTTGGTATGTTTTCAGCTTATACTTGTAGCTTGTCTGAATAAGTCCCGTATTAATATAAACAAAATGACAAAACCTTTTCTTGCAAATGACTGACTGATTAGTGGAGCTCTTGCTGAATCACACAAGGTTTGTTAGGTTACATTATTTCTTCACGAGGAAAAGATGGATTGTTCTAGCCTGACATTTACCATGGCAGGAGCTGAGGCAGTTATACGTGTGGGTTTACTTTGTAGCCCTCAGAACTAATAGAATTTTATTGTGGCTTCTGAAAATCATGCAGGCTTTGCTATGGTAGCTGTATATCAAAAGCCAAATAAATACAGTGACGGGTTTCCTTACAGCAGTATGGCTGAGATGATGTCCTGTACTCTCTCTGTATGTATATATTGTATTCAAACGTATATAGACAAAAGATTGTCTGGGAATGGGCGGAGGAGTTGCCATTTCATGTAAGTGAGGCTTCCTCACACCCGACATCTCAAATTGTCTCACAGTTCTTCCTGACTTTATCGCATTTTTTTCTTTGTTGCATTTTGACTTTTTTGTAACAGTAGTTCCTGAAAGTTTCAGCCAAAGTTATTTCTTGAGGAGAGTTGGTGCGGTTCTTCTTAGCCTGAAGAATTTACATCCAGAATGTGCAAAATGTGTAGAAAATGAAGTAGTTCTCTCCCTGACCTACAGGGAGAAGTGATCTGCCAAAAATCACACAGATTTTAATGCAGAATTAAAACCAGGACACAGATAATCCTAGTCCCAACTCATGACCATCCCCGCAAGGCCAACTTCTCCTCAGTTGTGTGCTCCTAAAAAAGAGAAATGGAAAGATCACAGAACCAGAATCAGCTAACCCTGGTAATCCTGTCCCATGGATCTTCTGGAGAGGCTGGCCTAAACGTAATGCAACTCAGTAGTTAAGTGAGATGATCTATTCGGTTGTAACTCCTGTAGTTCGTCCTGTTTCTGGTTAAAGAATATTCCCCCCTAAGGCCAAGTTTCCATGAGAAGGTTTGTGGGGAAAAGGCTTATATGAACACCATATTCTCAGGCTGAAATAAAAAGGGGTAGAGCAGTATATACATGGGATGCTGCAGAGCTGTTAGCTACACCCTTCTGGCTAAAAAGGGATATATTACACCTGCCTTTTACTGATTTGTATTATATACTGGATGATAACAGACTCCAGAATTTGGAGAATTGCGTCACGAGTTCATCACACTTTGGGAGTTCGCACATTCCCATTTCCACAGCATTCCTGTTTCCATTTGTCTGCTGCAGCTGTAACTGGAAATAATTAGTGCTGGTCTTAATGTCAGGATAATAGATTATTTGGAAATTGCTGGTACATTTTATGGTGACAGCATAGTTTTGCAATTTCAGAGCTCCTTCCTTTGAATATGTAAAAGTAATTTCAGCTTTTGCTACCAGAGGTGATAAAAAGCTAATAATAACACTGCAGCATCTACTGTAATTTAAGAGCCTGTTCCACCAAGTTGCACCTCGCTTTAATTTTCTTATGAAGCTGTCAGCCAAAACCAAACCTGTGATCGAAGTTACATTTATCAAGCAACTGAGCTACAATGTGCAGAATAAATGCAGGTACTGACCGGTTCACTTTAAACCTGCATTATGAGTATCATTACAAGCATGATGATGCATTGAAGTCCAAGGCATTAATTTGCTCTTGTAGTTGTTGACATTCTGTCCTTCTAAAGCACAGTGTTTGCATGAAAGTCAAGGAAGAAATGGGCAGGTCTTACTTCATGTAATTGATGTGTGAAAGTAGAAATAAACAGTCTCCCCTTCTTTTCTCCCCTCCAGTCTGTCCCTAAAATAGCTAGGTTGAAAGTTCTGCCTGGCAGCTCATGTGTAAAACTGATGGAAATGTGTTCAGAATCTCCCCTGTGTTGTGGGCACGCTGGACTGATGAGCATCAGTTCTCTGCTCTCTGTGCTTCACTCCATTAGAAACTGGGCTGCTGTAATTAACATTTAGAGGACTAGCCTGGCAAATCTCTCTGGTTTGTTTGTACTCAGCATTCCCTCACAGGGGTTGTGCGCTCGCCTGGTGTGATGATCTGTAGCCTTAGGTGTCTGCAGGCACCGTGGCCGTTGGTTAACCGCAGATACGCTGCCTGAGGGACAGAGGTCCTGAGGCACAAGGACGCTGCCCGAGCGCCTTCGCGTTTGGACCACTGTACAGAGCAGAGTCTGCTCCGCCAGGGGAGGCGAAGGGCAACAGGGGCTGGATCTGAAGGGTGCTGGGACAGCTCAAACACAGTTTCTCCAAAGCTAATGCCGCTCCCCCCCAGCATGAGATTAACCCGTTTAACTGTCCTTCCCTTCCTGCTCTTTACTTCCATTCCAGAAGTACCTTCTCTTCCTGTCAGCAGCAGCCTGTCTGGGGACTCTGCATTTACCCTTCAGTCCAGTGGAGACAGCGTTGAGTGTGGTTCAGACAGGAGATGAAGAGGGTTCAGTGGCACCGGTAAAGCTTTGCAGGGAAAGACTCCCTGTCACACTGATCCTTTGCAATCACAGAGCAACGAGTGAGCTCAAGTCAGCTCAAGAGAAGGACAAAAATGTAAAGGGGATTCTGTTGAGGAGATGAGCTTGTTCATCCATTAGCAGGACAACGGGAAACCTCAGCAGACTTTTAAGCAGACCTTGCTGATGCTGTTCATTAGAGAGCAATAGCATGCAAGTACACCAATAAGTATTTACATCTTTGATAATCCCTTCCAGTAGCAAACTGCAAATCTTTTAGGCTAGGGAGGGGGAACTAACAGCTGGGGTGCAAATATGGCTTCAACTTGTGTCAGATAACCTGGCAATAACCTAAAAAATAATAATTACATTAGTTTTCCCCTGTATGATTACTGGCTATGTCTGACATACTGGACATGACCCTCAATGTGCACTTGTAGCCCAGAAAGCGAACTGTGTCCTGGGTTGCATCAAAAGCAGTGACCAGCAGGTCGAGGGAGGTGATTCTCCCCCTCTAGTCCACTCTGGAGACACCCCACCTGTAGTGCTGGGTTCAGCTCTTGGGCCTCAAACGTAACAGAGACATGGACCTGTTGGAGAGAGTCCAGAGGAGGCCGTGGTGATCACAGGCTGGAGCACCTCTCCTGGGAGGAAAGCCTGAGAGAGCTGGGGTTGTTCAGCCTGGAGAAGAGAAGGCTCTGGGGAGACCTTATTGTGGCCTTTCAGTACTTAAAAGGGACCTACAAGAAAGATGAGGACAGATTCATTGCAGGGTGTTGGACTAGATGACCTTTGAAGGTCCCTTCCAACCCAAACCGTTCTGGGATTCAGTGTGTGAATGCTCAGCCTGCACTACAGGGGAGGTTTCCTCTTCCTAGATTCAATGATAGTAAGAGTTTTGACTCTCCCTTTTATCCTAGCTAGTCTCTTTGAGGAATAGTATTGATCTATGTAAGTATTTATGAGAAGTTCAGTGCTATCTGAGCGACACATGCATTACTGTGTAGCAATCTGCGGTTAGATAGTTGAGGTGAAGATAATCCTAAATGCTCTAACACTGAGGTCAAGTAATTTTCATTAATGCTTTGTTTATGTTGTCAAGGTGTGAACTTAACAGGGATGAAGGTTCAGCTAAGGAAGTGGAGTCAGTCCCCTGGACTAATGGAGCTGTTCTGTGTGTTCACAGCAATCACGGGGCCTAGCGGGACTCTACCCATCTTCCCTGCCCCCAACAGGCCCCGTCCTCGGCAGAGTCCCACAGCGCTGCTCACAACGGCTGCTCTGGCAGTCGGCTGCTTTCACTGAGTACCCCTGTTGGTACCGTTTGAATATTCACACTGGGAGCCATCACCATCGTGACGCAGTGAGAAATAAAGAGTGTAGAGCAATATTCATATGCCAGTGGCCAAAGGGCCATCACACGTGTTAGCCTGAGGTTAGCTGAAGCCTTCAGAGATTCGAACTGCTCCATTTCTGGAAAGGAGAGAAGGACAGATGATGGAAAGAAGGTCTCTAGTGATGGAGAAAGCTTTTAATTGGGAACCGTAGCCTTTAAAATGCAGAATGTAAATACTAGAATAAACCAAAGTTGTGGGGTTTCTTTGTTTGGTTCTATGAAGTCATACTCCGAGGGCTTTATCCATGGGTATTGAACATCTGTGGTTTGCTTTGTTGAGTCTGGAGTTTCAGCTCTGTCTTCACACTACACTTTTTTTTTTTTTTTAGCATGCTCACTATATTTTTGCTTTTGAATGTCAGTAGTAGACTGAACATAACCATCTTTGACTCTGAGAAAAAGATTTAAGAGGAAAAACTCATTTAACTCGGAGTCTCTCGGCTAAAACCTCCAAGTGAGTAAGCAACAGGAACTGAGGAAACTGGAATAAAACATGGAATCTTTACGCTGCGGAAACTTGTGCCTTAAAAACTAAATATAGGATTGAGAAAGATCTTGAACTGAATTAGGACTGAAGCTATTTTTATTTATTTCTAAGAAAAGAGGAAACAGAGCATTTTAAATGAAATGCCGGTTTGGGACAATTAAATCCCAAATTAGAACTGGCCATGAATAGCATCAGAAGATACTCTGCTCTAAAGACAGAAACTGAATTCAGAATGTAGTCCTTCCCATGGAAAGGATAAAGGCAGAATTTTCTAATGTATTATTTAACGCTTGTTATGTAGTGCATTAAGCAGTCACTGAGAGGAAAGCTTTTAAAAACCAACAGCCTCTCTGATAGCATTAAATCTTACCTTAGATTTTTGGTTAAGTCAATATTAAGAAAATAAACGAATTAAAACATTTCAGTCTGCCGGATTTATAGAGGCCAATGAAGTTACAATGCTGGACATGGCCAACTGAAAGAGGGGAATGGATTTACCTGAGTGAGGTCTTAATTTAATCAGCTGGCCCCAGAGAGCTGAAGTCAGCAGGCTGGGATGATATAAGAGGCAGCAGAGAAATAGTGCCCTTACTGCAGTCGAAAAGGAGAATGACAGTGATGGAAAGGAGTCTAGGCAGTGTCAGAACACACCTATTTCCATGATTTATTCTTAATTTACTGTAATGACAGTCTGAAGGTTGTCCATTTTTCTTTGTGTCCTCAGAATACTGATATTTTCTAAATATTTGAAGCATGCTTTTTCTCCCCCTTTCTGTTAGCCCCGTTGCCAGGTTGGAACTGAAGAGGTGCTATGGCCACGTTTTGCCAGAATGGAATTGGAGCGCAGTGGGCAGGCTGCGCTTTCCCAGCACTGCACACCGTGCCAGCCTGTGCCCCTTCTCCGCAGTCACCCCTGAGCCAGGCCTAGGAGTCACAGCTCCCCTGGGATTAATGTTGACGTTATGATAAAATGGAGGGACTCGTTGCATTTTTTTTTTACAGTTTATACTGGCAAAAGAACAATGTGTGCTTTCCCAATACAATAGCTCATTTTTATTATCAAGTGAGTTTATTGATGGTTGTTCAGAACTACTGGCATGCAGACAATGATCTCAGATTGCATTTACATTTCTGGAATACTTTCCATCTTTCCAGTTTCTGCCAGGAACTTGCTTCTGTGATTCAGAGTTTTTATTGTAAGATTGGACTGTTGTTTAATCTGTGTTACCGATCTATGCCTTTTGCTTTCTTGTGTATGTGCACTGCATTCATTAGGATCACAAATCCTTTAAGCTTGGACCTGAAAAATTATTGTTAATTTATAAATTCTTCCAGTTAAGTGTTTTGGGATTTTTGGCCAGGCACTTGGGAATGCTTTTACAGATTGACTGTAAAATCATCATCCCATCCTCAGATGAAATAGTGATTTTTTTTTTCAAATTTATTTTCTCCCCCACCACCCCAATGCCAATGAGAGGGTTCAAGGACAGTGTGATCTCAGTAATACTTGCAAATAGCTTGGGAATGTCAAGGTAACTGGAGACCCTTATCAGTCATTTTCTCATTAAAAAAAAAATAAAAATCTATGTTTTTGCAATAAAGGACTACTAATACTTTCTTATGAATCTAGTCCTTTATATAAAAAATGCCCCAAGTTACCCCAAAATGCACCTGGAGGGGGAAAAAAAAATGCCAGTGATATTGTATTGCTCAAAACCAAAAAATCCTTGTACTTGCTAGGAAAAACAATGAAACAAAACTTGAAGTGTTTTCTCTTTGTAGCCAGTTTTTTTGCCCATGTTGATGAACAAGGCCTATGAGACACCTCTATATTTCCTCATGTCCTCTTTCTCGCCAGGTTGTCTTTACCCTATCAAGGGTCGCATGTTGCTTTAAAGTTAAGGGTAGCGGCAAAGCAAAAAGAAGGCGGGAAGTTGACTCTTACATTAAGTCGATGTGTTCTCCAGTCTCCTCCTGAAGCAACTGAGCAACTTTAGCGAGTGTTTCACTGGGGCGTGTTACAAAACCACTCAATCCTAACATCATGTTTTAAAGCATGAGCCAGTTCCATCCCAGGTGAAACTGAAGATACTTTTTGTGAGAGAGAAGTGGGCTCTGAGACGAGGCACTGCAGTGCAGAGTACCTGTTGTTCTGCTCAGGCTGTGTTTACAGGGGCACAAGCAGAGCAGGCCAGTGAGAGACAACTTGTTGAGCAAAACAGTGGGTGCTGAGGGCCCAGTGGTCCAACTAAAACATGAACACAAGTGCCCCATCACTCTCCGTACGTAATTCAGTCATTCAGACCAGCGCACAACATGTTTCTGCAACAGACAGAATTTAAAGCCAGTATTTACAAGACATGTGATTAATCTTACATTTACTTTCATGTTTTCAGATATACTCAAGGACAAGAAAACCCATCCAGAAAACAGAAACGAACCAAAACCAACTGTGAAAAAGATTGACACCACAACCACCACAAGCACTGTCAAGTCATCCTCCAAACACAGTGTAACTGGAAATGGAAGCAGTCCAGCCCCGAGTTGCTCCCTTGTTAGCTTGGCAGCACTGGCAGTTCTGTGCCGTTGCCTGCTGTAGCTGCACTGCCTTGCAGCCACGACACAGGCGGTTCTCTCATTTATACCTACAGCCTTACCCAACAGAAAACAAGTTTAAATGGCTCTCTAGTTTATGTGATGTTCTAGAATAAATGTTAAATGATGTGCTGGAGCTGGCAGATACCAAGTGTCATCGCTTACGGTGTCTGCAGATAGCCTTTGACAAAGCCCACCCAGGATACAGAGGGAATGATGACAAGGGTCTGAGTAGCTTAACTTATGGGGTAGAAACAACTGAAAACACAAATTTTACATGTGTGTGTTACTGTTTTTCTAAATTTCATTCACTGGGATTTGACTGGCTGGTTTTGTTTGATTTTTCTGGTAAATTATATGAATGGTCAGTCTTCAAATTCAAGGCAATACGTACTTTATTTTTCTAGTGAACAGGTAACAAGCTATGTCTACAGTTGTAAACCATGTTAAAGTGAAGTACTCTCCACCAGCTTGATGCAATTCCTAAGTGGTTAGGAAGATCAAAGCATGTTTGAAACTTCTTTTCACTCTTAACTGTTTAGATTGTAGGAAGCAACATAAAAGCATATGGTGTGTCTAATATATCAGTGTAGTTGCCTTAACTATGGAAAAAATTAGAAACACTTTGTTTACTGAGGGATATAGATAGTGAGTTTCCCTCCCCCACAAAATGCCATTACCAGATGCTTAAGCATATGCTCAAGGCTTCCTGGATGAATGTCCAGCAATGGGAAACATAAATAAATATAATATTTTATCCAGTTGAATGCAGCTCTGCATAGGAAAAAAAAAAAAAGTTCAAGCTTACTTTGCCTATGTGATGTTAAAGAGCAACCGACTTAAATTTTCCATAAAGGTCCCAGAGATATAAATTATTGGGAACTCCTATTAGACACTAACTAGATTTTGTGCATTGTGGATCTCTGAAATCAACTGTTTCATAAACTATGTATTATTTAATTACATTTAATGTTTAAAATTTTGTATTACAGTAGGTGTAAATGTAAAGCAATCTGAAATCTAGAACATTCTCTGTTATGCGTCATCTTGATTGCTACCCTAGATTATGTCCAAAAGTGTGTTGTATTACAAGGCTATTTCTTTTTTGTTAACTTTTTGGATGAAAAAATATTATTATAACTTCTAATGGGTTAAGAGTTAATGTGCGTTTTCCAACAACTGTTTCTGTGCCATTGAATATATATACACAAACACAACTGTATGAATACAGTGATTAATATGATAAATCTATGAAACATTAGAATTGTTATATTTACTACGTTTCATAACTACTACAACAGTTTAATGGCCATTTTCATGTTGTAGACTATTATTATGTACAGTTTTATAAGATTTAATGTAAAACACTTGCCTTTGTTTTTTTATAAAACATCTCTTTGATACTTAAGAGTTATACAGCTACTGACATCACTCAAAAGAAGAACCCTGTGTCTTGCTAACCAACTTCAGGCATTTTATCAGCAAATTTGATTTTATAAGTTACAGCCTGAATCAAAGAAGGTGCCATGTTCCAGTATTGCTACTGGATGTCATTATAGAGTAAGTGGCAATAATACAGAACAAGCATACAGTAAGTGAACAAAGACTCACTGGTATGTTTTCAGCTAGTATTAGTCAACATGTCTGATTATGTTTGCAGAGGTGGATCTTGAGTTTCGTTTTTAATTTGGGCTCTTAGATCATATTTACAGACATAAAGGTGTAATCGGAACCATCGACACACCCAGCTGCAAAGGAGGTATCCCCAAAGTAGCAGGAGCTAAGTTTTCTAAAAGGGCATTCAGTTTTAATGTTGAAACAAGGAGATAAAATAGAAAATATATTTATGTAAAATATTTTATATTTGAATTCTGAATTTTCAAAATGGTAAGGATATTAATATCCCTAAGTAGTGCTTTCCAATCCTATCAGTGAAAATTGGTTTTCCCAAAAGTACAACAATGGCTGTCCTGTGTTTTCTAGGGTTTGTGAACTGCACCAGTCTATTGAACCGTAATTTAAACAGCCGCTTCTTGTATTAATTTTCACTGCCCTTTGGAAAAGTGCACTTTTACCTGAGGAGAGTGCAAGCCGTGTAATTTGTACGGTGAAAGGACCCGGTGATTCACTGCAGTCCTAAAAGGATCAGCCGCGATGGCTGCCGTTGGACAGGTTGGGCTCTGTGACACAGGAACGTCCATCAGGTGCCAACACTTACCATGAGCTCCTCAGGTCATACCAGCCACGGTGGCTTCGCTGGGGCAATTAGTATCTGTTGCTGGCCTGACCCCTAGTTTAGTATTCTCACCCTTCAGATGCTCAGTCACCATTCAGGCATCTGCGTTCGCACACTTAAGTCTCCTTCAGGATTCCTGTGGGTAGAGCTGGGCGCTCAGGGCTGCGCTCTGATGCTGCCAGAAATATCAGCTGTGCAGCCTGGAGTTTCCATCTCACCCGCAGAGATGAACTAGAATACTCAGACCTAGGTGTCTTTTTGAGATTTTTTTTCTGTAAAAGGTCTTGTGCTTTTAGCTTGGAGCAGTGATCCAACTCGCTGAGTATTCAGCTACAGCAGAGGAAGCTGCAGAAGCCCTGCAGTGCCACGTATGGAATAACTCAGCCAGGGGGTTTTTTCTTGTTGCTAAATGTCATAATCTAGCGAAACAAAAACTTCTCAAAAATCAAGTGTTTGAATTTTGGGTTTGGTCGCCAAATATTTGTATGATGTAGCATTCATCTCTCAAGAGACAACCCTTTTAAAATTTCTGTAACAAAACTAAACAAGTTGAAATTGTTGGTAAGGTAGATTCAACTCATTTCATTGGATTCAACCAGTATTTGAATATATGCAAACTGTTACGGAATGAGGGAAGAGACTGCAGAGGACTCCACCCCTATTAATACATTTCACACTAATACGCTTTTCCACTGTAAAAGTACTACTGGTCAAACCAGCATGAAATATGTTCATAAAGTGCATCAGAAATGGTGCAGCTTTAAAGGGCAATGCAGTGTATTTTTACTGATGGTTTATGATTTTTTTTCCTCAGGATCAGTTGCATTTATGTGTTAAAAGAAATATTTTTCCATCAAACAAAAATTTATACCAGCAAAGGCAAAAACAACTTGCTGTGTCAGATAAAAGAAGTATTTCTTTTCAGGTGAATAAGAGACCTATTTTACAAAAACTTACTTTGTTATCCAGGATACTGTAATTACAATGTAATTACAAAGGTCTAAATTCAAACTATTTTTGAACTTGTCTATGTAATCTCAGTGTTAAATAAGGCACCAGTCTAACAGCATTGCTGTGGTTTTGCCTAACAGTTATGAATTGTATTTAGCCACTGCTTTTGGAATGTTTATTGTTTTGCTGTGACTTTCTTTTAATATTTTGCTGTGCCAACATTTGTGAATGCCAGCATTGGAAAGTAACTGCTGTCATACATATAGCGATAGCGATGCAGGCTTCTTCCCAAATAAGACAGAATTGCCAGGGGCGCAGAGTCGGTTTGTGGTGTTTCATGTGTTTGTGGCAGGTTCGTCTACGGGGTTCAAGAGGTTCATGTGTGGCTTGTCCCCTGCCTGGCTGTGAAAGCGCCCAGAGGAAGAGTGGCGGTGGGTGGACGGAAGCGCGGGGGCTGCACCGTGCCAGCGCAGGGCATCCTCCGGCTGTCTTTGCTGAGGGCCTGAGCTCAGTGTGCTCAGCTCATCTTCAAGCAGCTGTTAGACCTCTCCAAATCAACACATGGAGAGTGGCCGGACAAAGAGCGGCAGAGAATCTAGAGGCTGCGTTCTCGGGCAGCTTCACAGACACCTGCTATGGATTGCACTTCCTTTACAATTCAGATGCTCTACAGAATCTGGCCTCTCATTTTCAACCTTGCACTTTCTTGCTGGCTTGCATATTGCCAGTGTTGTGCCCTGTCTTCTAGTGTGCCAGGTACTTTGCATAAGGAATTGTGATTCTGATCTCTCAGTAATGAACCTTTTGAGGTACAAATATCTGCCAGAGCTTGATAAGGGCACCACAAATAATAATGTCCAGCTGCATTGACTTCAGAGGCTCTGCTTATGGTTATCTGCCTATGAGATTCACATCTCTTTGATCTCTTAAATCAGATCTGCATTTAATGCATCCCTATTTCCTTTTGTTACCAAGACTGCAACATATCTCATAATTTTAAATTTGACTTTCTAATTCCTGTATGGGTCTTCTCAGTATTGTTCTAATGGATGTTATGCGCAGACTTCATTTTAATGTTAGATGAGCCTTTTTGCCCTGATTTACTGAGCCATTCTTATTCAATATTGCACATGATTAGGTTTAAGCAAGACCTGTTCAAGTGAAAGGAGCTGAAACACACATTAAAGTGAGATACTGAGTAGGACAAAAATCCAGAAAGTCCATGTGTTCTTGAATTGGACTCTTCATATTAAACAGATCTTAAGGCTTAACTGAAATGGCAGACAAAATTTTGTAACTAGCGTGGTGTCAAGGGGATTTCAGCCTTGTATTGAAAATGGATAAAGAGTCTACCCATTTGGGAATTAATTGATAATATGTGCTTCTCTTATGTCTCTGCACATGGGTAAATTTAGGTCTGTAGAAATCAAAGTCGTTCCCTAGAGTGTGTCCCGCACATAGAGCATCACAGCATCCTAAGTGCTTACAGTTACAGCTAGCCAAAAGCACGAGGCATTTATTTTCATTTACAGAAAGCCCGTACTCACAGTGCTGCTTGTAATGACATACGGCATGTGTGTTAATGAAAAGTGAAACATCTCACAGTCAGTGTCACTACAGCTCTGACATGTGTTAGTCAAAAAGAACATGATAATGCCTTCTTCCTGTTGCCTCAGAAGTCAAGAATTATTCCCAATATTGAATTCTCTTCTGTTTCCACTGTCACTCTCTAACTACATTTGAATTGTATTAAATATTAAGCCACAAAAAACCCAAAAACACACCAAACCCAAAACCAACCAAACAAAACAACAAAAAAAGAAATGCTGGCCAAGGGATTGTAATAAATAGATAATACACTCAGAAAAGTATCCTGCATTTAAAGCAGAGCACACTCCTAGCTAAGAAAACCCTCCTGGAGTAGAACAGTTTTTGAAGTCGCTCTCCCCCCTTCCAGATTCATCACCATCCCCTTCCACCTCCATACAGCACAAGACGAAGCCTGCATGCAGGAGACTGTGACTTAAAACTAGTGCTTTGTAGTCAAATTTCCAAGTGTCTTGCTCAAAGTGGGCCTCCTCCTGCTGATCATGAGGAATGCATTCAAACTGCATGTGCAATTGCTTAAGTTGTTACTCAGTAAACGGCTGCAGTTGCTGCTGCTTTCAGAAAACGCTGCTGGGCACAGACCTTAAACCAGTATTTTTGTGTTGCTCCCATGTCATTGAGATCAGACTTAGTCCTTAACATAGACTGGTTTAGACGTTCTGGTTATTATCAACACTGCAATGATTTCCCCCCCATGAAAATCATGTAATACCCTTTCAAGAGAAGGGTGCATAGAAGAGAGGCCACTGATGCTTCATGAGGTGCATGAAGTACTTCATTAGATAGCCAGTAACAACCACGGGTTGGTTTTATCATTTCTGTGCAGAAAGCATTAATACTACCTTGCAAAATTATGCAGGTTGTATTTAATCATTTCAATTAATCTTTAGTAAATTACCCAGTACTTTGTAATTATAATATTTGCAGCTAATTTAGTGCCATCCTAAAAATCATTTGTTGCATAATATAAGCAATTAACATTTATTCTGTCTTTTTTATTTTCCTGTTGCAAGGAGAATACATAAATTATCCTCAGTGGCCTTTCTGTACACCTAATTAGCACCTGTTTGAATTATTCTACAGGCTATGGACATTTAATTTGAAAAACAAATGCACTGCTAGTTTTGTGAACTCCTTGCAAATACACAGTTGTAAAAATTACGTTTCAGGGGAATACAAAATCATGTTTTCAGGCTTTTAGGCTGTTAGACCTAGAATAGGTACTGACATTTTTAATTCAGTTAAAATGGAAATAGATAACTCTTTCTCATAATTAAGTATAGTACCCAGATTTGCAGCCTGTTTTATTCAGTAATGAAAAAGGAAAGCAATAAGACATCAAGACTATAGATCCTACTGCAACCTTCACATTTCTGTATATGCATGTCGAGTAAAGAAGTTTTACTAGTCAGAGACTATCAAAAGCATTGCTATGGTGGAGTGTCAAGGATATTATGTTAAAATTGTAGAAATTAAACCAGGTTGCTCCAGTCTCATAAGTAAGCTTCTCGATAAATAGTAATTTTCTATTTAAATGCATAGTATATTGAGGAAGGTCATTTGATCTTCTTAGAAAGCAGATCTGAAAAAAAACTTTCTAACAAGAATGCCAATATCAAATATTTACAACCTCCACACATATGAAATTGGGAAATCAAAAAAGGGTTTGAGACTTTTCTGTGGCTATGAAATCTTGGAACAGACCCTCAGCTCCTACAAATCAGTACAGTTCCTTTGATTTCAGTTTAACTATGTAAATTTACCCCAGCACAGTATCTAGCCCAAGAATGTGAATTCCTTCCCATCTTTCTGCAGGTGCAGAAAATCAAGAGTAACTGCAATGATTACAAAATTTGCATAACAGTTTTACATGGCCTGGGCCACTGATCAGATAGTATCTTCATGCCTGAAAAGAAAATCTGTAACACATGGGATACCTTAAGTCTTTTCCAGGGGCACAGCGGGGGCCTTTTCCAGAAGCAGATGGTGTGATTTGGGGCTACAAGGAGATGTTCATACTGTGAGTATCTCCTAGGGTGGAAAATCTTTCTCAGAGAAGGTTTGTTGATACAGATCAGGCCTCGAGGCAGATGAAGTTTGATTTTTGTTTCATGTTAAAACATAGGATCTGGGTTTTAAACTGGCCTCAGAAACTAATTGAGACTCTGTGGAGAGAACGGATTGTGGCTTTGATGTTTTCAGAGAAGCCTGAAGAGCACAGAAGGCGAGCAGCCATATTCTGCTTCAGATGAAGCTTGTGTATCTTTGCATTCAGTTTCAGATAAAATTATCTGTGAGTTTCCAGATTAGTGGTGACGAATCTGTGAGTTAGTGTAGCCTATTGTTCTTCTATGGAGAAGAAATGAAATTTCCTTCTAGCAGAAACAAAAAGAAGGCTCTTTATTTTTATTTTGTATTATGCTAAACATCCAACTTGGAATGAAACCAAAACAGGGCGTTGGGCCTCACAAAGACACAGATTCCTCTGAGTGGGCTTGCTCCTGGGGTACGTAGTGATACCGGTATCAGAGCTGCCTTGTCGTGAAATAGGATGTCCACCCTTGGCTCTTTTTTGAGAAAAGCTAGAGTTCATGGCTCAGAGATGGCAAATCATCTACAGGCAAGAGTTGCAGACAAGTCCACAGAGCAGTGAAGAAAGCAATAAGATATTTGGTGGTGTTCTCACTGAAACATGAGAAAATGAATTTAACTGAAATATCTGAGCTTTTGCATTAGAGATGAACAAGAGGGTTGAAACCTACACCCGAAACACTGCAGCTGCATATGGGAGCAGACTAATGTAGCAGCAATACTGTATTAAATGTTTATTGTATCCCACTTATGATATGGGGCAGCATTAGGATAAAAATGGAAGCCAGTACACTAAACCTGGCATAATACAACCACTTACTGTATTTCGATATCAGAACTAATACAGTGTGAATGTTTACAGTACACTGGGGTAGAAATTCTAGTAAAATATGTGCTTTCTTTTTTAGCTTTTTTAATAATTAGTTTATGGCCTCCTAGTCTTTTTAAGTTCATTTTATTTTACAGGAATTATTAGGCTGCTTGTATTTGTATTTTACATTAGTTGCATCAAGGGTATTGTAAGTTCCACAATAGATTGGTTTTGGCCTAAGCTGTATTCAAGCTCTAATACTTATTTCTGTTTCCCAAGCACGTGTTTTATTTGCAGTACATCTGCTTTTATTT
Organism: Pampusana beccarii; assembly: GCA_013399365.1. Classification (NCBI taxonomy): domain Eukaryota; kingdom Metazoa; phylum Chordata; class Aves; order Columbiformes; family Columbidae; genus Pampusana; species Pampusana beccarii. Next base: position 527,582 of record VWYH01007506.1, read on the forward strand.
TTATGGAATAAATCTGTCAATTTTCTTCAGTTTGTTTTCAGCATTGAATATGCTAAGGACAATTTTAAAAAATGGCCTGAAAACAACATCTTAAAAGAAGAACAAGGCTACTTTCAAAAGTTATCATAAACAGTGTATTTTGTAAAGGACAGAGAACTATGAATGGGAATAAAAATAAATAATCCACAACAGGAAATTGTTGTCATCTATTAGAACTTTCGTATTTTTTTCTGAATGTTTTTCATCATTTTTGTTGCAAGATACAAAGCTGATAAAATCTTAAATAAAAATGTTTTAATCTGTTCAGATGATGCTTTGAATAAAGGATGCAGACCCTGAGAACTGCTGAGGAACTCTTAATATTTTGGTCATAGTCTGGCAAAGAAAGGTCCGGTTTTTTTAGCACGTAACTACTTTCTTGCTCTTCTTTTCTTGCAATAAATAGAGTGAGATGTAAAGGTGCCTACCGGCTCTTCTGGGAGCTCTTAATGTTATCGAAGAGACACAATCCTTGCAGCAGTCTCCTGGGTAAATACTTCCACACAACAGGTAGGACTTTTTTCATCAAAGGTCCATTTCTACATAAACAATCATATCCGAGTTCTCCATTGACCCAGGTCTTCAATAACTATGTGCCATATTAAAAGCTTTGCCCTTGCTTCTGATTATGATTGCATTACTTTTCTGTCTTCAGGTAGGCCAGTGTACGAGCAAAAGGAAACTCCCTGCTGTCAGCTTAGTGTTTTCATCACTTCTCAGTTATGAACTTTGCAGTGTCTCTTCTTTTGAGGGGGAAAAACCCCTAATCTGGTATTTCTCTGTCAGATGCTGATTATTGTGCTTGTGTCTCTACCATTCCCCAAAGTGATACAGCAGAGACCTTTGCTCTTACAAGCATTTGTCAAAGCTACTTTTCAGGAGTGTCTCTGCACTTCTCTGTCAAAACAGCTGCTTTTTTCCTGCTTACAAGGTAGTGTGAAAGTTAGCTGTTTTCTCTCTTTTATTTCCTGGTTTGGTAGTATTTAGGAGCTTCTCTTGTATTATTCTCGAATGGGTTGCATAAAAACTATCGGACAGACTGCTGAACCACAACAGTACCATAAAAAAAAGAAGTTCCTTTACTGTGTTTAAATGACTGTGTAGCTGCTATCTACCTACCTAGTTTTTTGTTGCTTATTTTGTTTTCTGATTGCATGATGATTTGAGTGTTGCCTCCTCTAGCATCCATGATTCCAGCTTTCCTCAATTCTTTCAAAATGCTTCCTATTTGAGGTCTGGGAATTACATACAGCTCATCTCATCATCTGTGGAGAGTCCTTTTTGCTAATATATTCGTTTTTGACCCAGCTCCAAAGATAATAGCCAACAGCTCTTCTCTGCCGATGCTAAAGGAATGCTTGTTCTCTGAAGTGCTGCCTCATAAAAGCCTTTTAAGGATTTCACATTCATCCTCTAATTAAGCAGGTGTCTAAATCTGTGAAGCTGCTTCATTCTGAAATCCAACCTGCCTCCACTTCAAAGGATGTTGTTTCTTTTCCCAAAGATGTTTTAAGAAGTGCTGCTTTGACGGTTCAAATTTGTAGGGTTATTTAAAGGCTTTGCCTCTCACCTGATTCAGTACTTATTTTCCAAAAATACACAAAATACATCAGATCTGCTGAGATGCCTTGAGGATGTTCCTTAATAGTGGTGCTGGAGTTCATATCTTTGACTGAAGACCTTTAATTGTAATGAGCAACTAGCCCTTCTGCTAGACTAATGACAGAAGTGGTTGTAACCGTATATGATTCATTTGATGCTTTTTTCATCAGAAATCCAAATCTTTCCTCGTGTTTTTGTTGTTGGATGTTTGATTTTGGTTTTAAGCAATGTGTAAGTTTGGCTCTGAAATATGTCTAGAATTTGCCATACCCAAACCCTGGAAAAAAGAGTGGATTTATCCTAGCTTGTCCCAGGGGTTCCAATATGGTGCAGCTACAAATACAACCACTGACTTATCAGAATGATGGCTTACCGTGTATGATATTGAGAAAGGCAGCGTGAGTTCAGTGTAGGAAGTCCTCCCACGCTTCAGCTTTACAGCTGAAAATAAACAGTCTTTTTTTTGGAAAGAACACTTGTGAAATCATTATTAACTCAGGAACTCAGTATTAACTACCACTGTCCTAAAAGAGCAAACTGAAAATACTCCTGCTTATATAAGGCAGGTTTTATTTGTGTTTATCATGTCTTCAAGGAGACTCAGAGTTAACTTTAGAAAAAAGAAGGAATTCCAAAAGCAACAGAGACGCATGTCCTACACCTACGGGTTTATGTCCTACAACTACAGATTACTATTTTCCATCTTGCGTGTTTTCAAGGAAACAACATATGGATGAAAGTAATTTGCCAGAGCAAGAGGGAGGAGGTTACACCAGACACATGAGCTCTGTTCACACACAGTGGCTCCTCAGCACTACCTTACAGACTTTTGGCTGTGCAGTTGCTGGCCCAAGGTCACACCCACAACTTGAAACCCCCCCCAGAGAAGACAGAAAACTCATTCTGTATGGGGTTGCCTCCCGTGGTTCCACAGGCATCATTCTCTCTTCTCCCTGGGGGAAAGGTGCAGTGTTTTACCCCAGGGCTCACAGTGGGTCCAGCAGCAAGCTGCCAGTCCCTTTCCCAAGGTACACACAGACCTTACAGATGCTCCCACAGGGCATGAAGGGAGAGAAGTTCACGCTGATCTTCCTCCACCCAGCAACAAAAAAGGATGAATTAGACCTGAAACAACCCTTCAGCTTCAAAGCCATGCTTTAAAAAAAAAAGGCCTTTTTTCATATGACCCGCTCTCTGTTGATTCAGGCAAGCACTGGGGCGGCAGGAGCCTGCTCCCTTTATTGTATTGCACAAACTGTTACGGTGTCTGCCCTCTGTTTTCTCAGCCAGAAGTGAGCAGGCTTTTCTAGCAGCAAAATCAATATTTTTCATTAGAGAGTGAGTTAGTCTGCAGAACTAGAAAGCATCCTAGTCCTATTGGGTCTAAAATGTGGATTTCCTCAGATCTTTCAGGATTAGAAACCGCTAACAGTGGCAGAGGTTTTGCTTCTCCCTGGAAAGCACCTGTGTTACTGCACACGTGGTATGTACTGCTGTGTTTCTCTGATGCATTCAGCTTGTGGTCACCACCTATCACTTGTCTTTCCTTTCTCAATTCCACCTTAAATTGGATGTAAACTTCTTGAGACACATTTAGTGCATCAATTTCCTTAGGGCATTTCTTTAAGGAAAGGTACAGAGACTCCAATTAACCTCAGATGAAGAGACCCATAGTTCATTGTCTGTCTGGGAAAATGAACCTCAGGGAATGGTGCTCTTACATTACAAGTGCGTGTCAGAACCACAATCAGAACTCATGTTTTTGGCTCCTACTTTGGCATGTAATCCATTAGAACAGTGTGAACAAACAAATTCATTAACCTCCCAGAGCCTTAATTTTTCTCATTTCAAAGAAGAAATTATATTTACCATGGGTGAAATCTGAAAAAAAAAAGTCAACACAAATTAAGAACATCAGCGTGCTACCTCACTACACAGTGCTAACTACCCTGGACCTTTTCTTAGAGGCGGAACAGGAATTCTCAGAAGTAAATGCACTGGTAAATACTGACTTCCTAATGTTACTCATAAGATTATGTTCATACCCACAGATACGCAAGTAACTAAGAGGAGCAACTTATTTTGCCTGAACAAGAAGTCAAAAGCACAAGACCAATGTTTGCACAGAGCAAAACGAGCTAATAGGAATACGATTCCTCCCGTTTGATGCTGCCTGCTAACGCCCAATCACTCATCCTTGGGCAAAGCAGAACCTAGGAATGTGCTTCATTCGGACAGAAAGATGTAACAGCACACACAGTATCAAGAATCAAACCTGTATTGACTGAAAAACCTAGTTATAAAAGTGCCACCTGCTTTGTCCCAGTAAGCAGCTACGTCCAAAACTGAGATCCCCAAACTATTTTACTAATACTGGAGTCAAAAGTGGCCTCAGGATGATGCAGGGCACAGCTCCGGGGTCATTCTCCCTTTGCCTTTCTTCCAGGCTGGCAGTCAGGAGCCACCTCCAGCCCTCCTGTCACTCAGTGTTCCGCTCTGCTCCAGAAACGACGCTTGCTTTGCAAACGGACAGATCAGTGCAGCAGGAGCCCTGCGCTGTTATTATCTATTTCTCTTTCCATGTATAGACGCCTAGCTGTGCAGAAACACATGTATGTACCAGCAAGTTGCTTCAGGCCTTCAAAGGTTTTATGAGAAAAGCTGGGTCATCTACCAAACGGTTCACACAGCAAATTCAAAAGGGAACAACATATTTCCAAAAAGGGATCTTTCTCCCAGTGTAAGAGCTTAAGATGCCTCAGCCTCCCATTGCTTAGGCAGCCCCTTGCTATATGTTTCTGAGCACATCTCTTGCTCCTTGGGCAGAAGAGGGCTGTGGATTCTCACAGTGTGAGACAAAAAAGCAGAGCTCACTGTGGCCTTTTTATGTTTTGTTCTCCTGAAAAAAACACCCAGAAATAACTTGGCCATGATTTAAACAGCTAAAAGAGCAAACCACTGTGGAACATTTCATACTGGCCAGCTATGATGATGGACACTCCCCTGTGGATACCGAAGCTCGCAGTCCCTAACATATCTAGGTCTTAGTCAAGGAAAAAATAATTTAAAAAAAAAAAAATCTACCATCACTTCTGGGGAGCCAGACTGGGACACAAGGCTGCAGAAAAGTTAACAGTGGCTGAGCTACAGACTCTGGGTTAGATATAAGAGGGCTTAATTCATCGCTTATTAAGAACAAAGCCAGGCAGTGATTTAATGAATGACTTCAAGGTGCTTCACTTTAACGATGATATAAGATGGTACTCTGGGTTGTCACATGAGCAAAGGTCAGTGAACTGTCAGTCCTCATTACTTGGGCAAATGTTCTTTTGAGAACTCCCAAATGACTTCATGGTACATGGAAATGAGTACATGTCTTTAATGGTTATCTTCAGAAATCAATAAGCATAAAGTTTAGAAAGAAGGCAAATCAGTAAATGGAAGGAATTATAATTAAATAGATGTGAAGAAATTAAGAGCTAAAAAAAAAAAAAAAAAAACAATAAAAAAAAAAGGCATTACTCAGAGTTATCAGCTTGTCCCATGAGTGAAGGGTTAAGCATTGTAATTCCTGAGTGGTCTGGTGGCCCATCTCAGTCTAAAATAACCTATCCCAGAAGAGAAAATAGAAAAGACGAAGGATAGGAGGAAAGTACAAAAAAAAAACCACCACAAACCCATAAAGGAGAATAATGGAATCAGTCATGCATTGGGTACATTTAATCCACCTCCAGGATTTAACTTAGTGCTCTGGATTTGCTGTGACAATAGATCTGGTGTCCCCCAAATACGTATACATCCTTGTACCACGCTGTGCAGTGCATATTCTGTTCAGAGTTCACAACGTTTTCCTGGATCATTGTGAAACCCTAACCTGGTTCTGATAGCCCTTTTGCTTTGTAAACATTTACATTTCCATTTATCATATTGAACTGTCTAGACAATTTGAATCATGCTCCTAGATCCAAGTCCTCTTCCAGAAAATAATTTTATTTTTGTATTCAGAGTTAGAATAACAGCAGATCCTCATTAACCTTTTGCATGCTATTTACTAATCATTATATCTTTATAATAGCTTCTCATTAAAATAATCACTCTAGATCTTCTTTCAGTTCTCTACTAAGAGGAGTTTCCCTCCTGTCTCTTATCAGCTTATAGCACCCATCTCTGATCTCTGGTATCTGCTCTACTTTTTCCTTCCTAATGGGAGGTCTAGAAGTGAACAAAACCATTCAGGAGGGAGAACACTACCAACTTTAGATAGTAGTCTTCATCTAGGCTCTTAAGCAGGGTCCTAGAGTGTCTGCACAGTGTAAGGCAGGTGAAATATTCCTTTCCCCAGTGTCAAGCTCTCACTTAAATTCATCAACACAAAATTCCCATTTTTTTTGCCTCGGCCTTAGGCTGTCAAATTATCTTGGAGAGGAGTAGAAGGAAAAAAATGATAAAGAAGAGCAGATCATAATAATAGAAGAAAGCAATGAAACTACACAAAGGCATCTTTATTAATGTTTGTCCTGTATATGAAAAAAATAGGTTTGGACTGAGTAAGCTAACCAGTAAGTTGTGAAATGTCATTCATGGAGCACATTGGAGGTTATGCTCAGACACCAGAGAGAAGTCACAGTTACAGTGCAAAAACATTCTCAGATTCTACTCCTGTTATTGCCACCTTACATTATTACACATGAAGGAAAATTCACAACCTGTCAGGAAAATGCATGATACTCAGAAAAATATGAATTGGATCCTTTGTCTATGTTATTGAAGGGTAAATATTTTGTCTGAAGACTACAGAGTATTTGGTTTGGTCCTGTGTAAGGCTTCATCTTTTCTTTCTTCACTGCAGTACAAAATGTACAGAGGAACAAATTTATTATGCCACTCGGAGTAGAGAGTACACTTAACTCATCACCTGAGGTGGAGGCTTAAGTTTTTTTTAACACATGTTTTATTGTATAAAGAGCACTTGAGAATGATCCTGCTTTCGCCAAAGAGAGCCTATCCATGGGAAACTGAAAGTGGTGCCTGTTGGAGCTCATGGTCTTTGTGGATGATGACTAATTGATCAATGAATAAAACAGATTACACAGTCCTCCAGTTAATGAATAAGTGGTTTTTTTCCTGTCTGGGACCTAATGAGAGAAGGATCCCCAAGAGTCATCCACTAAGGAAGAAACGAGCAGTATATATAGTATAATGATGTGAATTCAATACCCACCCCATTTATTTTAAAATACATCTGTGCACATCCTTTGAAGATACCCTCTGGAAGAAATTCCTTTGTAATCTGTCATGTTCCACTGGGGTTAGCAAACATCTGCGTGTGCAGCGGGGGAGAAGATGGAGGATTTATTTTATCAGGTTTTCTTTAGTGAGGTTTAACCTTCCTTAGAGTCTTTCAGCTTCTCTTCCTCTCTTAATGGCTTCCCTCAGACTTTTCCTTTTTTAAGCAGCCCTACTATGTGCAAGTGTCCACATTTGACTTAGATATTTAATTCAAGCAATATATACTGAGGGTTATTCTAATGCCAGGTAGTTTGACCAAGACCACTTCCATATTAAGGCAGATGGACGTACCAAACCCCTTTAATCTCTCTTCTCATCTTTCTCCAGATGCACTAATGAACGGTCATTGGTAACATGAAAACTAAATATCATTGGTTTATCTTTTGCTCTTTTAGCAATAAACCTTCTCGTTTGCTACCAAAATGCAGAGATAACCCCTGTAAAGAGGTCAAAAAACCCAGCAACTGTTGAGTTGATTTATTTGCAAGTAACTTACTGGACTGTTGCGTCATGTGGCATTTTCTTTCTCCTGAGAGAAGAAGACAGGAGATGATGAACACAGAGAAAGAGATGATATCCAAGACAGTGAGCAATTGCAAAAGGACGAGACAAAGTGATGAACAAATACAGGGGAAATAAAGGTTAGCTGAGGAAACGAGAGCGAAAAATGATAGTGGAAAAATACTTAGTAAACTCTCTGATTTCCAGGACTAGGCTTGCTGAACTCTTTTCACACAAAATCTCACAAAAACATCAACGGGGAATGAAATAATTAAAAGGAACTTAAACAGAGCAGGTGTATGGATGCTATTGACGCTTACCAGGAATACACTTTAAGGCTGCTATGTATAAAAGACACATTTAGAGAGTTTGGCCTACCTTGGAATGGTCCCTTGTGGTCCTGTCATCTGAGTGACTGTCATCTGGGGAAGAAAAAGGTTGTTTTTAATGACAGTCTAGGGCTCAAATATAGGTTAGGAAACACAGACTGGCGTCGTCCCACCCTCCAAAAAGGTTGCCTGTCCCTAACGCACAGGTGCCTGGTTTGGACCTTACATGGAAATTTCCTTGCAAAGCTGGACCTCTCTCATATCTACTGAAGAAAATACAACTGCAATAGAGAAGTAATTCAGTTAAAAGAAAATATATGTACACAAGAGCCAGCAGAAAAGCAAACACTGAATAAATTGAGATCACACCAGAAAAGGAAAAATGCACTTAATGTTAAAAAAAAAAAAGGGCAGGGGGCCAAACAAAAAAAGACAGGTAAGTTTTCCCTCCCATAATACTGAAGAGATTTCAGGGCAAGGAATTTCTTTCTCCCCTGGAGTACTTAATGGAAGGTATGCTTTCATTTCTGTGGCTTCTTGAAGCATTACGTTCTATAAAATAATAGTACCTCAAAGGACAGGTGCACGCTCCTTTCGGGACACCAATATTGCACATGTGTCAGGCCAGGCATTTTCACCCACTGCCCGTGGGTCTGGGAAGGGAATGTTTTCCCTTCAAAGGCCAGATCTGCCCCACACATGGAGGGCAAAGCCATGGTGAGCCCTGTCACAGTGTGGTGGCTGTCCCCAAGGGACAAGGGCCAGGACACAGGGCCAGACATGACCTAGGTACGTGGCCTCAGGGCCCTCCAGCCTCTTCATGAAGAGCAAAAGTGTAGAGTCTTGCATCTGGCACCAGCAACCCCAGATTGCAGTATAGGTTGGGGAGTGACCTGTTAGAGAGCAGTGTAGGAGAAAGGGACCTGGGGGCCCGGGGGACAGCAGGAGGACCATGAGCCAGCACTGGGCCCTTGTGGCCAGGAAGGCCAATGGCATCCTGGGGTGTATTAGAAGGGGGTGGTTAGTAGATCAAGAGAGGTTCTCCTGCCCCTCTACTCTGCCCTGGTGAGACCGCATCTGGAATATTGTGTCCAGTTCTGGGCCCCTCAGTTCAAGAAGGACAGGGAACTGCTGGAGAGAGTTCAGTGCAGGGCAACAAAGATGATGGAGTGGAGCATCTCCCTTACGAGGAAAGGCTGAGGGAGCTGGGGCTCTTTAGTGTGGAGGAGACTGAGGGGTGACCTCATTAATGTTTATAAATACGTAAAGGTCGAGTGTCACGAGGATGGAGCCAGGCTCTTCTCAGTGACAACCAACGGTAAGACAAGGGGTAATGGAATCAAGCTGGAACACAGGAGGATCCACTTAAATATGAGAAGAAACTTCATCAAAGTGGGGGTGACAGAGCCTGGCCCAGGCTGCCCAGGGAGGTTGTGGAGTCTCCTTCTCCAGAGACATTCAAAACCCATCTGGACACCTTCCTGTGTAACCTCATCTGGGGCCATACTTTTCCTCTGCATTGCAAGTCATGACCTGGTGTCCCAGAGAATGTGCCCCACCCGCACCTCCCCCATTAGGCAATTATCACCAGCCCATCCCGTTAAACTGATTTGCAAAAGCTGACATGTTAAGTAAAACTCAACATATCGGTTTGATTACACAATGTGAATCTATTACACTTCCAATCCCTGACATTCTGTCATTCTGTAAAGGGGCCTTGGTGGGGCGGCCATGTTCCCACCTCAGGGCGCAGACTGGGCTGCGGAGCTCAGGGGCCCAGATCACAGCTGCAACTACAACCCTCCTGCCCTGAGCGCACCCTTTGTGATGTACCCGTGTCCACGACAGCGGGCTGGACGGGACACACTGCTACGTTCCACCCCGTGCAGTGAGGCAGGGGAAGGCCTCCGGGCTGGCGGGCACCAGGGGCTCGTCCCCACACCTGCTGCCATTTTCCTGCTGCCGAGCTCACCTGGGGCTCGATAAGAAAATGGCGGCTGCTCCCCCACCCGTAGGGTGCGTATGGGAGCGCCCAGGGCCTTTAAAGTTGCTGGCAGCGATGTGGGGCTGGTGCCGGCGCGGGGAGCACCCCCGCTTCCCCTGGGGTCCGGATCACCTCCGGCCGTGCCAGAGCAGCCGAGGGGCCGGCGGGAGCCCGCTGCACCTCGCCCCGTTCCTCAGCGTCCTCCCGGAGCTGCGCCCTGAGGGCCCCGCGGAAACGTGGCCGCCCCGGCTTCGTCTGTGAGGACACGGCCCGGCGCGGCAGGTGAGCGGCGGCGGCAGGGCCGGCTCGGGGGGCACGGCTGGTGCCCCGGGCTGAGGGGCGGGTGGCGGCGGAGCCGCCAGGGGTGGGCTGTTGCGGGCGGATTTGGGGCTGTTGCGGGCGGATTTGGGGCTGTTTGAGTTGTTTCCCCGTCCCGCCGTTGTGACGCAGTTAGCGCCGAGCAGCCGCGGCGCGGCCAGGGCCTGGTGTGGGGCGGAGCTGCGTCCCCGCCCGCCCCGCAGGGCCGCTCGGGCTGTGCTGTCCGTCCGGGGCTGCTGCTGACCCGGGGTGTTTTCCCTGCGCGGTTTGTTACCTGATCTGATGAGGCCGTAGTTAAACTTGGCTGTGTTGTGTCCTTAGCTGAGCAGAGCCTAGAAATGAGAATACCAGGGTAACCTCGGCTCCTTGCAGTCGCTTGATGAGGTTAACGGTCTCCGGCTGTGTCTCCCTCTGCTCTGCTCTACCCCTCGGTAGCAGCAGAGGTGCTGTGATGTGGCTGCCTGTGTCCAGCCGGGAGGAGCCCTTACCTGGCTGTTCAGTGGGAAGAATGCATGTGTTTTTCCTCCTGATTATTGCACTCTGTTTCTTCTACTGGGAAATAGTTGTACCTTTTGCAAAAAAAAAAAAAGCGTTGTGCTTGTTCCGCCCTTCCTGGAGGGCGGGAGGGTGAGCGACGGGGGAGCCTGGCTGTGGGTAGCACGGCTGTGCTCATCTGCAGTTTTATCCCCAAGTTCTACTTCTGTTTCAAAAAGCATTGCTAGCGAAAACAGCTCCCTCCACCCCGCGGGCTGCAAGATTTACTGTTGCACTGCACTGAGGATTTCCCCCTCAATTTACTACAGACAAACTCATTGCTTAAGCCTGGGTAAGACAGGAGCATGAACAGATATAAAATACTGTCTTGTGCGTAGACGAGTTGTTAAAGCACTGTTTGGTATGCGTTGTTCCTGCTCTAGACCTAGCATGAGGAAAATTCTTGTGGGGCAATGCTAAATCTCTCTTGTACTTTATACACATCTTCTCTCTGCAATTTGTGAGACCTTTGTCATCATTTGATATGGGCACTTACTGCTTTGAAATGAGGGGTCCACAGTGGTATGGGCTGTGCCTACTTACAGACAGTCCCTTTTACAAAGATATTAAATGCCAAGTAAAAGTAGAAGCAAAGTAAAACAGAGAGTCTCTTCCTCATACAGATGTATACAGAAAACTAGTTTGAGAATTTGTATTAATTCTTAGCTGTAAAGTTATCTTGACTTTTTCAGAGTGAAATGCAGATTTACTCCTCCGCATTCATCTAAATAATGTTCACTCTCTGCTCTCCTGTCTCTTCGTTAAAACTTACTTTTTTCAGTTCTTCTTAAAATTAGCCTTAGCAACTCGCCAATGCACTTTTTAGCCATGTTATAAATACAACTGACTTTTAGTGGGAATGGTGTGTAGTGAAAGCTACAGAGGCAAACCTAGAGCCAAAACTAAAATAAAATCTTAACTAATTGGCTGCTCTATTAAAGCATAGCCAGATTCCCCAGCCCCAATGGTTTTGTCAGTACACCATGCTCACTATATAATGTTTTAAATCCATCCCCAAATGCTTCATTCACACTATTTGAAATTCCAAGTACCACTCCTCCCATCCATCTGTCTGACACATGAAATGCCAAATGCCTTCCCTTATCTGGGTCTTTGAAAAGTTGATGCGGAAAAAGGTGCAAGGTGACTCTTGCTGAAGTCCCCGCAGACCCCTGGGCTGCTGTTCTGGAGGGGTAAAATATCTGGAGCTTGCTTCAGAGGCCAACAAGCAACACTAATCTGGGTTCAGCAGAACCAGTGCTGCCGTCTCTGGCAGCTCTGGACGTTTTGTCCAGATATCTTGTTCCAATCCTTTTTAGCTTTCTTGGAAAATTAAGCCAAAGCTTTTTGTAGCAACCTGAAATTAAATTAAAGATAAAATAGCTGTTTTAAACCAGCAGATAGTCAGTGGGCAGACCAATGCAGATAGCTGTTTTCATAGCCCTTGTTCAAGTAATGTGTGGTCTGATGACTACTGATCTTGGCCCCAGCGGCTCATGAGCGATTGGTTCAAGTGGATCAGACATGGCACATTGAGCCAATCCTTAAGTCATCCGTAGCTTTATTGCTAGCTTCATATGGATGATGAAATAAGACAAAAATTATCTTATGTTGATGGTTAAGTTCTACCACTCAGCAGAAAAAAATATTGAAAGATAAGTTTTTGAAGACGCTGTGCAACTAACCTGGCAGTACAAACATAATCTGTTAGGGGCAGGTTCTACGTTTTTAATTTTGTATTGATTCTGTTTGTCATTGTGAGTACTATTTAAGCAAGAAACTATTCCTCTAGGGCCTTCAAGTGAATACACTTATTGTAGCCTCCTTATCCTGTTAAAATGAAGAGAATCGGATTGCTCTGGGTTGAACAGCTGCCTGAAGTCAATCTCTGTGTCCGCTGCTAAGGGAAACAATGTTAGTGAAGGGAAGCAGAAGGCAGCATATCAAAATGATTATCCTCAAAGCATTTTCTACAGATGTCTCAAAGGTTCATGGGGTATTATGAAGCACGGAAGACATCTGGTCACATTTTTATAATCTTATCAGTGTATATAGAAAAAATGTTCTCTCTGTTTACCTCGACTTGTCAGGAGCCACTGCAAAGGCTTGTATATAATTTTTTTTATTTGCTTATTCATGTTATTGCAATGTGAGCATACTCACTGATTCTTAACTATCCAAATCAACTTAATGTGTTGTTAAGTCACCAGCTTCTCTCCCTGTAACATCTGACTCTCCTGCTTATTTATAGCTCTTCACTGAATCACTTTGTAAAGTAGGAGATCTGGGAATATTTTTATGTTGTGTTATGGGGCATGTTGTCTTTCATCTGCAAGTGCTGTGAAATCACTCTTTCCTACTCAAGAGTGCTATTGTACTTTTGTTCAGTGTTAATGACACTTCAGCTTGGTCTGTGGGAAGACTTTACTTCCCCCCCGAAAGGAGAATACTGAATTGACTCGTTGTGCAGGCACCAGTGCAGCTTCCAGAATCTCAGCATGGTGAGCTGTGCCTGGTGCCCTGCTCCTGCGGGTTGGCTTGGCTGCCCAGCCAGGTTCACTGGTTACTGTGGAATCCCAATTAGACCAAGAACATGTTGCAGAGCCTAATTTTGATGAACCAACACTGCAGGCTTTATTTACTGTGATTTGTCATCTTGACCTAGTTTGATGTGGCCATTTCTTTCCTAAGAAGTAATTAAAGCAGAAACATAGAAAAAATATTTTGGCTTTTGTTTTGCCTGGAGGACAACATATTCTACACTGTTGCAACATTAAACTATATTTCTTTATCCAAAGCTTTTCATTTAAATTGCCAACATATTGGACAATTTATTTCATTCACATGATCATATTTCTGAAGACCGCATAAGCCACGCTGTTATCCATGACGACTGTTTTTCTTGTCTGAGTTTTGTTACCTATTTTGCCTGAGGTCTTTATGAAGTGTTTTCATTTATGCTGCATAACTGGTTGAATCTAGTATTTTTTTTCTTCAGTCTTTTCTTCCACTTCGAGACCAGCCCTGGACCTCCTGTTCTGTATGCCCCATCCCTCTCTGCCAAGAAAACAAGCCTTTCCTTTGGAGATTGTTTTCAGAGATTGTCCCAGTGTTGCAAGTCAGTTCCCACTAATCCTGTTTGCTGTAGTCTGAGGGGGTTTGTCTGAGCAGGGACAAGTTTTCTTGCTACCCAAGATCTACATGTACAAAAGCGGATAAGTAATAGCTGTACCATTACATAACAATGTCGGGCCTGCCTTGCACTTTTCCAATTGCTAGGTTGTACCCACAAAGTAAACTGAAGGCTGCTTCTGTAAGGTGGGCAGGAGTGGCTTGCTTGCCCGAGGAACGAGGAGAGGCACTGATCGGGTGAGCAGAGTTGAGAGGTTGCATGCAGAAGGAGGGGTGTTTGGCCACAGCTTGTGAGAAAAGAAAGCAACAAGTGGGGAAATGGAGGGGAGTCCCCGAAACAACTGGGCTTAGGACCACTGGTTTTGTTACTTTGTTCTGTCTACTTTTGCACAGTGAAGTGAGAGCATAACCGTCCCGCTTGTGCTCCCCCTTTGGCTCCCAGTCGTGGCTGTAGATCTGCAGTCGAGATGGTCTGGGCTAACAGCTGTGGAAAGGCAGGTTGATGCCCGTGTGTGTTGCTGTGCAGTGGGACCAGCGATCCCCCTCCAGCCCTGCGTTGTTTAAATCATCTGATGTCAACTGATGACATCTCCCAGCATCAAAGCAGCAGCATTAAAGTGGCTTTAGTGAGTCTTCTAACTCTAAGTAATATGAATCACTAGCGAAAAATCCTGCTGTATCACCATTGTTACTGAGTTATTTTGAGAAACCACTGAGGTGAACTGAAAAACTGGAGAGTGAAAAGAAATTAAGCTTAAGTAACATTCAGCCAAGTGTTGTACTGGGATTTAGCCTCACAAGAGCTTGCAACTTGAATTCTAAGCAGTTCTTTGAAAATGCTTGGTTTAGCATCTTGAAAAGTCAAACATTTTGGTCTGTCTTTCTAGCCCTCATATACCCGTTGTGCCTTGAGTACAGCAATATCTGAGGTCAAGCTGAGTTTATCGAGTGTATTTCTTGCGATCCTCTCACACAAAGACTAAGTTAGAACAACAGCCACACAACCCAGCTAAAGCAGCTGAATGTCCCAGCTTTTCTCTGGGTAGTGAGCAAGGTGTCTGGTGTTAAAAGAGAACCACACTGCCCCAGGAATCTCGTTTCCTCCCCAGTGCATTGGCTCTATTGGTGGCCCTGCAGCATAGACACACCTGGTAGAGATGGGGCCAGGGTGGGTGGTGTGTTTTGCTAAAGTGAAGTTCCCAGCCATGCAGTGGTGATGGGTTCGTGCCATCTACAGTGAGGAGAACGGTTTGCTTCATTTCTCCACAGGTGATGATGACACCGTCTGCAAAGTAGCTAAGTATTTTGTTACTAAATGAAAAATAGTGACCTGTTTTGCTGTGGTGGGGTATCTTTTTTTCTGCTTGTCTATATGTCTCTACTTTTGTTGCAAAGGCATAGTGACCTAGTTTTGTGCCTGATGTGGTGCCCATGGGGAAGGGTGTCTGCTCCTGGCTGGAGCCAGCCCAAGTGGAGCTATTGATATTAGCCTTGTGCTGTAGGTATCTTTTGTCTCGAGGGTTTTCATGTTGGTACTTGAAAACCACGTTGTTCTGGAGGGATGCCATCTGCAACTCCCGAAAGAGCAACTAATGGATGTGCCAGTTCACTCCTGAAATGGTACAAGAGCACTGGTCCCACCTGAATCAACAGAGCCCATGCTTGTGTCAGACAAAGCTCTCTGGTAGCGTGCAGCTCCAACGATGAAAAAAGTCATTTTCCCCTGTTTGGGCAGTGAGCGGACCTAGGGTGGCTGGTTTTGGTCTAGATGCTATATTTTTCAAAGTCTAACACACTCTCACAGCTCACCTGAGTTACATTTGTCAGTGTGTGATGGCCGTAAATTTTCCTTTCTAGCTTACCTGCATGAAGAATAGTAATGCACTGACATTAAGTATGAAATCATATTGGAGTGCTTTTATTGACGCTCACGTGGGTACCGCTAGAGCTAAATTATATTTTTCCAGGACTTCAAATGGAGCAATTTTAATCTTGTTCTGATTTCATAAAAGTCTGTGTTTCATTCCTTGAAATATTTTTTTTTTTCTTCAGCCCTGTTCTTTGTTTTTCCAACCATGCTCTCTGCTTAGCCAACAGTTTGAACTTCACCCTGGTAGGGAGCCTGTTGTAAAAATGTAGAAGAGAGCAGGAAATCCAGTACTTCACTGAGAAATGAACAAATAGCAGCTTGATTGTGTTTTAAGACAGCAGAGAAATGCATCCTTGCAAGAGATGACCCACAGGTGAGTTTGCCTAGTTGTGGAAAGGGTAGGCAACGAACCAGTTGGGAGAGTTCCATTTTAAGCAGAGGGTATTTACTCAAGAGCTAGTTAAATGTCTTTCTGGAAAACGGATGGACCTGGCATCTCATTTTTCTACCAAAAGGTTCAAGCTTTCCTTAAAAAAACAGCCTTTTAATGCCAGCTTTTGGTTCACAAAGCATTTAATTTTTCTGATGCATCATATGTTTTTTAAAACAAACAAAAAAAACCCATGCCTTGAAAAAATAGTTCAACATTACCTTGTGTCAACACAGTCAGTGTTTTTTAATGCTGTTATGTCCAAAAGGTCACCTCTTGTGTCAACCCCATTAAAACCAAAATAATTTTCACACATGCCCACTGTCACATCTTCTGCATACTGAAGCTGCCCGCCGGTCCTGGCCCACGCTCACTGGAGGTGTTGGATACTTCTGGTTCCTTAAAACAGTGCTTCCCATGGAGTCTGATTATGAATTTGATGCACAGCACAAGCGTGAGAGATTCCCATAGCACCCCCATCTAAAAAGCTTCACAGACATCAGGTTGGGAATAGAGCCCTACTTTGTTCCCCCCGTGCTGCTCGTCCATCCAGTGTGTTTTTCTGTTTGAAGTGTTTTCCAGAGCTGTTGAGGGATTCTGCAGCTGTGTTATGTAAAAGAGCTTTAAAGAGCAATCTGTTCCTCTCATTTAAGCTTCCCCCCAGCCCATGCACACAGGTGCTGATTTTGTGGCCATAGTGATTCCCCTTTAGAAAGGGTTATTGGGTGATAGAGTTAAAATGCGGGCAATAAATTTTAAAGCGCTCTTGCACAGTCTCCAGCCTTTTTCAGTCCCATTTTATTACATCTTATGTGTTCATTTCAGTATTTCCTGCTTAGTGTAAACGTTACATTACAGTGTATTTGGGGGACAAGGTGTGACGCCAGGTTTCTAGGCACTGAGTGCTACAGCCAAATACTGATCTGATGGTGTCCTTGGGGAAAAGTGTGTGTGTGTTGGCTCCACTCTGGTCATTTTTGCTGTGCTTGGTATCCTGTTAGTAGTGGTGCCCCTGCGGTTTCAGTGGGATCTGGTGGTGGTCTCTTTCCAGCCCTTGCTGTTGTGTGTTGCCGTGTGCTGTGAAGAAGGTGCTGTCGTCCCGCAGGAGATACCTGAGCTTCAGTGGCTTGCGAAGTCAGTGCCTCCCCTGAGGAAAGAGGAGTGGATGCACCATCAGGTCTGAGTGGTCCTGTGGTGAATTGGATGCTGTAAACACGAAGATGCCCATAATTCAGTGGCCACAGCTGGGGAGTTCTGGTGATTTTGTGTGTGTGTGTACATATGTGTGTAGGAATGTGTAGGAAGGATGGGATGACATATCTAAGTCATCTCTCCCAGGAAAAACGTGGCTACAGGATGACTTTTCATTTGCTTGGAGATGTAGGCAAGGGAGGGAGCATATGTGAAAACTTTAAATGATTTTTTTTTTTTTTTCCTTCTCATTTCTGGCATACAAATAGGGAAAGTCAGTGTAAGAATGCCTGGGTGCCTGTAATTTCTGCTATCTGGTTTGATTGCCTCTTCTAATGAGGAAAAAATGGAAACACTTTCCTCTGTAAAATACCATCTAGTGCATATATTTAAAGCAGTGACTAGGTAGTTCTCTACAGTCTCTCATTTGATGTGCCGCATCAATTTACTGGTCTCGCTTTCTGTCTCTGGTGTAACCCAACACCAACTGTCTGGTTCATGGGTAGTTTAAGCAGTAAAGAGCATGCTAAAATCCTTATCCTGACTATTTTGTTTCTGTGCCTAGCTTCTGGCAAGGGACTTTGTGCCCTGTCCCTCAACGATATTCCACCCCAGTTAATAGGAATGCATGAATATGAATGTATGAATACAAAGTCGTCAAAGTTCAGGTTCTGGAGGACACCTCTCTGAACTAAAGGAGATTGCTTGTATCCTAATGGAAAGTGGACACCTTCTTTCTTGCTGCCTTGTTGATTCTGGGGAGCTGAAGGGCCCACAGCTCGAGTGCAGGCTCAATGCAGGGTCATTGAGAGGTTTGAGATACTCAATACTTAACTGGCAAAGTGCCTGAGTGCAACCAGGTGCTTTGGCCAGGAAGTTAGAGAGGGTGATCTCCTAAACTATTTGGTGAGATCTGACTGGATCTGGAGAGTGGGATCCTGCTGAGAGAGGGAACTTGTGCCTGAATCAGGCGCTGGCAGGTGGGGGGTTGAAGAGCAGAGGCCGTTAGACAGAAAGGTCTGCAAGACTGGGTCTGCCCCCAGGGCTCCATTCAAGCAGGGAGGGACATCCATTGCAAAGAGCGTAATTCTGATTCTGCCGCTCCCATGAGGATGTTGTACCTGCCGCTGGTGACTTTGATCCATTGCCAGCATCTCCTCTGCTCCAATGCTGGCAAAATCTATACTGCTGACCTGTAGCAATTACTGTTTCATGACTTTTTTTTTTTTGAGGATATAATTGCTAGTTCCATCCTACATTTTTAAAAAAATCATTTCAGTGTTATTCAGACAGTGATTCTACATTTTAAAAATGACAAAGGGTTGTCTAGCCTTCGTTAGGTTTAAAAACATCATTGGTAAATGGCCCATCGTGATTCTGGGAAGAGGTTGCACATTCCTGAGGTGCAGTAATTTATAAAACTGGAGGAGACCAAAATTCATCGTCATTTTAGTAATTCTGTTAGTGAACTACTTCTGCCTGCGAAGGCGAATTCTGCTGTTGATCATTAGGTCGTTAACCTTAACAGTACTTCTTGGTGTGCAGTCTGACTGAGCAAAACATGTCAGTGCATCTCTACCTCTGAGCTCAGTAGAACTCCACAACTTGCTGACGTTTAGTGAGGAGACATCATATTTCGAAAGGCAGATAGCAAGTGTGTAAGAGTGATCATGGATGTAGGAGTAGTGGGACTCTTATGGTGAGCATAATCCTTTTAATACTCAGCTCTTCTGTAGCTATGAGACTCATTCATTTAATCTGGAGCATCTTGAGGGAGACGAATGCAGGCAAGTTCAGATCAATTATCACACTGAAAAAAAAAAAAGCTTGATTTTTCTCTGGGCAATCTGTGTGCACTGTTATGTCAAGCTGTGCATGAGAATATGTTACCACAAAGCAAGGTAGTATGCTCTAATTAGCAGTCACAAAAATGAAATACCAAGGTGTTATTTCAGTGACTAAGAGCCAGACATGTACAGATTGTGGTATGTGAATGTTACGTATATGCACTGAACTCTCTTGGAGATGCTGTTTCACAGGAGGATATTGCATACTATTAGGCACTCATCACATATGGTTGTATTCTTTTTCTTTTGTAGGGTTCATATAAATTAAGCTTGCAATGGCTTTAAATGCAGTGCTATTTCAGTAGGTGTATATCACAAGTACAGTTGGATGGGAACATTCCAAGAACATTTTTTTTCCCACCCTAGGAGAGGGGGTTGTTGGAAAATGTCAGTTATGTCAAACCAAAATGTTTGAGGAAACCTGGCTGTTTGACAACCTATTGCTGACATCTTCGTGTGTTTCTAATAGAGAACTGTGTGGTTTCTTGCTGCCTCGATGGTGCTGGGGAGCCGAGGGACTCGCAGTGGAAGTGCAGGCTCTGCATGTGGCCTGCTGAGAGTTTGGGACCTCAGGCCTTCTGGGCTCTCGTGTGTGGGATCTAGAAATGGGGAGCTCTGGGCCCTTCAGCCTCAGCGTGTGATGGCTCGCTCTGCTCTCCTTGGCAGAGAACCCTGGAGGCCCTTGTTCCAGGTTTTGTCCTTCCCCTCTATGTAAGGTCCCACTGACAACAAGGACTTCTTGCTAAGTCTCTCAGAGGAAGAAAACATGCAGAAAATGCTCCAGAGCTGGGAGCAATCAACTCTTCTGATTCATTCAGAAGTAAAAAAAAAGTTTTGGCTTCTCTGCCTTTTTTTTCCCCCCACAATGTCCTTAGTTCTGGATATTTCTAAATTTCTTCTTCTTGTTCTAATTCGGAACAAAGCCTTTCACAAAATATTGGAGTTTCCAATTGGAAATAAATCCTGAGTTTTTCCAGTCCGTGTACAATGTCTTTGGGTTTGGTCCCTATGTGGATGTTGCTTGTGAAGGAGGTAATAAAGCTTCAGCAGGCCACTAACTGGGCCTTCGCTTTTTAAGAACCGCTTCTGGGCCCGCTGGTGAGATGAATCAGAAACATCGGTGTCCCTGCTTTTATTTGACTGTCTCTCAGAGCACACTTATGTGGTCATTATAACTGCGTCCTGTTACTGTTTCATATGCATTTCTTGATGCGTGTGCTAGCCTCATTTGACTTCATTATTCCATCATAGCTATGTCTCATATTTATCTTTTTTATTAAACTATTTCTAGAACTAGAATTTATACAGAAAAAAATTAAAATGCAGAACACACACTAAATTCTTTCATTGCGTTAGACCCTGTCTAGCTGATTTCCCATTGCCTGCCAGGTCCAGCACTTAATGATTTTAAATGTTGTTCTGGGCTGAGCTGACAGCAAACCTTTAGCTAAGGCTATTACATGTAAGGCACTGGGTAGTATCTCTTCTGTGATGAAACTGAGCGGTTGTCTCCTCTGTCTCTGCAAGACATTTGGTTTGTTTTGCCTGGTTTACGCAGATCTGGACTGCATTATTTATGCTGGGTTCCCAGTATTCTTTGTCACAGGAATGGCTGCTAAATGGAACTGACATTTGGGAAGGAGGACCCAAGAGGAAAGTGCCCAGTCCACTTTAATTAGTTGTTGCTATACTAAATTTTAAAACTTGAAAACGAAACAGCTTTCTCAACATTTATTATCAAGACCAACAGTGTCAGTTTTCCAAGCTGTATATGCTTTGTGTAACAGAACAGAATATGCTAATATTTTGAAATATTACTGTCCTGCTTTTACTTGGTTGGTAATCTTAAGAAGTAAATAGATGAATAGGTTGTATTCACTAAGGAGAACTGTTTATGGCAATTGATGATATTGTGTGTGAGGTGTCTGAAATTAGTGATTATTGCAATTCATCTACTTTGAAGACTTAATAATAAACTGTGTTTCAAGGACTGCTGATTCATGTAATCTAAAAGAAAAAGCAGACCCACAGAACCAAAATTAATTCATCAAACATGTATTTAGTCTGTAGTTGAAGTTCATAGTGCTGAGAAATAAGATCCTTATTATGTAAAGGTTTTTGAGTTGAAGGCTGTGGAAGCATCATTCTGATTTAGACCTCTGCAAAATGAATGAAACTTCTGTCAAACCCATGGGCCTCCTATCCCTGTTTAGGGACCACAGCAAAACGTGGGCTCGCACAGGGACGGTCCTAGTGTGGTGTCTCAGCAGTGCTGGCTATCACAGAGAAATGTCAGAAGGGAATTTCTCTGGTGGAGAAATTCTTGACACGAGCAAGAAGAAACAACTACCTGATTGCTGTTGGGTACAATGAACAGCGTAACTAGAAATAGGTTTGCTTGGTTTGATCTGTTACCCGAGGCAGGAGGGAGATGGCACTGAGAAATGTCAGCTCTCAAATAAACTGGGGTCATCTAGCGCATCAGAGCCAGCTAACGCGTTTATTAACCTTCCGACAGGTTTGGAGCAGAAACGCACACAAAAACCAGTGTAGGATCTGTGCTCAGCAAAGGCAAAACCACTAAAATAGATGCTGATAAGCTCTACTAATAGCTCTAAAGCATCAGTGTCAAATATGCTCAGCTGAGTGTAAAAGGGTTCAAAATATAAACCAGCTAGAAGTCGGGTAGTAAGCGCAGTTCATTTCTGACAGGCTTGCGAAATCCTTCTGCCCTGGAAAATGAGAGAAGGCTGCCAGCACGGTAGTTTCCTGGGAGAGTTCTGTTGCTGCCATCCGCTTCTCCAGAGGCTAAACTTTCATCTAAATGGAACAACTAACTTTTCAGCCCATGGAAAGAAACCCTTCTGAACATGAATCTTGGCAACTGCTCAGAAGCATATAAATGGGTTTCTAAATCTACCTCAGTTCGTCGTCAAAATGAGTAGAAAGGTTTCGGTAGCTACTTGTGCAGATTTATTTTCAAGAAGCGCTCTACACAGGCAACCAAGAGCATGGGCTATTCAAGTCCTTGTTTTTCCTTGGAAACGTGCATGGGGTTTGTACTGTACCCTGAACAGTGGCTGGACCCAGAAGGTTTCGTGTTGCCAGCCCAGTCCCTTTCCAGGCTTCTCTTTTGGGCTCAACAAGGAAGTATCTCTCCAATAATAGGCCAAATGACCCTGTGGTTTTGCTGGGACTGTGCTAAGTAAGCATAGAAGCATAGAATCATAGAATAGTTTGGGTTGGAAGGGACCTTCAAAGCTTATCCAGTCAAGCCCCCTTGCAATGAGCAGGGACATCTTCCACTAGATCAGGTTGCTCAGGGTCCCATCCAGCTTGGCCTGGGATGTCTCCTGGGATGGGGCATCCACCACCTCTCTGGGCAACCTGAGCCACTGTTTTACCACCCTTGTAAAAAGTTTTCTTCCTCATGTCTAGCCTGAATCATAGAATACCGGGTTGAGAGGGACCACGAGGATCAGCTGGTCCAACCTTTCTTGGCGAAAGCACAGTGTAGACAAGGTGGCCCAGCACCCTGTCCAGCTGAAACTTAGAAGTGTGCCATGTTGGGGAAGCCACCAGTCCCCCAAGGAGACTGTTCCAGTGGCTGATTCTTCTCATTATGAAAAATTTCCCTCTTGTGTCCAGTCAGTGTCTTCTCAGGAGTGACTTGTACCCTTGCTTAAAAAGTGGGGAGTATCTGCCTGTGGAGTGCAGGCTCCAGAACTGATTTAGAAAACTGATAGTTTGGGAGCAAAGTGCTCTCTGACAGAAGATGTGCTCTTCAGATTAGGAGTGGTGAGACACTGTGCAAGGGTGGATGTGTGACCATCCGCCTCTTCCAGGGAAGACTGGGGAGTGATCTCTAAGTACTGTGAATAAATTTCTGCTCCAAATGCTGTAATGATTCATTGAGCACATGGAGCTGAGAGAATACTCTGGCATTAGTAAAATGTTCAGTGTAGACAAAACACCTCTTATGGTGTGTCAGGAGCAGAAAAGAAGTAAAATAAGAAAAATACTGCAATTGTTTAAAAAAAGAAAAAAAATGGTGTGATCAGGTAATGCATCGCCTGCTTGTAACTGTAACTTAATGGCTGCTCTCCTTTTCTTGCTTTGCAAATTTTGCTGGTAAAGAGAAACATGCGTTGCTCTCTTTAAGTCCTTAAAAACACAGCATTTCTTCCACGTGGCATGTGGCTTTCTCCTTTCTTCACAGCATGGCTGTCAGTCATGGCACATTTTCCTGTGTGGCTGTGTGTCCACAACCCTCCATCCCTCTTCTGTTCACAATTACTTGCTGTGCTAAAGTACCAGCCGATCATTTACACTCCTGCTAACCATCCTGCCCACCAGTAGGAGGATTATAATAATTTATCATTTTTAAACCCAGTAGGGGTGTGTTTGACTTCTAGTCATTCACAACATGTGTTGGATGGGGATGAAATGAAACATGAGCGGTGCCGTTTTTCCTCTACTCTGCAAACTCTCTGAAGCGCTGGGAACAATGGGGATGAGCTCTTGCCAGGTGTAGATTGTTTAACTAGAACAAGCGCATTATTTCATGGAACAAAAGATTTTAATATACAAAGTACTTCATTTTCTCCTAGCTCAAAAGCAGCAGGTGGGCTTTTGCCCTGTAGTTGTTTCCGTTTGTCTTTTGCGTTTGTTGTGGGGGGCTTAACAAATGATTCGGCGCTGTGTGTGAGAGGATGAGGTTTATAATGAGCACGCTTCCCAAGGCCGCGTCCTTTGGTGTGTCAGGGCTCGGCCTGGCAGCGGGCTGTGTTTCCCAGGTGTGTCTGCCCTTGGCAGAGATGCTGAGAGCCCGCAGCCCTCCCGCGGCCTCGCGCTCGGCTCGCTCCATCGCCCAGCCTCTGAGCCCTGGGCCTTGGTTGCTCCTCCGTCCAGCCAAGTGGTTGGGTCAGAAAAAGCAGAGATCATAATCTTTGGCATAACTTACCTCTTGAGACGTGCCGCCTTAAATGTTCGCAGGGCGATTTGATGATTGTGCTTATTAAAGAAGCTGATAATGTGCTGTAAAACCTGATATAGAAGCACAGTATACTGGAACAGTGGTTATTAGCGGATTGGTTCATGCTTTTTGAAAGGTTTGTTAGGGAGAGACTAAAGAAAAAAAAATTACAAACACCTGAAAAATGTCCTTCCAGGTTCAGGCCTTTAGCACTGTTTATTATACGCTGTACAAAAGTGGTATAGGTTTTCAGTCCGCTGTTGCTCCTGTAATAAGCTTGCTGAGTCATGATTTTCTGTTGTTACTGATATAATAGAATCTATAATTGATGTTTCACGGATAAGTGTGAGGAACTTATTACCAAGGAGAGGCTTTCATTCCTCGGTTCCTTGCCAGCAGGTTGCTCTGGGTGTGCTCTGTAAGGGGAACAAGCAGCTGTGGCAGCACCAGCATAGCACTTTTTATTCCCATTTCTCCTCTGGTATCAACCTCTGGTTCTTTAGAGGCAGCAATCAGCACACAACATTTGTCTGACACAGTGCAGGGGAAACAGCACAGTATTCATGGGATGATGATCCTGTAGTGTCAAAGATGCAGGAAGAACTTCCTTGCAGGAAATCCTCTCTGCTGTTATGATAGTCGATACATCATACTTAGTTTCTAGCAAGCTTACAGCTCAAAGCAGCACGAAACGGGCACAAGCACTCTTCATTTCACGTGGTATTTGCCAATGCAGTTGGTAGTCGAAAAGATAGATATGGATAATGAAGCCCAAGGGTATATATTATTTTGAACTCGGGAAGTACATACAGTTTAGCTTCACTTTTCTTCATGTTGTGCATTTGCTACCTTGAATGTTTTGTGTTGTCTTCCAGTTTGTGCCAGTGACACTGTTGCAGTCGTATGTGAGCAGTGGTTCTAAGTCCAAGTGGGAAAAGCAGACACTAAAGAATATAGTTCTTTCTACAGATCACTCAGCATTCGTAGTTCTGGCAGGACTGAACAAATGATACATTAACAGACAGTATTGCCGATTTACAGGGCTGGACATAGATGGAAAGGAATACAAATGGCGCTGGAAGCCGCGTCTCCCACGTCCTGTTCATGTGCTTGGTGATTTCAGTCTTTGTCTCCAGATATGTGAGCAAAAGGCACGCCTGACATAAGTCTAGTCAGAGCTGAAACTGTTGGGTTGATATAATACAAAGTCAGCTTTATCATATACCTAATTTCCAAAACTAATGGTCGGGTATTTGCGTCTTCAGATACTCATCCTTAAAGCACCCAAAAAGTAATAATGACTGATAAGACACATAAAATGAGCCTTCATTCTGTTGTCTTTGGCAGTCATTCTTCATTCCTTGGTTGCACACGTGTGTTTTGTGCGTCAGCAAGCGTGCAACCCATGTGGCCCTGCCAGATGGGAACTTTATAGTCAAGATGATGAAGATATGGACAAGGGCAAGAATTGTTAAGTCGGCTGAATGTGAAATGCGGTAGGTTATGCTGAGCGAGGGAAGTAAAGGCTAGAGGAGATTTATGGATGAACTGATCTTGTTTAATATTTTTATTAATGACATGGGTAGGTGGGAGTACGCATAGAAAATAGATCTAAAACTTACAAGATCAAAATATACAGGAGAAACAAGAGGCTTCTAAGGACTGAACTAACAAAGTGAACAGGAATTCTACAGTACACAGAATAGGTCTGTGCTGTTAGGGACTAATAATAGTAATAGTTTCTTATATACTGTTGGAGATCTACATTTGAAAAAGGAGAAGCAAGGCATAAATATATTAGTTGATTGGAGGATGACTCTCACTGTGAGATTAATGCGAACCTAAAATATTGGGCAGTATTTTTCCATTGGTGATAGGGCTATGCACAGGGTCCTAAGTTGATTTAATCTTAAACAGTGTGAATAATTCTAGTGATTTGTTTTCAGAAAGGGTGAACTCCAACTGGAAAAGGTACTGAAAAAGCCTAATAGGACACTAGAGGAGTGGAAAACCTGTCTTATAAGTGAAGACTAAGCAGATTAACTGGTTTACTTTGGCAAAATAATTGTTCTCTTAAGTATACACTGTGGGGTAACAACAGAGGCTGGGTGTAGAACCAGTTCAGTAAAAACAAATAAGCAGGATCTGAGAACTGATATTTAGAACTTAAAAGAAAAACCTCGAAGTAGTAGTAGTGTAGGCATAGCAATATCAAAAACTGAGAGAAAGCCTCATCGGTTTGTGGAAAGATTTTGTAATGGGGTCAGATGCTATAGCCCGTACTTCCGATCTTGATATTATTAAAGGCCAAGGGAAGCTCATGGGATTTATTTTTAAATGATTTGAAACTACTGAGCTGCCAGGTAGTCCTATAAGCCCTTAGGTTCATGAGAAGTCTTTGAAATAAAGTTCTGTGCTCTGGAGTCAAGTCAGAATTGCTTTTAATCAGATTGCTTTTGACTGTCACCAAAGACCTGCGTGCTCAGATCTTAACCTAAAGTTCTGTTGCGCTGGGATTAGTAGTCAGATCATCTTCTGAAGTCAGTTGGTATAATTCCTCTGATTTCAGTGGAGTTATGCTAATTTCCAGGAACCTTGTAGTTTAAAGTAATTGGAATTAATGAATTTTATATTAAGTCAAAGAAAATAACATAGCTGGGGTTCCCTGTGCTATCTGGAATATTATAGTAACGAGCACAAATGTTAAAAATGTTTAAAAAAATTATAACCTGTCATTATAGAACTTGATGTTATATAGAGACCACTTGAAAACCTTTAGAAGCATGGGATTTTCAGTTGTCTCATTCTAGGAGACTGTTGGCAAAAATCACAGCATCAAAAAGTCTAGAGAAGAAAGAAATGAAGTGTGAAAGGCAGAGACCACAGAGATCACATCTGACTTCTTACTTGCAATTATGTGCACCCTGTGTTCATGAAAAAAAACTGTTTTGGAAGAAGGTAATTATCAGTATGATAGTTCATAATGCAGACCTTCCAAGTCAAAGGTCTTCAAACATGAAGACCTTAGATTTGAAGAGAACTTGCAATTCTTCAGAAAGTCTTCTAGAAAAATAAACCCAGGATAATCTAGTCTGAACTAAAGTGTCCAGGTTTAACGGAAAACCAGAATCATACAAAATTGTGAAGGTCGGAAGGGACCTTTATAGGGTTGTTCATAGCAATGCTGGTTCTGAACAGACTGTCTGGTTATGTCTTGAATATTTTAGAGGATGGAGATTCCACAACATCTCTGAGCAACTTGTTGCAGGGCTTGACCATCCTCACAGTAAAAAAGTGTTCGGATTCTTTTCTCATGTTTGATGGAATTTACCAGATTTGCTTTGTGTCCATTTCTTCTTTTCACTGGGCACTACTGACAAGCATCTGGCTCATTTTGTTTATACTCTTTCATCAGGTGTTTATACACATGGATAAAATCCCTCTGAGCCTTCTGCATGATGAACAATCCCATCTCAGGTTCTCATCACATGAGAGATGCTCTAGTCCCGTATTCATCTTTCTGGCCCTTCCCTGAACTTGTTCCTTCCTGGGGATCAAGGTGAGGCTACTGGCCTGTAGATCCTCTTCCTTACCCTTCTTGAAAAGAAGAGCAAGATTTGCTTTCTTCCATTCCTCAGAAAATTCCCATGATTGCTGTGACCTTCCAAAGATAACTGCGAGTGGCTTTGCAGTGGTGTTAGCCACCTCCCTCCGTGTTCGACAGCGCATCCCATCAGGCGCCATGGACTTCCATATGTCCTGTTTAAATATTTCCTAGCCAGCTTCTCCACTACCAAGCATGAGTCTGCATTTCAACAGTAAAAAATAAAGGAAGAGATCATGTAAGCTGTTGTCCTTGCAGTGAGTTGACCTCACAGCAATCTTTCTCCATAACGGCACTGGATGCTTGTTGGTGTGGGTTACAGAGCAGTAGGTGGGAAGTCATAGTGCTCTTGCACAGAGAAATTTCCCAATACAAACAAGATCGTGTTTCTTAGCGCCCATGCATTCAGCAGTATTCTCTTCTATGTATGACTCCACAGCAAGACAGTAGCTATGTTTGAAAAAATAAAATAGCTTACTGGCTGAGAGATATAAATGTGATGAATAAGGGAATGGAACAACATGAAGGTAAAACATAAAACAGATTATTTTATCACATGCTCCTATTTTAAGATCTGTATGTAGTCAACACGCTGTCTGCCATAACCACCGCCTAAGTTTTCCTTCAATCAACCATGTGTGTTTTTCTTTCAGGAGAGTCTTTCGATGCCACTTTGTTTTCTAATATCTGTAATTGTTTTAATCTGTTACATCTGGAGATGAACTCCAGCACTCTCCCAGGCTGCCTGTGGTAGGCATCCCTTTGAGATGCTGGCTGCAGCCTCGCAGCTCGCCAGACCTCAACCTGACGTGGCTCCTTTTCCTCTGCAACTTCTGCTTCTTTCTAAATCACATTTCTGTGCTGAGGTCTCCACACGCCTGCTTTGTTTTTTCATTGCTTGATTCAGCATATATGTGGTTTTCTGGATCAATATTTGAAACAACCCCGTCAGACTGCTGACTTACATACCTTGTAACAGCAGCGGATGGTCAGCCAGAGTCTCTGAAAAGGGAAATAAATAAATTAACTTTTCTAGGTTTGAGAGAGTGTCTCTTGGTATGACTCACTACATGTTTTATCATGAATTCTGACTCACCATGTAACGTGGCAAGGAAAAGTAATGATAGAAATAGCAGGAAGTCTCTAGCAGTCATTACTAAGGCCGTGTATGGTGATTCACAGCACCTGGAGTTCCCCCCATCCCACAGTGAGACCAACAGGTGATTTTGGGAAGCCCTAGGCCCCAGTAGGTCAGGATCTGCTACTTACTAATATTTTATCCCCTGACTTCCATGGACAGGGGTTTTGGTACAGCCAGGCTGCTGCAGGCTCTGAACCTGAGGGTGGTCAAGACATTTTTGGTGATTCTTTTTGATTGGATGTGTGGGGTTGTTCTTCTCTAGCACTGCCATAGCATATGAGGAGGTAATTTTGGGACTGATGTGTACAACCCAGGGCTGCTGAAGCACAAGGCTCTCCTTAAGCTTCTGCCACACACGTTTGTCTTCTCAGGCCATCAATCAGGCTTTGTCCCATGGGCAAACCAAAACGCACAGTGCAGCCCAGTTCACTAATAATAATAATAGGGAATAAAAGAGATAAAAGAAGGAAAAAACTATTCTACCTCCAGTTTAGATGTTCGAGCTGTTTTGTTAAGTATGGGAATGGATACATAGCAAGGATTATATTGGAGAGAATTATGTACAGTTTTTGTGTCAAGTGTGTTTTGGCGTCCTACAAAGATAACACATTATAAATTTCTCTTCAGAGACAGAAATTTGTAGCTGGCTGTCCAAATCAGTTCTTGACCCTGATGTTTTCGTCTCATCTAGATGCTGTTTTGCTACTTTTCTTCTTTGGTATCTTAGTTGTGGAAGCTCTTTATCTACTTTAGTCTTGCAGTGGTCTTTCTGCTGCCCAGTTTCAGAAGAGCTGAGCAGACTCCACTGCCCGACTTCTCTGGGGTGAGCGGCCTCTCGGTGCCGCGCCTGCGGGCGCCGCTGCAGCGGTTCTGTGCCCTCGGGTGCCGCTCAGGCCTCTGCGGGCATCAGCAGCGGCCCTTTGTGTCTTTCTGTCACACCCTACGGCTTGTAGCTCGCTGCTCTGCCACTGTAAGCCAGCAGAATAACCTTAGGTTTCTCCTACTTTCATGGAAATCAATGGGGACAAGTTAATAATCACTGACATCTTGCCCCAGAGTCTGTAGTCTCTAGTTTTACTGTATAAAACGTATTCATTACTTTGACTTTTCTTTCATGCAGTATTTCAGTAGACTCTTGGTCTACATCATTCCACAGGTAATGCGACTGACTTGTACTAACTAAACAGTCGCTGTTTTTGAGGAGTTGTTTCCAATACTTTAATAACCAGTTTGTTAGCTGCCTTCATTGTAATGCAAGCAAATTCTAAGCAGCTTGGTGGTTTGACCACAGCAACAATTAGCTCTGAAGTGACTTTTTGCTATAGGCAGTCACTTCATTAAGTATTTATGAAACTGAAATGTTTCTGTTAATAAAACACAACTGTAGCTTTTCAGGGAAAGATTGATGTGTAAGTGCTTTGCTTCCTATATGATTTAGTGCATTTGCTGACTGGTAATGTCTCTGACATAAAGAAGAAAACAAGGAAAAAATAGGAAAGTATCGAAGCAGCAGCTTTGAGCTCAGTGATGTCTCTTAGGAGAAGCAGCAGTAATTGCCACTCCAGTATTTCAAGCTATGCCCAGTGTGATGAGATCGCATGAGCTAACAGCACCTACTCCTTGGGCAGCCAGATGCATACGGGTTCTGTGAACCCAGCCGCAGCCCAGGCCTGTGCTCTTGTGCAAGGCAGGCCATGCAGCGGCCACCGGCCAGCACCCTGTGTTCGTAGAACCCTGCATCTCACCGCACAGCCTGGTCCTGCAAGTCACAGACACCATTTAATGGGCAAGGCCCAGAATTCTTGTTAGAATTCAGGTAGTTACGTACTGCTGGCAAGGGGTAAAGAATGTATGTTACAAACCAAATTACCTTTGGATTAATACTGAGATGTTGGGGTCGCTTCATGGCTTGCATTTAGTGTCTAGCAAGTATGTTTTTCATGTGAGTGTAAGGAATAGGAGGGACCTAAAGACTGGGGCTATTAGCAGACCCCACTTTACAGTGAGGTGTGGCAGTCGAGGGGCGAGAGCAGCCAAGGGGTACGAGCCACAGCTTATGGTTTCAAATAGAGACCAGTGAAGAAAGAGAAACGGAGTCATGGAGCGAGTGGTTCACAAAGACCTGGGCAACTGGGACCTTCCCTGGTGGAAGAAGTTCCCTGTTTCCCTGGACTAATTAAAAGCACTGCTGTCTAACCCGGAGGAAGAAAGAATGTCTTTTTCTTTCTTCAAAGGCCGAGTTCCTCTGTGTCAATTTTTTGAATAGAGTCTGGCTGAGAGCCTGCGGTGGCTATGGCAGTCGGTGCTCAGGCTGGCAGGAAGCAGGACTAGTTTATACAAAACCACAACGGCATGAGCTAGTTTTAACTAAAATGAGCTCAAACAAAGCAATGGTATGCTCCAACAGCTTCCACCTTCGGGCTGCTTCTACAAAAGAAAAAACAGATTAATCTGTAGAAGTATGATCCACAGGCGTACCGGGCCTTGGTGAGGGAGGGATGTCTGTGCTGAACCTTTACTGTTTAATTTTCTTTTTGTCTTAAATGTGACTGCACAACTACACACTTGCCTAGTTGGGGAGCTGGCTGACTTTAACTTTGCTTTCACTGTAATCTGTAGGAGTGTTTGTCCTTCACCTGAATGCAGGAAGAGCCAGGTGTCACTTCAGTCTTCTTACCCAGTGGCACTGGAGCCACACAGCCAGGAGGAAACAACAAAAAATGAACCAAAACAAACAAACAAACCCAAAACAAAAAACCCCAAAAACTAGCAACCCAACTGGTTACAGCAGTAAAATACCAGGTGGGTAGGTTTATCCTTTTATAGGTCCAAACATGGACTAGCAAAAAGTGTTTCATGGGGTGGAATTCCACAGTTTAGTCAAGATCATTTCAGGTATTTGATTTAGTTACAAGTATTTCCTTAAGGAAAAGAGCAGTACCTAAGAAAGAAGATGTGATATTAGTTCATTTTTTTGATACTCAAAGGGTATGATTTGGTAAATATTTCCAACATTCCTTGAAATGCCAAAGCTACCAAAAGTACTGAATGCAAAGCAGAGGTCTTTAAAGTCATTAAAAATTCTTCCTTCCAAAAATAAGCAAGTAAATGAAATGAGAATTCAGCCTGCGTTACATTTTCTCCTTTTAGCTTTAGGTAAATACAGCCAGAAGTTCAGTTCTCTGTTTATTTGCAAACACTGCATAATAAACATAAATGTACTGCTGTTAAGAATAATAATGCGATGCTAATGATTCTGAAAAGCAAGAAGGGAATAAAACAACCATCTGAAGGAAAGGGACAGGTAATTAGGCAAAGCAGGGAGATGAAAAGGTAGATAAGTACCTAAGAAAATTACACAGTAGAGGTGATTAAGAATAAAGGAATATAAACTGAACATTATATACTAGAACAGAAAATGCTGACAGGATGAGTCATGAAAGGTGAACCTAAGCTGCAAGTGTCAAGTATTTGAAATGTAGCTATCCCCCAGTTCATCTGATCAGACGATCCATTGTTTTCATAATAACTGGGGTAAGACTTTGCATTACAACTGAGAACATAGACCATAAATGAAAACAGGGCAGGCATGAAAGTTTTGCTTTCCATATCTGGTGTGGAGCCCTTTGCTGTCTTGGCAAGTCTTGAGCTCTTGCGGCTCCTCCCTCCCACCCTCCTTTTGCATTATTCGTACAGGAGCTCCGCTCTCTGCTGTTCACTGATGCTCAGCCATGGTTTTCACTCGTGGCCCATTTCCTGCGATGCAGTTGGCCAAGAAGGTTTCCATCTCCTCTTGGATGGACTCCCAGTAAATGGAAATTTAAGGGATGCCACCTGGATCAACACATTTAGGCTAAAAATACAAGGCTTTTGCATATGCGTGAGAGAGGATGGTTCTCAAGCTGACAATTGCAAGACATTAACGGTCCCAATGGATCAGCAGAGGGGAAGGAATGTTCCTAACAGGCAGTGACCAGTAGGTTACATAAATTAATCATGATTTTAAGTGACTGCCCCCACTTCTCTCTGTACCACTTTTCCCATTGCCTTTGATGGAATGACCCTATTGCTGTTTCCCAGGCCTGTAAGTGGAAAAATACAGACAAATATAGGTATTATAGAGATGTTAACAGAAAAAAAAAAAAGCTGATACTATATGTGGAAAAAGTCCATGGGGTATTCAAGCCTTAAAAAAAGCTATTAATTCATTTTATTAGTAACCATAAAATAAAATATTCTGAAAGTTTAATTTTAACGCTTTTTTGTGGTCAGCAATAAAAATTGGATTACTTTCCATTTGCAAGTAGTGAGATTGGGACACTACAGTTCATAATATTATGTCTGCTGAGAACAAGCTCCCTTCATTGTAATCATTTGCTACAGAGATGTTGCTGAGGAGCTACACTTTTAGTATTGCCAGTGAATGCCTCTGATTGAAGGAAGTTTTAATCAGAACTTACATCTTCAAAGGAACAGTAAAATTGCAGAAGTTGAGCTTTTTCCCTGGGAAAAGCTTTGGCTCAGCTGCCTGGAGCGGTGGTGGGAGGCTCTGGCTGCTGGGCTGTGTTGCTGCTGTGTGCGGGTTCCGGGATTACCAGATTTCGCTCCCGAGAAAGGAGTGTCTGTGCAAGCAGAGCGGCATCCAGATGTTATCAAATATGCAGAGGTGCAGAGAGCAAACAAAGTATAAAGTAGAGCCATACAGTCGCACTGTTTCGTGCAAAAAAAAGCCTATTATTTTTCTTCTACTAGTGACAGCGGTCCATCTTTTCTCAGGCTTTATTCCTCCTTCCCTGGCTATCGGTCTGCTGTACCGTGTCTTTCCCACGCCTGCTGTTGGTGCTCTGCTCCTCCTGCTCTCCTTGCTTGCTCCTTCTCTTTCTTTCCTCATCCACTTCAACACCCCCTGTTATTTAGCTCATCTTTGCTACGAACATACCTTTCAGTTTTTTTGGCAGTAAAATGATTCTGACCAGCCACCTTTTTATATAATAATCACCTTTGAGTATACTGAACACTCCGAGGGAACAAATAGCCCAAGGCACTCAAATGAAGGGTTGCCAGTTAAGTGACAAATAAAATGTCAAAAGATTAGGCCTTGTGAAAGTCATCAGTTGGTTTGGAAGGTGCCGCTTGGTTTCCCAACTGTGAAGTGGTTAAGGGCACTGTGATATTTATTTAGTAATTGTAGAGGGTAAAGTGATAAATATTTTTAAATATTTTTAAACTATACTTTTCACAGCTGAGTGAATGTTTTCTGTTCCAACAGTGCCAACTTGACTTTTGTCTACGATTAATGGCAAAAATACTTTGTATGTTTTAATACTACTTCATTTTAGCTCAACCAACCATTATTATTATTACTTCAACATTTCTAACCAAATGTCACCTGTACTCCTTAAGCATGTCATGGTAATGAAAATTTAGTTGGTTTAGTGATTAACCGAGTTGATTAATTATCTTGGGTAAATAATATTACATGCTAATGTAAGGTAATTTATTTCTTTTTAATCTCTTAGAAGCCTATATGCTGCAATCAGATTCTTTAAATATTTACTGAAGCACTTAGATGTAATAAATCTGATAGAATTATTCTTGAGTGACATGATGCTAGCACCAGTGTAAGTTCCTTCTCGGAGCATTTATGGAAGAAAGAGGAAAAATGTTCCTGTTATGCTATAGATAGAGGGGAAAAGAGGAGCCTGGGAATGCCTGAGAAATCACTTGCAGAGTAATTTGGGGGTGAAGTTGCCTGTGTAGGTGATGGGCAAGGCAGCCACCTCCCCACTTCACACCAGCTTTGGGCAGCGAGGGAGGTGGGAGCAGGAGCAGGTGGCTTGGGCCAGGGAAGAGTGGTTGGTGATGCGACGTGGTGGTGGTGTCAGGAGGTGAGGGGCGCAGTGGGACAGAGAGTGGGGGTGGTTTCCTTTGGCCGAGTCGTGTTTGAGGCTGGGACAGCAGCTCAGCTTCATTTCTGGCTCTGCTGCTCCACCGACTGCCTTGGCTTCCACAAACGTGACAGAACAGTGTACATCTGCAACCAAGTACTATGTATTTGAGCCTTACTGCAGCGTGCTGCGTTTGATTCCTGTTAACGTTTATAAAGAAAACTAAATATTTACTGCTTTAATACATGCAGGCCTTACGAGTCTCATAAAAATTCCCTATTGATTCAGTTCTTTACTAAACTATTATATAAAACTGCTATAAAGATCCATAACGTTTCTAATTACAGGGAAGCTTGTATAAGTCTGTGTCTGCGTTTTATAGCATTTTGAATATAGCCACTGGAAGCTGCGTGGGCATCTTGTTACACGGAGCTGTGCGTTTCTCAGACGTGTCCTGAGGTAGACGGTGCATTACGGTTGGCTTCAGGTACAGCTTCAGCCCCTCTTTTGAGCAAAACTGCGGTGGATACTGCACAAGATCTGAAGGTGAAGGGCGAGCTGCTGGAGGTGGTTCAGCACTCCCCAGTAGCAGCTGCTGGGTGATGAGCTGCTCTGAGACTCAAACCATTCAAGTAGGTACTGGTGTGAGCATCAAGCCTGTTTAAAAAGCCTGTCCAGCTTTGTGAGCTGAATATTTGAAAATTTGGCTTGACATCCACAGATAGTTAATAGAACGGTTTCAAAGTTACTAGATGGTATTCATATTTTGTAAGGACAGTATTCTCAGAAGCAGCAAAACTTGTATGAATATAGTTAATGGCTCGAGTCAGTAGCAATTTTGCAAATATGCAGATGTGTTAAGTATCCCTTTTCTCAAAAAAATGGGTAAGTACATTAAAAACATCTAGATACCTTGAATACTCCATAATGAAGAAGTACATGCTACCCTTTTTTCTTTCTTTTTTTTTTTAGTGCTGAGATATCTGTATTATTCATTCTGGAAAAAAGAATAAATCTGTTCTACTATCTGCCATAGGTATTAAGTAACAGGTTAACCTAACTGAACAGAAAATACTAATAATAATCTGAATACATGCCTGTCTAAATTAAAAATATCACTAAGTATTTATTTTCATCAACTTAATAGGAATCAAAAAGGCTAGAAAAAAGGTTAAAAAAAAGATAAAAATTCTTGTAATAAATAAAATTACTGGAAAATAGGACTAGAGATGAGATCCGTTAAAATAAAGACATAATATTCTTACGCAGGTACTAACAATATTTAGAAGCAGCCCCAAAGGTAATAGTTACATTACTAAACTCTTTAGATATTTTCTTGGTTTACCAAATGCAGAAAAAACCCCGAACTGGAGAACTTCAGCAGGATGTGGGACATCGTTAACTGCTGACTCAGTATTCGTATGAACGACACTTGCAGTGCAGTAACGTTATCCTTAACAAGACAATCTCTTAAGCTGCTTATGGTCTGTGCCATCGGACTGACAGCTGACATTGTGAGCTTTGGACGCCACCTCTGTGCACTTGCAAAATGTATTCTGTAATTTGTACGCAAATACTCAGGCTTCATCAGCGGGTGAGGCCTGAGCGTGGCCAGCCTGCTCAGTGGCAATATCCACATGAATCGTATCTCGCTTGGTTGGGCGTCAGGGCTGGTTGAGCCTCCTGCTGCTTACAGATAATTCGTTTTCAGGCCTGAGCTTTTGAGAAGCGTGCAACATGTGATAAAAGAGGTTAAAAATACTCTGTAATCTGCTACTTCTGAGGCAAAAGGGAGTTCTTTAACATATATTAAGCAGTCATTCCCAGGGACTAACCTATGACAGCTATAAGCCCGTGTGGGTTGCTTACAGTTTAGCACTATAATGGTGACTTATTGGTATTTATATCACATTTTAAAGCATCAAGGTCCTTCACATTATTTACAATGTCTACAGCTCCATCCAGTCATTTTCAGGTATAACTGGATGCGCTGTGGATACAAATCCTGGTTTCATGTATGTATGCAGGCAAATTAGACTTGTAACTGCCCATTTTGTGGGCCTAACAGCCAATTCACACTAGCAATCTTTATAGTTGCTACCTATCATATTATTCTTAGATGTGGCTTATTTTTAATTTCTTCAGAGCCAAGCCAGGCAGGTTTTGGGCAACTGTAGCGTGTGTTCAGGTTTTGAAAACATTTTGCAGAAGCAGGAGAGAGAACAACCTTCTGCAAGTTAACACCAGGTCCCAGGAAGACGTGAACGTTGTTTGGCCAGCGTGGGATGTTAGAAGTTGGCAGTGAATGCTGGTGGGAGGTCAGAGCTCAGATGAGGGACAGCTTGCTTTGTTCAGCTTTAGGGGCTGTTCTTAGCCCATCAAGTTAATAGGTAGTCCTTTACATCCACAGTTCATTTTCTCTGAACAGCAGAGAAAAGTGAGTTAATTCACCTTAGCCCTTGGCAGCCTAAAGCTTTCAGGTGGAGTATAAAATAACAGCGGGGATTTTGAATTGAGGGAGACAAAAACAAATGTTAAAAAAAAGTCTCTTTTAGGCATAAAGAAAACAAAAAGCAATTATCTTTGTAACATCCTGCATATAAAACACCTGACACGAAGCATTGAATGGCAGCTAAAAGACAAGGTGTGCAGAAAAATGAATTCATTTTCTCTTCCCCTTCCTGCCACTTTAGATGGGTCAAAATCCAGCCCCAGATCAGAGGGGGACTTGGGTGCCTGACTGCCGCTGAGTGCTGAAACCCGAGGTGAAGAGTACTCTGGGTGGGTGCTGAAGCTGTCTCTCAATGCTTGCAGATATGTGGTGGTGTTGCAATTTTGGGGGTAGGTAGGTAGTTCTCTCACATTGAATCCTCACCAGGCTTCACAGACTGAGATCCTGTCATCTTTTTCTCAAAGGATCTCAAGCCTTATAGCAAATCCAGTGATTTGGACTCAGCATCAAATACAGCTGACAAAAGAGCTAATACTATTTGTTCCCTGTTATCCAGCGGTTGAGCAGTCAGGGCATTTCCTTAGGATGCAGAAGACCTGCATCCAGTTACAAGTTCACATGGCACAACAAAAGCGGTAAGTTTGGTCTACCCTGGACT
The DNA here is from genome assembly GCA_013399365.1 of Pampusana beccarii. Lineage (NCBI taxonomy): Eukaryota > Metazoa > Chordata > Aves > Columbiformes > Columbidae > Pampusana > Pampusana beccarii. Next base: position 565,366 of record VWYH01007506.1, read on the forward strand.
GTGTCAGGACCCCCAAGTCCTTCCACTCAAGCTGTTCCACTTTGCCTGACATAATTAAATATTAATTAGGCCAGACCGAGAGAGTAAATGACTTTTTATAGCCTGACAACTAGGCCACTCACCCAGGAGAAGAAAATCTCAAGTCCTAGTGATCATATTTTACAACTTGAAGCATAAAGCTATATTTAAGCATGTGAATATTTGTTAGATTTTTTTGGTTTTTACAAGATTTAGATGTTGTCTCTTTGAGATTCACTGTGCTAAGCCCTTTTGAGGACCAGTCCACCTTATTTGGATGCCTAATGTAAAGACATATGCATTGAAGCTTATGGCACCATTTTAAAAAAAATAAACCAAAAAAACCCCCACCTTTCAGCTGACTTTGAAGAATCTGAGAACAGAGTTCAGCTCAGCCTGCTGTAGGAGATGATTCACTTTGGAGCTTTTTCAAGAAAATACAGTGAGTTGCTACAAATCACTGTCTTAGCCAGTTTGGAACAAGAGGGCTGCTATTTTTGGAAGCCTGTTAGGAGCACTTATATTTCCAGACAAACCTTTTCTTTCATAAACTTCAACAAATAAAAAATTTTATAATTTCTTATAAGTTTCAAGCCTACGTTTCCTGCTAGTAAAAGTAACCATCTGGTGGGTTAAGGCAGACTTTCCAAGGTGTGTGCTTGTGCCAAGTGCTGGTAGAGCTTACCCCACAAGCTGCAAACCACACAGAGCCCCCTTGTCCTGGTGTAACACCACAGCTGTCTCTGGAGTTGTGTTTGGAGGAGTTGGCATCACACGTGAACGCCTTCTGCCTTGTATTCTGCGTGCGCGTGATGAGGAGCCCTGAGCCGGCACAGGTAGTTGCAACGTTCAGGTTTATCCCGGTTAAACCACATGCTGTCGAGCATGTACTTTTGATTCCTTGCAAGCTGCAAGCACAAGCGTTAGCGTCAGAGGTGAGGTCCCACGGGCAGACACAGCGAGCTCCTGCAGTACTTCATTGCCCTGTGATTTCAGTGTCGCGTAGGATGAGGTGACACCATCACCTATTTTAGTGACCCAGGAGTGTCAGCGGGTGGCTGGAGCAGCTGGAGAGCGAGACCGACACCAGCACAGGGACCTCTGCCTCCCTGGTGGGAATGGGTGCCCTGGGTGTGAAACAGCACCCGGCCCCGCCAGGGCTCCCTGACCCCCTGCTGTGGGACTGACCACCCAAGGGCGTTTTTCTCATAGTTTAAATAATATAACCAGCAGTGTTGAGTAAGAAATTATTTCGAACACTTCATACCATTTAGTTACTAAACATCTTTTTTTTACTTCCACTGTCTTTCATCTCCAAAGCATTTATATTCACTGGTTTGCTCTAAAAGCAGAGTATCGATTATCTCTTCACTGAAAAATACTTTCGACTGAAATATATAAAAACATAACTCCCCTAGTTATCCTCAGGTGCTTACAGTAAATGAAAGTAGATAATGTTTTTGTTTGTGAAATTAGATGCTACAATGTGTGCCTGTCTTTTTAAATTGAAAAACTGATCCTCGAAAGGGAGGGAATCTTGTTCTTCACACTCAAAAATTAACTGGTGTTCATGCATGATTTAAAGCATTCAGTGAATGTATCATGCAATTCAGGTTTCTCATGACAAAAATCTGACAATAAAAATAATGCTTAGTACAAATTAGTATTTGAGAAAGTAGATGTTAATTTCATGATTTCTCTCCTTGATAAGTTGTACCGTATTTTAATAGAATAGGAAAGGTCTTTGCAGATGGACAAAATTACGTGTCCAGCCTTTCTTTTTTCTTTTTGTTGCTTTTGCTACAGAGGTCCTTCATTAAAGATTCACAACAAGCCATACTTGAATAATTTACATTGCCTTAATTCACTGGGCACAATAGTTAAGGTAAAAAAGACCACAGTCATTCAGGCAACAGAATATGTTCCAGAAAAAGAGCTTTATTAAAGCTGCTCTTTTTTAATAGTAGGCTCTGTGCGTGTATGCATCTACATTTTAACGCTGGCTCATAGTTGTCTGTTCTCTGTAGGTGGTTTCCAGTTTTTAAGACGCTAGATTGATAGTGGAATTATTTGCTGTTTAATAAACTCTGGACCGTTTCCACTCAAGTCGTTGGAAAAAGAGCCTTTGGCATTTTGCGTCCTTGCCTCATGTTAAAATGAAGGGTCACAGAGGAGCGGACTCCTGACCCTGGAGGTGAGAAGCCTATGCGTTTTCTCAGCGATTCTCACAATGATTCACAACAGTGCCGAGTACTTAATACAATATGGCTTTCAGACAGTCATATAATAAAATATATAGCTCATAATCTTCAGCTCCATAAACATAGGTCACTGCCTCGGGGGAACTCCCATGATTTAAGTCTGTGGAAAAATCCTGCCGTATATTGTAAATCTGACATAGCCCTTACAAGGACTTTTTCCAGAGGACGGTCCCCATCCACAGAGGTGAAAAACAGTGAGATTATCCACACAATTGCATACAAATGGTGGAAGATAGTTTTAAGACACCCATGCGCGGTTTTCAGCTAACATGGATGTATGGATGATAGTGTACGTGCCATTGACTTCTTGGCAATCTGGCCACCAAAATGCGGGCTGCTGCAAAACAGCAGAGAGCCATGGTGAAATCTGAAATTCTAAATTGAGACTTTAAAAATTAAACTTGATGGTGCCTAATTGCTTTCCGAACTTAGAGATATGGAAACAAGACTGGAAAAATTCTGTTTATGCTAAAGTATTGTGATTTTCCCACAAAATGCATGCTTTAATGTTGTAGACCATGCTTCTAGGTGAAATCATGTCTACAACGTATACTTGTCAATGTTGATGTTTGATATTCAATATGAAAACGGTGAGTAGCATGATCTCTTTAAAGCCAGTGAAATCATCAAATAAATGCCTTGACAGACAGTAATATCTGTGCAGGTGTATCTTGTGATCTTCACTGAAGTATCTGGGAATATGTTGAGTTATTACAAAAAAGAGTGATAATACTTTGGCTGAGATATGAACTTCTAAATGAAAGTATAGCAAACTTGTTATTGGTGCAACAGTTTTGTTGTCTGCTTCATAATGCTGATCCGTGAATACAGACATGCAAAATCCACACAGAAACAGGTTTCTCTTTACCGAAATTCTAATGTTATTGTGAATACATCTACAGAAAATATTACGGCATTGAATGAAGACTAAATTCTGTTTATATTATGTTAGTTCAAGTGTTAGCTCAGATAAGCAAAGCTTATAAAAAAATCCTTTGTTATCTCCATCAGAATAATTGTAGAACACAGTAACAATTACAATGTAACTTCTCTGAAAAGTAATAACCCAGAACTTTGTCTGACATCTAAATTAGATTATTGCATGAAATTGCAAATGAATTAAAGTCAGCCCCTCACGCTTCCTGCTCTAAGAAGTTTGAAACAAATAATTTCTCTTTCATAAATCACAGGTGCTTTAAAAACTGGTAACAGCTTCAGTCCATCTCCCATGCTCTTTAGGTTCTTCCAGCTTGGCAAAAAATACTTTCTGGTTTTCCAGATGATGAACCTCAGGTTCTTCATCATGTCAGATGTGGAAATGAATCAGCTAAAATCCCTAAATCTCTGTCTCTCCCCGCCCCTGCCCAGCGTGTAACTTCTGCGTCGGCATGTTTTGGAGAGAAATAATGTGCTGGATCCATAGTGGCAGAAATTCTTCTTTTCCATTGACTCATGAGAAATATTCCTCTTTAAAGGGGAAGGTCAAGGCCAATGTCTTCACAACTCAGAACCTCAGTACTATATTTATGATGCTTAGGGCTGAAACCGCACAGAGGACTTAAGCCCCATAAATCTGCGCGCAGCAGCATGCGAACGATGTGCCAATGTTCCTTGTGCAATGCGTGGAGAGACACCGGGCAGCAAGATTGTAGGCAAGGGCCTGCCTCGTGCCCAATAAATTGATATAGTTGGCCACTGGGAAAGTCATGCAACCTCTGCTTCTGCAGGATTCCACTCAATTCGGAGAAGTCTGCTGTGAATGTAGCCATAGGAAACGCCAAATCCAGGAGCATTTGCAGAACAGCGGCTGCCTCCTGAACGTTTTGCCGCCTCCCCAGTATTATGTGCCTCGTCCTGAGCCGCCACGTTCATGCTGGCAGCGTTCATCTGTTCCCAAAGCAGGCGTCCTGCCCTTCAAAACTGCTGAGCGTCCAGAAATTCTTTCTCATCACACTGGGAGCTGTGGGATAAGTGGTCTGGAAAATCAAGTGATATGTCTCTTTACCTGAAATAGCATCTCAGGAACTAGTTTTGAAATGCTTGTCTGAAACCCTTTTCTTTCTCCTTGAATGTGTCTGAAGTGCTCATCAGTTTAGGAACTTCTGATTCACTTGATCCGCGTACGGACAACGATCCTACTGAGAGCGCCATGTAAATCTTCCGGTGGACTGCTCCTGGGTCAGAAGGTAAAGGTATGCAGTGAACTACAGGTAGTCTTTAGGAGCGCCTTGGGGTTTTTTATTCCCATTTCCCTAACGTGAACAGTTTCTTGTCAATTCGCTTGCCTTCGCAGCAGCCTGCGGCGGCGTTTGCCGCCCGTCGAAGAGCCACGAGGACTCACAGCAGTGGCCATCAGGGGGTCTGGCTGGTGCTCCCAGGGTTTCCCCACTCCTGGCTGTGAGACTGGGATCCTGGAAGCTGTTGCCAAGGCATGACTTAGGAAAACCCTCCTCAGAGTGCTAGCCAGGGATTTGTTTGGCGTTTTCATCAATTCAGATCTCTTTCTGTGGTAAAGTTTAAGGATTATTTAAATGAGAGAATTAACTTCTTGCCAATTACGTTGTATCTGCATGTTTGTTTTAGTGCAGTGGGAATCCGGAGCTCCTGTGAGCTGTAGGCATGCTTCTTGTGCTTTCTCCAGCAAGTTACGATTGGTTTTGCTGTAATTGCTGGTTTCTGCAGGCAAAGAGTTGATCTTCCTTCATTCTCCCACTAATCAAGAAAAGTCTCTCCCATCCATTAGCAGCAGAGAATACTGTTTCTCCCACTTCCTGGCTTTTTCTGGCAGCTGCAGCCAAATGACTGTCCCAATAATAGTCCCTCTGTTCCAAAGATTAGTGCTTTAAGCATGTGAAAACAATATTTCTCAATTTATTTTGATGGAGTTCTATTTGTCAAGTTTATGGAAAGCTTAACCAAGTCAGATGCTGTGACGCTCCTTCCAAAATCTTCTTTAACCAGCTTCAGTGAAGAAACTAGCATTTGCTTGCCACCCATCGTGTTCTTTCTCCCCAAGCATCCTTGCTGATATTTTACCCTTCCACCCACCTTACACCAAGCACACTGTAGATAAAAATATATTTTTAATCTCTTTCATCTGTGATACAGCTGTCTTACTCTGTTAGAAAAAAGATTTAACTACAAGTGTAAATCTGACCTGCAGCACAATTATATAGTAGCAGAGGGGACTTAGGCAGGAAACGTTAGGAAGTTCTCCTTCTTAACCATTTAAACCTCAACTTTTTGTGCCTAAGGGACAGAAACAAAAGAGCATTAACCAAATATAATTTCTGGAGAGCAGAGGGAAGTTCTCGCCATAAATGCAGTGAGTTTGGGACAGCTCTCAGGAGGATAAAATAGGAGGATCTACCTGTCGGAAAGACATCACTTCAGGAAGAACATCCTCGGACATGGTTGTCTGCCGAAGTGGGCTAGATGAGGTGATGCTGGTGATAATGGCAGTTCTGTTCTGTCTCTGTCAGTGGAGAGGTTCTGTGACAACAGCCTCTAAAAACCACGTTGCTTAACTGGGTTTTGTGCTTAATCCCAAGGCAGATTTGTGGGGAGGAGAAAAGGTAACTATGATAGCAGTTACTGCTGCGGATTCCTGGGTGCATGTTCAGGCTTGTCTGGAACAGGTATGTCTCTAACTGTAAGTGTGCCAGTAGCTTTTTTCGAAAGCAAAATCCAAGCCCTTTGGAAATGGGTTGTATCCTTTAAGTTTATAGAAACACCCAGAGGCTCTGCTCAAATCTATTAGAAAGCAAGAAATATCCTTAGGGGAAAGAGTTGCAGGAGAAGCGAAACACCAAGGACTCAGCAGCGAGTGCAGCAAACTACACCCCGTCCTTCCACGCATCGTGTCGCTGGAGTACGTGACGCCAACCCCTGCGGTGCTGGGCGATGGAAGTGACAGGCTGAGCAATGAGAAGTCTTCCTGCGGCAGCAGAAAAATCAGGCCCTGTGCGTGGAGACTGACACTGACACCCTCCCCAAAACGGGGCGGGCGAAGCCGTGAGCGGCTTCCCGCAGGGCATGGTGCTGCTCGGGGACTAGATGGAGCGGGTCGTTAGCAGTAGCTGTGTAGTATATAATGGCAAAAAGCATTCACAAACGTTTAATTAAAATGAATTTAATGGCTGAATTTAAGCTGTTATTCCAGAAGTTAAATGCTAGTTACCAATGCGTAAAAAGGCACAATAATCACTGCATAAATAAATACATTCGTTTTTCTAATCCGTAACTATAGTAATGTTGCACATTCAGTGGAATTGTGCTGGGGGCCCCAGCTTTCAACTGCTATTGCCAGAGCTGTCATCTATCACGTTTTCTTGTCATGTTCATATTTTTGCTATTGTTCACTGGTTAAGAAGGAGGTTTGTTTTGTTGTTTTCTGAGCAACTCTCGGAAGTAGGGAGATGGTGTAGAAGCCAAAATTTTAATGTTCTGGTTGATAATCTTTCTCAGGCTAAAAAGATAAATGTGTGGATTTTTCAATTTGGGAAATTAATTTTGACTCTAGAGTTTTGATTGAAAAAGGAGAGCAAAGATATTCGGACTCATTGTGGAGCCCACTGCAGGCTACAAGGCCTTGCAGGAATTCCTTCGTGTTGTTAGTGCTGTAGGAACCACCACATGTTATGTCTGTCCAGTCTGGCATCTTCTCTCCAAGAGGGGCTAATGCTGTGTGTGTGAGAAGATGCGTGTGTGCTACTTCTTTGTTAAAAAGATTTAATTCTCAAGGTACAGAGTAAGTTACATGAAACTTATTTGCAGGTGTTCTGAGGGTGTTACCATACAGAACTGATTTTTTTAAAGGGAAGACATCAAAATTTTAATGAAATATTTTATCAGGAGAAGCCATGTTTAAGAAGGCAATTCAGTGAATTGAATGAAATTCAATAAAGCACTTCTGAATAAAGACCTGAGCTCCATAAACAGTGTTATAGCTGCTAAAATTATTGGACAGTGCTGAGAAGTCCTCCCTGCTTGCTGGTCTTTTATGTTGGGTGCACATTTTTCCAAGGTTTCGTTCTTCCTTTGGGATGTAAAATTATTGTGAAGTGAAATTGCTGTGAAACATTACATTATCAAAACTTTAATGAATTGCTTCCTGTCACTCATTAACCTTGCAGTTTTCTCTTTAACTCTGAACTAAGCTTTAGGCACAAAATTGTTCTGTTGATTCAAGATGCTGTAACATCTTTACATCGATGAAAATTAACCTGGTAAGCTCTGCTTGGGTCAGAAAATGTTTCAGCTTTTGATCTAGCTGAACCTTGAGCGAGAAACTCTCCTGAGAGCATCAAGCAATAAACGATAACAAATAAAATGTTCATTGGAAAAAAATGCCCAAGAAATGAGTGACTTGAAGTACATAATATAAAGTATAAAAGAAGTGCAAAGCCAAGTTAGCTGTTTTCCCTGTTTTCCATTCAGCGGTACGTCTGGCTGAGGCACTTTCCTCGAGGAAAAACATAGGATCAGTCAACTCTCTGGCTCTGTGAGCTTGTTCAGTGCATCTTTCAGCTCCGTGGTTTGTGTTTTGTTTCTTCCTGTGCTTATTTATTTGCCGATACTTTGAAGTGAATTTGAGAAATGGGTTGAAGACGCCTGATATCATACATGTTCATCTTTGACACAAATGGACAACATGTTTGACATACAGATACATTTCATGTGCTCTAATCTGAGCTGTTTCCTGTGTTCTAATTCTTAAATGGCAAAAGATCTTATGGAGGTCATTTCAGCCTCTGAGCATTGCCTGTGAAATTGGGGACAGAAGGGCAGATAACATAAGCAGTGCTCATCTGTATGTGAAAAGGTCACTTGGAGAAACAGAAAGTCAAAGGCTTCATCTGAAGTTAAGAATTGTTCTGTTACTGAGCTCTTAAAAAGAAAGAGCGTAAATGGGCACCCCAGTTAAGCAAGCTTGAGAACCCGGGCGGTCACCTCACCTGCACGCGCTCCCCGGGGGACACGTGGCCCTGAGCTGTGGGCAGGGACACCACGCTGCAGCACACTGCTGGTGTTCCCTGGAGGCGCTCGAGCAGGTGCGGTGCGAGAGGGGACCGTGACAGTGCGTTGTCCCCGGGCACCCCGGAGGTGTGCGCCTGAGAGCGAGCGGGAGCGGGGCTTTTGATCGTGTGTCGTGCCAAAGGGCCTTGTCATCGATTGTGGGTGAGGCTGTGAGTGTCCCAAATCCAATTCCGGTTACTGCGCTGTGCCCATCTAAATCCCCCCGACATGTTGTTTGGGTATTGTGCTCCCTTATAGATTCTCCATAAACTGCCAGGCAGGGCTGCTGTGTGCAGTTAAATTATTGCTGTACTGTAACAGAGAAGCTGCCCAGAAACTGCCTGTGCACAGCAATATACAATTCTATACAGGGTTTGTTTTGTAACAAGAGAGCTTGTCTGCATTTTTATGATCCGATATGGGTGCTAGGTCTGGGCATCTTCATTATTTTTACTCTGTCTTCTACTGAAATACCATATATTGCGTTTATTTGTTGTCCATTGTCATTGACTGTGACACGGAGTGATGCAGATTTTTTTTTTTGTGTATTTTAATTCTGTGCAAGTCTTCATACAAGAGCAGATTAGTTTTGAAGAACAGGTGTGCTGGAAGTGAATTTTAGGAGACTGGGAAATGGTGCTTTATTGTCTGAGCTCTTCTGTGTCTCTTCTCATCTCCACCTTGGCAGCATGCTTCTACTTGAAGGCTTGTCAGCATCATAACGAATTTTTATCCTCATGTCTTGCTTCAGACCAGTTTCCTTCCAGTCTCTGATATTGATCTGATAAGTGCTGAGGAGATATTTTAGAATGCTATTACGGTTTGTAGTGACTAGCTGTTTTGAAATCTTTTGTCCTGTGTCAGATGAGGAAGATTTCACTAAAGTAGGTATCTTGTCATCATATATATAGATGGTGTATTATATATTATGTTGTCATAATTGGTTGTGGCTAATCAACAAAAGACACCATATAGACTTTAATCTAGGCCAGGAAAGAAAAGGTGTAATCTGGCAAGAAGAAAACAATCAAATTCCTCAGAATATCCTTGAGAAAGCAGGAACCAAGAGACCAAATGAAGCAGCTGAACAGCTTTAATAAAATTCAATATTATTCCTTTGGTTTATTCAAGACTTTGCAAGTGACTGTCCAGGCTTAATGGCATTCACTGACACGATGACAACAGGGGATGCTCCACAGAGAGAAAGGGGAATTAGAAGTATGCGAGGTTAACTGAAACGATGCTGCTAGTAATAAGGCACTGGAACTGGACTGTCACTCATCCTCTCCTTCTGCTTCTGGATCCTGATTATCCTGTCAGTTGTTCACGTGCTTCTCCCGTCAGCTTCAGTAAGAAGAAGGTGTGAAAAAGATGGACAAGATGGTCATATATTTAAATCAAATATACTAAATACTGTAAATATGGAGTGTGACATGCCCCAGATTATGTATATGTCATGATATATCGTTTTACTGCTAAATGATACGACATGGTGTAGCCTAACACAATGTGAAATGACACAGCCTAATGACAAGTGCCATTTGATGCAGAAAGATACATTTAAAGGGCAACGTGAGGAATCCACTGTGTGTGATGACTTTTTAACAGGGTATCCAGCCTGCTTGTGCTTAGAGTTGTGAAGCTGTTGGACTCTCCCACTTTGGATTTCCTGAGGCTCTCTGCTTCACAACCACCGCCTGTCCTGGTCTGGCTTATGGCTGGAATTCGGTGCTTCATCCCACTGATCTTTGGCAGGGTGACATGTTTGAACTGAGTGCCAGAAGCCACTAGTGATCCATTACCATAATTAAGGCTGGATGCACAGAATTTTTCCTGTGTAACTTTGTTTTCTTTCCTCAGTTTTTGAAGCTCTTGAAAAATAAGAGTGTAGCTAATGTTTGCTGGGGGGTCAGTCCCACTCCTTCCCAGCCAGAAATTTGACTATCCATCTTCCTTCTGCACATTGCTTACATGTTTTCTTTCCATCCCGTAACTGCAGGCAGCTGCATTCTCCATAAAAAGCAGCAGTGGAAAGAGCAGAAGAGAGATGACACAGCTTTGCATGTAGAGGTAAAGGCTATTTCATGGAGCACTTCTAGAAACACGCAGGACACTTCTTCTCCCCCAAAGAAAAGAAAGTGTCCATCAGATGCTGACCTGCATTACCTTAAGAGCAGCGAAAAGCACACCAATTGTCATTTGCCAGTTTGTAGTTAGCAGACTTCATTACCAGGCTGTTTTCCTCGTCTGGTGCTTGGGGAGGAGAACTGCAGATGCCCTGCAGATGTTCTCTCACGTCATGTCTCTCTTGGGCAGCCATGGTAACTAAAAGGAAAAAGACCATAGTGACGTGTCCCAAAACAAACTTAACCAAATTCTCTAAAGCCAAGCGAGAGCAGGATTCAGAGTGTTTTTTCTTCTGTGTATTGCAGGTCTATAGCAAGAACAAGACTCCCCATCACATATGGGAAGGCTCAGCATTCGAGCAGCTTGGCAGAAACTCAGGAGAGCAGGAGATTTAAGTGTGTGGGGATTTTTTTTGAGAAGGTTTGAGATCATTGTACAAAATTTTGGATTTGAGGTGGGTTAATGTGGCTAATAAGGAAGTCTTACCAGAGTTTTGGACACTGGTATTTTTTTAAGTGCTAACAGCCAGACAGCTTGGAAGGGGAATACTCAGTGGTACGTGCTGTGAGACATAAAAGACTCTTACAATTCTGCCACAGTATCCACCAAAACTGTTATACATACATTTACATCTATGAAGGTTAAAATTGTCAGCGCATGTTTGCAAAATGAATAGGAGCAAGCAAACTGCTGTTCTGGGTCTGACTGAGTGTACATTGTTTTCTGGTGGTTCTCAATCATCTGCTGTGATGTTTTCATGCAGTTAATGTTAGTTATATGAGTGCTGGTACATAATGACAATGACCTAGACCAGAACAATAATGTTTAAGGAATCATATGGAGAAAGGCAAAAGCAATCCCTATGTTGAAAACTTGTGTAACGGGGCTGGAGGCACTGGCCACCACTGCGTATGTCTCCATCCTGCCCCTCCGCCTCCTGTGCTTTACCCTGACACCGTGCAAAGTCACGGAAAAAAGTCTGCTTTGTCAGAACCTCTCAGAAAGCATTGTGCAGGGCTAAATAAATGTCAGTGCTGGTTTTACATGAATTCACTGTACGTGGAAGGAAGGAACGTGGTCCCTGTTGTCAGGAGCCAGCCTGGTTTCTGAAGCAATTTAGCTGCTTGTGCTTGCGACAGCCGACCTGCTGCAACCTGCCAGACCCTGCCTGGCTCTGCTGTCCCCGCACACAGAGCCGGGGCCGAGCTGGGGATGCCGAGATCGTGCTGTAGCTGGGACACCTGTGGGTGGCCCTCACTGAAGCCTTACCATGCACAGGCCTGCAGCAGAGCCCCTGGCAGCGACAGGACGGAGCTGGTGCAGAGAGAGCCCCTGGGTGTCCTTGCTGCCCTGTCCAGAGCGCTGATGGTGAGCAGAGAGCTGCAGACAGCACTGAGCCCAGCCTGGAAACTGGAGATATGTAGCTGCGCATAAGTGCAGTAGTATATCAAGGGAAAAGACAGATGGGGGCTGCCATTACCAGCAATGCTTTGCTTTTCCTCCTTGCAATGTCTTTGGCTTTGTCTGTCACCTGCCTGTGGGAAATGGGAGGCGAGGAAGCCTTGGTGGTGTTTCCATCACAGACCGGGTTTGTTTATCAGAGGTTCTAACTCCCAGTGCTGGTCAGCAGAGTGCTTCTGGCTGCTGCAGGGCGGGAGCAGCTCCCCACTGACCCCGTGGCAGGGATGGTTCTTTGGCCAACAGCACAGGGGAGCGGGGAGGCCAGCGGCTGCTTCTGTGGATCCCCCACCCTGAGTGCCCTGCAGCTGCAATGCCAGGCAGTAGTTTGAGTCTGACTTGTGTAATCAGCTTTTTGGCTGTGATTGTTGCTTCTAAGGTGTTCAATTAAGCCCTTTTCCATACTACCGACATTTAGTTTTTCTGTAAGTCTGTGTCCTATACTTCCTATCTTACTACTGGGCTGTGCCTAAATCATGTTCCAGGGGAGGTGTCTAACTATGTCTTTCGTGGATTTGCTGTCATCTACTTCTGCGGTCCAGAGACATCAACAGCACTAATGTGTGTGCATAACATTTGGTAAAAGAAGTTACAGCTGTCCCCAAGTCTCCACAAACACTGCATTCGATAGTTTGTACTGGAGAGTAGTTTTAGTCAGAGGGAGGGAGAAGAGTAAGTCGTCTTGCTTAAAGAATGAGTTCAGAGACTTTGACTGAAGTGTGGGAACAGGGGGAACTGTCCCTGAATTATTAATTCCTGCTCCAAGTAGAGAAAATTTATGTGCTGCTCATAACTTAGAAAAAAATGTGTCTCCTTGGCTAAGAGCGAACTCTGGTAAGGTAGAGCCTAGCCACTGTTGGAATGAAAACGGGAGCAGATTTCAGGTTTCCTTCGTACCTGACTCTTCCCGTAAATTTTGTTCTTAAACTCCTGCATCATTAACATGTAGTTAATCATTTGGCAATTAATTTAACAACCATCTGTCATTTTGCATATTTTGTAATCTGGTAACAGTTGCATCGATTGGAGGAGACCATTTGCCAGTGAGTCTGAGATAATATGAATGCGATGGTGTCAGTTCATTCCATGCACTAAACAAACAGAGACTGTACTTTCATCTTCGGGAGGAACCTTTCAAGTCCATCCAGGAATTCCACAGGGCAAATGCCAAGTCTCTGCATCTGTGTCTCCAAGCTATACTCAGACTTTCTTCATTTCTTTTTGCCTCTAGGGATCCACCAGCCACAGTGTGTCTTAACTGATCACTTACCACCAGAATCATCTGTGTTTTGGATATCTTTGATATCTTCAGCTCATCCCTCACAACAACATCTGAGGTAAGACTCTAATTAAGGACTGTTGTTTCTTTTCTTGGAGGTTAGTATTCTTGTACTTTTGTGGCCTCTGCTTTGAGACTTCCTGACTAATGTCAAGGACTGAGCAAATTACTCGGAACTTCTTGTCAGCTATGTTCCTTTTCGAAAGTTTAATTAGCAGAGAATAACACAGTTTGAAATAAATGTAGCCAAAGCAAAAGCCAGCTCCTGCAAAGTGCTTAGCTTGTTAGCAGTAAAGCTCTTAGGACTATATCTCTTTTGGAATGGTACAAGCTTAAGACAGTTAGCAGAACTCTACAATCAATGTGTCCCAAAACTGCCTTTACACACACCTGCAGACAAGCTAAAAATATAGAACATCTGGTGTGTGTATGTGTATATAAAATGAGCTTTTTTATTTTTTCCTTTGTATTGGGTGCTGCTATGTGGGCCAAACCAACATAATGTCACTAGTGTATTTAGAACTAAATCAGTTCAAAAGTGTGATCATTTTTTTGTTCCTGGAAACTTACAAGCTGTTCTGCAAGATTCAGAGCTCTCTGAATGTGTCTGGAATAAGGGCCACATATGTATTTTTATTATCTTGTGATGCAGCAGGGTTACTGTTTCAATCACTTCAAGTGTTCACAGACCTCAGCGAAGCTGGTAGGAAAAGTTTAAAATAGATAAAAGAAAGTGCTTCTTTATGCAGTGGGTGGTGAACTTCTGCAGCTTGCTGCCATAGCGGTTTGTAGAAGCAGGCAGTATGAGCAGGTTCAAAAAGGGATTAGACATCCATGGGCCAAGAGTCTATGGATGGATACTAAGAGGACTGAGCAATGATATACCCTGTAACATCCTTGATACAACAGCTTTGCGGGAGTACAGAGTAAATGGGGAGCAGAGAGTGACCGGATTGACGTGCTCTCTCCAGCTTATCCTGTTGCCACTAATCTGAGTGAGGATCGTGGGCTGGATGAACCATCGACCTGACCCAGGAGGCATCTCCTATGTCCTCATGCGTATGTAGCTTGCACTTGAGCAGTGCAGGCTGTCCGGTTCAGCCTTGGCTCTAGAGGGCCAGCCCTTTTCAAACCCATGATCAGAAGTGGACTCCTCCTGGAGCCCTGTCACTGGCACGGGTACCACAGGCTGCTTCAGAACAGGGCTAAGACTTATTGGCCAGTCTGTGCAGGGAAAATGGTTACCTTGACTTTTCCAAAGGAGCCATACTTCATAACGCAAATAGCAAGAATCATTTCTCACCGAGCCGTTTACTTTCTGAGGTAATATATCTCTTGCCATTTCCATTAGTTCATTGTCCTTCCCCAGCACTGTCCTTTGGCTCAGTTGCTTGGCTTCAGTGTGAGGTGAGAATGGATCTGAGTGGCGTTTGGCTAACATGCTCTGAAACACTCAGTTCATCTGTCAGTGTTTGCAAGTACTAGCTGTTTCTACAGCCACCTTTTTTGGAATTAACAGGACAAACCAAGGACAGTAAATGCCAAAGCAAAAGGCTGTTTTTCCTTCATGTAGATACAGTACACATGTAATTTATGAGACCCGTACATCTTGGATTTTATTGCACCACTTGAATCCCTTCAGTGCTGCAAAAGACTGCTTGCTTTGGGTGGGAATTTTTGCATTCCCATTGCTTCATACTGTGCATGCTGTGATATCCATCTCTGCTGTCTTTTTCACAGAGTTTATGCAGTCAGAAATCTCTGTTTGGGGTCCGATCATCAGCTGACAGACCCATGCTGCTCTGGTTCCAGTGAAGCTATATTGATGTTCTTTGGCTAAAGAGAGCTGGGGCAGTATCTCTGAGAACACAATGTAAAGTGCTTCATATTTCTTTTGCTGGTTCAGTGCTTGGAAGAAATCCAGCAAAAAACAATGCAGATTAAAAATGGAAACTACTTCTGCAGCCCTCTCTGCATGCTGGCTTAGCGATTACGTGAATTAACTGGGCATGCCTGTTTCTCAGTACGAGGTAAACATCTCCCCACAAGCAACTTGGTATTAAAACGTCCACAGTTAAAAAGCGAAGAGTCAGAGTTAATCTTGCCTTCTTATGACCCTGTCACCATAGCTGAATGTACTTTATCAAAGAGAGTACCTTTTAGGTGACTGTACCCCAATAAAACTCTCTCGGGCTTTCAGTCCTTTCCATTAGCTTGCTTACTGATTGAATTGATTTCAGCACTTGTGAGGTACAGATCGAAGGCATCTCAGCACATCTAACACACAGTGCAGACCATTAAGAAGTGTGAAAGAAAAGCCAAGCCAGTTCATACACAAACTCACTGTAATAAACCCAAGAACCTGGCACAAAAGCAAAACCAGTAGCTGTCAGAAACCACTTTGGTGGTAAAAGGAGGCTTCAGGTATTTAGAAAGTACTGCTCCTAAAGCCTGTTTAGGCACAAAGCATTCTTGTCACGCTTTGCAACAGCCATAATTAAAAACTATTTGATGGTAGAAGTGTTTTCTGGTATTTATCAGGGGGTCATTAACCTTAACTATATCAACATTTCAATTGTCAGCTAGATTAAAAAGGCCATTATAGCAAAATGAGCACATTGTACATAGAGATTTTGGAGTGCTGATGGATTACTAGCTCTGCTCAGGTACAGACTTCAATCTGGTACAGCCTTCAGTGTAGTGAGAAATAGAGGATGAATTAATTGCTATGTGAAATATAATGCTGAAGAGTTAGAGGCAAACTAAATGAGGTGGTTTAGCACATGGAGAGACTGACAGGTTTTATCCAGAAGAGAAAGAATACACATCAGCTTTTCGTTTCTGTAGAAGATGCCAGTATTGATGGTGCAGAGAAAGGCAGAGCTGAGTAATCAATTCTGTGGGTCCAGGCCCTTATTTTTAGATACAGGTGAGAGAAGGAGTCCAGGCAGGAAAGAGACTGATTCCATGTGCAGGACCAAGCACAGGGACGCAGAGTCAGGGCAGTGGCTGTGAAATAAGAGTGGGCCTCTACCATACACTCTACCATATTTACCTTTATTTTCGTTGTTCCGGATGAGGGTGACCCAAAGGACTGTCTGGACCTCTGGAGTTTGGGGTTGGAATTGATGAAGGATCTTTACCGTCCCCTCGGTGGCAGAGGCGGGGAGAGTGTGGTTGGGAGGAGAGCCTTAGGAAGGGGCTCTTTGCGTCACAGGCCACATCTCCACTCGCCGCTTGCTTTCACCGGAGGCCTCCTATGCGAGGGACTCAGCAGGATGCAGAAACAGGTGGCTTTGTGTCTCTCTGAGGCACCACAGCACTTGTGCACCGCGAGGTGAGAAGGACCAGGAAAGAAGGAAGCAAGGTCTAATCTGGCAGCCCTGCTGCCTGCGGCGCAGGACCGCTGCCTGTCTTGCTTTCTAGTACAGCTTTCAAGTTATAAGAGTAAATATATAACAGGAGCCTTTGAGAAAGGATTTCTTGCTCTCTTTTCCCTCTGCTGGTTATGTTTCACAGTATGTGCATGAGACTGCTGTTAGGGATACCTTTATTCCTGTCAGATAGCTTCCATTCCTGTAATAAAATTCCACTAAGAGCTTTTATTTTCTGGATCCTGAGTTGTCATGCTTTTCTGAGGTTTCCTTCTGACCTCTAGTATCTATAAGGTGGGTGAAAGACATGTCCAGCATTTGTGAATGTCTTAGGAGTACTAGAATTCAAAAAGCCTGGTAGTTTTTGTCTGGTAGATCTAATTTCAGGCTCTAGTAAGACCATGGAAAGACACTGCAGACCAGCCCGGAAGGCAGCACTAGGAGCAGGCTGATGCACTTTTAAAAAGTGAAGTGTCAGTTCAGAGATGGCCAGAAAGGTGGGCCACAGCTGACCATTACAGATCCTCCAGAAACAGGCGGAGGTCTCAGACCCCGCAGCCTCCTCTTCCCCTTTATATTTTCCTTTGGTCTGCTACCAACCAGGGACCCAGTCCTTCCTGCAGTAGCAGGGACAAACACGTGCTTTCCTAAGGAAACTTTGGGAACGGAGATGGGTTAGTATGAAGTTCTGTTCAGCTAAGCTCTTGCACAAGGGAGGGCTGACGTACATATTTTTGAGTTTCCAAAATGAAAACAAAAGTGTATACAGACCTGCTGCAAGGTGTCCTGCAGATGTGTGGTAGCTTTGATTCTTTTTGAACTGTTACTGCGTAGGATGTACTCTACCATAATCCGGGTACGTGTTCAACACATTCGTGGCAACTTCAGCGAGTCCCAGGAGAGGACTCTGTGTGTATGTAAGGGCACATGGCTCTTGCATGGCAGCTCTTTGTGCGATTCAGGCAGCTGGAGCTATAGATCTGATCGAGCTGCTGATCCTGCTCCAGCCATGCCTGGAAACCTCACACAAATAGCCAGTACTCAGAGGGAACGTATTAAAGTGTCCCAATATGCAGTGACACCTGCTTCTCCTTTTCTGTCATATGCTCTCCTCCTGTCGCAGGCCCCTGTTGGAAAAGGGGTAGTGATCTCTCCTTTTCAAATAGCAGAGGTTTGCATATGAGACTGCACAGGTGTCCTGAAGTATGTCACCCACTTCAGAATCATAAACACGTGCTTTATATTGGGCTTTAAGAATGAAACCTGGCTTGAAAACTGGATTGTTGTGAATGAAGAAGACTTGGCTTGATATTAATGTGGTTTCTGGTGAAGTCTTACTCATTAAAATTTAGTTTTGAAAAGTTTTGGAATTTTTAAGTGTCTTTTGGCTGCTAACTAGCAGAAAGAAAAGAAAACATTAGAAATAAAAGCAGGGGGTTGATGAAGATGATGTCTAGTGGAAATTACTACACTCATATGAGATCTGTTCTTGCCTAACATGTTTGTACAAATCTCAAAGAGTACTTCATGACATGTGAAAGCATACGAGATGCCAGAGTGGACTTGATATGGATGTTATTCAAGGTGAAGGAAAGATAAAGCAGCAAGAATAGGTACTAGAGATATGACCTAAATGCTACTGAATAAGAATCTGCTTGGATAATAGCATTGGAAGGCATCTGGGAAGAAAAATAACACCAGACCCAGAGATGCAGTGGCATGGAGAGGAATAGATGTGCAGTCTGAAAATGGCAGTGCACAGCAAATTATATGGACTTGCAGTGCAATGCGAAGTGGCAGGTAGAAGGGTCAAGGCAGTTCTCAGCTCTGGAAGATGACCTGTCATCTGAGCATGGAGGCAATAGCCTTTCTCCGTGTGTGTCCAGGAGGAAGAACAGTAGCTTTTGGAACGCTGATAGGAGATAGTGTTGGCAATTCCAAGTTAATGCCAAAGACAGGAACAACAATTAAAGGAATAGAAATATATTTTTATAGATAAAGAAAAAAGACTGTAAAAGGCTATGTGGCTTTAGCACTAACTTTCATATAGTAGAAAGAACTATGTGGTATTAATAGATTCTCCTGCCCTATACCTTTGTGATTAACAAGATAAGAGGTTTGGAGCTTGTATGTATCCATAGAGTCTCTAAAAAGAGAATGAGGCTGGAGGAGGCAACACTTTAGGTGAAGTGAAATCCTTCATTCCTGAAGATGATAGGCCAAATTGTACTATCTTCACATCTTTGCACTTCCACTAAAGTAAATGAATTTGCCCAAGGAGGTATTAAATGAACCATTCTGATTTATTACAAGCAAAAGCCTTGACGAAGGTACCATTCACAACAATTAAAAAGACTGAACAGTTAACAGTATGGATAATCAAGAATGTAGTGTCTAATTGGTTTATATATAAATGTATTGTTATGTGTCAAAACATTTGTTGTTTGCAATACAATATTAATGACACAGCACTGATAATGTCCTGCAAACTACCTGCTACTCAAGTGGCCATTTATCACCTGGCAAGATGCATTGAATCGTATCTCATTAAATAGTTTGAAAATATTGTTCAGTGTCCTCCAAGATCTCTGAATATTTATTGTCAAATACTTCACTAGCTTTGCTCTTTGCATATCTTCAGTTACTGAAATTAGATTGCTTTAAGTTAATGACTGTGAGATCCACCAATGGAAATGACTGAGTGGATCTGATATATGCAAATGCGAACACTCTGAGCATTTTTCTGCGAACAAAAACTATTTTAAAGAACACATTTAATAAGTGTCTTGGGAAAAGTCATCTTCTCAGATTTCTCTTGCTATTTTTGGTTGACTTGAAACAGAGAGGAAGAAATACAAGAACAAAAGATAATCTGGAGGTGTGAAAGTGAGTTCCTCTGTGACTGTTTTATAAATATTTGATACCTCCCCTCTGCCTGAATAGAGCTTTGTTTGGGGGAACCAGGCGGCAGATGTTTGGCTTTAACCGATATCTACTTTGGCAGCATGTTTTTACTTCTCCGTTTCGTGTGACATGGTGCCGAAGCCATGTTTTGTATTTTTATAGTCTTTTGGGGATACCGGGTCAGATCCAAAAGCTGCAGGAGTGACGGGAAGACTCGCATTGACACAGCAGGCGTTGGACCAGGCTCAGCCTCGCTGTTTCTCTGCATAAGGAAGGCACAAATGCTGTGCTTTGCGATGAGACTTGTTGAGGAAAAATGCCACTGCTTATCTTTACCATCTTTCAAATTTTAGAGTGCCATCCCTACCATAATACATTAAGACTAAAAACTTGCTAAAAGTTTGTACTTACATCTGTATGTTTTCAAAGTAAACACGGAAATCTGATCCTTTTAACTAGAATGTAGTTTCTGTACCAGCTACTAAAATATTTGTATTGCTCTTGCATTCCCACTTTTGGACTAATATTGTTTTAAGTACCCTGTGTTCATAATGGAGATAGTCATTCTCGCAAAGAGCTGTGCCGTGCCAAAGAACATTTCTTAGTGCTATTTGTTAGTGTTTGCCGGCTAGTTAAGCACCACTGTAGATGTACAATAGCCAGAATTTGCTAGAACTTAACCTCCTGAAATATATCCCTGCTACCATAAACAAAGCTGGACCAAAATATTGCTCACAACGGGCTGTAAGCCAGTGAGGAGAGCAGGGAAGAGAGATTTCAATATCACAAGTGCAGAGTAGAACTGCTTGTTCCACCAGTAGTAAATCCCTTGGAACAGGAATTGTCGTTTGACAATGACGACCTTATCTGCCATAGTTACACACCTGTGTGCCATGCTGTACCCTAGCAAAAGACAAAAATACAAGAGCACGTCTGTGGCCATTCCTCCTGGAGCCTTAGCCTGCTTATGGTCTTGTGTGGGTTGTGACTTTCAAAGGAAGAGCTGGCAGCAAATGAGCCGGAGTCACTTGCAGGTTTGGTTGGTTTGTATTTTTTTTTTTCCTCACAAAGCCTTCTGACCTTGAAAAGCCTTAAAGCTGCATTCCCCATGAAAAATAACTTCCACTTAGTGCTGAGCACGTGTATTGTTGCACAGACAAATAGACAAATAACAATGTGAGTACATGCCTTGATCATTTATCCTCCTCAGAGGGCCATAAACCATGAGTCAATGCAACAAAAGCAGAAGATTAATAGGCCCTGTATAATGCTTTGCATTTTTCATAATGATTCTCTACAGATAGAATCAGTAAGTGTCACTAATTGGTAGGTGCTTGTTCTGCAAGGGGGCCCGATCCTCCCCCTGGTAGGGTGGGAGGCCAGTCCCTGGTTTTCATGTTGGGGACAGCAGGAGCAGGCTCCTTGGGAACTGCTGGCACCGCTCCTCAGCAGATGCCATAATTCAGGCGAAGGCTGTGGTCAACGCGGAGAAACCCCCGGTAGCCTGCAAAGACGGTACCAGCCAGCCTGTCTGGTGCACGGGCAGTTGTTTGCAAACCCACTGGTGGCTACTGAGGGTGGAGGAGAAATAGGTGGTTGGTTGGCTGCAAGCCAGCTGCTGAATTTAACGTGTATTCAGCTGAATGACTGGGCTGGCATAATAATACAGTTCTGCGGCATCCTGCTGATCTCCTTCAGATCTTCTCCCTGGTTTGTTGGCTGCCGCTGATGCTTGTCGCCTGTGGATGCAAGGGTGCTGAGCAGGAAGCTGCTGGAAAGACCACCTACCCAGCATTGTTCGGTTAGTGTCTCCCTGCTCTAGTGCAGCTCCAGGGATCTGTCCTGCTCCCGTCTCAGAACGATGCTGGAATGGCATCTTCTCTGCAAAAGGGAGGGTGTGGAGGATGGAGCCACAGGAGACAAGAGGGAGGGGAGAGCATATGGGGCCTTCCAGTCTCTTTCTGTCTGCATCCCTCCCAGGTTAACGCACTTTGTCCCTTCCTCTTCTCCTTACTCCTAGTTAAAACCGTTTCTCAGCTTCCTATGTCCTACAGAAATCTTGACAGTCTGTTCTTCCCAAGGAGGCACGAAAATAAGGCAGGCGGCTTGTGGAGCTAGGTAAGGCTCAGAGGAACGTCACTCCACAGATGGCTCTGGCAGAGAACAAGCCCATTAGGGAAGAGCTGTCAGTGCTTTTAGTGCCTCTGCTGACCAGGCGTGAGCTCTTTCACTATAATAGTTGCTTTACCTATTGCTAATTCTCTTCATCTCTCCCTCTTTTTCTGGCTATTTGTGCTCTTGTCTCTGTGCAGTGTCTTGAACACAGTATGGTTTCAGTCTGGCTTCTTGGCACGGCTGTAATAAAAGTATTTCTGTTCCTAAGAGCAGTCAAATAAAATCCAGCAGGCTTGCGATGTGAACATTTGTGGTCACTCCTAAAACCAAAACCAAAGTAGCAGCTTTGTTCTTTTCAGACAGATCATCAATTAGGGCCGAAACTGGTCACATGTCAGTGTGACTTACTGACTCCAGGCTGCTTTTTAAAAAGCCTCCAAGAGCCATAGACTATTAGTTGACATGATATGGATATATTCATACAACATTTACCCTGCAGTTTTTGAGAAGCTTCTGAACTCTCCAGGATGACTAACTTCAGAGCTCTGTTTCCTATTTACTTAGTGGTGGCAGCAAGCAAACCAATATTCCTTATGCGAGGCAAGGATTTTAAAGAAAAGAATGCAGAATATTACAAAATCCCATACACTTAAGCTAAAGAGAGTCATAGGCTATTCAGAGAATAAACTGAGCATTCCTTACTATAGTGCGGCATCGGGCACTTCTGGGGTAATCAGAAACTATCACCTCCAGAAAAACTGCATCTGAAAAGAGAAACTGGCTGCCAGACAGGCATCTCTGGAGGGAAAGGAGCTTCTCTGCTGCAAACCAAGGAACATATGCTCTTCCATCCATCCTGCACTGTATGATAAAGAAAAGGAGCAGGGCTTTTAGCAGAGCCGTCCTGACACACCAGACGTACATTTGATGTTCAGTGGCCTGGCACAAGTGGACGAGCAGGGCTTGGATGGTAAACATCTGAAAAGGTGTCGACTGAGGCCACCAATGCACTATGGATTAGAGCTTGTGTATACTGCTAGGAAAAAGAAATGCCTTCCAAACCCGTATTCAACATCTTGTATTCTGTTATTTAGCGGTGCCCTCTCTAATTTGCACCACTGCGTGTTGGGACTTGCTGAAAATGAAAGCAGAGCTTGAGAGAGATTCCGACTAGTGTGTCATATCCAGGCAGGTTTCCTCGATAGGAACTTTTCAGAATTTCTGGGCCTGACTGTTCTGCTCATTTACGTTGGGAACGGTTTACCAGTGTCCACGTCCCCCATGCAGATCCAGGGGACTGAGAACCTTCCTCTCCTTGTTGTTTGTTGAAATTGTACCTCTGCAAGCTCCATCTTTACAGTTAAAAATAATCTTTTGCCAACGGAGTTTCTGTACTCTTTCTGAAAATCCTTGCCTATAAACATGAATCTATAAGAAGGGAATATTTGAATTGTCCTCTAGGCATAAGCGTAGTAGGCTCTTTTCTAGGTAACATGTTGTTGGGATCAGGGAAACAGCCATTAGCCCAGAGTTTTAATTTGCTATGTGTTAAAGCTCTGGAGAGTAAAAGTGGCTGTTGCTATCCTTAATGGAAAAGAACATAAGATATTGCAGCATGATTCATCAGAAATGATACCTGAGTCCCCAAAAGTACGTGAACCAGAATATGGATATTTACTGGAAATCAGGAATTGACCTGAAAGAGCCTCAGAGAGGCCAAAATATAAAAAACCCACCACTTGGTTGGGCTTGCTAATGACTGAAATCAGCTGGGTGGGATTGGCAGGACCATTTGCCTTCTGAAGGTTTGTTGTTATTGCTGCATGATAGAGTGCACTTGGAGCAAGAAGAGGTTTTGTCTGGCAATCAGGAAAATGGGCCACACCTGAAAACTCTGGCTTAAATTTGTAGCTGGAATGGCAGCACTAGATGATAGACCAAGGTGAGGTGTGAGGCTGTGGTTCCAGGTTCCTAGGAATTCAGGGTAAGGCTTTTGTGCAATCTGTTCATCCTTTTCCCCAAATAAACATTGCTTATAAGAGCAAGCATCATGGAGATTTTTGTGGCAAAGTATGTGCTGTGTTCTGAAGGTGTTTTGTTGTCTGAAGAGGACTTTTTGAAAGTGTTTTTTACATCTCTAGCTAATTAAAACATGGCTGAAAGTAATTTAGTAAAGTACAAGTGGGATTAAAACTTAGTGAAATTTTATGAAGTAATTAGAAATAGCATTCATAAAACTAGTGGCCAGATCAAAAATGCAGTTTTATCCAAAGCACATCTGCTACATCTCTTCTTATTACACACTTTGACCTTCTACTGTGAACAACAGAAAGTTTGGCAGGTGATATGCTGTGCTCTACTCACAAAAAAGCAGGAGAGAGTTGCAATAACCGTGGAGTTCATGGGGTTTTGTTTCCAGAGAGCTTGTTTTGATTTCCACTTGTCCCTATGAAAACTTTGCACTGAGGTCAGTTTTTATGTGAGCTTGGTAAGAAAACAACTTAAATGGTCATGTATGCATGTCCCTTCCGTGGCTAACCTGGGCTCAGCCTTATCCTAAACTTACCTATTTTCTTTTATCTAGTTCAGGCATGAAGAAAGACTTAGTGCTTGAAGACTTGTTTTATTTTTTTCTGCTCAGCGATACCACCCTTTTCCAGAAATTTTGCTTCACTAAAATCCTCTCTACAGATAACTAAATGGCTGTAAACACAGTCATTTCATGCTATATGTTGAGTGGGCTACAACCAGTGTTAGCTCATTGTTAAATGGTGCCAGAGGTTGTCTCTGTGTCTCCTGTCTTTGCAACGCCATCCCAAAATACAGTTCTATGCGGAAGGTGGAAATCAGTCACCTTCCTCTGTGGGTGCAGGAGCTGGAGGGACACCAGGTCTGTTAGGTGATTGAAAGGCGCCTGTGAAGAGAGTGAGATATTGCAGTGGGGATGGAGTGAAGTCTCAGAACCTAATCAGAAAAGGGTGACGTTGGAAGCAAAAGGTGGATTTTTTTGTGTTTGGGCTTTGCCATCAAAGCTTGGTGCATGGCAGGGTTGTTGTCTTCAGCTGTCTCCAGCAGAGGTAGCATGCTCATGCTGACTTGCCTCTCTGCCTCTGTTCTAGTATGTAGACCAACCGTGGACAAAACTAGAAATTGCAGCTCCAAGTGGAGCATAGGGAAATTATGTGGAGACAGGTTTTCATGAGGGATTCTTGAGCAGGAGAACAGTCGCAGGTGAGGCAGCCTGCACCATGGAATGGGCACTTTTCCACCCTTTTCTCTCTGTTCTGTCCACACAGTCGCTCTTACACAGCTAGGGATTATCATTTTCTTTCCCTTATAGTTCAAACCTTTACTGGTGACAACTACCCAATTCATGGGCATCCCTAAAATCCCCATCTGAAACTCCTTATAGAGACTCTCTGAAAGGAATGAAAACCCATTTTGAAAAGCAGATCCTTGTCAGAATATTTCCAGTTGCAAACCCCAGACTGTAAGCCACATCTGAAGAAAATATGGATGGCTTCCAAAAGAAGATATGGATTATATTTTTTTAAGATAAGAACTGTGTATTTCCCTATATAGGATGGTATATTTGTATAAAGTCATTGCGATCAGGAAAACATACTGGTTGGTGTTTTTTCCTGTTGTATTCTCTATGCAAAGCTGCTTCTAAGAGAGCTTTGCTTGGCAGCCTCGCTTCCCATGGAAATGGGGTGTGGTGGCAGTAAAAAATTTCCTTTTCCAAGTATTTATCTGGCCCAGAGAGACCAGTGCAGCCCCCAGACAAGAGCAGGTACCCACCCTTGTCAGGGGATGGAACCCTGGGGTGGGGGGGCTGCTTTGCTCCAGAGTCCTCTGCTGAAGGTGAGAAAGAGAGACTGCTGCTGCCCGAAGGCTGCAAAGGTGACAAAACGTCTTGTTTTCTTTAAAACACTTGAGTCTGATTGGATTACCATTAAATTTTCATTCATTACCCTGTGCTGCAGAGTATGGCCTGCCTTGCATTCATACTTGAGGGAGGATCTTGTTGCTCTGTGTAGGGGTTGCTTGAGAAGGGTCTTGTGTGCAGCTGCATTCATCTGAAACAGAGATGCTCTCGGAGTCCTGCAGGCACAGGCAAGCCAAAACACGCCTTTCTAGATCTTTGCCTGAACTAAAGGAGCGGAGGCTCAGCCTGCGATTAAATCTGTTGTTAGTCATGCTGCGGGACTGCTTGATAGCGGCTTTGACTTCTATTGTGACAATGGAAAATCAGAGGGACTAAGTGTATTTCAGTTTTACTGGTTGGTTGGTTGGTTTGTTTTGTGAGGTTTTGTGTGTGGTTGGTGTTGTGGTTTTTGTTTTTTGGTTTTTTTTGTTTTTTTTTTTTCTCCATCATCTGCTTGATTCCTGTTGTAACCCAGCCTGCTGTCACCTCTTCCTAAGAAAAGTCAGAAGCAGTTCTGGCTTTTTTTTTTTGTAGTTACAGGAGTAAGCAGAATGGGACGTCCTGCTTTGCTGGTGTTGTAGGTGCAGGAGCAGCAGAGAGGGCTGTGCTGTGCTGTGCTGGGATGTCTGCTGTGCTGGTCGGTGCCATGTTGAAGGTGTCAGCCCCTGAAACAGAGTCACCATCTCGCACAGTCTTGGAAACACCCAAGGCCAAGCTGGACGGGGCTCTGAGCAACCTGATCCGGTTGAAGATGTCTGCTCGTGGCAGGGGGTTGGACTGGATGAGCTTTGAAGGTCCCTTCCCTTCCATTGGGGCCAGCTGGTCTGTGCTGGCCTATAGCATTTGCCTCCTAAAGGACGTGCGTTAGGCAGCAGTATCCGCATCTTAACAGTGCTTAGCAGCTTTAGTCAGGCAACGAGAACAATGATGCCGTTAGCATTGAAAGTGGTACTCTGAGAAACTGCATGCGTCTGGCAATGGGATGAGCAAACACAGGGTTTACTAGGCCGTTCATAGCTCTTGTAGATGAAATAGCCTGGCTGAGATACTAAAATTCAGGTGCTTCTATTTAAAAGAAAACTCTTTCGTTATATTATTCCATGCTCAAGGAAGTCAAAGTAGTATCCCCCTGCTCTCTGCTTTCCTGGCTCTATGTGAATGGAGAGGGAAGGACAGAAGCTGCTTGGAACAAAGTCACCCATGGCTCCAAAATGTAACTGAACTGACTCTCAGTCTCATTTCGAAGTCCTTCAGATCAGCCATTGGCATGGCTTTCTGGCATCTTCAGTCATATGTAGCTCTAAGCACTGTTTTCCAACCCTCATCTGCAGGCACCACCACAAGGGGTGTGTGAAAGGAAAATGGGAGGAGGACTATCCTTCTTCCAGAAATTATTTCATGTGTTTCATTACCCTAGGGCATCAGGGAAATCGGAAAATATGGCTTCAGCACAAAATGCGTTCAAAGTGCATCGCGAATCTTTGTTAACAGGTGACCAAAGTGGTATTGATCAGTGTTTGATTTGTTTCGCTGTTGTAGCAATGCTTTTCTCTGCCTCCCTCAACACATTTTTTTTCCCATTTTACTTTTTTTAAAATTACAAAATCATTACAGGTATAGAGTCCTGAGTCACTAACGTGTTTCCAGATCCCAGCCCCTACCCATTAGTATTAGTTGGTAAATTAGCCAGGATTGTGCTTGTTTCTTTGCTGAAGTATTGTCTTATGAGTTGCTTTATTTCTACCAATACCTGTGCCTGTCTTTGGAAGGGAACATAGTGGATTTTTATTATTATTATTTATTTATTTACATGTGAAGCAGGCTGCAAAGGTGTGATCTGATTTGGCATCTTTCTCTGGCTTCATCAAAGAAATTATGGCTATAGTATTTATATGGTAGAATGTCAAGGACTAGACATCACTCTTTTGAGATTAAAATATTCTTCCAACAGCAAGATTCTCTCAGAATGTATTTTTGTTCTATGTGTTGTGGCAAGTGCATGGGTGTGACAAAAATAATCTGGAAGAAATCTTCCAGAGAGATAATACATTCTGAAATGGTTATCTCGGAAACAGTGAAAACTCCTGCACAGGGTCTGCAACTGCTGAGTAAGCACAGCTGCAGAACCTCATGGAAGCTATTAATCTCTCATTCTGTTTATGCTTTGATCAGAAACTTTCACTGCGTGTTCAGAGCTAATATCTTATAGACCAATGATGCTGAATGTACAGCACTGTATGTGAAATCGAACAGGTGTAGAGATAGTTACTGTTAAGGACCGGCTTTGTTTAGCATCTGGAAGCAGCTCAGGGTGAAGCTATTATAGCTTGTTTTGCCAGCAGCAGTGTCATTAACATACAATCTGTTGGAAAATGTTTATCAGCTCAAAAATAAACTGCAGCTTATAGTTGTAGTGAAGTGGACCTGCATGATTTGTATGCACTCAAAGCTGTTGTCTTGATTATTGATTAAGGCACTCTTCTGTGAAAGTCAAGTATTCAAAAGAGAACAGTTGTGGTTGCAGGGTGTCTTTCACTGGAGAAATACTAAGGAATTTCTTGCCAAATTTACAAAGGTGGAACTGAGGCAGAGTGTGTTTGGTATCATGTTGACAGGTCATTGTGGGTGGCCACTGGGATCTACAGAAAAAACAAACCAGATGAGACACTTAATTCTGCAAAAGCCAGAGAGAACCAGAAAGCCATCTGAAGGCCTTTTCTAGAGGTGTTAAAAAATAAGCCCTGGCTCAGTGACTGCAGTTTTTGTAAACGTGTCTGAGCTAGCTTGCAGAAGATACCACCCAAGAACCTAGACATAGGCTCACATTCTCATCCCAGCCAGTGTCTACATAGGTAATGAAAAAGCCGAAAACGCTGATGACAGTGCTGAGGAGCAGAGTTTAGGCGCATTTTCTGCTGTAGATGAGTTCTGTAGGTGCCCTTGCTGTGGGCAGGGACGCTGGCTGTGCGGCTGCTGCTGGCCCGGGTCTCTTCCCGCAATACCTCGTGTTTCAGACCCACTGCACACAGCGATTCCTGCAGGCTGCTGGCACGGGCTTTGCTCATCCTTCCTCAAAGTGATCTGCCCAGTTCTACTATTGCTATGTATTCCAAGTGACCCAAAGTCTTGGAAAAAATAGGGTGGAAAAATTATTTTTCCATCCCCTCTCTTTTCTTCTCTCTTTGCTACTAGAAAGGGAACATTCTAAAAGCAAACTCTTTTTTTGGTCAAAACCACTTCTGAAAGTACTTGCAAAACATATTTCACATTTTTGCCTAAGATGTAGTTCTTCTATCGCTGCTTGCCTTTTCTAACTCTAAAATACACATCATTGCATCAGGCAAGACACACAAAAAAAGATTAGTTCTTATTTTACCAAAGCTGCTTATTTTTTTTAAACAAATGCAAGTTTTGTTTATACTTAAATGGTAACCACCCAGCCTTCTGAGGCTTGAAATAATCAGCCAGAAACCCCCCGAATCTCTTTACCTTGTCCATTAGCAAAGTCTGACCTGTTAGTGTGAGCAAGTCAGTGGAGTTAGGCAGCTGGCAGGAAGGTCCCTGCCTTCTCCTGTCTCCATGTGCAGACGGGTGCAGTGAGTGGGAGAGGGCTTTGGGGATTCAGTGCGGTCTGCTCTGGCTCAGAAACACCATTTTCCTTGGAGGGAAGTATTGCTGTTGCTTGTCTTGCGGGGGAAGTGGAAAATCGTGCCAAATCCTCAATGTCCTGCGAAGTTTACAGCGTTTGAAACAAATAGACTCAAATCAGCATACGCTCAGCAATCCAAGGTGACAGCGAGCCGGGCTCTTGGTCGGTACGCAAGAGGCGACGTGTTTGTGCAGCCTGAGCACGTGAGCCCCGGTTCCTCCGCCGTGCGGGGAATTTCCCGGTCACCGCGCACGTTGGCTCCCCACGTGGTGTGTGTCCTTCCCTCTCGCCCATGGGTGGGGTTGTCTTGTAATGGGTGACAGACGCGGGGATGGTTTCTGTCTCTTGATCTCGGGAGAGAACCACAATGGAAGGAGAAGGGAGTGCATCGCTTCTGGCTTTAGAGAGACGATGGTTACGCCGGATGGCTAAAATAAGATCCAGCCCAGGCACACTGTTGACAGCACTCGGAAAAATTCCCAGGGATGGATTCCCTGGTGCAGCCTGCCCACCAAAACTGCAAATCAGGCTGTTAGCAGCTGGGGATGTGTGCGGAGCACTGAGCGCCTGTCTCCGCTTTTCCCCAGATGTTTCTTTTGAGTAGCCTTTTCCTCTTACTCTTGTCTGGTTCCACGTGTTCCTGTGTTAAAGTTAACGTAATGTTCCAAATAAATCCCTGATGCAGCTGTGACAGGTTCATTGAACTTGGTGACAACTGTGCTGAGCTGCAGAGGGTGGTGACTTCATTGGAAACTGCAGCAGGAGGGGGAAGCTGTGAAGGAAAAAGAAGAGACGGTGTTGAATTCCCCTCCCTGTATGCTTAGGGCATGTGTATGCAGAGGTAGGAGGGAAAGTTAATCCACATCAATTTCTAATGTCAGTTACTTCAAATGCAGGAACTTAAACTTTCCAAGTTAGGTTTCCTAAATGGAATGTTGTGCCAGTTATTATAAATTATTTTTTATTCTTGTCCTTTTTTTTCTTAAGTGTTTAGACAATGTGCTTAATGTAGTCTAACTAATCAACGGAGCACCCATATTGTTTTCAATCATGGGCTCTCAAGTTAGTATAAGGCCTTAGAAACAATAGAGGTTTGTGTGTGCATAAACATTTTACATGACAGTACTGCATCTGGGGACTAAGCATAAAAACGTGTTTGTTGTGTTTAGACGTGATTTTATCCATAGGATCCAAGGAATTTTTTCCAGGTGTTGGTCCTCCCTGAGCTTACAGGTGTTGAATTTCAAGTATTGGCAATCAATGACTGAACCTTTAATTTCTTTTCAAGGTCGATCCATGCTCTTTCTCTGGGGAAATGCTTGCAAACAGTTTTAGGGCTATAATCTCCAATGATGAAAGTCCATTGGTTTTAATGGAATTGTGTCAGCAGGGAACTTGCCTGTTGGATTTGATGGAGCAATTGAGGCGGTCTGATGGCAGTAGCTTCTGTTATTGTCCCTGCAGAGGGGAACGTGGACATGGATAATCCTCTTCAAAAAGGATTGGGACTCTCTCTGGATTCCCCACACAGAGTCTCAGATTGAGTTTCATGCTGCTGCTTTATTTCCAGGAGCAAGAAAAAGTAGCTGAAGTTGAGAACTCAAGTCAGTTTAAAGAGAAATTCTATTCAGGATCTGAACACATGAGTATGAAATCAGGTATGGGCAGTAACATTCTGTAACGTGCTGCACATGGGGCAGGACGCTGCCCTGGCTTTGCGTGAGGAGGAGAAGCAGGGAGTGCTGCG
The DNA here is from genome assembly GCA_013399365.1 of Pampusana beccarii. Classification (NCBI taxonomy): domain Eukaryota; kingdom Metazoa; phylum Chordata; class Aves; order Columbiformes; family Columbidae; genus Pampusana; species Pampusana beccarii. The sequence goes on from VWYH01007506.1 coordinate 596,244, forward strand.
TTTCTGTTTGAGGAGCTCAGCAGTGAACACTGCCCTGTGTCTCGTGTGCTTTGGTGTTGAGCTGTGTGCTCTGCTCAGACATTTCTTAGGAGCGGACTGCTGCACGGTGCAGAGCCTAGACCCAGACTAGTTACAGCAGCGCTCTTCTCAGTAAGACGGGTCTGTGCTGCATCTCCGCTGACACCGTGCTTTCTGCTACAGCATCAGAGCTGCTCCTGGTTCCACTTAGGTCGTTTAATATGTCTCGAGTGTATTTATGCTATACCTTATTGTATCTTTTTATTTCCTGAGTGCTCCAACTTAATCTTGTATCGCTTTTATGAAATGAAACTAACAGCTAGACTACAGTCCTATTTGATATATCTGCATACTTTACTTACATGTAAGTCCCTGTCTGTAGGTGTCTGTATTCTAACTTAAACCCGAATACACGTTTTGCATACAGTTCACATGTAGGCATATGTACATAAAATCATGCATGTATTTTCTATGGAGAGTAAGTGGAGATATCCACACTGTGTAACGTGTTTACCTGTATAAAATATTTTAAAGATGAAATTAGAATATATTTCTCTGTATCTTTATTTTGTAATACTGACAGATTCTGAGAAAGATATGCTCTGCCAAAATTATCTCACAAGGTGTTTAAAAAAAAAATCTTTCCCAGACATCTTAAATGTTCTAGTATATTTGCAGAAAAGTTGAATGAAGTGGTGACCTGACACAAACACCAGTGATCCAGAAAGCATGAGATATAATCTCCATATGCTTTAAGTTAATATGGGTACAAACACACAATGCTTGACATACACGTTTGTGTGTGCGCCCATCTAAACTTTATCCTGAAAACCAAGCCATGGCTGCATGAAGCTTCTCCATCTTCAGTTTTAGTTTTCTTCTGAAGGCTGAGAGGGTCTAAGTGCCTATTCGTCTACGTTAATTGAAATAAATAATATTTTTCGTCAGGCCCTAGATGGCTTTAGACAAGAAACTGAAATCCCTTCCTGTATGAGGGATAGAGCAAAAGGGCAAACAGCGTTTCCATCATTTCCATGTGAAACAACCCCAGCTGACGTACAATCCCATGAAACTTCTCAAGCCCAGCAACCCCTGCCCCTATTAATCTTTCATGCAACTAACAACAGAAAGGTGCAGCAAAAAAGCAACTGCAACCTGAGGGCATAGTAGGTGGCTTTATGTGAGTGAAAGGAGCTAGATTGAGTAATGTTGCTGCTGCCATGTCCGGGAAATTATTTGTGCCAAATATGTTTTCATTACTATTTATTTTTGTTTAAAAAAGAAATCTAGTAAAAAAGTAAGATATTTAGACGTTCTGAAAAGCTGTTTTCACTTCTTTTTGTTCCAGCTGAAAAATATTGACTTGGTCCATTCAGAGGCTGCGAGCAGCATATATTTTTGCTGCATTTTCTGATAAGCTAAATCCGCTAATTGTAGGTAACACTGGGAGAAAATTAAACACTACTTCTGCAAGAAATATAAACTCTAGCCACTGACTATATTAGCAAACACTGAATGATAATAGGCTCCAGTGTTAAAGTGTCAATTAAGCTTGCTGTGGACGAGTGTTTATTGCAAATCAGGACTGCAGTCTTGTCACGGAAAAGTACATGAGGATGTTTGTAATTAATAGAATAATATAGTTATGCCTTGAGTGAAAAAACATATTTGCATATGTTTACTTTTACAGGAATAACTAAGAGTTCAAAATAAGCTTGAACAAGTGTGTTAAATAGGAAAGGAGGCTTTTGTATGAACTGTCAAACAAAATTCCTTTAAAAAAAATCCTTATTTGTTGAGTTAGTGAATGACTGTTAGAGAGCAGAGTCTGGTAAGCACTTAGCTGAAACTTTTCCGTAAGGAGAAGAAAACAGATGTCTGTTTGACTAGAAGCATGAAAGCGTGTACAGAGGGTCAAAGAATCAGGACAGAGAAGAAGATGAGATGCATGGTCTACCAAAAAAGACCACCTGTCTGAAGTGGCGGAACAGATTGTGAAGCACTGGCCAAAAAAAAAAAGTGCTAATACTTTTTACTGTAAACAAAGCTTATGGTGTAAGGAGCCAAAATAAAAGGGGAGAGAAGGTGGAGTGTTTGTCAGGTATTTTGTCCAGCTGAACAGAGACAGATGGTGAAAGGAGAGCCCTGCACGGAGAGTGCTGCTGTGCTGGGGGCGGCTGCCCAAACTGCAAAGGTAGATAGATCAGCGACTGTGCAACCATGAGCACTCCAGGACATCACTCCTCACGAAGTGAGCATCTTCACAACGCTGTATTTTGGGATCTCTGTCTTCAGGGTTCGGTTCACACCATCAAAGCAGGTGGGTCTAGGTGTTTGGAAGGCTGCGGTGTGTCTTGCTGGGTGCAGTGACTATCCCAGGCTGGTCCGTACGCTTGTTACATTCAGGAGTGCAGCCCTACAGCAGGAGATGTACCTTTTAGTCCTCCTGGTGAGAAGTGCAGGGTGCCTGGCTGGTTGCCTACCTGGCACAGAGATCTGCCTCCACCGCGAGCTGTGCTGGGCAGCAGGTACAAGCTCCAGCCGGGTCTTCACTGCCGAGGAAGCACTGATCATCTGCTGCACAAACCACATCCTCAGCGCTGCTATGAGCTCAGGAAGAGGATTTGGGGAATGTTTTTCCTTTTCTGATCTTTTGAATCTGTTGGTGAGTCTGGTAAGTTTGGTTTTACCATGAAGATCTTGGATTGTGTTTGCTCTTGAAAGATTCTTTTCACTGAAATTCCTGGTACTTGCTCTTTACTCTGACTCCAGTTTAACTGCCTTGCCTGAATGACTGAGTAGCCAGGATGAACTTTATGTCTGTTTAAATGCTTGCGGCTTTGGTGTATAATGTAATACGATACTGTCCTCTGGGACAACGTGGGAAAATGTAAAAACCAATTCCATACGTGTGTTTGCAACATTAGAAAGGCAGCTTGCTTGAGTTGGGCAGGTTTGGATTCTTTTTATAGTAGGATAAGTAAAACAAGACTATGTTTCTCAAACTCTTTGGATTAAGAATTTTTTTCACATGAGTAAATATTTATAGAAGTTACTTTATGGTTTTTTTCACTGTAGAGGAATGGCTTATTTTATTTTTTTAACGAGCCGTCTACAAACTGAGACAGTTTGTTCGAACCAACTTTATCCTAATTTAAGTATGTATACCAGGGCAAACAAACAAAAAGTCCAAAAAGTCCAGCTTTAGTTCTGACATTCTCGATTGCCTAATTAAAGGTTTATATGGATGATTAAGTCTTAGGTAGATATTTGGTTAATTACACCCCTGGCTTTTTCTGCATAAAGTGAAACTGCGTGCTTCCTGTATGCGACACGAAATACTCTCCCCTACGTCTGCCCAGATGAGGCCAACTTCTAACTTAACTGTTCTTGCAGACAGGAAGATGCTCAGGTGCTTCTTTTGCCAGGTTATTCGCGATTTATTGTGGAAAAGGTGACTTCAGGCCCCTGAACTGTAGAGTGATTGGAGGTCAGCTGTGGTGCCAGGGCGACACGTGGCAGCCTCTGTCCCTGCAGAGGCATCAGCAGTGGCTCTGGTCCTTATTGTGGCTCTGAGAGTCTCCTCCACACGAGGACCTCAGTCACAGCCTCATTCTTCCTGCGTGCCCAGAAGCGGTTTGCACAGCAGTGTGATCTTGATCCTGCAAGATGTCCCAAGCGATGAGAACAAGCACATGGACCCCCACCCCAGTGAAGGTATGAAGAAAAGTGACACGCGGAGGAAATACAGCCAAGCCCGAGCTGTGCTCTTTCAAAGTGAACAGAAATAAGTCACAAAATCCTCGCATGCTCGCTTCCCTGATCATAAAGAGTGAAATTAGACATTTGTCTGGGGACAAGAAAGTAAAAGCGATCCACGGTGCCCTGGGCATGGGATCACTCTGGTTCTGAAAAGCTTTAAAAAGTTCCTCTTCATTCAGTACCGGTTAGTTCTGCCTATCTGAACACAAACTTCTGCAGCCTCTTCCCAGGCTTCTTGTTTCTGAAACAAAGCCATTTCCATTTAGAGCCCTCCAAGCCCCATCCACCATTAGCTTCTCTTTGACCTGCTGGCTGTGGACAGTTTCCCCAGAGCACACTGTCCTGCCTACCCTCCTTTACCAGACATGGTCAACAATTACACTAATTAAGCTATATGCAGGATTAAGTCTATAGGGCCAGATTCACAAAGGGACTTTGGTGTTTGAAATGGGAATTAAGCTGATTATCAGCATATCGCTCTCATTATACAGTCTTTGAAACTTTCCTAGCCTTGTGCTTGTGCACATTTCTTCTTGGAGAGTTCCTGTGTGCACAGGGAGGGAACACAATTCCCTTTATGCTGTTCCCCCAGTGAGAACTGCCCCAGGGTGAGTCCTGGCCTGGGGGTCGCCAGCCCCCACCTCGCCCATCCAGTGCTCAGAATCGATGAAAAGCCATCTTCCCCACATCCCTGCAGCAGGCTTTGCTTGCTCCATGTAGGAGGAAAGCCTGTTTAAACCGTCTCGTTTCACACCTTTATGTACAAAGTTGTCAGGGAACAAAAGACATTTTTGTTAGCCAAGGCTCACAGAGCTTTTCTTTCATGTGTGACAGATGCTTTCAGAATTCATTTGAGGGAATCTGCATAATTGATACACAACACCAGTGACCCAGCCTGAATGACTTGAAGTCTTTATTTTCATCTCGGGTGGTTCAGAAGCAGCCAGTGGAATTTGTAAGGCTCCATTAAGATGTTCAGGTCTTCAGGCTCTCTAGCAACGCAGACCATGTGAATACCTGAGGACAAATAGCCTGGGTTTCATTAGCAAGATAAAAATCCGCAAGGTGAAACATGGGAAATCAAATGCAGTAAGGAAGTGATTGTGAGCTGGTTATGCATGGTGTCAGCCACAGCGGGCTGAAGAATAATAAAAGGAGGGAAAATTATGAGCTCTAAACTCCAACAATTGTCCTGCAATCCTTGACTGCTGCAAGATGGTTCCTTCTCTCTGTCAGTCCTAGCAAGGGTTAGCAAGCTTTTTAATAGAAAGCCAACGTGGACATTTTTTTTACAACATACACTGTTCCAAGTGTTGTTTCTGTCAGTAGCATGTTGTACTACCAATCCTTCTTCAGATTTTTATCTGCACTCGGGCATAAAGGCTTATCCCAAAATGAGAGCTCAGGTAGATTAGTTTCCTCTCATTGAACAGAAAGTATTTGAATTGCCCAGGCTGTGAGCTTGGTGATTCTGGTCGAGGCTTTTGAAGGGGGCTATGAGTTTCCCAAGGATAAGATATAAACACTACAGGTTTCATTTTGAAGACGTTTTACAGATCATTACTTTGCCCATTAATGGTCCTCTCTTTCATTCTCTGATTTTTCTCATTCCTGAAGCCCGTGGATCACTACAGTGTCCATGCCCCGGTTTGCAGGGTATTTGGGGTTGCAGCCCTTGTGGGCTGGGGGAGTTCTGTGCGGAGTTCATAGCAAGGCCTTGCCTTCCAGAGGGCCCCTGTAGTAAAGACCTCAGGAGTATTCAGGAGGGACCGAGTGTTCTGGAAATAATACATCCAGAGTCATACAATACTCATTTCCAGTAAAGTGATGAGAGTTGTATTACCACATTTATCCTATGTTCAGCTCCCTGAGTCACCACAAGCCACTGTATGAGCTGCTGATCCTCTCAGTGTCACCATGCTCTATTTAAATTGTGGGTGAACTGTAGCATTTCTTCACTTTTCAGGAACACCGGCTTTGTGCTGATGACTTTATGTTCTGATATAGTGATCAATGTAAAGCACTTGGTTTCTCCCACCTTCCTGTGCAGTTCCTGGTGTCTCTGCAGGATGGCTCGTGCTGGGCACCCTCGAGACTGGCTGCGTTGGGTCCGGTATGGCAGGTCCCATGCTCTCAGATGCTTTGAGGCAATGCAACTATCATACCTGTTCTCTGTCAAGTATTAGTGTGGTAAGCAGTGCCAGTCTGGAAAACAATACTGGTTCCCTTTCCCATTGTAGTTTCAATAAGGTTGCTAAACATAACCATAGAAATCCTTCTGTTCCAGCTTTCTGTATAATTACAGAGCAAAGCAGCATGTCTTGCAGAGAGACTGCACCTTAGGGGGAAAAAAAGCTTAGTGAAGTATGGAAATTGCATTAAAAATGATCATATCAGCAGCCATGAATAAATTGTCAGCACCATTCAGTCTAGCAGTATAATCACTATAAAGTATTTGAAGACACATTTAGGTTTAGTGGCCAGTATGAGTGAGAAGTTTATAGTTTATCTCTGATAGTAAATGTCTCATTAGCAAGTGGCCTGGCTAGACAGGGCTCTGCCTTATTTGCAGACTCCATTGCCTAAGAAAGCACTAACGGTGTACGGCTGCTTCAACAGGCCGGACAGGCTTTGTAGAAGTGAATCCAATAAGAAACAGTTACAACTCAGATACCAGAAATATACCAACAAGGGAAATGCAAAGCCTGAGCTCTGAGTTTCGCGTCCTCACGTTACTCTTCCCATTGGTGAAGAGACACAGGCCGCTCTTCTCCACAGATGGGCAAGGTGTGTTAGACTCCTACAGGCAAAGTTGTGCAGCTCTGGTACAGGCTTCTCCAGACGTTCAGAAACCTCCCAGACCGATACCCCGCAGGGTGATGCACTTCGGGAATTTGCCAGGGCCTCGTTGAGTTTTTGCCTTTGCCTGAAGGAGCGGAGCAATGCTATGCTATCTGTAGGTTACTAGAGAATCAGCTTTATTGCTTCCTGAGGGAACACAGATTTGCAACAGTGAGACCAAGTTACAAAGCAAAAAAAACCCCAAAAAGCGTGTTACCAAAGTTAATACTTATTTAACTTCTGCAGCCTTTCAGTTGCTTATGAGGAGGCTAATTAGCTATTTGAGCCCAGTCCAGGGTGTCCTGCAGAACTCTCGAAGGTAGGTCTTTCCTGCTCGTGTTTGAAGCTGGGTCTGTGCTACCCAGACCACAAGATTATTTGCTCTTTTATATAAACCAGATGGAAAGATCCAGCTTTGTTTTCTTGCTCATTCACGATACTTCTGTTTGGAAAGTTAGGACATCATATGGCCATAAGATGTTTGGGTCCTTTTGTCTCATCCCCTAACATTTTTATATATGTATTTCTGTTCTCCTACTAGATTACATATCAGCTTCATCTTTGTGCTTTTTCTCGTTCGTCACTGGAGCCTTAAGACGTAGTAGCAAGATTTTATAAATTTTGTATCACAATGATTTATAATTCTACCTGCATTTTAACAGGACAAGTAAAATTTACTACTAGCAACCCGTAGAGTTCAAAACCACTGTTGAAACATGAAGGAATTAAAAATGGGAGGTGTCACCTCTTATAATTTTCATGAGATCACATTTAGAGTCACCATTGTGTGTAGTATACAGGAAAATGTGTTACTTTGGCTGGGAAACACTGAAGCTGTGTAATTCATTGCTCAAATCTGCTGTAATACTAGTCTAGGTCCATTCACTGTGATTAAAGGGAATTAGTGGATGATACAGTACTTAATGCAGGGGTAATAATATGACTTCCCTTATTAGTGCAGGACTGCTATAGCTTCTTAATTGATTTTAATTGGTATTTAATTAGAAAATGTGAATCCCCTGTGGCTAATTTGTATTTTACACTATTTCAAGGTAGGCTATTATTTCTTTTCTACAAGTGGCATCCCAATTTCAGGTTAGGAAAAATATGGTATCTTTGACTTGTGACCTTTGAGGGTCTCGTGTACAGAGACTGTACATCATAGACTTGGGCTGTTTATCGGTTCTGATCCTCTGAAGGTTACCATCACCTCTCTCAGTAAAGAGTACCTTTTCTATCTCAGCTTTTACTCTGGAGTAGAGTTTTCTAGTGTCGAAGTGCCTCATCCCATTTTACTTATACAGCACCTATCCAGGTATTTCTTTAGGAAATATTCCAAGGACTGTTTGTTCAGAATTTGTGGTAAGATGTGGACAAAAATTTTATCATTTATGAAAGACTGAGAATGCCTGTGAGTCCATATATTGAAAGGGTGGTGAAAGGTACTCAAATGAAATACCGTGTTGTTTCAGCTCCTGAAAGAATGACTTGAAATAGAGAGGGAAAATATCCTACTCTTTGAATGAATAACACAAAGAAATCCCTGTGCTAGAATGATATGAAAGTTTTATTGCATTCTGGATTTTCAATTGTGCTGTATTAAACCATATTAATATTTGGGTTTTCTAGGGCAGTTGAAAATCATCGGTAATGATGAATTTTTCTTTTACACTAGTGCCAAATGATCAGCCTCAGTGCTCCAAGGTCAGTCAATCATCCCACTCCAGTGGAACATTTCTGCCTTTAAGGCAAATGAAACTTTTCTCTCTCTATCTCAACTGCAGATAACTTATGGGACAAACTCACTAATAGCTCATCCTGTGTGCCATGCTGGTTGCCCTATGATCCATCAACATATCTAAAATGAAAAGTGATTTCCCTGGAGACAAAGGGTAGAGCTGCTTATAGCTTTTTGTGTACCTGAATGTAGATTCTCTAATAAGCAGCCAGATCAAGCCAAGTCTCCCTGTGCAGCCACGCTGTGCCTTGCTAAGAAGGGGAAAAAAAAAAAAAAGAAAAAACTCAAGAGTCTGACCCAAAGCTGGGTATAGTTTAATGGAGATCTTGATTCTAGTGAGCTTTAGAACAGCAATTTCATTGAGTCAAATAAAGATGAGATAACCAGACTGTGAAGTCAGCTATTCAGACAAAGTTAGTAGGCAGCCTTTCGCACCTCTATTTCAAGCTAAGATGTCTGGCCACATTTTACCATAGGTGGTTTTTAGCACTTCGTTGTGGCTTTCACCTGAAAGCATTCAGAATAGTCATCAGACCCACCACTGGAACAATGTGAGTTCACATTGAAGCAAAATAGCATTTAAACAAAGCGATCTCTGAAGACATTAATCATAACAGTCCATTTTGTAATGGAAGTCTACAGGATCGTTGTCTGAATTGTGGGTTTGCTACAAGCTTGGTGTATGGTGCAGATTTCTTGCCGTCATTTGCCTCAGTACAGCAAAGGAGAAGGCAGGCACGGCTGGCCTTCAACACCTTGCTTATGGTGTCGTTTCCAAACAAAAGCATCTGACCCTTGGCTTCCAGCTGTGTTTGGCACAGAAGTGTAACTACAGGGATGTTTTTTTCAGTCACATTCATTTTATCTTTGTTCATATATTGAAACTTGAGTGGTGTATTTAGCCTTATAGCACTGTATTCCTTTCTTTGTCATTATTTTATTGCTTGTGTTCTGAAGCCTTTGAATTTAGTTCAGACTTTAAGGCCAAAAGCTGTTGATTTCTGAAAGGTAAAAATGAATCACCTTCTCCAAAGCTCACTAAATTAATGTGTTTGTTTGCAAACCTGCGCCAACAAAAGGTTGCCCAAGAGACATGCTTCTTTCTGCTTTATGTCCTTGCTTTGTGCTGCATGCCAGTCCTGCTTTCGCCTTTTAATTTATTTTTCAATAGTCATCTTTGTTTCTTCTTTTCTACCTGCTCACGCACCTTCCATCTGCCTTCTGTCTCTGCTCGAGTCTTCTATACCAGCTTCAAGTTGGTATTTTTTCCAAGGCACCTTCCATCCTGAGTACAGTATTTTTTCAGATAACATCTTCCAGGTTCTTAGATGCCATGTAATGGTGGAAGTTGGGCATCCTATGCAGTGAGCAGGATTTACCAGAAGCTCTATTCTTTTACAACCAGCGTTTTACTTTTGTAGCAACCCACTTAAACAGGGGGGAATAATTGAAGTATAAGGCAGGATATGAAGTGTAGTTGGATCTCAAGCTTGTTTCATCAGGGAAGTACTGTTAATCCATTCCAACAGGCTGGTTGCTTTGGGCTTTCTCAGAGAGAGCATCACACCCTTTTGTGTCCATCTCCACCATGCTCTGATGAGTGGAGGTGCCCAAGTCTGAGTTAAATGTAATCCACAGTTGGCAGTTGTTGGTGCCCGGATATTTAATGTGTCTGGATAGGCAGTCTTCGTTTTGCATATGTATCAGGGGCGGTGTGGGGACATCATTAGGCGTTTGAAAGCACTTCAGCACTGGCCTAATTATGCTTTTACTAGGGGCAATGGTAAAACTCTGTTGATCTCGCTGGAAAGAAGTTTGACGAATGCCAAGTGGTTTTGAAAATCCCACTTAAGTGTTCTACAGTGTTCTGCTATTCTAGAGCCTTAATGAGTAAGGATATTGAGAGCACCACTCAACAGCCGTTTTCAGGCACCTCCTGCAGTGGTGGCTGCTGCTTTTGCCAAAGCCAGGTTGGAGGGTGAGCGTTATACAGGAGCTGCACTAAATGGCCTACCCCAGTTCCCGCTCAGATTCTACTTAACATGAGACATACAAGCACTGTAAAATGTAAATCTTAAAAATGTAGTTTTGCAGCATGCATGTCTAGGGCGAAGTTAGAACCCCATATCAGTAGCATATTGTTCTCCATCAAAAACACATGTAAGCTTCAGAAGCATATGGGAAGTTGAATAAAAATGCAGTGGCTGAACCGGCTCGTCTGAGAATCTTATGAAGTGGTTGTTCCCCATGTTTCTTAAAAAATCTCTTACTAGCCCGAAGTGGAAGAATGCATTATGTTTGTATGCAATAAAATGTGTTTGTCTTTGAAAAAGCTATTTATAGGCATTGTCAATGGCAGCAGTTCAGCCCACTGTCTTAACAGCTACCTGCCAATTTTCTCTCTATGCTTCTATTAGCTGGAGCTGTGGGATTCACAGTTTATTCTAATTCATTCTTAACGATAGTAAACCAGAGTCTCTTGTGTCGGTACTTGTGAGTTACACTGGAGCACTGGAGTCAAAGTTCTTATGGAGAGAGAATTTTTTTCTTTTTCTTCTTTTCAGTATATATATTGAGGGATTATTTTTGCAGTGGTATGTTCTGAATATTAGTATCAAGACTGGTTGCAGAACAGAATGTGTCAGTAAAAACAAAAGAAATTGTGCAATCTGCATTGTCGTAAAGGACTTTGACCCTGTCTGTCTATGAATAATTTGTTGGTCTCAGGGGTATATTCCTTTAGTCTTTTGAGGTAAGAGCTAAAGAAAGGTTACTGTCACTTCTACTGGGGCAAACCTGTGTATTTCTGAGATGGCTATATGTGATTCTGCTGAAGTTAGTGCTGTCTCAGAGATGTCATTTAGCAGAGTTAGAGAAACGCTTGCTTTTGTAATACATATTTTTAAGCAGTTATTATAGTTGTCACTTTTCCATTCACTCTCTCTCTCTGTATATCCCCACACTGGCTTGGCTTTAGAGCAACCACTGGGAAAACTGAGAAAAAGCTCAGTACACTTAGGGCAGGTGTAACAAGTTAATGTGGGACAGGAAATATGTTATTTGTGAAATACCATTTTCCATTATGTGTCTTGGTAGCCAGTGCTGATGCCTGTTCTGTGCGTGAGGGGGCAAAGGTGAATGTGTGTTCGTGATATTTAGTTGATGCATTTCAGTGAGCTTGGCTGCATTTCCTCCACATGGTCAGGAAGTCAAAGAACATGTATTTAGTGTGAGGCATCCTCCTTAAATTAAAATTAAAAACTATAAAAAGAGCTCAAACTTTGAGTAAGGTGGGATAAACAATCTTTTATGGTCCCAATGAGGTCGAATAAAGAAATGAAGGCTCAGAATGCATGAGTTTTTATCAAGATCTAGCGCCTCGCCATATTCTTAGAGCTGTTTGGGGGTGTGGAAGGAGAAAATGTAGTCTTGGGCCATATCATGATATTACTAGGTGCAATATGCATTAGGATCCAAGGGAACTGTGCTGTCTCTGCCAGGATTGAATTGGATACTTCATGGGTTGTGGTGTTTTTGGGGGTTTTTTTGCATTGCTCAGATGTGCAGATAAATGCAATAGCAGAAGACTGTCAGAGGATTTACAGTGAAATTATCAGTGACTATCAAGACTACAAAACTTTTCTTGTTCTGATCATATTACCCTCGAGCAGCCAGGAAAGCTATAAAAGAAAACAAATGTCTACTATAGCAAAATGATTGCTCTGATTTCTACTTTCATCTAGTGAAAGATATTTGAAAATAATTATATATTCCTAAGCTGCAGAAAAACACCATTTCAGTTAACCATGAAAGAAGAGAAATACCATAGGTGAAAACACAGCGGACTCAGAGAAATTAAATTGATGTCCTGGCAAATAAACACAGATCAGGGAACCCCTTCACTTATGGGTGCCCCAGAAAGCACAGATACATAAAATGTTCAAATACTCCTTTGCCCCCTCCCCTTTTTTTTAATCTTAATGTGAAAAGTTATCCATATGAGATTATTTTTCTTCTTTCTCTGTACTGAGGGTATTTGTAGAAACAGAATAAAAATACAGAAGGGAAATGGAGAGTCTGTTGAGGACAGGTGACCTAATTTGTGGGTTTGTGTTCCAAGCGTCACCAGAATGTCCAATGGTAGTGTCAGCTCGTGCACTCACAGTTGCTAATTATGAGAAAGCTTGGCAGGGAGACCTGAAATCTTTTTATTAGACCAAGAAATAGAGCTGTGGGGGAAAGGAAAAGAGCTGAAGTAAATAGGACCTCCTACAAGTTCATTAAAAATAAATGTTTTGGGCTGTCGGAAGATGCGAGTCTTCCTGACAAGACCGTGTTGGTTACCGTGCGGATGTTCCTAATCACTATTAATGTATGCACAGCAGCTTTGGATTTTTTGTTTGGTTTTTTTCCCCGTGTTCTAAGATGCACGGCCTCGAACAGTCCCCACTTCCAGAAGGTGGGTACCTGGTAAGTTTGGGGAACACATGCTAAGCTTTGGAGTGGATTTGTAAGAGTCGATGGAGTTAGGTCAGTGTTTGCTGGTTGAGGAGCTGGCCAGTGCACAAATACAGAGGAGGAATAAGGGAAAGGTGCAACTGTGAGTTAAGAAGCGGTTGTGAAAATGAGTACTTACGTAATTTAAAGAAACGGTTATCTGGGAGGAGGGAGAAGGTGATGTGTCCTTTTCAATGAAAAAGAAAACTCCAAATCAACACTGAAAAAAACAAATGGCAAGGTCATTGGATTGACAGTGAATAATAGACCAGCTAAGAAAGGCAATTGTGTGCTTCCATTCTTAAGAAATCCATTTCTTCTGTCAACCAACCATCCCACCCAGCGAATGAAGTCTTATTATAGTAGGAAATGAGTTGTTCTGCTGACTTCACGCGCATAGTGAAGTGGTTGCAGAACTTCTACAACAAAGTTCTTTTACAACAAGTAGCAAATTGCAGATGGGATTCGTTAATACGCTTCACAGTATTCAGCTCTGTTACTACGGCCAGAACACGCACAACATATGGAGTTCAGGTGTAGATTTAAACGTGTTATATTTGACTCTCAAGTTAGATCGATTATGTCAGTGTTGGACAAATATTATCTTAAAGGAAACTAATATAGCAGTTATCAAAATAAAGTACTAACCATAAAGATGAATGCAGCGTGCCCAGGCTTAGCTGTTTATGTGCTGAGCTTTATCAGGACACCCTGTGTTGGTTTCTCGCTTGTATGAAGTGATTGCAGCGTGTGATGGCAGCAGAAGTCCCAAAGATCTGATTGCAAAGACTAGTAAAAGGCTCTGCATTGTTAGATTACTGTCATTCTTCCTGCTTTCTGCACAAACGTGAAAGAAATATATTTAGAGCTATAGTAGGAAACAACATTTTAAACTTTTGATTTCTTTTGCTGGGAAGTTACGGGATACGCCGTAACTCTCAGTGTATCAGGTGAATGTGAGGCAATCCACCCAGTAACACAGAACGCCTGCTGAGAGAACTAACAATAGTCCATTCACTTAACAAGCACTAGTAATTAATACTAGAGTTCCACAGGGTTATGGGCTAGTTAGAGGTCTGGTGTAAATGACTCTAGCTCTAATGGTACCCTAATTTACACCCACGTTATATGGCATTTAAAGCTATTTGTGTAATAAGCGTTAGTTTTTATCATTTATCCTGTCAGATGGGAGATTTTCTTCTATTTTGCAGTGTGTAAGTGCTGGTTTCAGCATTTGCTGAGGGAAGAACAGTCAGGTCAGCTGGTTGGAAACTGTTGTTCTGTTGAAAGTAATTGCAGTTTTCATGATAAAATGTTGTATATATTAAGTTAAACATATTCCTACTCTTGTATTGAGCAATGATATAGTTAAGAATATACTGGGGATTTCCACTATAAAAACCAACCACCTATTCTGAAGATGTTAATATAGCTGTAAAAGCTGATTATACGTTGGGAGTGTGAGTGTAAAGATCTTGGAGAAAGAGCTCTTAGCACACATAAAAGATAGCTCTATATAATGGCTTATAAACAATCTTCCCTCAAAACTTGACAATATTGAAGGGAGATGATGAAGAGCTACTCAAAAATCCATTTAACTGATAAGCTGAACGCTCCTAATAACTGAATTTCAGGCATCACATTGAAATAAGTGAAAACACAGTCTGAAGCAAGAGTCTCAGCCGTAAGAAATCCTGCACTTTCAGGATAGTTCCTACACAAAGTGCGTTTTTTAGAGCTCATTTCATATCGATAATGTCAGCCCTTGAGGTCCCTCGGTGCCAGATACTGTAGGTGTAGCAGAGACTCCTGGGCAGCAGATCCCATCGGGCACTGAGAGACTGTTTGTCAAAATGGCACGGGTCAGTTCAATTCCTGGATGGGAGCTGTGCCCACTGCCTGTTGGAACAGTGCATGGCCTGACAGACCATCCGTCTACACCTACGGAGAGATGAGATCTGGGCTTGCTGTGCGGCATCGAAAGAAAGATGCCTGTGCTAGAGGATATGAGCAAAACTCAACAGATTAAGTTTATGGAAGGATGGCTGTGGGAAACAAAACTACAACACTGAGAGTATAAGCATCCTGCAGTGACATATACAGAAAAGACAGAGCTCACACCATACAACAATTGTCTGGTTTTCTAATACAAGAAGCATCACACAAGTTAGTCCTGTCTGGAGCTTGCTATGAAAGGAAAACTTGAACCCTGGATCTGAGGCTGGGGCTCATGAGCAAATACATGGAAGTCCCAACCAGAATGCTGGTTCAGAAGGGCTGTCTTTCTTACAAATAAAATTAAGAGGATACCACTCAAATGGAAAAGGGACTAAATAGAAACTGGAAGTTGTGTAAGAAGAGCTTTTTAGAAAGCTACAGGGAATGAAGATTACAATTTTAGATTTAAGGTTTTCTTGGTTCTGCAGTGAAGGCAGCAATTAGAGATAAGTGTGTGTATATGAGAATTCAGTGTATTTAGCTTATCAAAAAGAAGAGAGGGGAGTTCTTTAATGGATAGTGTGTTCATGGAGGAAGGAAAACCATGAGAATTTATTTAAAGCAGCAAAGACAGACATAAAGAAAACGTATTGCTGAAAGGTAATGGTCAATTAATTTAAATTAGAAAATAAGCAGGTATTTTTAGCAAGTGGGGACAGTTCACCACCAAGAAACACTGCTAAGGATATTGGTGCTTATGTCTTCAGATCGAGAGTTTCTTGAGGATATGCTGCCTTCAAGGGCAAAATTTTTATGTAAACCTGAGCTAACCGGTGATTGCTAGATCGAATACAAGGCAGGAACTATGAGCAGGTGGAAGGAGTGGAAACCACTAAATGCAAAATGAAATTGCACCCTTCACATGGGCACGGGGAGCAGCAGGTGTGTGTGACCCCATGAGCCATGGGGAGCTGCGCAGGGCTTTCCTTCCCACCCCAGTGGGAAACCGTGCTGAGCATTTCTCAACTGGAAGTTGCTCTTTGCCTATCGCACAGCAACCTCATTGCTCTTCAGCATATCTTTTAGAGCTTTTTGGCAGTAGTTTATTCGGTAACTATGATTTTCTGCTTACCAACTCGGTTTTAGAACATGAGCAGAAAACCAAACAGAGGGTACAGATGGGAACAGCAGCTGAACGGGGCAGGGTGGTGCTCGAGTGTGTGACAGTTCCTAAGGAAAATGCTCTACATTTCTTAAACTCTTGGATTTTTGCTATTCTGAGACAGCCTGCCTGGAAATAGCCCTTCGTGGGCAAGCTGTGCGTGCAGCGCTGGCCGTGATGCGGAGGAGCGCTGCTGCAGGACGGCGGCCTGAGCGCCTGCTCGCTGCTCACCCGCTCTTGCCATAGCCAGCTGATCGGTGCGCTCCGGGTCCTGTGGTGGTGTGCTGGAGCCCAGGCAGTCCCCCCAAGTTTAAATGTGCCGTAACTGGACTTTGTTTTCAAAATAAGGGGCTCTGCTTGGCCACAAGGCTGAGCTCTGTGCTCGCCCGAGTTTGAAACTGCCTCTTACTTCCAAGTCCTACATCAGCTGCTTTTTGCTTCTGCCTCTTCAAGGACTGGCCCTCAGGGCTTAATGTGGATATATGGCTGAAATAATTATGCATGCAGATCAGACATACTGTTTTAACTTCATTCTGTAACTGACTACCCCATTAAATAGATTTAGGGGCACCTCTGGTCAGTGATGGTGACTTTAAACTAACTTGGGTCACATCGTGTGAGTACACATTCTCTGTTTCAGCTAAGTCCTGACCAGCAGAAATGTCTTAAATCATTCCAGGTTTGTTCTCAGCTCATCTCTGATGGCTCTTTTAGGGACATTATATCTCTATATGTGTTTATATCTATATAAAAACTCATTTTCAATCTAGGTTCACTTGGATAAAACACTGCGAATATTTAGAAGGGAAAGAACAAGATTCTTTATTCTGAGGAGAACTGAGTCTTCCTTGAAGACTGAGCACTTTGATAATTTTCTGCAGCAGTTATCTTCAACACCAGATTTTGGCAGAACATGCTTGAATCAGGGCCTTAGGGTAGAAATTCCGTTCCAGGAGTGTGTTGGAAGGAGCAGTCCGCCAGCACGAAGACTGAGAGGGTACCTGTTGTGTAAGGACTCGAGAACCGAAGCTGGGAGGTTGGGAGGTGGTGTTCATGAGTGGAGGGGGAGCAGCAAGCAGAAACCCTTGGCTCGATTCCCCTTTGGGGTCTGGCAGAGCCAGGTGGGGGCCAAGGCAGCCTCAGTGCGGGCGAGCGAGGCTGCAGGCAGCAATGGGCTTATCTGCTCTGGTGAGAACGCACCCTCTGTACAGGCTGAGGGTGAGATGGATTTTTCTGATCCTAGCCCAGTATTTCAACAATGTCCTTTCCTGCCCCTATACAATTTTTTAAGTATTATTTTATTTTATCCTAGCTATGGGACTAGAACACGGGCTGTAAGTGAAAATGAGCATCTTCTGTGCAGTTGAAGACCACTCAGTCAAAAACACCACCAGAGAAGTCGATGTTATGTACCTGCTTTCCTTAATCCACCACTAAACCTCAGCTACTTGGATAGTACCTTTCTTGTTTGTTTTTAATTGCTGTGTCACTTATGTTGTTATTCAAAGCTGGCAGCATTTTTAAATCAAGAGCATTCACTTAATTCATTCCAGTTTCTGCAGTGCATTTCTCTGATTGTGTAAGAATAAGTTACAAAGAGCATCATTGACAGTGAGTGTAATAACAACATACTATTTGCATTAATATTGGTAATAAGCCTGTACTCTGAGAGAAAACCTTAAACACTGAAAGATTTTCTTGCTTATTTCTTTTCATTGTTGAGGTTCCGATGGGAGTGCATTTATCACAGAGCAGGTACCATAGAGCTTTGTGGTGCTTTTGCTATACTCACAGGTGGAAAGACACCACCTATTTTTACTTTTGCAAAGCTGTTCAGCGATTGCCACTGACCTATTCCAAATAAAAGCACAGCAACAGAAATGATTTGTCGTTCTGACTATCCCTGCACAGTAAGTGTGAGTGGCAAAGGTTCTGCTTCACCAATGGACCGGGCTGTGATCAAGTCTAGAGCAGTCCCAAAGAAGAGTAAACACTCATCTGTGCTCCTGCCTCCCTGCTCTGCTCCATCCCTCATTATTCTCTTCCTAGAGCAGGAGTGGCCCAGCTCCTCGTGTCCAGAGCAGGAGAGTTAAACCTTAAGAAAAAACTGGAGCGAACTCTGGAAAATATAAAGATCTGCTTGGTTGGAATTGCCTATAAATCCCAGGGGAGATGGCACCCTGTGGCACAGCGTGCTGCTCCAGGGCAAACCTCACGTACAAGCTGTTTGAAAGGGAAGGAGGTGACAGAACAACTGATAGTTTGTACTTTAGTACGTACATTAGTACGTTTGCTTTTTCAAAGTAAATTAAATACAAAACTTGCTGTGTTGATATAGAGGCGGTAAGAAAATAAGATACTGGTTTACACTGGTTTCTCTTTAAACCAGTGTAAGCATGTTGCTTTAAGGATGTGTATTGTGAGGAACTGCAAATTCAGGTCTTAGCCGCGCAGGCCAGTTCTTCACGCCCTATGACTGTCGTCTCAAGTAAGCCTGCTGGTTTGGCCTGCAGGACTTGGATGTCTGCTGAGCAAAATGTGCAGGAGAATGAACAAGTATTAACCTTTTTCTCAGGGGTCAGAGCGCAATCAAAATGCCCTTCCACAGAAAGTCACAGAATGAGATTAATTTTGCATGCTACAGCCATGATTGTCCAAGTGTTATGGGGAAGGCAGGATAAATTCAGGCGGACAAGGTTTCATTAATTGAGGGAATTTCCAGGTTAATTTACAGGTGTTCAGGGACCTGACCTATTTCAATTTGAGTAATAGTTGATGACAGAGTTCAATATGCACCAACCTTCTATTAAAACAGAGAGGGAGAGTTGTTTTGGGTTGGGGNTGGTTGGAATTGCCTATAAATCCCAGGGGAGATGGCACCCTGTGGCACAGCGTGCTGCTCCAGGGCAAACCTCACGTACAAGCTGTTTGAAAGGGAAGGATGTGACAGAACAACTGATAGTTTGTACTTTAGTACGTATGTTAGTACGTTTGCTTTTTCAAAGTAAATACAAAACTTGCTGTGTTGATATAGAGGCGGTAAGAAAATAAGATACTGGTTTACACTGGTTTCTCTTTAAACCAGTGTAAGCATGTTGCTTTAAGGATGTGCATTGTGAGGAACTGCAAATTCAGGTCTTAGCCGCGCAGGCCAGTTCTTCACGCCCTATGACTGTCGTCTCAAGTAAGCCTGCTGGTTTGGCCTGCAGGACTTGGATGTCTGCTGAGCAAAATGTGCAGGAGAATGAACAAGTATTAACCTTTTTCTCAGGGGTCAGAGCGCAATCAAAATGCCCTTCCACAGAAAGTCACAGAATGAGATTAATTTTGCATGCTACAGCCATGATTGTCCAAGTGTTATGGGGAAGGCAGGATAAATTCAGGCGGACAAGGTTTCATTAATTGAGGGAATTTCCAGGTTAATTTACAGGTGTTCAGGGACCTGACCTATTTCAATTTGAGTAATAGTTGATGACAGAGTTCAATATGCACCAACCTTCTATTAAAACAGAGAGGGAGAGTTGTTTTGGGTTGGGGCTTCTTAATTAGTATTCCACAAATATGGTATTGTTTTGCTAAACCCAGCTACCACTTATTTCCTTGTGAGAAATAAACTTGAAATGAGTGTATTTAACTTTGCTCTATGTAAAAGATAAAAAAACAAAATAAAAAAAATACCTTGTACTGTATCTGGATGTTGATTTAAATTTTAATCTGAATTAAGGAAAAAAAACACGTAACTGTCAGATCCTCTTTAGGCACCTTCTTTGACAATTAGACTCTAATTTTCACTTTCATTTGTTTAATGGACAACTATCTTGCCCATTAACTTTATCTAAAGTGGATGCTGATTAATGCTAAATTACAGTTTCTAAGGTGCTACATATTATACCCACCTGAATACCAACAGCCACCCACCGTTCATTGCATTACTAAAGGCTAAACAGTAAAAGAGAGGATAACAAGCCAGGGAAGACGATTTCCCATCAGCTCTTCCACTTATTCATTGTAACTTGAAGTTAGTTGCTGAGTTTTAAAATGTCAGCTATAATTTTTAACTGTAGGGTTTTTAGCCTATTTAGAAAGAAATAATCTCAAGCCCTCTGAGGAATTGGTTAATATTTAATGCCGTTGTACTGTGATGTAAAAACTTGGTTAGTAGGTAACCAAGAAATGTGTTCAGCTCACAAGTTCCTTGAAGCACTGTGCAGCATGGAATACACACCTCTAATGGTTAATTCAGCTGTTTTCAATGTCACTTTTCTCTTGTCTTAATAAAAAACATTATGCTTGCTTAACGTAACAGCGGCACTGAGTAGCTACCTCCTGGTAACTGTTGTTTGTATTTTATTATAGTCCTGAGATGCTGACAAAGATAGTTCTTCTGGTCCCACCTGCTGTGCAAATATTAATGCTTGGAAGAGGAAAGACCCCATCTCTGGGATATTTGCAGTCTCGTAGATGTAATCAAAAGGCAATTCACTGGCTTCCTAGCTCTCCATAATAAGCTTTAAGTAGAGGGAGGTGCTTTAAATGTGTAGTCTCTCATTTAAAACCAGGCTTAACCTTTAGTGTGGTACTGCCTGGCAGAGCCATCTATCTGTTAATCATTTAGATTCCCTGCTGACTGTTTTCCATCCATTTCCATCTCTCTGTGCTGGGTTCTTCTGGCTGCAGGGGGAATACAGTATTTCTCACTGTCTGGCCCAAAATCTTGGCATAAATCTTCCTCAGAGTACGGGATTTAGCATACACCAACCTTTAGAAGTAGACTTGTGCTAATGGCAATCTTACTTCTAGCAATCAGAGCAGCAGTAAAACAGACAGCCCCAGATGTTGCCATCAGATTAATGACAGGTATCCGCCATGCAAAACAATGCAGATTGGTTCCTGAGAATAACTTCTGTTTTCTGTACCGTAATTTAAGCAACTTTAAGCACAGCCAGCTCCTGTGAATGGCGTTTCTCCATCTCCTGGCAAAGCGTGCACGGTCTTGCCCGTGCCCGTTCTCATCTATTGCATCACAGTGACGGTGAGTGGCGAATTCCGTTTCTGTGATAACTAGATCCCACAGCGCTTCCCGAGGTACGTCATCTTGGCGCTGAGCTATCCCATGTCATTTTTATCGGGGAAGTGCTCATTCTCATGAAGGCTAATAATCTTATTTAGTTCCTTGTCTCTGCTGTGAAGTGCATTTGCAGCTTCTTTAATCTTTTTGGGATAAACAAGCCAGCCAGAGGCTAAATAATTACTGACAGCTGTTAGGTACCGTCTGTCTTATTAGATGTGTTAATCAAATTTTGTAAGCATTTAGAAACTTCAACATTAGCAGAACAAGGTAGTTAGGTCTTTTTTTCACCAGATTTATCCAGAACTGAGTATTCTGCAGACTTTTTTCCACATAGTTTCTCAGAAGTAACTTAAAATCTTGTTCTTTCTCTTTCGTACACAATCATAGAAAAGACTGGGTTGGGAGAGACCTTGTCTGCTCCAACCTTCTGTGGCAAGCGGGGCTGACATTAGGGACATTGGCTGTCTGCTTTCCTTCTGACGCTGCAGGTACGCACAGAGAATCCAAAGGGACTGATCTCCACACAAAATAAGGGCAGACTGCGCAGTTAAGCAAGCTCAACACACTGTGACAATAGCAAGGAATGTATCCACAATATTTATGCATACTGGGTGAGGCCGGTTGCAGCATCCTGCCATTCATATTGGCTGGCAGAGGCACCGATAGCTTTACAAGCTGACACAAAATCTCTTTTCTCTGTAGTGGTTATTGCCAAAGTAACATCCAGGTGAAAGATTTTTATAAACTGGGCATTCATTTTGGGAGCTTGTGCTTAAACTTTTAGCCCTAATGGAAGCAGAGCTTGCATTATTATCTCTTTGCATTGATTTCCACGTCCAGGTGTGCTGTTTATGAAAGCGAGGGCAGACATGGCTGAGAAGAGACTTCTGAACACACGTATATACGTATGAGTGCAGCTCGGTGTGATAACAGCCAGACTTCTCATAGCTGGTCCTCATTACTGGTAGCCTTCTAGGTAGCACCCCCCTTCATTTTCCTCACTCCAGAACTACCCCTGTTGTCTTCCGTGTTCCTTTGTCGCACTGCCTGTGCATCCTTGCTCCTGACAGTGCTCTTGGGCTGCTGCTGTCCCCTTGGTCCCCACGTCATCCCCAAACTCGCCTGTGGATCCCATAGGACTAGGGGGGAACCCAGAGTGGCTCCATCTGCAAAGGGAACGAGAATGACATGTTCGTTTATTCATGCAGCGTCTCCTAGAACAGTAGGTGTAAAATGAGATTTTGGATTTAGGACATAGCAGAGATTAATAGTATGGGTTCTGGCCAGAAAAATGTACTCTAGGCAGACATGGTGCTCTGATGGGTTTAGCAGAAGCTTGCTGTGCATATGTAGGTACATCACCGGGCCAAGTCCCTCGTGCTGTAGTTGCTGCTTCCAAAAGCTAATGAGACAAAAATGCTAATTTCATGACCCATCTCCTGGATCCTCACAGAGCTCCCTGTCCCTTGGGATTTGGGAGTGAACTGAGATTTAAGGTCAGACTGCTGTGGAACTGTGATGTGTTGGGCTGGGGTAGGGAAGAACACAGGCACTGCTTGCAGTGGGTGGCTACTATTTATATACAGTGACAAAACCAGGTACTCTCTGCATTTGTCTGGGTGTCCTGGGGTGGGTAGAGCACAAGGAGCCTGGGGCCTGAGCTGTTTCTGTAGTCAGATTCCTCTGCACCGGGGGAGCTGCCCCCCCGAGCCCCCAGCCCAGTGTGCCCATGGGGCAGACACGGGGGCTCGGAGCCAAAGCCCCTGGCTGTTCCCAGCACACACATCGGCCTCCAGCGGGCCAGCAAAACGGGTCTGCTGCTGTCTCTGCCTGGGCCCTCGTTACCATCGCAGCAAGTCGGATTTTCTGCAGCCCACCGCCCTCCTCAAAGTCCCACTCCTCATGCATCTATTGCTCTGGCTCTAGGAAATAAGAAGGAGCTCAGTGCCTATTAAATAATCTCAGCAAAACTCAGGTTCCTCTGAGTCTAAACTACTCATATTCCCCTAACAGAGATCGCAAAAAAAAAAAAAAAGAGTAAAATCAAAATACCTGTTTATTCCTGCATCATCTCAAAGAACATCAAATGTGAAATCACATCTCGGGGTCAAAACCTGGTCACTGCCACTTGTTCTGCCATCACTTGTCAATTCTCAGCCATTCCCACAGGACCTCT
Source organism: Pampusana beccarii (assembly GCA_013399365.1). Lineage (NCBI taxonomy): Eukaryota > Metazoa > Chordata > Aves > Columbiformes > Columbidae > Pampusana > Pampusana beccarii. The sequence goes on from VWYH01007506.1 coordinate 619,447, forward strand.
GTGCCTTGCCGTGTCAGTTCTGCTGTGCTCCTTGGCAGCTTCACAATAAGGAGCAAGGGGGAAAACTGGCAACCGGCACACAGGGATCAGAGGTGGAATAAACTGAGGAGGAGTGGTAGAAGAAACATGAAGGCCTTGGAGCTCAAGAGCACTGGACAACCAAAAAAGAATTAAAGATATATTAGGTGTGCAGTTAAAAACTGCACAAGCTCTGAGAAATCAGGAATGGTTCTGAATTACAGCAAAAGGTAAAAATCTGTGACTATTGCCAAACAAATGAAAAGGATCAGAGATGGTCCTAAACTGCAGCAAGAGGAAGCAGGAAAAGGCAGAAATGATGGTAATCGAACTGAGAAACAGATTGCGAGTTTTCAGTTAGCTGTGCTGGTTAGTACTGGAGCAGGAGCTGTGGGAAGCCGTGAAGTTTTGCAGAATAACTGCTGGTGTCTGTCTCTGATCCCCAGATTTTGTCCATGTCTCTGGAAAGTGAGGAGCGTGTTTTGAGTACCTGGTTTAAGCACGTGCTACGCTTGTGCTCACTACGACTTCTCTGAAACCCGGGTAGGCAATCTGCTGCCGCAGCCATTTCTTGTGTGGGTAAGCCACCACTATGGCATCACTTAGTAAAAGGAGAAGTTTGATGTACGTATTAAAAGGGTAAAATGGTAGAAGACCTCTGACTACTCAAAAAGTAGTGGTGATATGTTTCAGAAAAAAAAAATCTCATCCACTTGAAAAGACAGTGGTGGTTATGTGGGCTGTTCAGTGTGTGAAGAGCAGCAGCTGGGGGCAGGAGGGATTCTGTAGCCCACCATGCTACACAACTCTGGCCACTGCGCTGCAGATTCTGGCACTGATCTCCCAGCATCTGTTAGAACTGACATATTTTTAGGTACCTGTCTGCTAGGAATTTTAAGACTTCAAGAAATGGGAACGGTGACACAGCCCTGAATGGGCTGCTCTCATATCTACTTCCCTGGTGGTTAAAAAGAAGCAATCTCATCTGAATTGCTCCCATTCAAAGGTTTTTGTTATGCCTTTCTCTCCCAGGTAATGAAGATCTTTGTTTTGAGAAATTCCCTCTCCACTTACACACTTAGCACTAAACTCATTCTTTAACAGTCTTGGGGATGTATAATGGTTGCACGATGCTTCTCACTGTAGGATTCTTTTCTTCCCAGTTGCTTATCATTTTGTGGAACTGAAACCAGTTAGGTTCATTTTTCCAATCAGGATTATTTTACCATCTAAATGACTGCTTATAGCTTTTTTTTTTTTTTTTTTTTTCCTTTTTTGTTTTTCAGCCAAAATGATTCAGTCATGTGCAAGAATATGGGAAGTGTATCTTTTGGGTAGTTTGTTTGCTTTTAGTGGTTTAAAAAAAAAAAAGAAAAAGAAAGGCAGCCTTGACAAGCATTTGGAAAGGTATATCTTTGTTGTCGAAATAAATTCCAGGATGTTTTGAAGTGCTCTGATACCATCTTGCCATTTATAAATAAATAAATAAATAAATAGTTCTGTCTTCAAAGCTAGGCTTGGTTAAAGTGCAGCAAACGAGGCAGTGTCTGGAGCCTTGCTGAGAAGAGTAAGGTTAAACTAATACCCAGTTAAGGTTAAACTAATGCCCTAGGCAATTAATACACCCAAACATACAGACCTAAAGGCTATGGCAGAATGTATTGCAGAGGTTGTAGGTGTAACCATTCTGGTGTTCTTATTTTTGAGTGTCTCCATTTGACACCTTAAACAGTGTTGTTTTCGTGTTGTGTTTTGCACGTAATGAGCCAAACGGGTACACTTCATTTCGTGTCTCGGTGCCAGGTGGGTTTGCGGTGTTTGAGCCACAGCCGTAGCTCTATTGCAAACCCCCTGTGTCCTGCCAGCCTCCCTCCTCTGAGGGGTGGTACGGAGTTCCAGTAATGCTTGCACAAACAGCTGCTCTGTAATTGCTGTCGTTCCTGTGGTATGTTTTATTGGCAAACATCGCGTGCTTCTGAGGCCTGTGCCCGGTGCCAAGGGTTTCTGAAGATGTGCTGAGCACCACTCTGTCTCGCTGAGTTCAGCGGGCGTTGACAGCTCCAAATACCTTGCAAGAGTAAGCACTTGGCATATAAGGCCAGTGACACAATCAGCGTTTTATGCATGTCAGGATGCGATCATCCTTGTTTTAATTCACTTTCCAATAGGCATACTTGCAGAAAAACAGCTCTTGCGCTTAATAAGGTCCATGCCTTCAACCAAAAGGCAGCAAGTATAATTATAGACTGTTTATGAGCAGGCTTTTGCGTGAGGGAGTTATCTTTTGCTTTAGCTATGTTTGTAGCCAGTTACATTTTTAATTCCTCAAATAAGCTTGCTTTCACGGTCACGTAAAAAAATATGCACCATCAGTTTCATGCAGGTAATTGCATTATCTAAAAATGAGTTCTTCACATGCTTTAGAAGAGCAATGCGCTCTGCATGCCAGGTTAGCATCACAGCACGTGTGTGTGAGCATTTACGTATGTGCGCGTATAACAGAAGTTTAATGAGCATTAGTGGAGCATGCTGACTACTGGTTGAATATTACCATATTTTGGAGGGTGTGGAGTAGGGGTTTTGGTCAGTCCGGTAATGGGGCTTTCACACGTTATCTGGTGATGAAATACGAACGATGCTGTGTTGATAGAGGAGGAGGACAGGGAGAACCGTTTGAACCGAAAACATGAGGAGACATAACTATTTTACCCCAAATCACATACTGTGTTCCTGAGACAAGCACGTTGTATCTGACAACACACAAGTGTTACACTGACAACCCACATGCCATTTCTTGCCGTGGAAGCACTAACATTGTTTGCAATAGTGAGAAATGTCTGGAGTTTGATTTTTCTTGGCAGCTGAGAATCGTTTGTATTGCCCCACCATGGCAAGTCTGCGCTAGCAACCCTGGCTATGAGTAGAGAGCATTTTGATATTTATCATCTTGAAGTGTGTTCTTCTCTGGAGAAGTGCTGCTTTTAATGATAGACTTTTTTGGTAATGTGAATGTAAAATACATCACAGTTTCTGGTATCTTTTTAAATTTTATGGATGGCACAGCTTAAAACTAGAAACATCAAATAAAATAACTACTGCTGAGAGTGAATAAAGTTGGCAGGTATGGCGGTTTAAAATAGCCCTATTTTCACCCTAAATATAGCCTGGTTTAATTGAAATCGAGTGGTGGCTATGAGACAGCTGCTGTATCAAAGACCAGTGACAGCCTGCTGAGGTTAAAAGAATACAGGCTGCCTGTGTCTCCGCTGAGATAAAGTGGCATTGCAGAGAGCAGAGCAGCAGATAGATGAAAAGTTAAGTTTTTAAAACACTGATTTGTAAAGCCTTTATGCAGCTTTATTTATAGTTTGTTTGTCTCTGTCCTCCTAATAAAATAAGTTTCTGCCTGAAACCAGAAGTGTGATGCAGATCCTCAGCTGCTCTTTACTGCTTGAGCCCAGCTGAAGAGGAAGCCACAGATACAGAAGTGAGGTGTCCCCACTGCAATTCTGCCTGTGTAGGAACAATAACGATAGATTTTCAACTTTTTCCATGAGTTTCTTAGAAATGGGTATTCCAGCTCCATGAGGTCAGCTTATAACCGTCAGTTTGCAGATGTCATGTGGTTTAGCAGAGAACCCTCAGTACATTAAGGCACAATTCTATGCTTGCATATGATAAACTAAGTGCTCTAACCTAGTGATGTTGTTAGTGCCCCAGTCTAATGGGACCATGTACAAAAAGACCAGAGATTTAATTCTGGGAAGGAGCTGTCTCCATTGTCACAGGTGAAAAGTGGACATTTCTCATTATCCTGATGCTTCCAATACTTCCCAATTAACAAGTACTGCTTTTAATTTCTATGCTTTCTGGTTATTATTATTTTTTCAGCCTCATACAGTATAAACCCAGACTCTTAAGACTTATCCTTCTTGCTAGCTATTATCATTCTTTTTACTTTCTAGTACTTAATTATTATTTGCCATGTTCTTACTAAGGTAAGTCCATACTTTCTCATTATATGAAATTAAAAGTACATGGGCTTAGTTCCCAACTAAGAGAAGCTTTAGAAAGATATAGGGCACCTTCATATCTGGATTTATTTTCTTTTGGTTTTGATTTGCAGGAGGGCCCTTAAGACCTTCTATCAACCCTGTCAATCAAATGAATTGTTGAATCATTGAGCCAGGGCTACGGCTGCAAGCAGTCCTGCATAGCAAGTTCTGAGGTGAGTTCCTGACTTGCTTGATTATTGCTCACAAACAGAACCGCTTCATGCTGTGGGTCACTGCTGAGTGAATACAAAATAAGGCAAGTGAAAGCTCCTCCACCTCAGTTTTTGTGATTACTCTTAGGATGATATGAGTTCAGTTCCTCTTCCGAGCCTCACGCTCCCTGGACTGACAGGATCAGGAGGAACGTTAGAAAGGCAAAGCAATCTGCCTAAATAGGAGAAAGAGCATCTGAACAGCAGCCCCTCTAGCTGGGTAAAGAACAAAACCAGCAGCAGGGAAAGCAGGGAGATGCACGGAGTACCGGAGAAGAGAGAATACACAGTGTTATTGGAGGGTTTGCACAGGTGTGCTAAGGGTTACCATTGTGATGGTTGAATTGTGTTTTTATGAACTTCCTTGGATATGTGTAACTTGTGTTCTTTGCTGGCATCACTGTGTGTATGTCATATGAACAAATATCAGTTTGGGAAGTGGAGCTGTGCCAAAGACATTAAGATACCTCAGAGGTTTTTTTTCTTTTATCCATTACTGCCCCAAATGTATTCCCAAGTATCACATCCTACAAGCATCCTTCTCTGGCCTGCCACGAGAGCTGAGGCTGCCCAGACGTCCATGGGAATCTGTCCTCAACGCCACCGCCCCGTGTGTCCCGGCTCCCCGGAGCTGAGCCGCTTCGCCCCGGGAAACCGACCTGCGGCTCAGGCACCCCCGTGTGCACAGAGCCTGGCTCCGGGTCACCCGACTTCTTAATGCTGTTGTTTATGGAACTGTAACTTTAAACGGTTCCAGATAACCAGATTAATAAACCGAGACTCTGTAAAGTGTGTGTGAGAATGGGTCAGACCACAGGGCTGTCTCTGACAGTGGCCACCAGTGGATGTATAGTGAAGAGCATGTAGCAGTGCTTCCTGCCCTCCGAGCTTCCAGCGCTCTCGTGCCTCTGGATCTCTCCCTCCAACAGTGAGATTTGTGCTTAATAGCCAGGTAAAATTCCCATTGATGTTAAGGGGAGTTTGAGAAAAGAGATTCCAGCCATCCCTACTGAGCTAACAAAGATAATTTTGCAGTTTTCTCTGCATTTGGCTATCTCCGATTTTGCTTTTCATATACAAAAGAAACAGTTAAAAGGATGACATCAAAACTTGCAAATCTGTATGAACAGAACACTTAATCAAAACCCGTAAATGAAGAAAAAGAGGGCTTTCTCTTGTGGGCTATGCTGCATCTCTTGAAGAGCAAAGAGTACATTTATTATGCCGCTTTTTGGAGGGAAGGATTTTCAGCTCCTTCTCAATAGATAGTTTTGAACAGTTCATTTCACAAAACATTAGGAAGGAAAGATTTGGGGAAAATTGTATTTCTCTGCCTTAAAACCGAGTTATGGGCAGGATGTTTGCCAGCTCATTTTTCTTGTTTGTATGAAGCAGACATTTGTGAGTTGTGGAAAATGAGCAATGTGAGGAGGGAGGAAATTGTCTGAGCCTACATAAGAAGGTTAGATAGTACAGCGGTATCATTTTAACAGACACTGCTGTGCTTTGATACGCAGAAGGCCATTGTGGACACACTGCACAGTGTTTCTACCTTGAGACCAATCAAACCTGTGGCAGCCATAGATGGGTCAACTTTTGTCTGCCTTGAGGACATGAGAGCAACAGCCCCTGTTAAATGAACAACTCTAAATTCTGATACCAGCTTTGGTAATTGAACTTGAGCTATCAGGCTGATGCCAGTGACACAGACTTGCTAATAGAGCCCGTAGCATGTATGAGGGCTTAGGGGTTCACTGCAGGGTTATCAGCACGCTCAATTCGTGTGGTGGACGACCACAGCAGTGAAAATGGAGATCTTTTAGAGTGATGTTCATAATGGATGCTGCATGGACTGGGATGGTTTGGGATTAATTTGTTTGCCAGACTCTTTGTGCAAGTAACTAACTGAAATAACCCTTTAATATGGGGAGGCACTGTAAGGAAGATATGATAAAAGAGCCTTGAACTTTATTCTGACTTTCAAAGAAATGGATTACAGCATTCTCCCTGGAAAAAAATGAGTACTTACGGCTGTGAACTGGTTTTGCAAGAGTGTGGTGTTTAGCTGCCTACTGTGGTTAACCTGGAAAAGGATGTCACAGTGGGAGGCAGGTTACAACGCTTTACAGGCGAGTTTTTATGTCATGAGCTTCTTAACTGAGATGATTGTGTGTTTGTATGTCGAGAGAGTCTCCTGTTTCCACCAGGCTGGAGCTGGGAAGGACAGGCAGTTAGAGGCTGCAAATAGCTCTCTGTTTGTACACTGAATCATTCCTTTTTCCAAGCGGGGAACTCTATGGACACACTGGTATCCGCTACAAGTCCTCACTTGGTGTGAGCAAATGCATGCAGTTTCTGCTAGTGTTTTTTGAATGTGCCCCGAAAGTAAATTACTCTCACTGGTCAGTAAGTTTTACAGGTACCTTAGACACTTGGTTAACTTAGAGTTTATGAACCTTGTTAATGTGACGAAAAAGAAAAGAAAAGAAACACAGAAATGAAGCATTTTACTATGAAAATTTGAGAGGACAGCAAGGCTAAAGTAAAATGCTTCATTGTAGGAGCTAGTCTTTATTTTCTTAAATTCTGAGGATGTGAGCTATGAAAGAATAATTTCTTCTCTTATCAATTGCATGTTCCATTAGGAAAGCACTTTGTCTTTTTCAGTTTGAGCAGCTATAGTTATGAAGGCACTCAGTGCCTAATTGCTTTGGTTTAATAACAAATTCTCATACTAAAGATATATGGTTTATATATATTGCATCAACAAATAATATTTTTTAGCTGCTGCTGCACTGGAGGGAAGAGGGAACACAACACATCAGACCTCTTGTGGTTTTGCAAATCTATCTCTAAATCCAACATTAACATTTCCAGGTTCCTTTATAAAGGAAAGAATGCTCTGTTTCATTTGGAATCTGAAAGATAGTCTCCATCAGACTGTAATTATTTTTATATACACCTAATATTGGGAAGAAACTGATAAGGGTCCTCTTTTTGGGGATGGGGGGAAGAATGCTTTGTAGGTTGGCAGTCATTGAAAGGACTCAAAGCCAGAAAATCTTGCTCTGATTTTTAGTCTCAAACCTGAATCTGTGTTAAAATCTGTTGAGGTGCAAACATCAGTCTAGAGAACATCGTGGAAGTAAATGTATTACATTGTGAGCTGCTTTTTTAATCTTTTCCTTTAGCTCTGACAGGGAAAAATCAGGAGACTGGGAAAAGGAAAAGAACAGTGTGGATAGAGCAGAACACAACAGCCACAAATAATCTAATATTTCATAATTTAATTTCACACTCACTCGACTACAGAGGCATTGCAGACTGTGGGGAGAATAATCTAAGAAGGGTGTTGGCTTGACAATGGTAACATCAGAGCTTAAATAGGTCTGGCAGCTTTCTAGAAGTAAATGTGTGTCCTTCCTTCTCTTTCTCTGCCCAATATAGATTAAAGTGACCTCTGGAGATAAACTCTACTGAACCCCCCCAAGTAGTTCTGCAGTGTGTTTTTTTATTTGTACAGTATGTGAAAGAAGAGTTCAGATTAAATTCCTGGCTTTTCAGAAAAGTTTGTCTGTTCCTTTAAAAAAATGGAAAAAGAAAAGAAAAGAAAAAGAAAAAAGGCTATTTTATTTTAAAGCTGGAGCCTCTTTCATGGTCCCATGATCTCATGAGTTCTTTGGCTGGCCTGTGACCTTTCAACCTTGCACTACATGTTTCTTTTCTAAATTAGCCAGTGTTGAGACATCAATGGGGGAATATCAATGTTATTATAAAAGGCATCATTCTCTCCCCAAAATGTCAGTGTGAGTGAGTCATTGCACCTAACTGCTTAGCTTTTGTAAGCCAGCAAGGAAGATTTGAAAGTGTGATGCAGGATCCCCTAGTCTACCAACTTCTATTTAAAAAGCTTTAAAAAGCAATGTCCCTTCCATCTGCTACAATAGAGGCAAAGGAACTAAGCTTTGCTCCTTTAGCCACAGAAGAAAAGTCCTGCCTAAGGCAAAACTGTGTATGTGATCTAAAAGTACATAGCTGTTGCAAACAATTTATTTTCAAGGCTATGCTCAAACGTAGCACTGTGAAAACAAACCAGCCAACAAACAGAAAATGCTTTAAGAAAGAATATCCTGGTGAGTGCCATCATTTCTAACACCCAGTCTCTGCATTTCCTTGTATTCATGCTCTCTGGTTTCTAGCAGGTTGAGGAAATTAAATCAGATTAAGAGCTGTATTTTTAATCTTAAGAAGATGGGTTTGTGTTGTCTGGTATCTTGAAAAATCCAACACTGGATGTTTATGTGGTGCTGACCAAAGAAACAGTACCCAGAGAGACAGCAACGTTACATGAGGATGTTGGATTATAAGGATGCTGGCTGAATCCTCAGCCAGGATAAGCTGGTTTGCCTTCACTGGCACCACCCCATCTTCTGCGGGCTTGGTCTCTGAGCACCTTTAAATTCATGTAGCCATAGCAGGTTCATACACTGTGTTGTGAAATACATAGATCTTAACATGAACAACACGCTGGCCTAAGTCCATTCCAGATGTAACTCTACTTGTGTGTCCACTTACCTCAGAAGTGAAGCTGGCACACATCAGAAAGCGTGTGTCACCTAGTAATTATCTTCCTAACAACGCAGAGAAAAAGGCATGGGAAGGGTGTGTTTCCAAGCTCCAAGTCAGGTTTTCTCCTCTGTGTGCGCGTGGCCGCTGAACAGCCGCATCAGCCGTCCTGCGGTGAGCTGGGCTGTCACCCCAGCCTGTCCCCACCACTGGTGACACCCGCTCAGCACCCAGTGGCTTGTGCAGCACAGATGTGCGAAAGCCTGTGCTGGCGAGGGAAGGTGCTGGTGCTTCCCAGCGCAGTGTTCTCCGTGTTTCCTCACAGTCCGTTTCTCTACAGCGACGGGTTATGTTGTACCTGACTGGATGTGAGGGGAAAACAAACACTTGAGCAGCACGTAAGATAATCGTATTAATTCATCTAAGTGCTTTAGTCTGTAGTGTTTAATGTAGCAACAGCTGAGGATAAAGTGTCAGCTGAGAAGTTCTATTAGTGTTGCCAGATGCCTGTATTGCGACTCCACACGTCGCTTTCTTCACGGCTGTACCTTTCTTTTTTCCTCGCAGAAGCCTGGGATGTCTGTCCCGCTACCAGGTGCCTTGGACTGATGCTCAGGAATGCGCTGTTGAGCCACTGTTCGTAGGAACAGAGTGCGTTCCTACATGCGTTTTTCTTAAGCCAATGCCCAGAGACTGACAGTGAAAATGAGGGGAAGTTTTTACTTGAAAAATCTCTTTCAAAACCAGTCAGCTTCTGGATATAACCTCTGAATGATGAGAGGAAGTTGTCTGATTGTGGCTTTTGCAAGAAGTAGGAGAAATGTTCTACAAACCACTGTAGTGGCATGGTGAAATGATACGTTTCTAACCTAGTAATTTTGGGGCCAATTTAAAGCCATTTCATCATATCAAGCTAAGCTCTGCTTATCTAACGTAAAAGAGATTCAGTGCCTTGTCCATATTCTTTGTTCGCTGTTGCATATGTTTTGGGGAGCTGGGAGTGGGAAAAGCTTTGTTGAAAGTCATGTCCACAAAGGATGAAATGTACTTCCTGGGGCAGACCCAATTAGTAGCAGTTTCTCTAATGAGTTCATGGCATTTTTTAAATTTTTTTTGGCCTTTAAGACTTCTTTCTACTGGGCAATCTCTGACTCATGTATAATATAATACAAGTACAGTCCTGCAGGGTGGAGTTATTTGTAAGAGGTCATTAAAGCAATACATTCCTTTAAGCCGCTGCTGTAAAATTGGCTTGTTCTATTCAAAATATAGCACGGTGGCAATTCCATGTGTTAGCCAGATTCTCTGTCTGAAACCGAGTTGCTCATAATCTCCCTCTGCAGAGTACCAGCCGCACACAGGGGAATTAAGCATTGCCGCTAAAAGGAACGGGTCTGTTCCACCAAAGGGTCGAAAAGCGGGTTGGCCGAGCCTCGGCGTGCACAGCTGCACATCTCTGCAGGGCAGGGCCCTTCCTCTGCCTCGGCAGCCACAATCGGGATCGCCCGTGCCCCGGGACGAACCTGGCTCTCTCGAGACCTGGGAAGGATCCCCCAACTCCGTGTATCTTTTGATTGATACTCTTGATTAACTAATCTGGACGCACAAATCCCAACAAGTCTTAGCATTTCTGTAAGGCAAATGGCTTCTTATGAAGTCAGTTGAGATCAAGCTGGATTTGTCAGTTGTACGTAGATGTCCCAGCCATTCAAAGGGACTGACCTGATATATTTGGTGACCAAAACAACCAGACACGCGCCTCCTACACATGTCAGAAAAGCTTCACAGGGCAATGTGCGCAGAAGGGAGGAGGAGCTGCCCGGCTTCTAATGAAGGAAAATCCAGTGAAGAAGTAAGCAGCTGGAGATAGCAAGGTGTAATCTAGTAAATCCTCTGAATAACTTAATTAGATTTGATTCAGCAAAACACACGTCTAGCTTCTGCTGAACAGCAGCAATTTTGGGGGGCAGGGAGCAGGGCGAGAGCTTTCATGAGTCCTGTAGGAGGCAGATCTGGCAGAGATTAAAAGAAATGGGCAGAAAAGGTACTGTGCTACTCCTACTTTGATGAAGATGTTTAGTCTAAAGGTGCCGGATTTTCTGACGTTTTCACAGAATCAAAAGTAGCGTAAAACTGGCTACGGGAAAGGTGCCGAGGGTTTCAGTACATGGCATTGCTGAAAGGGAGGCAGTTGGGCTTTGCCCATCTCCTTCCCTCCCCGCTCCCTGTTCTATGCAAACTCTGTATTTGATGCGTAGTGAGAAAGTAGAAATGCCACTGAACGACAGTGGGAATGCTCTATTCTTTTTATGTGGCATACAATGCAATTTGCTAAGGTTATTTGGGGTTTTTGCTGCTCTGGTTTTGCTGTCAAATTCCAGGTTGCTGTAAACTCAGCATAGGTCCATTTTGGAACCAGCTGGAGGTCTGATGGATATGATTGTTTTGCTGCCTGGACAATTCCTGATTTGCATCAATGTGAAAAAGAGAGGAGAGAGATGTTCACTGCGTTGTAAAACTTTCGGAAAGCGCTAGAGAAACAAGACATCCCTGCGAAAGTTGAGGTTGTACAATAACTGTTCACTTATCTTCTTTTTTTTTTTTATTTTCGGAGAGTAGCTTTCCCCGCTTGTGCCAGATGATTTGGCAGCTCTTCATCATTCTTGCTGCTTCATAATGCTTGGATCAGCTTTTCAGCAGGCAGTGCTTTTTGTCGGGCCTGACAAGAGGTGATCTCCATAGCAGGATGGATTTTCTGTCCTCCTCTGACTATCTTGCTGTCTGGCTGTGTACTTGTGTGCTTTTCTCTTGCTCTGCGTTTTGTCTACTCATCTTTGTGTTTTACTGTGCTTTTTCTTATCTTCCCCAGTTCTAGCTCTTTCTGCCAGTTGCTGGACAATCTTTTGGTCACTTTTTGCCAAGCTTCATTCTTTTAACTGAGAATGTTCAGAAAGTGGATCTGGTGCTCAAGTACACACAGAAGACATCAAATTTATAATGGATGCCAAAAATACATTTTAATCGTGGCACTTTGAAGATGTCTATTTCAATTTGCTTAAAATGTACCTAGCCCAAATCCTGCGTGTGCATACAAATTTCACAGCAAAACAAATAGATGTGTCTCATAATTTAAGATTTGTTTGCTCAGGATTGGAACCTGTATATACTTGCAGATAGCTTTTGTGTTGAAGAGCTTATATCAGCTTGGGTTTATTTTTAATTTGTCTACTTATAAGCTTCTCATTATGATAGTATGTGAGCATCCCACAGGCAGGTGGTCAGATAAGAAGCGCTCTAATCCCTATTTAGGAGGTAAGTGACCTGATGGTGGTCACTTAATCACAGAGGTTTGTGGCAGAGCTTGTCCTTCCAGTTCTAGCTCCTGAAATGGGCTGGGGAGCCAGCAGTGGGATCTGTGCTGGCAGCCGGTAGCCTGGGGTTTCACCGTGGGAATAGCAGAGTGCGCTGCGGTCTCTCAGGATTTTATCAGGAGTGACATGACTTTAGTCCCTGCCGCAGGCACTGTTGTCACCCAGCTTGGGGAAGTGAGAGTTAGATGAAGACGGGAAATACTCTGGTCTGTGAAATGATCCATAGCTCAGGGGATGGTTCACAATGCCAAAACCTGAGAGTTTCAGTCCCAGTTCTTACCAGCAGTTAATATTGCGGTGCACTTCAGCAGCTGTGTAATTGTGGAGGGCTTTGTGCTGCAAGCTTGGGGTGAGGCCATAGCTCACAGAGAGCTCCCCCAAGGTCGCTTCAGGCAGAGCTGGTAGCAAGCCCTCTGTACAACAGCAGCAAGTATCCAGCCCCAGATTTTGAGAACAAAAAGAGAAATTTTGGTACTACTTTGGTCCACTGTGTCATCCCAGGTCATCTTGTAGCAGACAGACCAGATAAGAGGTTTATGACTCTGCCTTTCTTCTCTATCAAGTACTACTTCTCTTTGGAGTTTGCATTCCTGGAGTTCACTCCCCTCAACAGACCCAAGTGAGAGTGTTGTTAACTGTGTGTCTGTAAGTATTTGATTTTCCCTCTCTGGTTTTCCAGGAGAAACTAAGGTCTGGTTTTCCCATAAGCAGTATATATTCTCATATGGATTCCTCTGGTACTGATTTTCTGTTGTTATTGTAGTTGTATTAATTGGATGAGATCTCTGACATAGTCTCCAAGTGATGTGTTCAAAGCCTGGAGTGGGGAAAGGGTTATGGCCATAAAATTAGTATAAATACTTGGAGTAAGGGCTGAAATAACATTGTACCACATAGTGTACTTGGGTAACCTGTTACACATGTGGTTCTCTTGCATTTACAAAACAGATCCTTTTTAAAAACAGGGTGGGTCATCCGTGGCAGATTTTTTTTTCCACGTATTTCCAGGAACAAGACCCATTTCCATGCTCCAGAAAGCCCACAAGGCAAGCTCCAAACTGAGGGGTGCCAAGTTTTGCAGAATCTGTAAGCCTTGGGTTTCTAAACACTGCATCACTGAGAGATGCATCAAAAGACCAATGTAATATGTTAAAAAAAAAAATAATATTTGGGGTATATGGAATGTATCTGACTTGACTGTATTTTAACTTTTGGTGACAATGATGTGTCACCTTAGTTATGATCTTCATGACAAAATTCTCCCTGTCTTTGCAGTTATAATAGATCCTCTTAATCCGCTCTGTCGTATCTCATAGATGACTTTAATTAGGAAGATTTCATAGGAAATCATTAGGTGATTTCATAAGAAAGCAACAACTTGTCCCTACAGCCATCCTTCTCCTCCCTGGGGCTATTACTTTGCTGTCACTTACTTCTCCCTTACTCATTGCTCAGGAGAACAAGCAGTTCTGAAGCTGCAAGATGAATGACCCAACTTTCCCATGTATTTGTGAATGTCTGTGTGGCTGTTTCAAAAGGTACAATGATAATTTTTACTGTGTTTTTTGGAGACCACTGTGGTGGTGTGGTTTCTGTGTGGGGTTTCTGATGTCTGAGGTGTAAGCTTACACAAGTGCTTCAGCTGAAGCACGGGCAGATTCCTGCTCCTTTTTCCATGGGCAACAACTGCTCTCAGAAGACTCAGAGGAGGGATATTTGGGTCCTCTATATTGGCCAGCAGCCTGAGAGCTCACTGGGGGGAAACACTGAGGCATTGCCTTGATGCACAGGTGATCACGGATGCTCAGTTCTGCGGGAAGCAGTCCGAAACACGGCTGGTGGAGCTGCTCTAAGAACTCCAAAGCTGAGAATCTGTAGTTGAAAATCAGCTCTTCCCACATCAGCTCTTAGTAGAGGGGCGCTTTTAGCATTCCCAGGCTCTCAGTTAAGTAGGAAGCATCTTAACGGTCTGGTTAAGTCGTTTGTAAAGTTAAGTTTTCTATGTGGTTGTTTCCCCACTGAACGCGGGGAAAGTGGGGGTCTTCAGCGTGAGCGCCACTGGGACCGCGACACCGTCAAAGATGCGTTTAATGCCCGTTTTTCACTGTGTCCTTCCCGAAAGACGGCGTGCGACCCTCCGAGTGCCCCCGCTGCGGGCGCCCCCCGGCTGGTTTGGAACCTGCCCCGGCAGGGGCTGTGGGCGCCGCCGGGCCCTCCCGTGGCAGAGGCGGGCGGGCGATGCTCCTGCCGGACAGCGGCTCTTGCCCGCCGCGCTCGGCGGGGCCCGGGGCCGG